>JAZDUH010000327.1:39415000-40015000 GCA_036419115.1 Scarus forsteni | reverse complement strand
GCGTCTTTCTTCCTTCCCAGAGAAAACAACAACAGGCTCACAGCACATTATCTGGCCCACACTGACAGTCTGACGGAGTCTTTTAGTGTCTGCGCTGTCCATTTGTGTTTCTGTGACTGTTTGCAGAACACACACCAACACACTCACAAATGAACAAGCACTGGCAAACATTCCCTGCTGTCTCCTCGGTTCCCCCTTAAACACACACACACACTCACTCTAACACACACCAGATACTGTATTATGCAAAGTTTGTTCAGGGAGGGACAGCGAGACGTTAGGCAGGGGAATCATTGAATTATTTATTCTGTCAAAGACACAGCTGGGATCAGGATAAAAAGTCTGCTTTAACTCTGAATAAAGTTTCTGGTTAAAGGACTTCCTCCCTTTGTCAGAGGGGATTAACGATGAAAAGGTGGAGGACATGATTCAGCCAAATGTATTTCCAGCTTGTCGTTGAAACTTTTTTTTTTCGTGTGACTCATGTCTTTTTAATAAATAATTTGTTCAACTCAAGCCTGAACTGTTTGTTCACCGGCTGTAGAAAACACTGGCTTGTAAACAAAAGGAGCAGAGGATATTGTGTTTGATTCATCTCCTTTCTCCAGTCAAGCAGAAACTGATATCTGTGATAGAAAAGTAAATCAAGCAGGTATTGTCTTATGAACAGGTGGGTGATAATCAGCTATGAATGAACAATATATCTCAGCTGCAATGTGTGCATGTGCAATACTCGTATCAAATTACTGCAATACCCCTCATTTTCCTTTACTATGTACAGTGGAGATCTGTTTTAAGATGATAAACTTCACATTATGCTTATTATATACTCCTTAAAAATACTTGTAAATATTATGTTGGTGTATTATTTCCCCCTTTATTAAAACCAATTGGTATTATATTTAACATTGTTGGAAAGCCTTATTTTCTTCAGTATTTTTTTGTATCATTTTAAGCCTTTATTGACAGGAGAGAGAAAGATAAGAGAGGGTAGGGGGAGGACACTCTGCAAACAGGCCACAGGCTGGGTTCGAACCCGAACCGGCTGAAACATGTATATGAGTTGTGCCTGGTCGCTCTGACCTTGCAGTGCAGATTGACCTGCCTGATTCATTTTCTGAAATCATGCAGCTCCATCTTGCCAAGCTCCAACCTCCAATGACTTCATCTGCCAAAGCTGAACAGAAGAGATGCAGAAATGGAGAAACTGACAGCGGGAAGTGACTTCGTGTTTGAAAATAATGGCGGCTTCTGGAGAGGTCTCCATGGATGTCTGTGGTTTTATCAGACGTAGACTTAATTTCTTCTTTAAAAGAGGAGCAAAGAACATCGCTTATTTATTTAACCTTTATTTAACCAGGTAATTTCCCATTGAGATTAAGATCTCATTTACAAAGGGGACCTGGCCAAGAGGTCCGCAGCACACATCATAATAAATACATACTCAAGATGTTTAGACTTACAGCTTTTCCGATAGGAAATCATGTTTTTGCTCTTCTCCTGAAAGGGGATCACTACTGGGAGACTGGGAGAGATGCATAAATCCTCTGCGGATGATGCCGGTTAGTCTATGGTAGTCATGATTACTCAACGATACCTGGTGAAATATGCTTTCCTTGGAATTACCAGAAGAACTTGGTGGGAATTGTCATTGATGAGGTTAATGTCACATTTAAGTAGTTAATGATTCATCTGTATGGTATAATTTAATGTAAGATGATATTCTAAGGACTGAAGCGTAGTTTAAGCTAATGTCTAATAGAAATGGCCTAACTGATAACCACAGGTCTAACTGCTACCTCATACTGTGGCTTGATATGGATTGATCTGTGATGAGTGTGACTGGTAGACCGATCGTCCAGTCACCAGTTGCAGTTGTTTTTGAAGGTTCTGCCCTCTGAAAACCTTTTTTATAGGCTCTTCTCCAGATGGACTGGTGAAATATTTCTGTGGCATATATATGGAACTGTGCATGTAACGTGTCAGGTTATGGTTGCTTACTAGGAGTGGGAGAAAAAATCGATACACCTAAGTATCGCGATTTTTTTGTCTGCCGATGTCTACCTACACTAAATTATTGTTATTATTAAGTATATAAATGTCATGGTACCGTTTTTTTGAAAGCTTAACATTTGCCACTTTGACCTTTATTTTTCCATCAGTACGAGCATTTGAAAATAAACTTTGTATCCCTCAGGAACTAAAAAAAAAAGGTTATATGTGGCCCTCTTTGTAACCTTGATGCAGCACAGTATGCAATTCAGGTGTCATGTGTTTGATGTTGCCAAAACTGGTATAGGTCAAATTTATCCACATGGAAAATCCACAGAATTTGATAAGTGTGAATGTAATAATGGGGATTGTTAGCAGAATTGCTTATGGCATTAATATTCATTAAGCAATTCCTGTTTCTATATGGTAGAGCTAAGTCCAATATGGGTGTTCAGTGATCTGTCTTATCTTGTAGTTTTTCTGAGTGAACATACCGGGTTAACTCCAGAGGCTGCAGCTCTGAGGCCCTCACCACAGCTCATTAATAACAGATTTTATCAGACAGTCACCAGAGGACTTTGTCATTTTGTCTCTGATGCTGATAAGAGCTCCTGTTTCAATAAAGCTGCATACTGAAGAGGTAATTATCTGTTATTGTCGGCATCCTGCTTCTGTGTGAGTGTTTCCATTGACCCAGACTGTCCTGGAGAGAGACTGAATGAATGAGCAGAACACACTCTAATACATATGAGGCAGTGAGTTCCTACTTTTTAATGTTCCTCCACGCCCCTCCTGACTTCAGTTTCCTCGTCCGTACCTGTGTCTTTGGTCCCTGGGAGGCCGTCTATCTGTCTGTGAGTCTGTCTGACCCAGTTCCTGCCCTGGCTCGGGGGGGAAATGATGAGATTGAGGGATTTTCCTGTCATTATGTGGGGTAAGCAACTCCCAGAGGTGATCCTTTCGTCAGTGCCTGTGTCAGTCCCCTCGTTTGTTTTCTCTGTGCTGTCCTCTTTAGTGCAGGCCTGCTGTTTGAGTTAGTGGGTCATAGCGTTACTAGTGATACGAAGTACGAGATGAGATGCTGATGATTTTTTGTTTTATCACATATTTCTAATTGAAGATTTTCAAAAGGATTTCAGGGTCATTTCAGTTTGATAAGAAACTCATACATAAACTCGAACATTCTTTCAAATTCTTTATAAAACAGTCACAAGTGAGCACTGCCTCTGTCCACAACATCCAAATCTGAGCTCAGTGCGGTTATTTATTGCCTTAAAATGGTTCCATATGAGTTTAACCCCCATACTATTGTGTATTCAGTTTGTACATCAGAGGCTTGCGGCTGCTGTGCTTACTAGATGCTTACAATGCTGAACTACATTCAGTGGTCTTTGTTTACTTCTGTGTTCATGAGCATCATGACAGCAAAGCAGGAGCTACATATTAACCAGAATTTTAGGGGCATATTTGTGGGGAACCTGGCACACCAGATGGACCTCCATCTGGCAAAGAGCCCATAGAAAGTGTTTGGGGAGGGCAGAACCTTCTGGGAGCACATCCAGCCGGTGAATGCACGATTGTTCCATAAATCACATTCATTATGGGCCAGTCAGATAATGTAGTAGGCTGGCCAACTAGCCACTTGTAAAACTGTCAAAATGTGTCAAGAGTAGAGCAAAAAATATCCTCACAATAGAGAAGTTTGTAGAGTTATATCCGTTTTTCATTTAACAAAGAAATGCGGTCCAGGTCTGATAAAACTGACAAATGTTGGCAAGCAACTGTAGACCGGTCACTGACCAGATGCTCTGTACTGATAAAGCACAAACAGGGTGGTAAACATTTACTTATATCACTGTTTTTTTATCTCTACCAAGGAGGGCATTTTTTTGCCTGCAATTGTTTGTTTGTGCGTTGTTTTTTTGTTTCTTTATGAACAAGATAACTCAAATTGTTGGAAGGATTTTGATGAAATAATCAGTGAATGTTGATTTTGGAATTTTTTCAAGGAATTGTTAACAGTGTGAAATCACATTTTTGACAGTGTCTCACCCAAAACTGTTGAAAATGCCTTGGTAGAAAGATATGAGTTCTGTAGGTTTTTTTTTTCTGTTTGTTTTGTTTTTTTTTTACAAAGAAGAACCTTCCAGAACAACCTTTTATTAAAGCCACATCTAAAATCGTGTTTGAAGGGAAGTTTTAAAGTGCTTTTTGTCTGTAAAATTGCCAAAGTGGCAATGTTACTGTAAACTTAATGTCTCTGGTCTCCCTATATTGCCACTTTTCTAGTATTTGACTTCACAGGAAAATGTGACTAAAATAGTTGAAACTGTCCTTCTGTCCAAAGTTTCACATTTCAATGAAAACCTTTTAAGTGAAAACTGTGTATTACATGTCTTAACCTGTAAATCATTTGCATTAACTGAAGCTTTTTTAATCTTCAGTCCAATTTTCCTATTTTTTTACAACTGGAACTAAATCTTTTCAGATGGTAAAGCCAGCAAATGACTTCTTTGGAAATCCAAGAGGCCGTCTTATAAACCTCTGCAGAGGCTTAACATCAGCGGCCACCTGGACATTATGTGTGTGCTCATGCAAAAGTGAGCATGAATTAATAAAAACACACACGTGCTGCTTCACATATGAAGGTGCAGTCACAGAGAAGTATTGCATGCTGCTGATACATAATGCAGAAGGGTTTATGGTGATTGCTCTTTGACTGTGTGTGCGTGTTTGTGATGCTATCCAGTGGTCCTGCTGCTGTAGCTCTGGGATCTTTCTCCTTCTGTCTTTTTTTCTCCTCTGCACATGTCCTGGAGCGGGGGCATGATGCATCAGTACATCACATAGCTTTACCAGCTTCTTCTTTATTTTGCAGAGTATCTCTGAAAAAAGACTCTGCTCTTGAATGCTCCCGGATGTTTTTCATGTCAGCGTGTTTGGCTCTGCTTTTATCAAATGTATTTTGCTTCCTGTTTTTGCAGAATCTCAGGGAACATTTCAGCAGGCTGGAATGTTTGCATCAGAAACTCATTTTGAGAAAATGTTTCGTTTTCTGCTCACGCAGCAGATGCTGTGTCAGGGCTGAAGGTCAGTTCAGGGCCGGGTCACTTTCTGAGGGCAGAGTTTCACCTGTTGTGTTGACAAGTGCTGCCTGTCTATGCAAACTGTGTGTCTGTGTGTGGCAGAGCAGGCTAGTCTCCAGATGGTTCCTGCGAGACTTGACCCCAGACCCAACCATAAAACTTCTCCCTAACTCACACACCCATTAACAAGTATATGTCCCAGGGCTGGGCAATACATAGAGTGTTTCAGATTTATCAGTGCGTGTTTTCAAACGAGATTCTGCTGAAGACAATTTTGTTTTTTCCAATGTAATTTTTGTTATGTTAGAATGATCCCTACAGAGAAACAGGTGGTCTGGTAGTTGTGTTCAAAGACTGCTGTCCTAGTCAGAGGAGGTCTGGGTTTGATATTGTCCTGGGTAGGGATGGGAATTTCGACTAATTTCCCCGCCGTCTAGTCTCAGATTTTATTTGCGACTAGTCGACTAGTCTATAAGCAAGAAAACTCGCAATTTAATACACATATTAAGTTAAAAGTTTAACATGCAAATGTGTATTTAGGAACTATTTTAGCCCAAACACTCAGGACAAACTGTTAATTTAAATTCTATTGATGTAACAACAACTGACTGAATAAAGTTGAACAATTTAAAGGGAAATACATTTCTGATACGTTTGCCAATGCAATGCATAGCATTTATTATAAATACTGCTTTGGTATGAAACTTGGATGCAGCAGCATGACAATTCCAAACGTACAACATAGTAGCCTAGAATAGAATTTCCCTGAAATCTCTGGCACTTAAGACTAGTGCACGATTCAAGAAACTTTCATTTCTTAAGAATATTTAACTGTAATTGGAAGGTCAGGATATTTTAAATAAAATAAATTGAACAAAAAATATTGTAAATTTAACAAACAAAAAAGAGAAAAAAGCAATGAAAATGAAATGGCCTATCTTTTAGCAAAATTGCATGTAAATAAAGATAATTATACTAGTCAACAACAAAAAAAAATAGACCCTGTCTCTGTAAAGAAAAAACAAAACTCACACAACAATAAAAACTATGGCCTGAATGAAATGGAGTTTATACAGTTCAGGAATTGTGACATGTACTTTCTCCCAGTCAATTCGTACTATCTGTCAAACGTTTGTAACTGCTGGCTTTTCAGCCGTATTTATGGGCTGCACTTCTCGCAATGTAGCGAACGACACTGTCTGTGAGCGCTTCATTTTGGTCTTTTATCTATATGTTCTTTGCCGACCAAACACCTCAGTAAATGTTGACTGTCGGGACAAAGGCTCCGCTGCACCTGCACATCTTCGTCGCCACTACTTTCAAACAAATGCGACATATCAGCTCGTAGGTGTTCATGAGCTCACACCTTGTTCGTCCTGTTTAAAACCAACACATTCTCACACTGGGGCAGCCAGCTTAAGAACCGTATCTTTTGTGCCATCATTCATATGAGCGTTTTTTTCCGCGTTACTCCTCAGGACGCTCACTTCAGCTCTCTCCGTGTGTCCGCGCGAGCGGCCCCGTCTTCACCCCAAAGATCGTATGTTTGACAGATGCTCACTCGGCTATAAATCCGCTAAATCCGCTATAGAACCGATGCACCCCGGTGTTAAGAAAGATAGACGTAGTGAGCCATCTTCACATTCAGCCTCTTTGGTAGTAAAAGAGGAGGAAAACATACATGCTGGCTACTGCAGGTGGCATTAAGAGGCAGAGGAATGTTTTTTTGTAATACGGGAGAATTACGGGAAAATATTAATACGGGAGGACGGCGGGAAAGAGGGATAAAATAAGGTAGTTTCCCGGCCAAAACGGGAGACTTTACAGCTATGCGCAGAGGCGTGAAGAACAAGATGCATGATGCTTAATGTAGCGTTTAACCGACTAGTAAAATACTAAACGATTAATGAATAAGTAGGCGGTTAACCGATTAAACGACTAGTCGCGCACATCCCTAGTCCTGGGACCTCCTCTCAGTGTCTCATTTATCCATCAACGTCATCACACCCCATCAATGCGGGCAACCTTCTGCACATTATCTCAGTTTCACATGTATTGCCAACATATTTGTTCAGTTTAGACAGTGATCTCTTTCTCTTGGTTCTTACATTTTTCTTCTTTTTGATGCCACAGTCATTAAAGATCAGCATTTTGATATTTTGAAACACAAATCAGTGCTTCCTCTTAGTTTATCTGCTGGGGGAGGTAGTCTGCATAGATTGAGCTCATCATACACACACAGTGCTGTGCTCCCATGCTGGCTACAAGTGCTCGCTTTTGCAACTTTGTTCCACTTTTGTTACTCATAGCGATGTGCCCTGGTCAAAATTGTCAAATCTGGCTAAATTCAAATTAAAATGGGGGGTAAATGGCTGGCTTGAAGATGGCATAGAGTTAAACTGAGCAGAAGGAAATAGGGGCTAAGTGTAGCTGGCTTTCAGTTTGTTGCTTTTTTGTTCAATTTTTTTCTAGAAACACTCAAAAAATAGACTTGATAAATACAAAATCCAACAGATTTTTTAACCAGCTTGTAGACATGTTGCATTCAGTTGACCCTGTACAACCATTTAGCATTCCAACAGCGTGCATTCCTATTAACTTCCTCAAAAGACAGAACAGAGAGCATCAGCTCATCCTGAGTTATGCCTTACTTGCATTCACAGTTTGGCAAAACACCTCAGTGGTGTCAGTGGTTTGCCTTGAAAATGGGATTGTAAATCAGAATGTATAATAAAATTGGTATGATATCGGTATTGGCAGGTTATAGCTTAAAAGTTAAATATTGGTGCCTGCGAATATTGGAATTTCTGCAGATATTTACAGCTGGTCTATCAGCCTTACGTAGCAACATATATTTCATGCTGCACATCAGCTGAGCTTCATTATGCACCATAATGCCTCACTGTATCATCATCATCTCTACATATCATCTCTACATTTATTAAATCAACAGCATCTGTTGTAGAGAAGAAAATACATTTTTCTTGTTTCACATTTGGTTTGGACACAAACTATCACACTTTAAGAAACAGGCCAGCTTCTTTTGACAGGAGACTTTATACTTTTAGTCAAAAAATGTTGCATCAGTATCTGACATAATGTACTCAGAAATATACGCTTAGTGGACATTAACAAAAATCCAATTTTGTGCTTTTGTGATTCTCATAAACATGACATTTTGCAACCTCAATGTATAGTAGTATTGAGAATGTTTTGCACAGTAAAGACAATGGGCAGGTGTTTGCAGTTTTAAAATGATATAGAAACTTGCTTTGGTTGTAAAAGTTGGTGTAATAACATAAAGGCCTCAATATCTTTTGTTTTTTCTCTTTTATATCATATGAAGGTACACATTTCCAGTAATGTGACAGCCATGTCTTATTTCTTTGCAAGAAAAAAATCTCTTGAATGGCCATTCAGCAGAAAAATATTGATATGATTTTGTTCAGATTTCCCACCCCTAATACTGTCTCATTTCCATAGCAGGCAGGAGGAATGTTACAGATTAACCCAGAGGAAGTCAGCCTGCAGGCCTGTGCTTACGCAGGGCCCCCGCCTGCTCCGGCCTGGACAATGTCCTTCATTTAGTGTGGAAGCAGCCGGCACACGGCACAGGAAACAGCTCACAGGCTTCAGGATTTTACTCTTTTATGCACTTGGATTTCTCTTACAGTGGCCTCTCTCTCCCTGTCCGTCTCTTCTATTTCTGCGATGGTTCATATGAAATTCAGCTTTTCGATTTCACTCAGAAAGCATCCTCTGAATCTGCGCTGTCTTCATTCCATTAAGTGTGTTAAAAGCCTGTGACACACTATTCTCTGGTTGTGAAAGTTAGGCAGCAAAAACTCTGCCCCAGAAATGTCACTAATAAAAAGTATTTCTAACTTTACAGTGTAGTCTGATATATGGCAGGCCAAGAACCAGCTGTATGTAGGACGTGTGGCACCAAGGGAGCTGTGACGCTGCTCTGCTTCTATAACAGGCCAGGGTGCATGAGGTGTTTGTAATCTGCCACAGTATGTTGCTTTCAATGACAGGTATGGTATAGAAAATTAGGTCCGACTGACACTGATAGACACAAAATGTTCAATGCTCTGGTGCAAAGCACGCGCAGGAACAGGGAGTTTAATGTTTGTCTCAGTCCAAGTACACTGACTAGTACTTTAAACAGCTCTCAGTATCACATTAAGGCAACATTTGAGGCTGGATCTGATGCTAGTACTGCAATTAGAAACAGATTTTCACTCCTGTTTCTTTTCTTTTCCAGGAAAGACCAAAACCTCCTGTCCCCAGTAAACTGTTGGTACCTGCTGCTGAACCAGGTGAGGAGGGAGAGCAAAGACCACGCCACGCTGAGCGACATCTACCTCAACAATGTCATAATGAGGTTTATGCAGATCAGTGAGGATTCCACGCGGCTACTCAAAAAGGTCAGTGTGTAAAATGTAGATTCTCTTGCAAACTCATTTTTTGTTTTGTTTGAACGCAGAAAGAAACTAGCGATGCATTAAATCACAGTTTGGAAGGAATCAAATTTCATATTGGCCTTATCATAAAACAGATTTATAGCAAATGTTTCTTCTCTTCTAAGATTTATCTATTGCCATAACTCAAGCTGTACATTTGAACATATCTCAACAAACCAAAATGTGTCATCATGAATGTTAATATTATATCTCTTTTTGGATTGGGCAGTAATATAGTGATACAGCTTCCAGTGGTATTTACTGATGGAAATTCTATTCATTTAATTACCTCTTTCAAAATGTACATGTTTATTTTCCCTTTGGAGTGTATCTTTTTAGCAGCAGCGTTACCTTCCTTGTTTAAAGATGCTTTAAAAGTGGCATCTGATCTTCTGTAAATGATTGTGAAATAGAGAATCTCACCATCCAGATGCAGATTCTTGCATCATGTTATGAAATCATGCTCAGGTCTATCCTGTAGTCAAACTGTGAGACGTATGGCTTTGTTATCAACAGCACTCTGCAGTTTGATGCAATGTTACTGCACCTTCTGGGGTAAATATTCAATGAGAAATGATCTGAAGTCAATGATTTAAAAGTCTGATCGATTAGACGTACTTTGTACTGCAGCAGCTGCTTCTGGGGCAGAACTCACTCCGTACTTAAAGTTCTGAAGTCCAGTGTGTTTGTGTAGTGTGAGTGCTTTCTACCATGCAAAAGCACACACACTTCTCTCACCTTTCAGTGAAAATTTGATGCTTGTGTTAATTCACAGTGTTAAGGAGCACCACACAGTACCTTTGAAATACAATCAGTGGAGCGCTATGCTCCGTTACTGGCTCCATGTGCTTCCTTTTCACCATTTAAATACCTTACTAGAACTAGGGATGGGATTGATAAGGTTTTATTGATGCCAATGCTATTAACTATCCTGCTTATCAATCCAATTTTTTAACAATTCCCTTATTGATTCCTGCACATTTTCCGTGTGGGTAAATGTTGGCATTTAGATTTTCAGAATCAACAATGTCAAACACATGTCACAACATAGATAACTGCTTTTGAACCCTGTAAACTCTGTAAAGGAGCTTTTATCTATTCTCAACTGGTTTTGTTTTTTTTTTTATTCCCATTCCTAAGTTGCACCTCTGGAGATGGAACAAAAAGAGCAACACCTAAGGAACTCTTCATTTCTGCAATGTTTACAGTGAGAGTGAAAAACCACTAGGAGTGCAAATATTAAGGCATTTCCTTCATTTAAGACAATGGCAGATAATGTACTTGTCTCTGAATATGTAGGTCAAGCATCTTGGAATTAATTAATTAATTAACTTGAAAGTTAAACACTTATAAACTGCAGTAAACTAGTAAAATTGTAGTTTTAAGCTGATACTGTTGCTGTTTGTTCTGACAGACAATTATACAACAAGATAACAGTTTTGAACTCCTGTGCTGCCTGTTAGCTTATGGTGTTGAGTCATGTTGGCTTCAAGTTTTGCCTTGTTTTGCCTCTTGCTACTGCAGTAATGCCACTGGCGATATACCCTAACTCAAAGACTTTCCCTACTCTATATTTTATTTTGGGATTCTTTTTCTAAAAATGTTTTGCCACACTATAATTTGACCTCTGCTGAAAGTCAGAACGATTTTTCTTTGATCAACAAAATCCAGAAGTTTGAAGTCACCACAAATACAATCCAGATTTTTCACAGTGGTCACATTGGTCAGCTCTTGTTACACAAACAGACCTTCACTTTCAATTAACCATCTCATTTTGAATGTTTGGTTGCATGTTATTCAGGGGTATATAAATACATGTATATACAGTTCATTCAGTTTAATGGTTGACGTGCTGAAGCTCTGCCGGGCTCCTGTGGTTCACTTTAGTGAATGAGAGTAAAGCAGAGGGCCTCTGTCACCACAGCTTCACATCACTCTCCCCTCTGATGGCTGTGGCTTCATGGCTCAAATCGAGCCCCTGCTGCCTTTTTTTCCACCACAAAGACGACAACTCCCTAAAAGATTATGAGCTCCTATGCTGCAGGAGTCACATGAACTCACCGCAGGCCCAAATTACAAAGTGGCTTTTCTTCAGAGGAGCGCCTTTGTGTCACTTGTGCATCTCTCCCCTAGTTCTTTTTTCTCTGCATGCCACGACCCCATTGTTCTGATTCTGATGGCCAAATTGGGCTCCTGTATTGGTTTCTTGTGACAGGAGGGGCGTGGTTGTTAAAATGTCAGTTTGACCACCTGCACACAGGAAGCTGCTGCAGTTTTTAAGGCTGTGATTCTCTTTAAAATTGATGGTTTCACTCAAAAAACCAGATGTGAGGCAGACGGATTAATTTTTCAGATGTTACTCTAATTTCCTACCCTGACACAGCATACTTAAATGATCATAATGACAGACTGTCTTTAGCTGTATTTTACATTTTGGTAGCAACAGATTAACAGTTACAGTTAATCTGCTTGGTTTTTCCCCAAGATTTGGGCTGTAAGTAAAAATGGGGGGAGGGGGGCACAAAGATATTGAGCATGGGCTTAACCAACTGTGAAGGCACTGAAATCCTGTGCAGTGTCAGAAAAGGTAGTGTTTTAGCCCTGTTTACACGAAAACGTTGTCACCAGAAACTGAAAGGTTTTCCTTTGTGGTTTTAAAAAACTTTGCTTTCACACGGATCCACCAGAATGACAACGCGGTAGCATGCATGCATGCCAGCAGCTGGTGATGTAGGTTTGAAGTGAAACTGTGGTGTTACAATACGCCTCAGCACACTAACGCTTTCTGGAGAAAACAAACTTTTCAGTTGCATTGGCGAATATAACAAATGTGTTTCAGCTGGTCAGACTATTGCCACAGTAAATCTGCATTTCGTTGGAGGAGCGATAACAAACTCCACACTGTAAGCTGCACACATGTTGCTTGTTAGCTTTGTTTGTTGTTCCAAGGTGCACGTACAACGTTTATCTGAAAGAGAACTGTGCATGCGGGCCACGTCACTGTTTTCCCTGACAATGCTGATTTCTGTTTACACAAACTGAAAAACTTCCCAAACTTTTCACTCTAGACCCTGGACTGGTTTCAAATGTTTGCAGATTCAGGCACTCTGGGCACTGTTCTTGTGTAGACGCAACAAAAACTCTGCGTTTTCAGACGTATTTGTTGTTGTGTAATGGCCCCTTAGTAGATGTCAGGGAGATGTACATATGTAAGATCAGTCAAGTCCTGGAATTATTATGTTAATGTATTTTTTAACCTTGTAGGACAGATGGATTTGCCTGATTTATTATCTGTAATCAGGCAGGCCATTCTTCTATGCTCCAACCTACAACGATTGTGAGTGGCCAAAGAACGTGGGCCAAAAGAGCATCCTTTAGAGCAAGAAGAGGTGGGAGCAACGAGCGAGATGAAAACAGGAATGACCGCTTGTACAGAGATTAGCACTGATGCTGACAGCTTCAGTACATATTTTTTTCAGACATGAACGGCATTTCTTTATTAAATAAAGACAAACAAAAACACTGCAAGCTTTTCTGTATAAAAATTATGTTTTTGCTATACATTCAACATATTTTGGCAAGAGTTTGTTCTACATAGTGTGACTAATATTTTGTATTTTGCACCATGGCAGTGAATTAATATGACTAACAGAAAGATCATCCCATCATCAGTCAGATATGTTTCTGAAAAGGTTTTTCCCATTTCGAAACACTTTAAATTAGCTCTTGCCCTATGGACTCCTTAATCAGGACTATTTCAATACTCCCTACAATAACTTCCCAAGCTCAGATAGGAGCCGTCTGAGAAGAATCTGTGTATGTTTTTGAATACAGGTCAATCTAGTGGACTAGTGTGAATGCTCCTTGATTTTTCCTTGATAGATTTTCTTTAGCCTTGACACGGTTGGATGAGGAGTGCTCCAACATGGTTTGCTTTCCCATGCAAGAGCACAGACATAGATCTGTGACTTTAATGCAGCTATTTGTCTTTGTAGTCATTTGTAACAATGGCAGAGCATCTGAGGGTCATTTTGGACCAAAACAGCTAAAAGAAGCCACAAAGCCAGTAAAGTTGCAGTGCTGTTTTCTGCTTTTTTCTCCATTGTGCTGACTCTGAGAGTACACTTCTTGTAAACTTCTTTTGTTTAATTACAACATGATGATGTAATGGGCTCGGTTCTGCCTGGAGTAATGGGATTTCAAGCCAATGGGGGGCAGGGGGAGAGGGAGAGAGGGGGCATCACACACTAACACAGCTGGGTAACTGTTCTTATGCTAGTGTGTCCTCAAATGCTCACAGTCTGCAGTGCAGCACAACTGTCACCCATCCCAGCTTTGCTCCACCTGCATCATTATTACTGTGGAATGTGCAATATCCGACCACAGTGAGTAATCGTGGTCCCTTTAAAGTTTCTCAGTGGATCCAGGTGACAGTATGCAGACAAACAGCAGACCTGTGGGAGGTCCCATTCATCGCGGACCTGAGCATCGTCTCGCCCTCTAATTAAATCCTCCCAGAGCGTTTGATCTCTGAAGAGCAGCAGAACGAGGCCCAAACAACAGAGAAGTTTCCCCATGTACGCTGGGCTCCCTCACAGCTTCCAGGAGACAGCTGTACTGTTGTCATGCTTCCAGCACATCAAAGACCCCTGTTTTTATTTCCTTGTTCGTTTGGGTCTCAAGCTGTGAGATGGAACAGACGAGGAGGAACCAGGGGCAGCCCAGCAGCTTTGTCAACATCCTGCAGTTGGCCTGTTTTGTCCCTCAGCTTGTGCATTTATTTTTAGGTGCTGCAACACGGTCAATTTTTCTTTGTTTATAGGTTAATTTTTGGAGCATTTGTGCCTTTATTGACAAGAGTGAGAGAGAGACAGTGGATAGGCTTGTGAAAGGGGGTAAGAGAGAGTAGGGTAAGGACCACGCAACAAGCGCTTATAGGTTTCTTTGGCCACTCCTGCACGTCTCCTTTTTGTTGTTGCTTTGTTTAGTTTGTTATTATGTTATGTATTTTTTTTGTGTTTCATATTATATGTGCAATTAAAAAAATGACACTCTGCAAACTGACCACAGGCTGAATTCGAACACAGGCCAGCAGAAGCAAGTGTATGGGTCGTGTCTGTTTGCTTACCACTCCACCAGCACCCTGATGGTCACTTTTTTCAAACATCTAAAAACTAAGACTGTCATGACACTAGGGGTGGGCGATATGGCAAAAATATCATATTACCATTTTTTAAAAATAAAATAACGACCACGATTTTATCACGATTCTTTTTTACGTTGATTTTTCTAGACTAATTTGCATGTGTGACCATCTTTTCCCTATGTTTAACATATAAAACATGTAAAACCCTAAAAGAAAAAAAATGACAATTAAAGCCAAAGAAACTTTCTGAACAGGTTTTAATTTAAATAGTGCAGTTTTTATAAAATTGTGCAATAAATGTAAACATAAAAGGTAGTGAACAGCAATAAAGTGCACTTCTGCAACAAAAGAACTAAACACACCAAATAGCTTATTGAAAGGGGTCAAATATAAATGCAAACGTTAGAAACTGGTTATCTCTTAAAGTGCAACAATTTAGAACAAATGTTATCTAACGGCAATGTCCATAATCTGAATGAATAATACAGCTGCTTTAGAACAGATTTTTGTTCAGACATCTTCAAGCTTTTATCTCCTTTTCTCTTTCCACCGTGTCTTAATGCTACATAACCAAACAGGAGATCCCACCATGCACTGCGCGTAATGTGCTACGATTGGTCAAAGTCTCTGCGCCCACACAGACGATCTGATGATCTTTCTGCTTTATGAGATCATCCCCACGTTATAATCCTTTACGATTTATTATCGTCATATCGCACACCACTACATGACACTTTAAAAAAAACCATTTGATCAGGTCTTGTAAAATATGAATTACCCATGCTTGTTTCTTTTAGGGCTTTTGTAAGTCAATAAAAAGAACTGGGTAGCAAAAGAGATTTGCGAGCTGCCGAACGATTAGTTGTCAGCAAAAATAATATTTTCTAACCGGGTGCAGTCTTCCAGAATTTCTACTGTAGAAAAACTTTACAAGACATTAACCTGCCTTTAAACAAGGGAACTTCAAGGAATAAAAACAAAAGTAAGAATCTCAGCAGATGTGTTGCAGCAGTAAAGCTCTGGAAGCAACAATTACATAGCTAACCAGTTGGCAGAACACAACGTCAAAATCAAAATATAAAACACAACGAATAAAAGGGTGCAAGGAATCAAAAACTCAGGGTAAAACCTTAGCTTTTGGGGTTCAAACCTAAGGCTCACCCAAGAAAAGTCAGAGTAATATCAGCTTTTTTTTTCAAGTGTATAAAGATTTAACATGCATGCATGTCCGTATGGGGTAATGAATAGAGTTTTAATTTTGATTCAATTAAATACTGCAAAAAAATCAAATAATATCAAGCAAAATAACTGACATGTCATGCATTTATTGTGTTTTAGTTGATCAAATTCAATTGAATTAAACTTTTTCTTTGTAGAATCAGTCAAGAGTACCAATTATATCAAACCTTTTAAAGACAATGCGAGATAATCTCCAGAATTTGTTACACAGCTGCATGTGGCTGCCCCTCAGCATGATATGATTAACGTATCTATATAAGAACTTTTGCTGGGATGTTTTAAATCAATTAGTAATGGTGACATACACACACAGCTCTGTACTCTCCCACTGACGCCAGGCGCTCCATAATGTCTTCATGCCTCTGATACTATTTCAGGAGACGGAACAGAAGAGCAAACAACCCATGCCTCATCCAACTTTCATTTACAGTTGAAATAAAACCTCACAAACATGTAGTTAAGTCTATGTGTAATGTATAGTTGCATATTAATTCTTTAAATTGGAAATTGGTAAAATGAGATGCATAACCTCTAACCTCCCACATTTCCTAAAACTAGATTAATCTATTCTTGACAAAGACATAGCACATCTGATAGTTTGACCAGTGAGATTCTGTCGGATCGGAGCTTATTGATCTACCAATTGACTTTGGGGAAATCTTATCATTTTAGAACACTTGATTACCAGATGGGCTGAAGCGTTCAAAATGTGGACAATCATTCTCTGTTTCCTAAGATCATGCATGCATCAGACACTGCTTTACATGGCCCAGCATTGCACAATCACTCTACAAATGGCCTCTTTGGAATATTAAATTCTACGCCCCATAGGCTGCATAAACTTTTTGACTTCAAGTTGTTTCATTTTGAAGGTGGAGATCCTGATGTATAATGCATTTCACTGCATCACTGGGCTGTTGTTGACACTGAACAAATAAATAAAGATGATGTTGTGACTGATGCTGGCTTGTGTTGGTCATGTTGTGGCTCACTGTTGCATCACACTTTCCACCATAGTCACTTTTTTTCCAATTCCAGCCTTATTGTCTTTTAGAAATATCAGGTTTTGTCATTTTCTTGAATACAACCCAGGGATAGTGGCCCTCTCCTTCTTTTTTCCTCTGGATGGACTGATCTTATCACATGGATTGAGTTTTCATTATTCATACAACTGGCTCTTTGTTTTTCCCCTTCTCTCTTTTATTTATGGAAGTCACGTTCTGTGGCTGCAGCTCTACAAGGTGGCTCCCTCCCCGAGCCTCAGGCACTTTTTAACTTTTCCACAGGCAAAACTTGAGCTTGGTGATGTTTATTTTACAATTAGCATTTCTTAAAGAGAAAGGTTTGGTGTTTCATGGAGGGAAAGTGCAGGTGTGAATAATTAAACGATGACTGGAATCCATTTAGCTGCTTCAGGTTCATAGTCGTGGTGCTGTGCATGCTAGGCTGCACACTGTTCATGGATGTCTGCTGATAAGATCTGCAGTGAAAGACAACACATGTGACATTAAGTCTAGCTAGGGCTGTAGCATTTGACCATTTGACTGGACTTTGTTCCTGTCAAAGACCACAAGCATCAGGAAAGAACAAATACATTGACTGATGATTGGTAACTGATTTTCCTTCCTTCAGCTTTTGACATTTGAACCTTCCTTAAATTGATTAAATATGTCACACACAAACACAACACACAAACTACACACTAACAACAATCAAGGAAGAAGGCAGCACAATGGCGTCAGGATGAGCTAACCTCTTCTTTCTAAAAATGACTGTGGTTGTCACTGGTTGTACTTTCTATTTTAGTTTGTTCCTCTTGTTATCTTGGTTTTTACCTCCACGTTTACTCATTTGTGCCTTTGTGACTTTTGGCTCAAAGATTCTAAAGAAACTGTTGAGTATAGTTAGGATACTAAAACTGATAGAGGTGTCAACATTACAAAAGTAAATCAGCCCCCCAGCTGCATTAGCTGGGTGGGTAAGTCAGTCTTGAGGAAGTCACTTTAGTATGATTTTAGTTTAACATTAACATGTGAAGAGATACTATAAAAATGTAGGGATTTGTGTTATCATTTAAAAAGTTTATATATTGCTTCAACAACTAAATATTTTATTTCTGCAGATATGAACATTTTTGACATTTTAATGTTTGTTGAGTTTCACAAATGAATTTTAAACTTTAAGTTAAAACGTTTTTTGACTTTATCTGGCTTCATAAAATTCTGACATCAGTAACTGGCTACGTGCTTCTATTAAATGCAATATGTACTGGATACTGCCTTCATATATTATATAACAGAACTGAACTTAAGCTCTATCTACGTACAGACGGAAAGGTTATGTTGAGGCAAGACTTAAGCCATTTGACCAATAGCAGCTCTGCATTTGAAATCATCAAGAAGTCCCTTATAAATAAAAAAACAAGCTCAATTCATAAAAAACACCCCTTCATATACCCCTTTCACACTGCCCAAAAAACATGTTTTAACATGGTAACAATCAGCTCCTGTCAGCAGTTTTAAAGGGTTGAATCGACATTTTGACGCGGTCGACTGGCCCTGGGTTTTTATCGGCTCACCTCTGATCGGCTTCAGTGGGAACATCAAATCCAGGTTAACCCGCTAATTTATATCATGATGCTAGCGTAACGTGCCCACGAAATAATATCGTGTCTGTCCCCTTCGTCTGTAACCTACGTGACTCTTTGCCATCTGAGCAACAAATTCTGCACTTGAATGTCGTTCAGTCTGTGCTAAGTTTGTATATTTTCAAAAGTACCAAGTACAGAAGACGGCTGACTACCTGGTCCACCATAGCCGCAAATCACGAGAGGGGATGCAGTGGACGTGTCCTCGCCTTCCACAAAGTTGTTCCCCCCGAAAAAGTCCAGTTCAGATAAGATTTTTCTAGTAGTACAGTAACTTGTTTTGACGGTTCAACACAAGTAACGCTACTTAAAAACACATTTTCAGACAATTTTAACTGTTAGAGATTACAACCCCCCTCCCCTCACAATGGTTTGGTCCAAACTGTTCTGGCGACCGGCGTAGCTGCTGCTGTAGAGGTGTACACACAGAGGCAGGCTGACAAAGCGATGGTGATCAGATGAAGAGTGTTCAAAAACAGAATGGCTGATAAGTTGTTTATCACTCCACTTGTTCAACAAGCACAACATGAAAAGCTAAATTTCAACTCTTGTGTTGGAAGTCTGCCGGCATGTTTTAAATTAACACAGCACGCAGCTAATAGGGTTTATTTTTAAGCTAAAACGAAATTTGCACGATATGTAGCACATCTTTTCATCTTAGTTTGTAATGAATCTGTGAAATGTCCAGAGTTTTTCTCTCCTCTCCGCCTGATGCAAAAGACTGTGAGAGTCAGAGAGGAGAGACAGGTGACATACTGACGTCCTCATCCTCTCAGAAATGACACAAATATCACTATATTAGAATTCTCTTTACTTCTAATCCGGATTTATTTATTTAAAAAGAAAGTAGTTATAACTTGGACATAGATGTTCACTTGAACACATCCAGTTTCTGGTTATGTTCTGACTGATTATTTCCACTCCTTATATTCCTCCGATGAAAACACTTTTTACATTGTTTTTAAGTCAGATGCTGTTACACTGGATATTTAATTTATAGAGAGAGCATAAACAAACCTGTAGACAGGTAGGATATGGACTCACAAGGAACAATGACTTACAGTTATTGTTTAATATAACTATGCAAGACATTTGGGAGGGTATCAAAACAACGCAGCAAAAATATAGCATTTATTTTAATGTCCCCCTCAAAGAATTACTCTCAGAAATGTTACTGTTTATGGGCGTCATGGTGGCGCAGCAGGTAGTGCACATGCCATCACTGCAAGAAGGTTCCTGGTTCGATTCCTGGGTTGGACAGGGGCCTTTCTGTGTGAAGTTTGCATGTTCTTCAAGTGCATGCGTGGGTTCTCTCCCGGCACTTCCACGGACAAAAACATGTTCTCGCCCAATGACAGCTGGGATAGGCTCCAGTCATCAACATGATGGCATCAACTTAATGCACCAGAAGAAAAAACAAACAGCCATGCAGCTCGTCTGCTGACAGTGGAAAAGGAGTCACTTGACGATTGTTAGCGGGTTAACCTGTGTTGAAAAACCTGCCTTGACCCGCTAATCTTGGTGTGAAAGCAGACATATTGAGAGCATATAGATGTGTCATAATTTCAGACCAAAGACACATTTTTGAACCAGGCTGTAGAGATGCGTATTAAGGCTCTTAAACTGTCTTTGCCCCGCATACACCCACTCAGGTCTCATTTTTCTTCAGCAAGCCCCAAGTACACACTCGGGTCATACAGCTTTTAGCACTTCCATGGGCCTCCATTTACACCCTGAGGTTGCTGCCTGGATGTTGCTGTCCACCATTTTGACTTTTAAGCTGTGGCCATTACATTGAGGGTAAAAATGCACAAGGTAGACTTGTGAAATGCATATTCCTGATTTTCTGAATCAGTGTGACATCCTGGAATTTTTTGACATTCTGTATGATGCATATTACATTTTGGCAAAGTCAGTGCATACTGCAATTACAGTATGTGGTTTGAGTGAGTGTTGAACAAATTATGAAGAAAAAGTAAATACCTTTAGATGTGCAGATAAATTAACAAACATGAAGACATTATGCCTCGTACCTTGGCTGTTGACAGAGCAGCAGGATTACAAACAGCTCACATTTCTTTGTCATTTTTGTTAAATCTGTTATAAGAAACACATTGCCTAATCTCTCGTCAGTCTCCGCTGCACGCTGTAGCTGTGCGTCAGTATTAAAGTGACACAGCACACAGGTCTCTGCAGAGCGCCATGCAGGCTCGGGCCCCTCTGGGTACAACAACTGCCATCTCTATACCATGATTAATGTCAGAGGCAATATGAAACCCGCCACTCCTCAAAGGCTGCCTCGGTTTTTTCTCTCTGGGTTTGTTTCATGTTTCTAATGTGGTCTGAATGCAGATGGTACGAGCTTAAAAAGGGGAAACCCATTTATAGAATATTTTTAATGGATTCAGACCAAACTGGAAATCCCCCAAACTCAGATTCCTTTGAAATAATCACATCAAATCAATGATACCAGTTACATAACAGCGTGTTTAGTGAATAATTCTTCTTCGCTGATTGCAGTGGTAGTATTTCACACACTTCTTAAAGCATTACACTGTGTTGCTTTTCAGCTGAAGCACTGATCTTGAATGTAATGCTGCTTTGCTTTCATCTGTCTTTGCCTCTCTCACACTCTCTCCCTCTCAGCTCATGTGATCCTGTGAAGGCTTTTCATTGAGCTCTGGATCACTTCCCAGCCTCCTCAATGGACCGCTGACGAGTGTTGGAGCTGACAGATAGTCAAAGGTTCTGTCCTCTCGGCTGACGTTCACTAATGAATGCTCCCACAAGAGGGGTCCTGTGTCTTTAGATTTGTTTGATCTGTAAATTAATAGATGAAATGGAATATGGCTATGTTCTGTTTAGATAGGTACAATTATTGTACATCCAGCCATCCATTATCTATGCCGCTTCATCCTTATAGGGGTATGAAGGTGCTGGAGTTCATCCAGACTGACATTGAGCAAGAGGCAGGGCACATCCAAGCTAATCACAGAGATACAATCACAGATAGACACTAAATCTTAGATGATGTCAGCTGATAGAAACAAATTTAAGTTGCACATTTCATAAACTTTGTAACTATTCATATTATTCATGATAACTAGAGATGGTTGTGTGGGATCATAGGAGTAATTTCTTGTGCTCCAAAAGTTGCATTCAGAGTCCAGTAAGGTGCTTTAAAGAGTTCAGATTTACCTTAAACCTGGTTCCGTATTCCATTTTAGGACTGCTAGCATATGCATGAATAAATACAAAATATGTATTTACAACCCTGGAAATACTGAAGTGTTGTTTTTTTTTTCAAAATTCCATGAATTTTCATGGTTGAAAACTATCTGTGGGAATTAACTGGATCTGTAGGAATAAACATGAGTAAACCTGGGATTTACTAAACCTAAGATCCGCTCTTAACAGGAATTTTAAATATATTTTAGCATAATCTCGACTACAACATCCAGCTGTCATGCAGTTATACTTGAGAATATCTCTGCTGTTCCTAAATCACATGCACATAACACACTGCTTACTGGAGTATTGAGGCCACGCCCCCTATATGCACTGTGCATTCGTCCATCACGTGCACAGATAATTTTCAGAACTCTGGACTATCTAGGCCACATCTTTGAGCCAGAGTAAAAGACTATAGACCTGTGCTCAAAATATCGATACGTCAAAATATCGTCATGCACTTCTTGGGGATATGTGTATCGATACCGATTCTACAGAATCGATACGGCCTCAATGTTTGAACAGTTGTTGTAAATACACTTTGGGTAATGTTAAAAATGGCATAGTTCAAAGTAGAAGCCAAGTTACATGATACACAAACATAGGTTCCTAATTTCAACTTAAGAACTTTAATTCAGGTCCCCAAAGATAGTATACTTAAGTTGAAGAATTATTTAAAATTCACCCTTGTTCTTTTCCTTCCTGTGATAAAAACAAAAGTTGCGGGGAATTCTGTTAAAAGCACAGTCAATGTTCACAGTTGATTTGTATCGGGATACGTATCGTATCGTGGCCTATTGGGATACATATCGTATCCTGGAGTTGCTGGAAATACCCAGCCTTACAAGACTATAGAATGTTTGAAGTTGAAATTGATTGTTCGGTTTCCATAACTTAATTGAAAAGTTTCCAATTTGGAATGTTTCCAAAATTTCCCAGCTTAACTTCCCATAGAACGTTTCTGAAAGTTTACCAGAAAATTTCCAGAAATATTCACTTTGCAGTCCTAGCTTTTTTTGAGTCATTAAAGAACATACTGTGATATTGTTTCTTTCAAATATTTTTAATGAAAATTAAAATATAATTTTAGAACAAGAATGTACTTTATTTGAAACTAACGGGTAAAATGAAATATGTGTACTTCAAAAAATTTTGCAGTCTCAGTCATCTGCAAGAAGAGGTCTGGATCGCGAATTCTGTGTCAGGCTTATTAGATAATGAATTGTTATTTAGTTAAAACATGTATATAAATGTCAGTTTGAAGGCTTGGCCATATTTTAAGTGATACAAATTATTTTTGCAGAATATTTTTATTTTTTTTCATTGACTTACCTACACTCCACTTGCAAATTGTGGCAATTGTTTAAAAATATGAAAACTGAGAATTTGCAATGTCTTCATAATCTGAGGTCTATCATGTTTTGCACAAGCACACTTTTAGGCTTGTGTTTGATTTTTAAATATGATTAAATACGGATTACAGAGTTCCATGTTAATGAACTGTTAAAATAGTGTGGCTACAGTGCTGTATATATGGACAAGCACACCTACATCTAAACCTTTTAAGGAACGTATGATGACAAAGCAACAACATGAAGTTAAACTAATGCATTTTTAATTTGAATTCCCTCATTTAAAAGGGAATTTCAGTAATGTTTTGGAATATATTTTGATAATATTGAGGCAAAATTTGTTTCATATATCTGTATCAATTGGAAGTTTTTTTTTACACTCTGAGGAAAAGTCAATTAAAAACATAATTCTGGTTTTGGGGAAAAAATCAGTCACCTTATTTTTACGTCGTCACTCTGCCATAGTAGGTTTAAGCCACACACTTTTACAATCACACATTTTAAATCATGTTATTTGTGTGTATTGGCCCTTTTCCACTAGCACACCTTGGCCCTACTCTACTCAGCCCTACTCAATTTGCAGCGGGTTTCCACTAGCCTGGTACCTCCTAAAACAAGCTAGTTTTAGTACCAACTCCGCTCTGGTTCCAAGCGAGCTGAGTCGATACTGAAAGATGACGTCACTGACTGCCGGCTACTGATTGGTCAGACAATGTCGTCATCGATGAGTCATGAGCGCGATGACCTAGCATGCTAGCGGTAGCTACCATTGGCTTACCCTCATACGTCTTTTCTTTGCAGCTCGATTGCTCTCGTCCTCGGCTTCATTCTGTTGTATAGGTTCCAAACCTCTTTTGTGCTTCTCAAGGGGTATTTTACAGCGACACAGCACCCCGTTGGGCAGGCGACTGGGGCTAATGGAAAAGTAGCACAAGGCGAGTAGAGTAGAGCCGGGTAGAGTCGAGTAGAGTAGAGTAGGGCTAATGGAAAAGGGCCATATGTGTGTGTGTGTATGTATGTGCTGGGTGGAGTTTGAATGGGGGGGACTGTTTTTAGCATGTATAGCACTTTGTGCTGCATTTTTAAAGTATGGAAAGTGCTTTATAAATAAAGTTTGATTTGCTTTGAATTGATTTAGTATTTTTATTCATTTTTTGATTGAGTCCCCATTGGTAGTCAAAGTTGCCCATCTTTTGTCTATACTCTTCACTGTGCTTGTCAAACTGAGCCAAAGTGCTTTAACTGTCAAGGAAACAATGGCAGGTAATCACAGTGGTAAGTATTTTTGGAAGGGCTTGGAGAACAAGCCTCTTCAGACAGCTAAATGTGCTGGAAAGAGAGAGAGGCCAGATGCTGCAGTCTATTTGTCTTGTGCATAGTAGTATCAAGTAGTATCAAGTTTCACAGGTCTCTTCAGAGTATCAAGCTAAAGAGAGCTGTGAAACACCTAAGGGCATTTGAAACTTTAAAAAAATCATAGTAAGGGCTATTTAAAGCTTTTTTTCAGGGAGGGGCCTTTGAATACCTCCATTTTAGGGACAGGACAGTGAATGCATGGGGAGCCACAGGCAGAAATTTGAGCAAGGCCATCAGCATCAAAATAAGGCTAAGGCTGGAATATCAGGTCTCCCTCGAAAAGAAGATCTCAGATCTCAACTGGATTAACCTGACTAAATATAAGTTAATGTAACACCAGTAAACAAACTATCTTTAAAGCTTTCTTTGCCTACATGAAGTGTGAGATGCTGTTTCCTGTCGGGATTTTATTAATGAAAACATAATATTGGATGCCAATTTTGAACACAAATATACCTTTTTTTAGTGGGGCTTGACTCTTTAGATATGAAAGGGTTGTCTAAAAGGAAAAGGTTGGTTGAAAATGCACAAGGCTGGGGTGCTGGTTTGGTGTAGTGGTTAGCACCCCATGTACTTGCTTCTGCCGGTCCAGGTTCGAATCCTGCCTGTGACCAGTTTGCAGAGTGTCTTCCCCTACTCTCTCTCCCCCTTTCACAAGCCTATCCACTGTCTCTCTCCTATCAATAAAGGCACAAAATGCCCAAAAATATACATTAAAAAAAAAAAAAAAAAGAAAATGCACAAGGCAATCACTGCTGCCCCTTTTAAGTTCTGATGGATTCATTCCTCTAATACACAAGTGCTGGCATACTAAAGCTTCTTCATCTTTTTAATGTATTTTTTGGGCATTTTGTGCCTTTATGGACAGGAGAGAGATAGTGGATAGGCTTGTTGAAAGGGGATGAGAGAGTAGGGGAGGACACTCTGCAAACTGGCCACAGGCTGGATTCCAACCCGTGCCGGCAGACATATGGGATGTGCCTGGTTGCTAACCACTCAGCCAAACCAGCACCCAAAGCTTTTTCATTTTTAATTATTTTATTTACGAATAAGATACTGTTTAGTTCAAGAGCATGTAGTACTGAATATACACAGGTTTTTTGACACTTAAGTGCCCTCTTAATCTCCACTCCATTCTCAAATGTGCCTGAGTTTGAATGTGCCAAGATAGGCGTCTTTAGAACTGGAGTTATCCCGGCTTATTGGCCAATTAGATACAAGCTTCAGATCAGGGACCTGACGGAGGTGATGATGCCAGTTGGCCGAGTCACACAGCAGGACATCCAAACTATTTCAGACCCCAGCCCGATGACTGGGAGCATAATCCTCTTTGCTGTCTTATTTACACTCTTGGACATCATGTAGCTTTACCTGCCAGACGCTGCTGATGAACAAGAGTGACAGCTGGTGCTCAGTTTGGTTTCTTTGGATCTGAGTCTTGGTTTCAGCACGTTTTCTGTACATTTCTCTGAATTTTCTGTCTCTCACACATAATTTCTCTTAGAAATACGTATGTATTAAGTATGTGTGTATTTGTTCTGTACACGTCTGAAGACAAATCCCTACTGAAGTGGTTCAGTAAGAATACAGACACTGTTACACCCTAAATACTGATGCTGAAGTGAGTTCTTAATGAGGACTGTTTGTAAAGGGAGTGAATATTTCTATAACTCTACCATCTTCTAAATTAAAAATTCCGATATGCAAAATTGTAATGAACATACATGTCTTAAATCTTTATCTTTAATTATGATATGATTTTGAGCTCTGTGGTATTTGTAAGACACAATGCTAAAACCTGGTCTGGTTCCTGAAATTTGGTCAACAACAAATTTACAAGTAATTTAACCTCAAACACCAGATGGACCGCTTAATATATACTATACAGAACATACTGACCAGTCCGTCTGGGCAACAACCTGTTGAAAGTGTAAAGGAATAGGCAGAAGCTTTCAAAAACATATCTGTAGGTGATTGCATACCCGTTCAATCCGTCACATTCATTACAGGCTAATCAGATAATGTAATAGGCAGGTGCTACTTCCACGGTGTAAAGGATAAAATGTGAGCCACTTCGAAAAACAAACTCTCCAAAACATGTTGGAAGTGGAGCGAAAGTACCCTTTTAATAGAGAAATTTCTTCAGTATTATTAGTTTATCATTAAAAATAAACGCTGTCTAGATCTGATGAAACTGCTGCTGAAGCTGGTAGCATCTATGCTAATCTCTGTAGGTCCCACCATTTCCTGCTTCAGAGGCAGCTGACTGGGCTGTGCCAACACAGAGTGAGCATAATTGTTATAGATTGTAGCTTGGCAAGATGAATCAGCCTGATAAAAGACATTAGATCAGTCGGATCCAGCTGCACTGCAAGATTCCAAGTAATGTCCTTTAAAAAAAATGCAAACTTCAGAATAAGAGCTGTAGTTCGTCGAGTTTGACCTAATCTGAACAGAACACCCCCCCCCACACACACACACACACACACACAAAAAAAGACTCCAAGAAAAGGTGACAGGTATTTTGTATGTTTTTCTTACTTCAGATTCAGATCTGAACTAAAGTATCTCATCATTTTAAGGAATTCTTCAATAATTCCTTGATCCTAGTCTAGAGCTGGATCCCCACCAAAGCTTTTCACCTCCTCCTTTTGCCATAACTATCATCCCAGAACAAGAAACCTTTTAGAGTTAAATGTTGAAAACGACCTTAGCAGTGCTGACAATTCTTTCATAGAAATTCGTAGATTGAGGGCTGGTTTGGCAGAGTGGAAAGCAACTGTGCGCCACCCATATATATGCTACTACCGGCCAGTTTGAGTCCTTCCTGTGGCCAGTTTGCAGAATGTCCACCCATACTCTCTCTCACCCAATCTCTATCTCTCTCTCCCATAATAATAGAGCCCCAAAAATGCCCAAAAATAATCTTTACAAAAGGAAATTCTTTGATGCAGATTGGATTTAGACTACCACCACAATTGAATTTCTTATCCCCTGTACCATGGTCAACATTTCCTAAAAGTGTCATCAAGCCTGTTAAGAAAAATTGGAGTAGTCGTGCTTACAGACAGACGGACAAGGAAATGGACAAACACAAAACAACCTTCCTAGTGGATGAAAAAAGTGTCATACTTCACCTGAAGTCATTTTTCCAAAGGCTTTGAGCCAAATAGTTTCATATTTGGCTCTTATGCATTGCCTCTTTTGACAAATCCTTCTTGTTCTCCAGTCTTGATCAGGCATAAATCTCTTTTCTCTCTCACCACACGAGGTGGTTCAATAGTTTCTCAGAACCTTCATACTGCGGTTAGCTGGGAGCGGCTCCCAGAATAAGATTTGTCTGAGGATAACTGGGTTAGAGACAGAGCCGAAGAGCAGGCTGAGGCTGAAACATCATCCAGGTAGCATCGAGTGATATCAAAAACTCATCATCATGACTCACAGTCTCTTAAACATATGATACAGTATACGAGTATATGGAGCAGCAGAGGTAAATTAAAAGTGAAAACCGCTTTGAATCCATCACAGCGTCCCTGTTGAACTGTATCCCATAGCTGTGCGCTGCATTAACGTGGGCGTGTGTGTGATAGTGTTACTGAGTCAGCTCTGTGGCACGGCTGATTGAGTTAGCATATTTTGGGAGAATCTTTCAAACTGAGGTATAGAGGCGGGTTAATGTGTTGAGCATGTGGGCTGTGAAATCCGATCTGAATCCAACAATCTGGTTGGGATGACGTGACACTGACATCACTTTCACAACCTTTTATTTGACGCGGGATGATGAATCTGCTGCTCTGCTCTGGAGCTGAATTTTTGAGGGTCAGTGTTTGGTTCCCACCACACACAACAGAGCTGAAGAAGGAAAACGAGTTTCATTTCAGATTAGTGGCTTCTCCGTTGTTATGGCTGTCACTTTCCCAAAAATCAAGCTTCAATCAGTTTACGCTCATAAACAATGAGACTTCATCCCCCAGACCCCACCACCATTCAGATACAGCACAGATAAGAGGTGTTTCATTTAGATTTTTTAATTATTTACCCTTCCTGAGGCCACCGCTGGGCTGCATGTCCTTGCATATGAATTTTGTAATCTTATCTGTGATGGCCTTTTTCCATGCCTCTGGTGTGTGCTTGAGTGCTTGAGGAGACACCACTGGACTGTGGTGGGTGCTAGTAAAGCAAATGGGCCCATGAATTTGACATAGACGATCACAACGCTTCGCCATTGATGCATTGTAATGTAGATGCACAGAGACAGACGATATCCGTTTAATCTTGCAGAGGCTGCTGCTAGACTGCAGGATCAGTTTTATTTCTTAGGAAGAAAAAAAACAAGTACAGGAATATGAGACCTATGAAATTTATTTGTGTTGGTTAACAATGAAAATACATATTTTCTGCTGCACGTGACCTCAAAGCAGTTTCTAATTAATTATAGGAGTACATATTTATCTGACTGCTTCAATTTTTAAAAAAGTAATCTGTTCTAGTAATGTGGATAATCATGGACCCCAATCATAATAATAATAATAATAATAATAATAATAATAATACATTTTATCTGAAAGTGCCTTTCATGACACTCAAGGACGCTATTCAAGATTATAAAAAAACCCAATAAGATCAACAATAGAATAATCAAAACACAACAGACAATGGTATGTTATGGGGAAAAGGTGGTACATTATTGTTGAATGGAATATGCAGTCCTGAACAGGTGGGTTTTGAGCCTGAATTTGAAAAGGGACAAAGAATCACTGCCTTGCATATCACTGCCGTGATAACGAATCAAATTGAATCATTCTTATAAATATTATAATAATAATCAAATCATAAGAAGGTTCACAGCTCTCTTGTACTCTGGTAGACTCAGGCTCTGACTCCTGTCTTTCTCTCAGGGTTTTAAATACACACATGTTTTAAGTTTATTTCTGTTTTGGAAAATCTGCCTCACTTTGTCAAATTCTGCCCATGTTTCAATAATCTCACTGTTTTTCTTTTTCAGAGCAAGGAGATCGCCTTCCAGCTACAGGAAGACTTGATGAAGGTCCTAAATGAGCTGTATACAGTGAGTAGAAGGGATTTCCTATTAATGTATTTATGAATGGTGTTCTATAATGTGTTTCATGACTTCTTTATGGTTTATTATTGACTAAACCCTCTTTTCTTACACTACAAGCTTTACGATGTATGTGAGATAAACTAGGTAATATTTAGCAGTCACAAACCAACAGCTCAAATTTAGGCACTTCAGCTTTAAACAGTATTCATGTTAACCTTAGAAATGATGCATACCGTACTGTAAGACTTTAAATGTCTTTTAATGCTTTGAAGAAAAAGAAAAGTAAATTCAACTTTCCATATCAAGAATTTGAATTAGAAAACAAGGAGGTAGAGGAAATCACTGCCCTCTTGTCATGTCAGGGTAGAATGATTACCAGTTTAGAAAGTGTGAACCCACACCTCAGGGCCTTTAATGACAGATATAATACTAAAGTTCTTATTGTGTGTTTTTTAGCAAGATGATCAACACAGCCACACACAAACAGATTTATACACAAAAAACCACATCCTCAACCTCAAGGCTCACAGTCTCATAATCAGCAGGGGCTTTGAAGTTGGCAGCATAAGTATGGTGTTGGTCTGAGTACCAAAGTATAATTCACTGTTTAACCACATTTTATGGAGCATAAAAGCAGAGATGGGTGGAATCCTCATATTTTTATTAGTGAGGACGAAATGCTCCAAGCTTCAACTTTTGGTTTTAAATGAAGAAGAAAAAAAACATTTTTTTTTCTGTTTGATAACCAATCTCATATTACACTTTTGAACTCTGACTGGCTAGCTTTTACCTTTGCAAAGCAGCTAAATATACCATATTCCATGTCTGTCATCAGTTAGATTTTTCAAAGCTTCAAGTGCATACATTTTGTTCCATTTGAAAATATCCAGGGTAATCCGTGTCGTTTCAGAAAAAACAGCAACAGCTGAGCTTCTATGGCTGTATTATCTAACATAGCATGCTCTGATGACATGGGTTATTAGTGTTTAATATTTTTTTTACCCTCAGGATCAACACAATTGCCTTGCTAATTTTTGGAAACATTTTTTTTTATTATTGATTTGTGCACATTATAAAATGAAACTTCGCAATCAAGTAAACACACACACACAAAGTACAATTTACAAACTGGGTGGTATTTTTACATATTGAAGTTCATGGTAAATAACCCATTCAGATTCAGCAAGACCTATTGGAGACACCAATAAAATACTGCATCTTATAATACAATGTGGTACAGTTAAATGAAATTGGAAAGAAATAACAATAGTAACAATGATATGAAAATTCATTCAATGTAAATAATAGATATTGAATTGGCAGTATAGTAGACAGAGGAAAAAAGATAAACAGATTTATAAGTAAGGAAACTGTTGCCATGCTTAAAGTTTACTTCTACCAAAACAGGAAGTTACATACAGCCCAAGATCTTTTGATTGGTATCTAGGGATGTATATCGTTATGATTTTATCGATACCGGTAAAGATACCGACACTCCTTATGGGTATCGATACTTATCAATACTGTTATCGATACTACAACATGTAATTTTGTGTAAACTATAAAGACTTTACAAGATATAACAAGATTCAACCTTTTTTCTATTACCACAAGGTAATAATAAAGCTTCAACAGAATAGAAGTAATGCATTACAAATGCTTCTCAGAGGCAAAAAGAAAGCTAAGGAGATGGCAAAACCCCTTTATGCCGCCCAACAGACTGCATGTACAGACAGACCCATATATATTGTGCTGCTAAAATCGATGCTGTAATGATGACTACTAGGGCTCTCACTTTATATTCGATATTTGAATAACCGTTCGAATATGGGGATAAATATCCGTAACCAAATAGTAAATTAATATTCAAATGTAAAATATTGAGTGTAGCAGCACATCAGGGCGCCTGGATTAGTCGACTGTTTCATCCAACAGAGGGCGCTCTGAGCGCAGCTTGACCCTCTGACGCATCCGCTGCTCTCTTGACCTCAGTAAACAAAGAGTTTCCACTCCGAGTGGACATTAACAGCTCCCCATCATCTGAGGAGAGCTGTGTGGAAGTAGTTTAGGTTTTACACCGTTGATGGCAAACTTAAAATCAAAGACCAGGCTGTGTGTTCTGTGAAATGCAGTTTAGTCACTCGTCCTCCACATCAAATTTTACGGGCTCAGCCGTCGGCTTGTCATCCAAGTTATACGGCCAAGTGCAGCGGCGCTTCGTCAAGAGTTTAACCCCCATGTGACTGTTTTGTTTTCCGCAGGGTCTCTACCAAAGGGGCAGATAATAGAGTCTCTGTCCCTTACTGCTTGTGGGGGAGGAGTCACCGCCACGGTGCTGCAGTCTTTAGTGTTAGCCGGGCTGCTAACTTTACTCGTGTTGCTCTAGCAATCAAACAGCCCGCACTCCTTTAGCTTTATACTATGTGCATGCTCCAAAGTGTTTGGTGATGTTGTTAGTATTTCCCCCCTTGGACGCAATTTCTCTCTGACAAAGATTGCATGGGGCCGTGTTTTCATTAACTTTGCTAAAGTGAGCCCAAACCTTTGAGTCCTTAGCCCTCACCGACATGCTTGAGCCAGCTGCATCATCACCTGTAGACGGCGGTAGTGTCATCACTACATGACAGTTGAAGAGACGTTCAAGTATCGATAACAGTACCATTTTTCCAGATCCTCAACGGTATTCGGGTGCCAACCCATTAAAGTACCGGTCCGCAGTATACATCCCTAGTGGTATCCTCTCAGTGACATGCATCATTTACCGGAAAGTATATGAACAAAAATGCTCAAGATACCAAATGTGAATGTAAGATTATCTCCAGGTTAATCGGGTCAAAAATCAGGTCTTTTATCTTGTACTGTGTATCCTGCCTCGGCAGATCACAAAATAGCCATTATTAAGGTCTTCCATAACACATTAATTCAAAAAGCAGCTGAAAACTCTTCATTTCTGCAGGTAAAATCCTTCTTTGTTTTGCTTATCCCTTATCTGGCTTCAAAAAATGATGATGCAACATTAAGCCATGAGTTTTACCACCAGATCGACTTGCTGACTCACAAAACTCACATAACGGCACTTTATAAAACAAGCTTCAACCTGCATTTACCATAGCTGTTGGATGGAAGCTGCACTACATGCCTCTTGTCTGTTGGTCTGCTGCTTCAAATACTCTGATATGGTAGTCCAAACTAAAAGTGTGTCACTCTGACCACAGTCCACAATCTGACCTGGTTTAGCCCCTGTGGGAAGATACATAAATACTCATCTCATTCACATGCACAAACATACATGCACACACTTGCTTCAGCTATTGCATCAGTCAGCCCCCATCCTGTTGTCAGCCTTTACCAATGAAATAACAGGTCTGCTGTGTCTCTAAATGTGTCCCTTCTAAAAGAAACTCCAAAGTAAACAGAGTCCAGACCAGTAAGTGCGGAGTGCAGGCCGAGGTCACTCTCCTGTCTCTAAGCGTGTTCCAGTTGGCCGAGTCCCACCAAAAGCAGAGGGCTCGGCACTGTGCTGCTGCTCCTCCACTCCGACTAAAATAACTCAGTTTGGGAGGAAGATGTTTAGATTTGGAGATGGGCGAGTCTCTGTTTGGGCTGAAGTTGAGGTTGTTCTGAACACACAGGTCGTGGAGCTGTAATTTGCTTGAGTTGGTTCGTTCCAGGTTAAACCACTGGAGCTCCATGTTCCTCCTCTCTCCTGGATGTTTGGATCAGAGCTGCTATACAGTTGTGTCCAGGACTTTTGTTAAGCTGCAGTGGTCTAATTTGTGCTTGCTGGCCATGGAAATCAGTAGTTTCATTTCACGTGTGTTATAGTGAATGACACCAAAGACCAGCCTTAAAGCCCTATTCACAGTGATTGCACTCAAAGTGCTGCAACATGGCTTCACTTTACTTATATCTAGAGGTATTCACATTAATTTGGCAAGGCTGCAATATCTATATCCATTCACACTGCACAACAGCTTGGATACGCACAACATGGCTACACACAAAGGCGGACTTTCAACCGCAGCTTCCTGCCCCCCGCTGAGCATGTGTGTCTCCCACTCCCATATATCACATGACAATTGCAGTGAAGGTGAAACGTCATAGAGGTGTAAATATTACACCAGTATGAATTAGACTGAGGATGTCTGCCAAATTTTTGCCTGGCCTTCTGTGACTAGTCCAGCCATGTCATAGAGCACTACTAGGCATTGTGATAGTTAGAGCAGGTCAAAGAAAGGTGGTAAAAACACATACTTCAGTACCTGTTCAGCACTACATTTTTAAAATGGTACAGTAGCATAGCCTTTTTCAAAAAAAGATCCAAAATATGATTTTTTTTTAACCTAGAGCTGCACAGGTGATCGAGAGTGGTGTGTTGGAAACACTAGTGATTTGACTTTAAACTGTTTGAGTAAATTTAAACCCCTTACTTGACTAGCCACCAGGCACATTAATTGATAAGATCTTATTGATACGAATGCAATTAATGATGGATCCAATTCTTCAACAATTCCATCATCAATTCTCGCTGAATTCCCATGTGATAGGGGTCTTTGATTTTCAAGGTATCTAGAACAAAAGAGAGGGAATTGACAATAATGTTGATAAACAAAAAGCTTAATGATATCGTTATATTAAGAGAGCTAATATCAATTCTCAACTGGAATTTTTTTTTTCAACTATCATCCCTGATACGAATGTGGATTGATAAAATTTTATTGATATTAACTGCTCTAATTATTACCATTAACAATTCTGCATACCCATGCGGTTCTTAAACGAAACCCTTAACAGTTCTCCCTGCTGATTTTCTGTGTGTGCAAAAATTGACCTGTAGCTTTTCAGTGGCTAAACAACATCAAACACATGACTCTTCTGATTCAATGCTGTGCTGCATGCCTCTTCAAGTTGCTGGTGTTTCGCGTCACTGTAAGATGTGCAGAAAAAAAATTAAGTTGCAACTTTGACCAATTCTGATCACTGTCAGTGGAATGAATTTGTAAGGGAATTGATAAGCAAAAAGATGAATATATCGATTTCTTGTGTGGGACTTGAAATAGATTCTCAACTAGAATTGGCTTTTCAATTTCTGTCCCTATCAGCAATTATAAAAAGAAAGATCTGCAGTGATATAAGTAATGACTTAAATCTGAACACCCCTAGTTATTCATGTCTATGCACCTGTAGGGTCAACAAGTTCTTCTCTATGACTCCTCGTTTTTCTCATAGTCAGAGATACGTTATCACTGTTCTCTCAGAGCTCCTACACGTGTCTCCTCTCTGTTAATATGACTTTTATCATCACTCTGCTCTCTTTAAGGGCTCTTTGTTTGGGTTTTGTGGTTCACCTGCTTCTTAAGAGCTGAGTCACAGCTCAGTAGATCCATGCAGTGTGCATGAGTAAAGCGAACACATCAATCTGTATCAAGGACGATGACTCAAAGTTCAGGAAGTGAAGCTAATCAGCCCTTCAGCCTCAATGATGCATTTCCTTTGTACTAAAACCGTAATATCTGACCACACAAGCTGCTTGTTAAACTTACTCACTGTTATGAGCTTAGAAATACTTTCATATGCTGTTACTTCAGTATGTGTTGTACTTCATCATAGTGTAATAGATTGCATTGTTATTATGTGAAATTAGCTATTAGCCCTGTTTTCCTGGCCTTTCTGAGATTTGCCGCAGACATTTGAGCTAAATTAAAAATCAGTCAACCCTCTTTCTTAAAGGAACACTCCGACTATTTTGGACCCACACCCTTTCCCTATCATTGACAGAGTGAGACAAGCTCAAAAATACCTTTTTTGTGTGTCTGCGTCCAGTGGCTGGCTCCCAGCTGGTAGCTCCGTACGTAGCTTAGCTCAATGGCTGGAAGTCAATAGGAGTCAGAGCCAGACTGACAAAAGTGGACAAAATACTCCTTGCAGTGGTCCAGTGGAGGGCGTATTAGCAGGTGAAGTAAATCTAAATGGTTATAAAACATTTTAAAAGACGTGTTTTCTTTCTCAAATCCGTTAAAATAACGTTTTGATAAACACAAAACTGCGCATGCGCAGAGCTCCGCGGACCGGAAATAGGAGCCGGACTGAGTACTGCGCATGCGCAGGTCTGTGTGTGTATCAAAACGTTATTTTAATGGATTTAAAAAAGAAAACACGTCTTTTAAAATGTTTATAACCATCCTGATTTACTTTAGGTGCTAATAAGCCAGCTCGTTTTCTTTCTTAAATCCGTTAAAACAACGTTTTGATAGACACAGACCTCATGCAGTGCTCCGCGGACCGGAAGTAGCCGCTGGACTGACGAAAGTGGACAAAATACTCCTTACAGTGGTCCAGAGGATGGTGTATTAGCACCTAAAGTTAATCAGAATGGTAATAAAACATTTTAATAGAGGTGTTTTCTTTTTTAATCCGTTAAAATAACGTTTTGATACACACAGAGACCTGCGCATGCGCAGTGCTCCGCAGGACTGAAAGTGGACAAAATACTCCTTACAATGGTCAGAGGATGGCTTATTAGCACCTAAAGTATATCAGGATGGTTATTTTTAAAAGACGTGTTTTCTTTTTAAATCCATTAAAATAACGTTTTGATACACATACAGATCTGCGAATGCGCAGTACTCAGTCCGCTCCTACTTCCGGCCCAGGGAGTTCTGCGCATGCGCAGTTCTGTGTTTATCAAAACGTTATTTTAACGGATTTAAGAAAGAAAACACGTCATTTAAAATGTTTTATAACCCTATTGACTTCCAGCCATTGAGCTAAGCTACGTACGGAGCTAACAGCTGGGAGCCAGCCACTGGACGCAGAGACACAAAAAAGGTATTTTTGAGCTTGTCTCACTCTGTCAATGATAGGGAAAGGGCGTGGGTCCAAAATAGTCGGAGTGTTCCTTTAAACTTCATGTCCAAACCGTAAAAAGAAAACCTCCTACTTCCTGAGTGTACTTTTTCCTTTTCAATCAGTGAAGGCAGGCAGCATGTTGGATTTAACTGCAGTGATTTGCGGCTGTTGTGGTCGTGTGAGCGCCTCTTATAAAAAGGATGGAGAGAATCTGTCTTTGGTTTGTGGTTCAGGAAGAGACGAACAGCCTGCTGAGAGACGAGTTGAATCGATTTGTGATGAATAAGCAGAATAAACAGAAGAGGCCTTAGATGTGGGTTGTATAGGGTCAGTCGTGATGATGGAAATATATCAGTCTGACATTTGATCCCCTAAAAGTGACCCACACTTGACTTTTTTTTTAACTAACAGCCCAAAGTTACAGAGCATTTTTACCCAAAGACCTTTTTTCTCAACCCGATTTAAAGATTCTTTCCAGCTGTTTGACCCTTCTTTGATTTGTGCAGGTGATGAAGACATACCACATGTACCACTCAGAGAGCATCAGCGCAGAGAGCAAGCTGAAAGAGGCCGAGAAGCAAGAGGAGAAGCAGATTGGGAGGGGAGATCCGGTGTTCAGCATCAGGATGGAGGATAAATACCAGAGACGCAGCTCGGTGAAGAAGATCGAGAAGATGAAAGAGAAGGTAGCACTTAAAGTTCATTACCCCCTGTGGTTGTAATCCAATTTCTGACCTCACAGTTTGATTTTGAAGTCATAAAGAGTTCTTTTCTCAATCAAGATCTGACTGGAGTTATGCAACCAAAAATATGACCTGAATTTTAAAAACTCTGGCTGCTCTGACATGTACACATAACAAGGGATGCAGAATGAAACCTGTTCTGCATTTTTCAAAACACTGTTTTATCATGCACCTGGAGAGCAAACATTATATTTTTCTTGGAAACATAAGCTTAGAACACATTGGGGTTGTGAGTTAATTAGAGCTGCAGTATGTTATTTATTTTTGTGTCCAAAAAATACGATGACCAGTTCACGTCTAATTACTGAAGCCAAAAAATAGATCATAGGACATCTGTGCTCTTTCCTTGCTCCATATTAAGCCTTTTGAAAATCTAGCAAGGGACACCCACTTTTTAGCCAATCAGGGCATAGTTCATTGATGGTGGTCTTATTGGATACTCTTTTAAGGTATATGTGCTTGTTAGATCAAATGAGTCCTAATTGTTGTTTGGATTGCATGCTGTATAACTTAATAAAGGGACAAGTGGTTTGTGGCTCTTTTGTGTCTGCAAATGCATTGCATTAGTATAATGCTAATGGCAGGTAAAGGCTCACAAACACAGTGGGTTGGTTTTGCTTAATGAAAGGGGCGCACCTGGAAGCACAACTGCAGAAGGAAGATGGAAGTAAATTTACTTTCACTGCAGTTTCATCAAAGATACTTTCCCCAGATTCAAGGCAATAACAACTTTTATTTGTCAGCTACCTGACAAGGGTCTTAAAATTCAGTTGTACTCTTGTTTTGTTATTGCCAAGATACATAAGTGGCGAATTTAACTATTGTAGGAGTTTATATTATTATGGAAGCAGAAAAGGTTGTTGCCAGAGCTGATAATTGCCCATGCAGTAATTTTCCAATAGGAGGCTCATAGCTATTTGCTTAGTTAAATCCAGGTGGCAACTGTTTTGGCCCGGCAGTGTATTTTTCCCAGGCCTGGAGCACCAGTCAGGCTCCTGTCGTCTGACTGGCAGCTCGTTTCTGAATTTCTTAGAAGAACATAATGCTAACATGCTGTAAGGGCCATCAGACAAAAGAAAAGGCTTTAATCATCAGAGGAGGCCTGTTTTCATTACGTTTTTATCACAAATAACTTTTAACAGCCTTCTTTACTCATCTCTTCCTGGAATACATTGGGGAAGTGTTACAGTATGAATGTTTTTGAGCCCTGTGAGTCAGAGTCCATCGGTCAGTGCATAGTGACTAATGGAGAGAAGGACAAAGACACACGCTTCAGACTACACTGAACTAAGAGACACAAGCTGATTTTAGTTTAGATTTTTTTTCTTCCCCTTTTTTGTTCTTGTTTTGCTGTTTTCCACAGAAATCAAGTTTTTAATGGTTATTGATTCTGTTCATCCAGTAATCCAGTCTTAGCTCAGGGACACAAAGACATAAAAGCACGATCACTTGTCAAAATGTCGTTTCACAACTCATTAAATCCCTCCTGCCTCTCCCTTTCTCCCTCTGTTGTTGTCTGCTCTTCTAATTTGTGCCTCTAATTCTCTCATCAGCGCCAGGCCAAATACTCTGAGAACAAGCTGAAGTCGATCAAAGCCAGGAACGAGTACCTGCTAACTTTGGAGGCTTCAAACTCTTCAGTGTTCAAGTATTACATCCACGACCTGTCAGACCTCATAGATGTAAGTATAAGAAAACAGGATTCATGATTCTGTTGGACTTCTCCAATTTGTCTGTTTTTTTCTGTGAGTTTAATCAAGTGTTTCTTTGGTATATTCTTTGTGATTTTGCTTTCTACTCATTTTGTCCTCCCCCTCCAAAGTAAGAGATTTTGATTATTAAAGCCTGTATGTAGAAGATCCATCACTGCAACAGACTCCAACTGGTTTTGTTTTGCACCATGGCCCAGTTTAATGTGGGTCTGATCAGAGGGAGCTAGGGGCTTGTTTCTAAACCAGTACCAATACCGAGGCATTCTTCAGGACTTACTCTGTTTTCATCGGCTGCTTAGCAATGACATTTAGGAGCTCTGTCAGTGGCAAGTTAACATGATAGCTAGTTGGTAACCACAACCAGGACAAACCACACCTTCCAAACAACAAGATGGTCCAGATCTGACAATACTGCTACTGAAGCAGTTAGCATCTATGCTAATCTCTGTAGGAGTAGTCACCTCCAGCCATTGTCATACTTTTACAGTAGCTGCTACCTCTTCCTGATCCACATGATACTGTTTGGGTAGAACATAGTTGTTGTAGGTTAGAGTTTAACCAGATGGATCCACATGATCGCAGATACTGAATTGAGAAAATCCAGCAGCCCTGCTAGATCAGGGTACTTGTTGCATAGCTTCTCAAGAGCTTTGTGCACTTCTCTTTACAAACACTTGGGTAGTTGTTCCAAAAAATACATAAGGTCCCACTAATAGGTGTTTGGTGATTGGTAATTAGGCATAAATACAGCAGGATGGCCTGCTGGACTCCAAGTGCTTCATTCTGCATCAACCATTAACATAAATGACATCATTTGACATAAATTCATACTTTAAGTTACCAGTTAAACCTATTTAATGTCAGTGTTGGTATAAATATGTCTTAGAATGACCTCTCTTTCCGTGGTTGTTAGTGATTATACCTCCATAATAAATACTTTTACATCCCTAAAGACATGAGGACGCTCTTGAAAAAGGGACGCCCCATCTCAAGGAGCTAACCTTGACTAAATTTAGACCAAAAACTTGAATTTTGGTTAAATGGTGATGACTCCATGAGTCTGAGCATGAATGGTTGTGATTGGCTCTGGGTGTACCCCACCTCCTGCCCAATATCAACTGGGAAAGACTCAAGCCAGTGACCTTGAAAGGGCAGCTGGTAAGGATAATAGATGGATGGAAGTATATATGTGTATCTATAAAATGAGGTGTTTGTCTTCAGCTTGTTCTATTGTAAAGTGCCTTGAGATAGTACTTGTTATGAATCGGCTCTGTAGAAATAAAAATTGATTGATTGATCAATCAGTGGCTAAATATGTATGGTAAATAGCATGATAAGGATATAAAAAGAATATTACAGTTTGAAATAATGGCTGATTGTCTTGTAATAATTTAAGTTACTGCCAAGGTAACAAGCAAAGTGAATGTGTTTAGTTTTCTCGACATGAGATGTATTCATATGAAAATGGTGTGCTGCCACTTCAGAGTTGGAGATTTGAGTATGCATTTGTTCTATTTTTAATGATGTGCAACACTGTGGTTTTTCTATTTCCTCCACAGCCCTGTCTCTTTTTTGTATTTCTGCACATTGCTTTCTTTGACCTTTTTTCTCCATAAAGATAACCATGACTTATTTATGACACGTCTCACCCAGGTTGTTATTACTGTGATATAAAAATAAACTTCCTTGGGTCGCATGCTGCAGATAGACAACCGTAGAAGGTTTTTTAGCAGCCTTTGAGGAGAGTTTTACATTCCAGACAGAAGTGAAGGAAAGAGAAATGCAGCCACTCTTCAGCTGCATGCTGAGCGCTGAGATTACCCCTCTCCTCACTCTGCTCACAAGACTTCACATCCCACCAGGGTGTATGTGTGTGTGTGATCATTTGTTTGTGTGTGTGGGACGCTCTGTGTGTGAGTCATATGTGCAGCCTCACACACATTTTGTTTATTGATGAAGGAGACTCTTATAGCTGAAAACAAAGAGTACAAGCCTGCTGCTGGTGCTGTTTGTACATCACTCAGAGCATGAGACTTTAGTGTGTCTGTTTTTATGGCCGACCGGTGTGTTTGTGTGTTCTCCCAGCAGAGACCTTAGCTGCGGTTGTAGTTATTAAAAATCAGCAGCAGCTCTTGGAGGAAACATTGTGTTGCACATGCTGCTGACTCAGTGGGTGCTTCATGTTTTATTGCTTTATTTGTCTGATTTTAAGATCAGTTTGTGGATTTTTCCCCATAAACTAGGCTGCACTCATTTAAAACTGATGGGTTTTAAATTTCTCAAATGAACCCTGATTTGATTTCACTTTAAAAACAGACATTAAAGTTGGGCATTAAAATACTTTAGACCGTGTAAAACCACCTAAAGTGACTCCAATATTAGCTTTGTACTTACACTGAACATTATGACCATCTGACAGGAGCTGCATATGCAACAAACTGTGATGCTTTTTACTCTTACACCTTTCCATAAGAACTAGAATTAAACTCTTCAGCAATCTGAGCAACATTAGCTCATCAACAGCCGTTGATCACCTCACATTAATGGGCCCTGGTCCTCCATGACCTTGTTGCCAGTTCACCATTATTCCTTCCTTGGGCCATTTTGATAGATACTAACCACAGCATACCAGGGAGACCCCACAAGAGCTGTTTTGGTGATTTTGGTGTTCACTTGCTGGCTGATATTTCCCACCCACTTACAGGTGCCATGACGAAGAAATGATCAGTGTTATTAACTTCACCTGTCAGTGGTCAAAATCTTCTAACACAAGATATTTTTCAGGTGTTCTTATGTATTTATTCACTAAAATCTTGCTTGAATTGTGTAGTCTGACACTTGCATTAGTTTTGCTTTGGGCAGAGAAAAGTTTGAAAACTGCTTTTTTACTACAAAGATGAAAATTGCCCAGAGAGCAAAGAACCTTCACCAAGGCATTTCTGACAATGTTGGCTGAGTTACAAGTGAAATTTGAAAAAGTCAAATCACAAAGTTTTAACATGCGTTTTAAAATCCTGGATCTGCATCTGTATCACTATCATCAGAGTCACTTCCTCTTTGTGCCAAGACAAATATTCTCTAAAATATATTCAGAATCTATTGAGTGTATTTTGAGTTATCTTGCCTAAAGACAAAAAAAGAAGAACAAACTGACAAACCTTGGCAAAGCATTTTCTCCTTTACAGAGGAAAAAATCAGAAATTCTATTCTATTTCTTTCTGAAAAAGTAAGATAATCCACCTCTTTTAGGAAGAAGTAAGAAAATATCAAATTTAGATCAGAATCTGAAAAACTGGTCTTTGAAGTGCTGTAAATTGAGATTTTAATGAAAACCCTGTAACATATGTTCTGTAATGACTGTAATTTATTACAAAATATTTTACTGACTTAATTAAAACTAGAGATGTACTTTGGTATCAGTTTGAAATCGATATTGGCCAATGTCAGCCCTTTTATAAACGTTATCATTGCCAAATGACTCTGCATTGAATAGATGTCACATGCTGTCATACCAACTGAATGCTGACACTTGGCACTCCTTACCACTGGAAAATAGAGGATTTCTTATTTACTAGCCACTAAAAATGACCTGCTAAACAAACTCATATGTTTTAGGATCAATCACTACCGTCAATATTAGCATTTAGGAGGAATTAAGCATAAGTGGTAGTTGGAAAAATATTGGTCTCTGCTTCGGTTCTTGCTAAAAATATTTTTCTAATCACCCTAATGACCTCAGTGTAGGCTTTATTTTCACAGTCAGTGCATCAGTCAATCAACACTGCAATAGCAACATTAAACACATGGTGTCCATGATAAATAATGCTGTGCTGTGAACCAGCAGTACTCTATAACAACTTTCATAGCATATTGCATTTGCACCCATGCTTGAAATTGCACAGGCACAGCACAGATGTCTCCTGTTTGATTCAGTAATTGATTGACCTTTGCTGTGATATGTGCTGACTGCCTCTCCAAGGAGTGTAGTAGCATCATTTTTCAATACATGTAAAACTAATCACAGTAGTTCAGGCTTCGTTCCCACATGGCTCAGTTTTATACTTGTACTTGTACTAAACTTGAGCTAAACTAAACTAAGCGAAAAATTGTTAGGCAAATAATATCAATGCCTCGGACTAGTAGAAGATAAATATCATACATTTTCTTCAAACTGATGATTGTCCACCTCTGACTGTCTCTGTCGCTCCTCTTTTCCAGTGCTGTGATTTGGGATACCACGCCAGTCTCAACCGTGCCCTGAGGACCTATCTGTCAGCAGAATACAACCTGGAGACGTCTCGACACGAGGGTCTGGATATCATTGAGAACGCTGTGGACAGTCTAGACCCCCGCAGTGACCGGCAGAGGTTCATGGAGATGTACCCCACAGCCTTCTGTCCACCCACCAAGTTTGAGTTCCAGCCTCACATGGGAGATGAGGTACGACGATCAGGCAATAGTTCTTCTCAGCAGCTGGTTTTGTGTGCTGGTGTGAAAACTGCAGCAGGTTCATTAAAAAGAAAGATAAACACAAAGTGTGAAGGAACGGTAAAGACAGCTGTAGGACACTGAGACCTAAACTAGTCCAGACTTATGGATTAAGTTTTTGATAACTGATTTATAACTGAACTACAGTGACTCCAAAAACAGCCAGAATTGCGCTTCACTTCCTGCTTTTGCCACTAAACAGCACTAAAGTGAATTTGCAGCAGATTAAAAAGTCTCACTCTTAATGAGGCTGGATTTCAGTGGCTTAACAGCAGAGTTTTACTACGTCTGGGTCGGGATCTGGTTTTATGGAGCTCTGACTTTGACAAATCCCGTGTTAACTCTGCCCTGCAGTCATGTAGCTCCACATGTGTTCTGCGTTTCTCTGTTTGGCACCAACAGCGCTGATATCATGTTTGTTTACCAGCTGCTGTTTGTGTTGCTGTCTGCATTCAGCTGGCATAAGTCACTGTGGTTTCCCTGTAATGAAGAAGAATTTGGATGCTTTCATGCGATCTAAACCTGAGGTTATGTTGTATCTGCAGGCTGTAATTTCAGGTTACTCATGATAACAGGCAGTACTCTAATATGCAGTTAGAAAAGGCAGATCTGGGTGTTAGCACAATAAAACTGGACTTCGGCATACACCCCAGTCAGACCAAATGCGACAAGATGTTCTCCACAGTCCCTGCACCGAGATGATGAATAGTCAGACTTTGGTGTGTTTTCTGACATTACAAGCTATATAGCAATACAATAATTAAGGGATTGTGAACACATGAAATTGAGTATTAAAACAATGATTAGGATAAAATGTGAGATTTTTTTACCTATTACCTCTCGATCCTAGCAATTGTCTTTGACAGCTTTGTTTTTATTGTTGTGTTTTGAACTGTCATGTGTCCAGACTTAACAAGATTTAGCAGGAAACAGCAATTAACTTAAATAAACTGAACCTTTAATCTTAAAGGGATATGTCAGGGTTTTTTGTTTTTGTGTTTGCCTCACTCCATAGTCTATGACAAGCAGATAGACAGCATTTTTTGACTGTTTGTGCAATAACAAGGAAGAGACAGAGCTCCCAAACCACTAATAAATTTATCTCAAGCACTTAATGTGTAGCATTAGCCTGCCTCTGCTTACAGTCTTCAGATGAACTCTTCATCAACTCAAAACAGTCCTGTGTGCTTGTTGTGACTTGTTTTTTTCACAGTGTTATGTTATCAATTTCTACTAAAATTAGTACTTTATGTAATTTTTGAGAGAAATGAATACAAAACTGTGTTTTGCTGAACTGCTTACAAGCACAACTGGGGTGGTTTGCGCATGTACCCTGTAGTTTACATTCATATGTATTTCTTTCAAAAATGCTAAAAAAAGTGCCATCCTTAGTCTGAAAATAGATAATCATAGTATGTAAGATTTTAGATTTGCTGAAGAGTTTATCTGATGACTGTAGGCAAGAATCAAGGCTAACACTTCCCATTGACTCTCAGTGTTTGAGCCAAGCTAATTAGCGGTGGGCGAGCTTTGTCTGTCTCTTTCTTGTTACTGCACACACTGTCAAAAGAATGGTGTCTATCTCCTTGTCATGGACTTGGGAGTGAGGCAAGACACAGAAACAAAGTTGGCATATCCCTTAAAATGCTAAGAACAGGCAAAAGTTGCATTGTTGTCAAATTTCTGTTACAACCATAAGCCATAGGGGTGACTGACAGACAATGAGTTTTCTGTTTGCTAGAAAATCAATGCTAGGAAGGTCTATGGTAACACTGAGCCCTAACTGAACACAGTTGTCAGAACAAAGTAATTTGCCCTTCTTTCCCATGAAAAGGAAATCTCAATTGCTTTAGTTCCGCAGCTGGTGAAATAGATCCGTTGTGTGTTTTTTTTTTTTTTAATTTAAAGCTCTGCGAGCCAAAGTTAAAAGCACATAATTTCACTTACGGAAATAGAGTAATGGTTCACTTTTTCTGCTGTATTAAGTTCACTGTTTCGAAATTTAAATAGAATAAATCACAAAAAGAGAAACAAGATACACAAACTGCAGTGGAGGCAGGCATGCTTGTTTTTATATTGGGACAAGACAATACCCATGTTAAAATCTTTGAACAAGCTTCTGCCATAGATTAACTTAAACGTTCATACAAAGGGACTGACTGCATCTTCTTTTTGTTTTTTGTTTTTAGGTTTGTCAGATCTCAGTGCAACCACCAGTGAATGGAGAACTCATCCTTAGATTCCAGCAGCTTCAGTCGCGTCTCGCCACTCTGAAGATTGAGAACGAGGAGGTAAAACGACAGACATATTCGGCTTTTCTACTGCTTATGGGGAAAGGCATCAAAACAGATCTGCAGTGCTCCAGTTTTGTCATTTGTCAGAGGTGCAGGAGTCGTCTTTTTGTAACCTTCAGAGCAATGAAGCTGAAAAGAAAAGTTAACTTTATCCAGAACTCTTCAAGGTGAGACAGAGAGCAGTTTCTGATGATCTCAGAAGAATCAAAGTTTTCTTGCACACACAAACACACACTCTGTATTTTCCTCTCTCATGCCCTGCAGGTAGCCATCAAACTCTCTCTGTGAAGCCTCCGTTTCTGCTCCCAGCGGTAGAATTTACCGTCTCGCTTTTATTTGCACAAACCTGCTCTGTTTTGACATTGCAGGGTGCTTCTGCTCTACTCAGGCTGGATTGTTTTTAAACCGTCTGCAGCAGTTTTCTTAATAGAACAGAAGCCAGTCATGGAAAAACACCATGATGGCAGCATCTCCTCATGATGCATCCTTTTCATCCTTCCACATCAGTCTGTCTTTTGTATTTGACCTGCTTCTTCTCTCCATTCCCTCTGATTTTAGTCTTCCTGTTTGTCTCTCTCTCTCATTGATGCACTTCTTTGCTCTTATCCTGTGTTGAAGAACAAAAACGCAGAAGCATGTCACTCATCTTTTTCTACACCCACAGTCACTTCAGACATCTTTTGATCTTGATTTTGACATTTTAGTGAAACTGAGTGAAAATACATCAACTGATATAAGAGATAACAGAGTGAAGGCATTTTTAAGCAAATTTAGACATTCTGAAAAATATTGTGTATCACTCAAACAGACAGTTTTGGAATAATTGGAACAAGCTAAAAAATCAGGACATATTTGTTCAACAACTTAACCAAATAATTCAGTTCAAGAACCAAATACACACTGTGCTAAATAAGGCTTCAGTTCATTATTATTTGTATCCCTGAGTGGTGCAGTAGGTCATACTGGTGCCTTTTTGGTGCAAGAAGGTTGATGGTTTGATTCCCTGAGTGAATCTGGACCTTTTTTGTGAAGTTTACTATGCATGCATAGTACCTCAGGATAGTCCCTTTCCAGTGCCGCTTGCCTTTGTGCCACTGCTCAGCCTGTCAGGGCTGGGGACTGGAGGGTGACTGGTCCAGGTCCAGATCGAACCATGTTTGAAAGTTGATTTGGTGTCTTGGGAGATACAAGTTGTGAAGGACAGTAAATGTTTTTAGCTGCATTTTTTTTCTTCCAGTTTGACAACATGAGTTTATGATTTACTCACCTGAATCAACAGGTACTGTAGGTTTCTCTAGTCTTCAATTCTTAAGCAGACTCCTCCATTTCCTCTTGTGTGCACTCCAGTAAGTAAACATTGGTCATATTTGCTGCAAAAATTATAAACTTATCCTGTTTGGTAGTGTTCCTTTTGTGAAGCAAAGTCAACACTACTGCTGCCGCAAGGACATGCAGGCTATGCCTTGTCTCAAAATAAGACCTAATACAAAACTGCTCTGTGTTGAAAAGTAAGCTGATGAAAACAATTTGTAGTGTGTGATGAACCCACACTGTATTTGTTGCTTGTTTTCTCCCTTGATTCTTTTCAGTCATGCAAAGACAGTGGAACTGTGTATAGCAATTTATAGCATTAGCGTCTGTCCTGAGTTTTTCTGAACAGAGAGAGAACTGAGCTGTGGCAGTTGTTCAAGCTCATACCATATACCTCATACATGACCACTTAAAAAATCCCAAACTATCTTCTAAAGGTGTTCAGGTTCACTTTGTATTTAGGATGTATGAATGATGTAAACTGCTTTTGACAAGTTTCATCCATTATCTATACTCATTATCCCTTTTTAGGTTATGGCTAGAGCCTGTCCCAGCTGACATTGGGCAAGAGGCAGGGTAGACCCTGAACAGGTCACCAGCCAATCGCAGGGACACATAGAGAGACTGACAACCATTCACACACTCATCAACTAGGGCTATGAACTTATATTCGATATTCGAATAACAGTCTGTACTCGAAGTGTAAATAAATAATCAAATGTAAAATATCAAGTGTAGCAGCATTTCAGTGCGCCTGAAGCAATGGACAGTTTAATCCAACGAAGGGTCCCTCAACTTAACTGTCAGCTACATACACTGCTCTCTTGACCTCAGTACACAAAGAGAGAGGGGCATTTTTATTAAATGAAGGACGCACAAAGCAACTCGTGTTCAACCTCATGTGGCTGCATTTTTTTCAGCAGGGTCCTTACTAGAGGTGCAGAATAAGGCCATCTCGGATAAGACTGCAAGATTCATATGCAAAGATATGCGGCTCATTAGTGTGGTTATGGGAGAGCGTTCTTGGATATCTATGATAGACCTGGAGCCATGATCCACCATTCTGAGTGGCACCGGGATTTCGAGCCACAGTGTTAACTGTATGACACTCTGTGGGCAAACATTGAGACTAAATAAATAACAAAAGACTGTTATTTGTATCTGTATTTGAAAATTGTTCAAGTTTTATTGTGGGGAAATGTGACAGCTTTATCGTCCACACCTGTGGGCAATTTAGAGTAACTAATTCAACCGAATAAGCATGTTTTTTTTTGTGATGAAGCCAGAGTGCCTGGAGAGAACCCACGCATACACCACTGTATAATGCAAACTTCATAAAGAAAAGCCCTGATGACATGGGCTTTTAACCAGCAATTTTCTTGCTGAAAGGCATGCATACTTACCTGCTGCGCCACCTTGTGACCCTTGTGACAAAAACAGTTATAAAGGTAAAATAGTTACGGAAAAGAGTCCTTGTAACATCCCCTGTAAATATGATTAGAGGCGTTGTGTTTTTATCCACTACACTCAAGCAGCTTGGCATCCTGCTGGTGTCATCAAAGTTTTCTCTGCCTGCAGGATGTACAGTTCTTTGACAGGGGTCAAACACACTGTTCTACTGTACACCCATGTGTTTTGTGCATGTGTGAGTCTGAGGGTATGATGACAGGCGCTGGTCTCTTCATATCCTTCCCTGTCTGCCTCGCCTCAAAGGATGTCCTGGTGGGTCAGGATTGCAGGGCGCTGCTGTCTTGTGTTAGAATCACCAGATGGCCTCTGTTCCCAGTCACAGCGTGCCACACATCCTTGAAAATGAACTTCCAAAGCTTAGTGACAACTGAGAAGCATGACTTTAAAAAAGGATGAGAAGAGGAAAGGGTGGCTGCGATACAAGGCTGCAGGGTAGTGCTGTTCAAAAGTGCAGATGTTACCTAGAACCTCCATGACTCCAGTTAAACAATCATTTTGTTCAAATAAACTATGATGTCAGGCCACAGTGAAGCTCAGTTAGTGGTGCACTCACACTAGGCATTACCTACCATGTTCAACCATGTTTCACCACTGCATTGCAGCTTGTTTGTTAAGTGTGAGTGCAGGGTACGCTTCCCTGGCCCCTGGCACTCTTGGTGGCTTCAGCCTGCGAGTTTCTACAAGCACTGGCACTGGTTAACACATGTGACAAGACCATTCCTCACATTAATCACTCCTCATCTGTGGACCTCTCGCCTAACCTCAAGGAGGTCAAGTTCTTGTCTGTTTGTTTGTCTGTCCATCTGGCTGTGGCCAAGATCACTAGTCAGATTTAGATGATGATCAGAATTTTGGATGTTGCTCCAGGATTTTTTTAAGGATTTGTTAACATAGGGCGATAAGAGAGTTTCCTTATTTTTTGGTAATAACTCCACTAACAGCCAGAAATGCCTGAGTGGAGATTTATACTGCCTGGGCTCTTCTAGTTTGAAGAAATTTCTGGAGACATCTTGGAAATATGTCTATAATCTGTAAAGTAAAAATTCAAGGCAAAAAAAACAACATGCTTTCAGCACTCAGAGGTCCACTGGTAACGTAGTTGGAACAGGCATCTCTGTTATTTAGCAGTGTGAACACAATTAGACAAACCAAACTTGGCTCGTACTAATCATCTGTTCGTGAGCTTGGCTGATATTGGGATAAAGAGAAATGCTTCTGGGGCCCAGAGCCATGTAGAGGCCCCTGAAGGTTAATAAAGACATGGTCCAACTTAAATGTAGACCTTGACTTCCTTGAAGTTTAAGCCAAAACATGCAAAAGTGTGTATGAAAGCAGGAAAAGAGTTTATTTTTCGTTGCCTGTTTCAATGTGCAACTGAACAGAACAAAAATATGTCTTGGACCAATACAATAAATTATCCTACAGTAAGGACATCTGAGTTACACAATGAAAGGACTCATCTTTTACTTTGTTCAGTTAATTAACCAAATTCTTGACGGAATGACTAAAGCACTCAGTTAAATCCAACAGGCAAAACAGTGCAAATAGTTTAGTAATATAAGGCAATACTTTTATAAGCTTATACTATGTTACATAATGTATTTGATAAAAAAACTAAAACAAGAAATTGCACCCTTACTTTTTTTTTTGTTTTAATAAATTTCAGCTAATAGAAGTTTCAGAGCTGCAGAAGTTACAGTTGAGCTATACTCATTAAGAGATGCATCTCTCTGAGGATAACACTCATCTCAGCTCGTCAGTCAGTCAGCGTGGCTTGTCTCCTCTTCAGATGTAATAATAGGAGCGTTTAGATCTCATTTAGCTCCACATGAGGCTCACAGCCGCTGATGTTCCTCCTCTGCTCTCTGAAGACGCTTCACTCTAAACTGAGGCAGTGTAAGACGGTCTCTCTGCAGGGAAGGTTTGTTTTTCCTCACACAAATCTCAGGGAGGAACATCAAAGTCTGTGAGCGTGTGTGTGTGTGTGGGGGGGGCTCGTAACAGCATGATCAGCAGATCACACACCTACGACATCCTCTGGAAAAAGCTATGTGCAGCAGATAACACCGTTAGTGATACTGTCCTGTCATAGTACCTAATGATTTTGATTTATCTGAGCGGCAGTGAAATAATTTGGTGTTCATTTCAGCTCCTTGTGTTTTGTTCATTCCTCTGATTAGATCTGCAGGGACCCCAGAGACATGATCCACTGTTGAAACAAACAAACAGAATTGATTCAATCCATGAGAACTTCTTAAGTTCTTTGTTGCAGCCCATAGGACTAATTTGTATGAATAACTTTTACTGGCTGTTTTTTCTGATTATTTTAGGGGTTTTATCTGTAACCTGAAACTTTTTTAGTATCACTTAAAAAAGTAAAGATGAGATGTAGTTGCAGTTTGTCCCTGTGTTTGTGTTTGTTGGGATCATAAGCATTTTTGTTTATATTCTTGCTTCAGTGGGACTCCTGGCACTGGAGGGCCCCACACGAGGGTACAAAAGACCTTTGGAGTTATGAAGGGCCCCATGAAATCTGTGCTATTTTTCCCCAAATTCTGTTTTTTTTTTTTCATTTTCATTTTCTGAGACTTCTGTTTATAGTGTTCTATGAAAATTTAACCCAGATACATAGTATAAAGTAATGAAATATAGACACTTACTGTTCAGGTGGTCTTTACAAATATCTTTACAGGTCAAGTCAACAGTATGTTGACAAAATTTGCGAAACATTTTGTCAACAAACTGTTGACGTAAGAATATGTGGGAAACTGCTCTGCTCTGTACTTTGGAGTTAGCCAGTAGTTCGGTACCTTTGCCAACTGAGCTGGTGTGTCAGGTGGCCACTTCGACATGTTTGCATTGTTAATGATGGGGGAGGAAGCGAAGTGTGCATCGTTCCCCAGCCTTAGTGACCCCCTTGAAGCATTTTGAAGAGATGCATTCTTTAGGAATCTGAAAAAAAGGCCCTGAACTCAAATACCTGCCATTTCTCTGCAATTATACATTTATATTTAATTCTGCTTTAAAGTCCAATTCTGATTCTGCCCTTGATTCCATGATCACAGATTTTATGAAGCCCTTGTTATGTAGCTACCTGTTGTGTTAGAGATTAACTGCAGACACAGTGGCAGTTTTCAGAGTAAAAGTAAGAAAATAAAAGGCAATTATCCCTATCATCAGCAAATATTTGTTGGCAGCTAATGACCAATGATCAGCCTTCACAATTAGAATTAGTCTTGACTACATCTCCATGATATTTTCCTCCGTGTAGTGGTGGAACTTTCTCGGTGTATTGGTGTAATCAGTTACTGTATTAACTGATGACTTGCACTGTGCTGGTTGATAATGAAGTGAAAGCACTGGAAAGAGTAGAGGGTTTGCCCTTAAATGCACCTCTTCTACTAATCATTGTATCAAAGAATACGTTATTGGTTTATATGTGCGAAAGTACAATCGCAGGAAACCAAGCAAACACAAACATATATGAACAGAATCGACCATGGCGTCAACTCCAAGTCTGCTATCTACATGGTCACCAGTTGAATTTGTATATGTAACTTACTTTCTTGCTTTTGGCTTCTTAAAGAGGATTTATCAGTCATCTGTTGGATGAACTGTCATGTTGGTGTCACAAATGATTCAGATGTTGATGGTTATGGTCTTTATTTATTAGTTTGTCTTGTCTATCTGTCGATTCTGTTTATGCTGCTGTGGTCAATCTCTAATCGCTCTACTGCCTCTACACTGATCCTACTGGAGATGTGTGGACTATAGCTCACGTCTGTGTTTAATTCTGGACAACAGGCACGATGGCACTGCAGGCAAGTGTATGTGCCTCACAGACAGAAGGTTTCGACTCCCCTGGGCCTTTGTGTGTGGAGTTTGCTTTCTTTCCCTGTTCCTGTGTGGGTTTTCCCCAGATATTCTGGCTTTCATGATGCCAGAATCCACCTTATTATTGTTAGTCTGCGTGCTCGAGCCTGCAGTATGTTTTTGCTTCATGATAGGATGGATGACATTTAAACCCTGTCCACGCTGTGTATGTCAGCGCTCTCATCCATCAGTGTGGGACATAAAAGCGATGAAGAAGTCCACAGTGCTTCTCAAATGGTGTTTTTTCTTTCTGTGCAAAAGGCTGATCGAGGTACAAAAAAAGGAAAAGTTGTAATCTAAGGCTGTTGAGTCTATGTGTGTGTGAGACTGCTCCAGCAGCCTGTTCTTTCATTAGCTGAGAGCCAAGACATCTTTATAATGAGGAATGGGGTCACTACCTTTGAGCGAGGGTCCTACACAACATTAGTTCTAATTAGGAAAGGTTCCAGCTGCGTCTCACTCGGGGCCCTGTTGACCCCGTGGCCCCTCCGCCCTTTATAAGCAAACACAATCAGACTGTGATGGTCTCAGCTCTTCAGTTTGTCTCTGTTGATTTTTTTCCTGAGAGGTGTTTTTGGTGTTTCTACATCAGCTCGGCCTCTGCAGCTTTTCCACATCACTGAGTCACGCTCGCACTCGACGGACTCTAAACTCTGCCTCCTCATCTGTCTGTCTGTCTCCTTCATTTATCCCTCTCTTCCTTATCGTATGTCCTTCTTGTTCTTTTACTGTCCTAAACCATAAAAGGGCAGAAACTCAGTGAGTCTTTAAACCAATCATCAGGTAAAATTGTCTCTGTGTTGATCCTCATTAGTCAAATTGTTACTTCGTTTTTCTAATCCCTTTTTTCCTCGTAAAGACAGAACATACAATAGCAGTTCATGAAAAGAATTACTTATACTTAAAATCTGGCCTTTAAAGGAATAGATTGGTCTTTTATTTAAATAGTAGAGCACAGGAGTTTGGATGAGGGGAAAATAACAAATAAATGGCAGTGATGACTCATTGCTATTGTCAGCTCTGGTCCAGAGTGAAATACTCCAGTAGGTTGTGTTAATGTTGCATTTAAATTGTGCACTGACATTTACAATATTGTAGGAAAGAATCATAGTATCTTTTTTGAGGGAAGATTGTTGTAGATGTGCTTCAAGGAATATCTCACCAAAGATCACTCCAGTTTTTGGTAACTAGAGCACCAGAACCTGATAGATCCATGGAAAAACATACTATAACATTAGCCCTCAGTCCTAAAATGCTTAATTCATGAGTTAATCTTTATCTGTAACAGTTGTTACCCTATGGCACTTTACAAAAGAGCAGGCTGAAGCCATAATCCTCATTTTATAGATACACAATTATAAATACACAGATATATCTCTGTATCCAGAAATGTATCTATCTAGGCAAAGATAAAGGGACTAAAAATACGAATTTATGATATCAAGAAACCTATGGACATCCAGCTCACAAGTCCGTCATCATATTTGTCTCTGCTGATATAGATTTATTCAAGGTCAGTCACTTGAGATGTGACATCTCATTTTCAGGAGGGTCTTCTTATTTATATAAAGGTATTTATTATGGAGGTATAATCAGTGTAGCCATGGATAGCGTTAATATCTTAATGCTTAAGCATTGTAGATTTTCTTCCCACACATTGCCCAAACTAAGAAAGAAGGTTTTTAATTACACTGTTTACTCTGTTAGTTTTTCAGCAGGGGTTTCCACTATGTATTACTATGTTGTTAACAAGCTAAAATAAACATTGCTGTGGGGACATAACACCCTGGTGCATCTTATCTCAGGTGATGCATTTATTTCCATTAATTGCAATTGTTTACTCTGAAAGTTGAATTAATCAAAACGGTGTCTGTTAAGACCCAATACACCCCCTTGGACACTGCATGGTGCACTTAGTTTGAGTGGTAGGATCACTTATGCACAGGCACAGGGATGCGATGTAAACATGGTATAGCATCACATTTTGGTAATCATTTTAACTCTGATAAGAAGGCTGTTCCTGATCAAAAAACTCCTGAGTCATGTTTCTAGTGTTGAATACTTTTGTGCTGATAGAAAATTGCTTCGAGAAAGCTTGCAAGCCAGATAAATGTGAACTCTGTGTGTCGTATAATATGATGACCCCCTGGTAATGGTGTCCAGGTCAGCGTGCTGTTCTGCTAGAGCACTGTTTAGGACAACATACCCTCATGTTAGAGGATACTTTAGAGAGGTTCCAATAAAGCTAAGAAGAGACTAAAATTGGCATGGAGACACTGACCATAGAGTGGTCAAAGTTTTGGCACAGTAATGCTGGGGTATCTTATGCTTCTTATTGTTAAACTGTATGTCTTCTCAAACTTTCCTCAGTTTTCAACAGTGTCTGGAATAAAACATACAGTAGGCTATATCTTTACTGAGACAAAAAGATTTATCCTATTTCCAACTATCTGTGAGGATATCACAGTAGTTTTGCTCACCTATGCTGTAACAACCTGTCTGGATTGAGGATGTGTTATCAGAGTATAAACTGTAAACAAAGTGGGTGTTACAAAAACTGTGTAGGGTCAACCCAAAAGACCCCTTTGTGTACTTTGTTAAGCCAAGAAACTGAACAATAAACATTTGCATAATATCAGAATGCTGTAAGCTAGCTGGCATGTTTGTTCAGCATCAAGCTTTGCTTGAATCAAAAACAATCTTCAAGAACAGGATCTACTGTTAGCATGTTATCATGTTAAACTATCCTGACACAATAATTCCTTTTTACATGCTGAATATCAGGTTAGTCAATCACTCATTGAGGCTGATGTATGCTTTATTTGACACTTTTTTGTAACACACTTCAGCATGCTAACACGATAGAAGGTGAAATAAGCCCTGCAACATGTTTCACATTTTCATCGCATGATTTGATTAAAGTCTGAAAAAAACCCAGCCCTGTTTTATTTTATTTTTTCTTACACAACTTTGTTGCAGGTCTCTACAACTTTTGCCTTGAGCCTTGATTTTCACTGGACTTTAAGCAACAAATTGTAACTTTTCAGCCTTAAAAATCTTGCCTGTAACTCTTGTTTTAGCTTCTTGTGTCAAAGTTCTCTTTAGTATTATAGTCTTAAGCCATTATGTCATCCAGTGCTCAAACAGTGTATTGGCTTTTGCGATTTGAAGCCGGTGTATGGGCTTGTGCTATAATGCAGCTGGCACTTCTTGCAGTGCCGAAAGCACGCAAGCAGGGCTCTCTGTGGAAAGTAGATGGGCTCCATTCTCCCTGGTAAAAGTCATTGCCGCATCAGATCAACACATTAAAGTGCTTTTTAAAGTATAAACTGAACATATTGCTGCTTTAACTTTTGAAAACAGTTCATCCATTCCAGTGTTTTTGTTAACTCCTGATGTATCATCACCCAGCTCGAATATGTAAGTTCTGTATTTATTTCCTGCGCAATGACTTTGTATTATCATTGAAGATGTAGACTCTGGCACAACATCTCTGAAGCTGAGTGTTGGTGAACACTCTGCAGAGTCCTGACATTCATAAACTCTCGCAGAAACACTCGTGTTGACAGAGAAGGGGCAGTGTGAGAAATGAATCTTAAAAGCCTGAGAGCGAATGTACCTTCTCCTGCAGACGCTCAGCTCTCCTGAGTGCATGCAAATGGACTGTTTGGCTTACAGTCATGTTCAGGGGGTTTTCAAAGGTCGTGTTTTGTCGGGAAACACCTGAATTCAGTGTGTCATTGAAAAGGCAGGAAGGTTTTTAGTGAGTGTGAGGAAGCAAGACCATGGATAATTCATAATGCTGACATTCTGATTCAACAGACTTGATTTGTTGAACTTAAAGCTGAATTATTCCTGCTCTAACTCTCTCCCCTCATTTTTGCCTCATTTGTTTAGATCAAAAAAACATCAGAAGCCACCCTGACTACCATCCAGGACATGGTGACTATTGAAGACTATGACGTGTCTGAGTGTTTCCATCACAGCCGGTCCACCGAGTCCGTCAAATCAACCGTGTCCGAGACGTACCTCAGCAAACCAAGCATCGCCAAGAGGAGAGCCAACCAGCAGGAGACGGAGCAGTTCTACTTCATGGTATGCAGATATGAAGGGGAAATACTTTAGAATGACTTCACTTTTAATTTAAATAAAAAAGACCCTTTCTCTCTCACTGAGGCCTTGGTAATCTCTCTGTACTAAGATGTTTTTAAAGAAGTGAAAATGTGAGATGAATAGTCAGACTCTGAAGTTAAAGCTGCTTCAAACCCTCAAACATAAATCTTTAATTTGAGCTAACAGCTGTTATCTCGACTGTAAGAAGTTGAATTTTTAAACATAAAAACTTCATTAGTCTTACATCCAGCCCCTGTGAGATCTTTAATCAGCAGTGTTTTTTTACAGCGATATTTCCGTTTTTTAAGTGAAGTTTTTGTTCCAGTCCTGGGAAGGACATGCTCTGATAAAGGCTTTAAAAAGGCTCTCGGTGCGTCCTTTGCCCTTGGCTTTCTTATCGTAGATGGTTGTCTTAAAGCAGGCGCTCCGCTGGCACTCATAACGGCTGTGTAATTACTCTCAATTCTCCACAGAAATTCCGGGAGTTTCTGGAGGGCAGTAATCTCATCTGCAAACTGCAGGCCAAACACGATGTGCTGAAGAGGACACTCGGTGAAGGTACGACTTCCTCCCACTATATTTCACTCTGACTCCTAACAGTGTCTGTTTTTGTTACATTCTCCTGGGGTTTCCTGATTTGGTTGTAGATTAGCCAACACGTTTCCATCCTTATTTTTTGTGATATTGATGTGAAGCTAGCACTCAGTATGTTTACATGCTCAGTTAAATGGAGCTGTGTCAATACTGGTCCACTGCCCTTATCCTGCTGTACATTTGGTAGGGAAGCATTAATTAGTTGAAAGAAAATGTCCTATTCTGCAACTTATTTGCTATACCACCCCCTTAGCTTATGGTGATATCAAACTACAGACAATACTATGTCTTCAAAATGCTATTGGACTTGTGGGTCATAGGCTACCATTGACGCTGTGTAGCATGTCAAGAATGCTGAGGTCAGTCTGGTCTGATTGAGTTGTATTCATGAAAGACAAACTTGATTTAGAGCTGCTTTATCAGCGTGTTAGTTTAACTTAAAGGAGACATATCATGCTGATGCATGATTTAATACTTACATATAATATAATAAATTTGAAAACAAGACCTTAACCCCCTTAATTTTCAAAAAATGAAATATTGTATTTTTTCTGATATCCTACAACGAGATTTGATGCCTCTGAAAATAGGTCATTGCGAGATGACCGCGAGATTTAAATCGTCGTGATGACACGAGGTACATTTCTTTTTATTGGAGTAATCTGATAAAACACTTCCTCCTCTGTGATGTCCGTTGGCCACAAAAGCGTCACCGAGGAACACATCCACCCAGCAGCAGTATATAGCTCCCTAGCTCACACTCACTCATTACCAGCTCTGGCCTGTAGGAGGACTCAATATGCGGTCGCTGCTTTGAGCCTGCCGGAAAATACAGTAGAAGAAGAAGGACAGGCTGGCTCAACCCCCGATAGAACTGACCAATCAGAGCACAAAGGGCTTTGGCGTTGCGAGGTTACTGTAGGTCAGCCTGAGATCCGAGTGTTTCAACGAGAGCTTGATAATGGCCTAAAATGAGGATTTTGAGAACGCTATTGTGGGGCAATGAAGGAACTAAATGACTTGTACTGAGGGCAGAAATGCTTTACAGGCATCCTAGTTTGGCATAGTGAAAGGGAGAAACAAGCATGACATGTCTCCTTTCAAGAAATATCTGTTAAAGGAAGGATTTTTAGTGAGTGTGTGGAAGCAAGACGTTGGATAATTCAAAATTCTGACATTCTGATTCAACAGACTTGATTTGCTAAACTTGAAGCTGAATTATCTGTTGATGAGTACAGACATTTTTAAGTCCAATTTTATCCAGGCTAACATGATAATTACTTCTCCTGGGGAGTTTTTTTTGCCCGCATTTAGTTTGTCTGTCCATTTGTCTATGATTTAGTAAGATAACCAAAAACGCTCGCAAAAGGTTTTTGTGGTTTTTTTTCCAGGAATGTTGTTTATGGCATAAAGAAGAAATGTTTGGATTTTCTGGGTGATCTTGATAAAGATGCAGATCTTGGAATTTTTATGATTATTGTTAGAGGGCTGTTTGTCATATTGTAATCATAGCTCAGCTCAGAATCAGAAATACCTCAGCATAGGTTCGTCTAGTACATCTTTTCTTTGGTACTTCATGTAAAAGCCATTGCATGATTTTGGGACTTTTTTAACACTAAGACATATTTGTTTTCTTAATAAGGTTTTCCAACTATTAATTGAGGTCCTAGCTGTAAGATTTACTTAAAAATGTTTAGATTTTGTCTTATTTTGTACACTCCATGTTTACAATACCGCTACACAACATTCCATAATGCATTAAGCACATCTGAGAATAAAAGTGGAGCAGCAGCATTATACAGATCTACTTAAAATGTCTCTATTCATAAACATGTGTTTTTGAAAATAATGGAAGTAATATTTATCATTTTACTCTACACTTTACTCTGTGAAAATCTGTCTAAGGAATAGTTTATCATGGTAGTTCCTTTTCCCCTGCATCTACTGAAAAACACTAACAGGAAAGAAAAAACATCTTTCTTCTTTTATAAGACGCTTTATAGCAGGAGCTGGGCAACTGGCGGACTGGGAGTCACAAAGGGCCTCCCTCTCTCTCAGTGAGGACCACTAGCCAGTTTAAAATACCCCAAAGATATGATTGCTCCTGTGAAACTTACTTTTCTTTATTTGTTAATTAAAGAACAAATTTTCTTTTGTTCCACAAGAGATCAAATTTTTGATTAAACAATGAGGAACAGTTAAATAGGTCTAGCTGGTCTAGACCCAGCTGCCTGTCCATCGCTAATAGGTTTTCTTTGCTTTTCTTCTCTGTGTGAGTACATTGTATGAGTTTTATTAGTAATACTGATGTGTTTTTTATCTGTCTTTTTCAACACTATATCAGTGTTAACACTGTATTCTGTTTCCAACTATCGCACCTCAATTTCCCTACAGGGACAATAAACAAACTAACTAAAAATATGTATGAAATGTGCTTTAATTAACAGTAAATGCTTTGCAATTTCAGACAAAATTGGCTGAAGCTGTCTTGATTTTTGTGTTTAACTTCTTAGAATATTTTTTCTTTGTATTTGAGTTTAAAGACAAGTGTTTGGTGGAGTGAATAGCTTCATATTACAGCCAGATGATACTTTATGTAATTATTTCTGTTAAATTTTGAGTCATTTTGATGTCAAGTTGCATCAAGTTGGCCGTTTGACAATGAAAGCAAATTGAGTGTGGCCCCTTGGCTTTTACCATTATTCTGAAATGAGATAACCATATAATGAAAGAATAAAAGCATGGAAAATACAGTTATTTAGATATTGTTTATCTTTTGATTCTGAGAGTAAAGACTCAGAAGTGCTTTTTTACTCTTCAACATCTGATTAAATAACTATCTGCACACTGTTAACTCGTCTGTGCTTTAACTCATCTGAGCCACAGAACCGGCAGAGAGAAATCTTGTGTCAGACCACAAACGTCACTAGATAATCTTCTGATTGGTTCCCCTCTGCGTTTACAGATAAAGAGATGTTTTGAACAAACTCGTCTTTGTAATGAATGTGAAATTCTGATTCAATGATGTGAGAAGCTTTTTATTAATCCAGAATTAGTGAAAAACTCTTTAGATAATCTTAACCAGTGTTAAATATTAAATTAAGAGATGTTTTAATACTGGCCTTTTGATTTTCTTCTGTATTTCTGCATTTTTCTGTCACAGTCACCTCCAGGTTCACTTCTCTTTCGAGCTCCCTCCTGTTTAAACGATGTTAATCAGGGTTTTATCCTGAGCTGAGTGGGATTGTGATTTTGTATTATCCGTCTTAGTGATTGATTTGCTCCCTACCTAATGGGCTGTGTGGTATTAGATCGGAGGCAGTCTGTCATTACTAAGGGTCTCTTCTTGTTCTACACTGGTGGGATCTCCTCGGGCCCTTGGCTAATCTACCGTCTGTCAGTCAGTGATCTAAGCACCAGTCCTGGTGGTCTAAGTCAAAACTGTCCGCCTAATAAGTAATGAAGACAAGTGAGGAGGAAGAGGAAAGCCCCTTTTCTGGTCACATCATCTCGTAGTTGCTACTGAACTGAAGATTAGGGTCAGATCAGAAGGCCACACTTGCACAGTCAATCCAATTTAACAAAATAGGTAGAATATTTAGGTAGCATTTTTAGGATTCTACAGCTTTTTACACCCTTCTTGGAGAGAAGAAACTTTAATTGATCAATTTCAATGCAAGATTTATCCTTTTTCTAATAACAAGTTTGTTATTACCTCCGCCAAGGAGGTTATGTTTTCACCAGGGCCTGTCTGTTTGTTTGTCTGTCTGTTAGCAAGATTACATAAAAACTACAGAATAGATTTACATGAAAATTGTAGCAGAGGCGGAACTAATTTACACACTAACTAATGTTTCCCACACAGACATAAATTGTCACTCTGTGAACCGGAATAAAACAGTCTGTCACGAGTGTCAATCACGCACTCACAGAACGCTCATTAGCTTTCATGGCGCGACATGGCCTGAAAGGTTCAAATATTTCAACTTTGGACACGGAGCAGATCGCCGTGCTCCGCGTCCAAAGTGACCCCAGAGTTCCCATCTGCATCAACAGGGGCACTGCCCCATGTCTCCAAAGATGCGACCAAGTTGCCCAGAACATGCCAAAGCATCACATGAGATCTGGTCGTGGCTTTACATTGACTGCATGGAGAGTGATCGCTGAGGTCGAACAATTTCACATTCAGTCTGAACGCACCTTTAGACAACATTTTGAGCAAGGCTGCTTCTGGGGATTGGACTTAAACTGTACATGATGCCACACAGACTGTTTCTAATATTTTCTGCAGTTTATGAGTTGAAATCTGTACTTCAGTCACATCCTCTTTTCTATTAGTGTTGTTTCTTTTATACATGATAAATGATCAATATCTCCATGTTAAATTTGTTTGGTGTTTTTTTTGTCCATCTCATTGGTCTAATTCATATATTAACATACATTTCTTACACATGTGAAGATCCGAAGGCATTTGGCTCTTCCTTCTTACATGTTCAAACATGTTTGTCTGAGTATTACTTTAATGATAAGTGTTTTTAAGTGCTTACGTCAGTTGTAAATGTTCAGCTGAGACCATGGGAGAAGTTTCCCGGAGATGTTTGTTTTTTCTCAAACTGTAGCTGAAGGGTTTGTCGAGGGCTCTCTGTGCTCTCCATAAGCTGTTGTTTGTTTGTGTGTGTAGACCTGTATGTTTGTGTGTTTGTAGAGACCAGCCGTAGTGACAGATGGCTTCAAATGCTCCACTAGACGTGATGCAAAATGCACCACAGGGGCCTCGGAGACAAGTCCCAACACGTCCTCACATCTAACTCCTCTTTTCTCTCTTTCTGCTGCAGGCCATAGAGCTGACTACATGACCACGAGGTAAAATACACACTCTCAACACTTGTGGCCCTGTGAATAATTTCAGGACACACATCCGTCCTGTTTGCTCTGTGTTCAAAGGAGGTGGAAAGTTTTTGTGACGTGTTTCTGTTCATCAAGGCGAGGACACTTTGCCTCAGGAGGTTTCGTGTGAGGTCCTCTGTGACCATGAAAACAGAGGATGAAGGTCGTCTTTCAACTTGCAGACATGACAACCTTTGTCCTTTTTATACACACACTGGGACTCTGTTAAAATGGCTTTTAACTGTAACTGTAGAGGACGGATATTGATAATGTTCGCAGTTAAACCACTTAAGTTTGAAACTCAAATGCAAATATTAATTACTGGAATGCTACAAAACATTGAGCTGCTCTGCTTTTTGTCTAAAGCTCAAAACACATACGTGATGCTAAGAAAGGATTAGTAATCTCCTACTGAAAGCAGAAATGAACGAGCAAAGAGGAGAAGCAGCAATATGCACCCGCACTCACAATAGTGGGACCCTTGTTGGCCTTGTTCGTGGTCAAAGTTGTAGAAAAGGTAGTTCGGCATTTACCAAACCTGAATATCAGTGATGACTGAGCTTTTTTGTCTTAAAAGTTAAATAATTACAGCTGGGTATTCTCCAGCATTGTAAAGAGACATAACAGATGTTGCCTTCAGGTGTAAAAAGTATTTATAAAGGTCATTTTTTCAATATGTAATTACTTTTATCTTTAAAATTTCATATCATAATCTGCATTACGGATGATTATGGACATATCTTTTGCTTATGCTTGAAAGTGATGGGTAATAAATGATAGCTTTTTTCCTCAATAATCCTTTACTTTTCTGGAAAAAAAAATTGGCATCGCAAATCAATTCCAAACCAAACTGAAAAACTGTGACCAAGGAAATGACGCGTGAAACAAGCAGCAGGCTAATGAATTGTTGCATCAAAGTAATTTAAATGGAAAGACTTAAACAAATTATACAATTTGAGTTTGTTTTATGCATTTAACATATAAGGTACAAGATATTGTGAAATATTTTGCTCACCTTTTTATTTTGTACAAATACTCTAATTAATGATTCAGTTATGCAGAAATGTTAACAGTCACTAAATATCTCAATTTTGACAAGAGTCAAAACATGATTAAAAAAATCACTCAGGGCTTTTTTTAATTGTTTAATTAAGTGTTTTAATGCACTTTAATGTTGTGCTTTGCAGGTTGAATTCTTTCATGGTACATTTTATCACATTAACATGGTTTAAATGTTTTCAAACTTACATAGCTTTGTTACATTTCTGTTGAGCATCCTGAACAACATGTGTCCCATATTAGATCCGTGCCATTGATATTCATTATAAATAGATGCATAACTTTTTATACCTAAAGCACTTTGTTCTAAAGTCTCACCGAAAACATTAAATGTGCGTATCCCTTAAACGTAGTTAGATAAAAATGTTTTCAACTTTTGTCATTTCTTAACTTTGTATTGAAAAGTAATAAAACATTGATTAATCTTTGGGTATTAATTGCAGATATAGAATTTCTCATGGTGATTAATACCTTTGTCAGGTCAATGTAGGCAAGGATGTGACCTTCTTTTACTTTTCATCTTTTATATTAAATGATACTGTAAAATGTGGAGTCTTGAGACCCTAAATCCAGAGCTTACGGATACAAACACAATCAACAACACACCTCACACAGACTTTAGGAGGCTCTTCCTGCACGTCCTGTTACGGGGCAGATGCTGACACATGCTGCACCCTCGGCTGCTCATGTAATTTACTGTCCTGTGATATCCTGAGGTGAAGAGGTTCATTCAGCAGGATCTAAAAGTCCCGTCTTTCACATGGCAGCCATCTTTGTCTGAAGTGTTGAAAGAAAGTCCGTCTTCACTTTAGTTCAAGAGTATATAGGTCACAGCAGGACTAAAGCATATTTAAAAAGTGAATTTGTGTTTTAACTTTAATCTGATGCCTTCTTTGTATTCTAGACATCCTCACGGGACGCTCAAAACAGGCACGCGGCGGCCTCGACCCCGCTCTGTTTTTAATGTTAGGTTATTTAATGGCAATTTGGAGTCCTTTATAAAGGTACTGATAACCTGTCTGCCCGTCCGATTCACTCCTTCTTTTCTCCATTTTCTGTCTGCTCTGGCTTCCTGGACTTTCTGGTGGGTCACCTCAGAGAACCTCTAAGCTTCCATTTATCTTTAACCTATAAAGAAACAAAAATATATGTGAGCCAGGATGGATTCTGGAAAGCTCTCTGTGAGTCCTCTGAGATGGAGGGGTGGCGGTGATGGATCTGAGGGCTGCAGGAGGAGAGGAGCGGCACACTGAGGGAGGGGGCTGGGGAACAAATCAAGATTTAATATGTATTTGTTTAAAGGGATAACACTAAATTACTTATTTTGACCTATATTGTGATCTGATAACTGCAGTTGGCCTTATTGTGATTCTGGTAGATGTAAGTACACCACGTCCTCCCAATGAACCATTCCCAATGCCCAGACCTTGAATAAAGGCGAATAAACGTGTTTTCCATCAAAACCTCAATTCCGAATTATTATTTCTATCTAAACGTGAAGGAGAATTTTCAGAATTATGTAATTGTTAATACTTCATTTCAGATTAAAAAACATCATGTAACTGTGGCTTGTGTGGTATCTGCTTGACTGAACTCGACTTTGCTCAGATCTTTTGGTCTTACGTAAGGGATCGGGATTCGTACCTGGCACAGTTTTTGGATCCCTTACAATCATCTAAGTGAGCTGAGCCTAAAGATGACCAGGGTATCTGACAGGGAAATGTAACATCCTCTGTTGTCTGCTCCATAAAGCTTCAGGATGACACAAACTCCTCTGCTTTGAAAGTCCGTTGTTTTTCTGCTTTAACCATCTTTAGAGCAAAATTTGTCTCCTCACTGTGACAAAAAGCCAAGTCATGGCTTGTTCCTCTTTCTGCTTTATCCGTGTTGTCGTAAAGAGACCACAGGAGTTTTTCACAGCTGCTCTGTGACGACCCTGTCATGATCTATTCTGTACTTGAATTGGAGCTGATAAAATCCAAACCAGGGCAGCTTGAGAAGAAACCACGAATAGAAAAGCCCCATAAGGGGTTTTTGCAAGATGGTTACTAAACAACAGAGACCATTTTTAGTTGTTTTGAATAGAGTATTTTCCATATTATTCAAACATTTGTTTATAACAAGAGTTTTATTTAAAGCTAAACTATAATCACAGGTTAGATTTCCATAGAAATAGGGATAGTTTGTTAAAGATCTCTAACAAATGAGTTTGCATATGGCAGTGATAATGTAGGAGCCTCCGGACAGTGGGGGCTTAGTCTTGTTATTTTGTCTGGGTCTTTTTATTTCATTTATTCGATTTTTTGAAGTGTTGTATCACTCATACTCACCAATATCACAGTGCATCAATACATAAATATGCTATATTAATTATAATATTAAGAATAATAATACCTCGCTTTATGCTTGTACTTATTAAGAAAAACTAAAATAACTTATAAATTTGTTGCAAAGGTAACTAAGTACTTCACTTTTAAGTCATTTTCTCCTTTTACTTCTACACAAACCTGATCCAGGTTTGACCAAAGATCAGAAAATACGTCAAATGAATTGGCATTTAATTTTACAAACTTAAACTCAAAATTAAGTTGTGCTTTGAGTTTTTTTAAAGTACAGCTCGTACAACCTCACATCCCCACTGCTGTGTCAAGCTTTTGAACTAGTCATTGTATGTTAATGTCATCATGATAATAGCCAATCCAGGACAAAATTAACTAGTTAGTTATTACTTTGCATAATTAGTATTATAAGTATACAGTATCATTTCTGTTTTTTTGAAAATGTAATCCCAGCATCACCAGTAACTGAAAGAGAAATAGTATCAAGGCAGTATTCTTCAACTACCTCCTGCACAACACCGGCTGTACCAAAAAAGATTGATTTGAGCTGAAAACATTCAGATGTGATATTTGCTCGGTGTTTCCCGGCCCTGTGGAGGATAAATGTTTGTCTCAGTCAGCTCCCCGGAGTATCTGCTGACCCTGCATCAGTGAGCTGGCAGAGGCTCTCTCTCCTGCAGGGAGGGAGCAGAGCCTGGTGCAGACAGCAGGATAAATGGCAGTCAGGGAGCAGATGTCAGGCTGATAAGGTGTGCTGCCTCTCTCCTCCTGCCTCCTCTCTGGTGGCCCCGTCCATCTCCGTCTGTTTACCCTCTGGTTGGATGCCAGCGCAGTGTGGACCAGGGTTATCTCTCGATAAAAGCTTTGGTGGGCAGCTGCTCTGGTACTAATGCGGGTCTTGCTTCTGTCTCTCTTTCTGTCTCTTTCTGTATCTGTCTGTGGCTCTTGCGACTCATCTTTATAGCCGTGGACGAAGGAACTCACATGCTCGACATCAGGTAGACGTCTTAAAACACCTCAGGGCTCCCATGCTGCTTGCCTGCACACTTTCAACCATCTCTCCTACCTTTTGTATCATTTTCTTATCTTGTGTTCATTGGTTTATAGCCTGATTTGTGTTACAGGTGCATTTTAAGGATGTTGTACTGGCTCAGCTTGTCTCGACTCAACTCGATTTTTAGTTGTCTTAAGAAACTGTACCTGGTCCTTCTTTTCTGTCACCTCTGCCTTGGTTCCAAACGAACTGAGCAGATACACAAATATGATGTCAATAGGCTTTCTGATCACTCTGGTCAAAGAGTGATGTAGGGCTGGGCAATTGATTGAATTTTTATCCATTACAATTACTGCCTTCCACATTTATGAAAATTGAGTAATCAAGATTAAAATATCTCTGTGCCACATAGGGATGTAACAGTATGAAAAATTTGTATCACGGTTATTGTGACCAAAATTATCACGGTTATCATTATCGCGATAGTGTTGCAATGTGCTCAAAAGGTTCAAAAAGTGCTTTTACACATACTTGAAATCATTTAACCCCTTTAATATTATAATTAAAGCAAGTCTTGTTGTCTTTTTTGTCAATAAATGTATCAGGAAATGTTCTTTAAGTAACTTTTTACCCTTTTTTCACGAGAAATAAAAGTAAACAATTCTGGCCAGTATTTGTCATTATTATGTTATTAATGTTTAAGCAGTGTGTAATTACAAGAAAAGAAAAAACATTTAATCTTTAAACAGGTTTCTCTTCATAAATAATTATAAATGAACATCTTCAAAAATTAGGGGCAGCCAAAAATTAACCTTTTTTACATACATTCACACATTTCTGTTTGTCGTTGTTGTTTGTTGTTTAGTTTATTGACACAGCGTGGTGATCAATCTTGGTAACTCAGTAATTAAAACCGGGAACGGTAATGTTAACCGTGGGAAATTTTACAGTGGTTTACCATTTTACTTTTAACTGTTACATCCCTAGTGCCACATGACATGTTGAATATTATTTTTTGTATTATTTGAGGTATTTCTTAAAAATGAATTTTCTTGTATCAAACGTACTTTAATGTAAAAAATGATTGTGACAAAAGGATTTACATTCAGTGCATTTGGTGCTTGCTTATATCCATTGAGTAATCATACCATGATTGAGCAGCAGTGTTCATTTTGACCATGCTTTTTTATTTAGTTTTAGTCTTTTGCCGAACATATCTTTTAGTTTTAGTCATCTAAGTTGTTTTAATTTTACTCTAGTCTTAGTTGATGAAATTTGACAACATTTTAGACAAGACAATCGACTGTCAATTTAGTCAATTAAACATTAAGTGTTAAGTGTGAGGCACTTTTCATGTTTCCTTGAAATTCTGAAGTCATGTTTTACACTTGGAAAATATTAAACCTCTAATAACCCTTTATTGAATGCTAGTAAAGTTTGTATGCATAAATTAACATTAACAGAAACAAATTTAACTTTAGTATGAAATGCAGTCACCTATATTTAGGCTACCTGGCAGATCATCTCAGTTACAATACCAGAATTGACAACAGACAGTGAACCTGCTCTACATGAATATATCAATTCATAAAGAGAGCAGCTCTGATTGGATCGCTCCCCAACTTATCCTGCCTCCACAAAGCTGAGTCAGCTGTGATTGGATGTCCCTCTAAACTCATCCAACCTTTCCACACAACCAAAGTAGCTGTGATTGGATATATTCCTAACTTTCTACATGACCAAATAAGGTCTGAAGGTTGTTGACGAAAACTATGACAAAAATAATAATAAACAAAATTTACACTGTTAAGCAGCTCTAGAGTGTCATCACCCGATGTGGCACAAGTAGTATAAAGTCGCTGTCGGGCCCAGACCTCCTGTCTCCAAAATCACCACCTATACTGTAGTGTCATATTTGGCATTATGCCCTCTATTCTGACCAAACAACTACTTTTACATATAGTAAAACATTACTCACCTGTTGACACTGATCTGAAGGGAATGAGAGCTGGCACTCTGATTAGTTTGATTATTGTTATGCCCAAAAAAACACCCATGTAGGATCAAGGCACATAATCCATCCTCTTTGCACGCTATGCTTGACATTTCACCGAGAGCATTCATCCTTTAAATAACAAAATATAAACTGATACGCCCCAAACTGTGATGCTGAGAATACACTTTACGCCATCAAAATATGGCTCAATTGCTTTGAGGTTCATCATCATTGTTGCAAAGACAGTCGCAGCAGTTTTACATGGCTGCACTTGGATAACCTTTGTCTGCTGAAACAGTATCTGCAGGTACCATCAGAGTATACAGAGTCATAGAAAACAGCAGGCCTTGTCTTAAAATGAGTAGAGTCGATATGAGTTGAGCTGATGCCACAAATGGAAATGCACCATATTAGTATTTGAGACAGACTGAACTGAGGTTGAAACCCTTAAACAAATGCTGGACTTTGTTCTCTTCCATTTCTTGTTTCAGAATTCCCTCAAAAACTGCAAACAAACTCCTAAACACTGTCTGACTTTCAAAAACACATCTGTCAGTGTTTCAGTGATAGATCTTCAACAGCTTCCACAGACAGCCTCAGATAGTAGATGTGTCTTGTTCATTGATCTAAGACTTTTAAGAGTGGAGACTGCTCTCATTTGGAGCAGTAAACACGGCTCTTTAATCCACAGGTTTGGATCAGCCATTGTAAAATCCCTACAGTTTGTAGCATTAGGCCTACAAAGTAGTTGGACAAAGCACTGGTGTTGTGTCTGATTTTTTAAACATGCTATCACATCAGACTTCAGACTTTAGTATTTAGTAGTACCGTCATCTGCAGCCACTCACATCCAAAGACAGCATTACATAATCCTGCAGCAGCAGACCCTGTCCTCAGCCAGGACAGCTCCACTCCAAATGATAGATATTTGATTTTTGGCACGGCTGCCGTGTTTGGACCGTGTGTAGACCCCTGGGGGCTGTAAACAGATCCACCGTATCATTAAAAGGCTGTAGTGAGTCCCCGTGCAGCAGTGAGCTCCAGGAGCAGCTGGCTGTGAATGTTGAAGCTGTCCACGTTTAAGAGCGTGAGAGGAATGTGCTCTCTCTGAAGGAGACGTGCCGTCCATCTCATATTGAGTGTGAGCCTCTTCACATTAACTGCTGCACTTGATGGAGAGCAAAACAAAACAAGATGTATATTTAGCAACACCGCATGCTGATAGTGAACTGGACTCAAACTACAACCACTAGTTTTTGAGAATGAAGCCAATGTGGATGTGGAAAAAGCTGCAGTTCCATCAGTGTCCACTTGAGGCTGTAGAGGCGCCAAAAGTCACAGACAAGGTGATAAGTGAGTCACAGAAAGGTCAATCGAACCTTCACCTCAGTCTGTCTCAATAAAACTGACCCTCAGATTGTTCCTTTTCCTGATTAAATCTTCTACACTTGGTTTGCATGAATATGTTGTTGAACATCACCTTCTCAGTTTACTTTTTGAGCCCGACAGATACACCAGCTGGACAAAAATGTATTAATCAGGATGGAAAGACTCTATTGATCCATGCACTTTTCATGTCTATATTCTGTAAAAAAAATAATAGCAAATTAAATATTTGTGTATAAATACACAGTACAATGGCAAATATAGCATTTTTCAAAGTGACATGATGCAACAGAGCATTAAAGTAATAATAATTTGAAACCTACTAGTTTTTGTACATATAGAAACATCTTACTTAACAAACTCTGACTTAAAGGTCCTGTGTCCTGCAAAATCATTGTTCTTTGTTTTAATGTTGTTAGAATGGGCTTGAGGAGCAGAAGATCTTTTACTTAACTTGAAGTTCATGGAATAATATGCTTCGCTTCTTTAAATGCCACTGAATAAGCTCTGTTCTTCACTTGCTGTAGTTTATGATGTCACAGCTATACGGGTTCCACCTACATGTGTGTTTTCTACTTGTCACAGGCAGACGCCATGACCGTTTTGAAAGGCCATTGGCTGGCTGTGACCCCTCCTCCCTTCATGCATTCCCAAGTGTAAAATTCCAATGAAAAGTTTATTGAAAGTTTCAGGAAATTCTCTGCCCTCCTTGCAACCCTAGGAACTGATACATCATTAGACTGATGGACTGATTCAGTCATGAGATTGATATAAATAAAACCTAACAAACTTCCATCCCTATTCTCAACATTGATGTTCCACATTATGGTAGCCATTTTATTTAGATACATTTCTTAAAATTATCTTTCAGCTTGTCATTAATTTAGCCATCTGACTATTTTCTTGACATTTAAATGTGTCTCCTAAGCATTATGACCCTCTCCCCATTATTTTTACTCATGCCCACCTCGAATTCTCTTTGTATGATTGCTATTGTTGGACACAGTTTTATTTTACTGCATAAAATTGCCATATTAGATATAATAAGGAGAATTAACTATCCATAAAAGATGCACGGTGCTGGAAAATCTTAAATTAGACATGAAAAGTGCATAAATTGAACTTTTAGAAAGATATGCAAACCCAAAATTTAGATATAGACAGAGACCACTCGTATCCGTTGGGCTCTAGCTGATGAAATCTAAAATAACAAACTGTGAAAAACAGTAAAAACTGTGGGTCACCTGACAACTTTTCGTGTTTATTTTGCCTTCAAAGGACTCTGGACAGGCAATCCCTCGAGTGGTTGAGAGCTGTATTCGCTACATAAATCTGTACGGTGAGTATTTGGCTGTAGTAGTGCAGCAAAAACATAAACACGATGAATACTTCCTAGCCTAAGCACTCTGTCATGTATTTTAATTATAAACCAAACACAGTGGGCCTGCAGTCGGCCTGTGGTAAAAAGTGACACCTCAGTTATTTTCAGACTCTAATTGTTTGGGCGTGTTCTCTTTTCATGTGGATGTTTTTTCTTTCAGTTGCAGCTGTGGGAAAATGCAGATTCTGTCATGTTTACTGCCTTTTTCACCCAGATTCACGAACAAACAGTGACACAAACAGCCCGGCCTGCAGCAAGCATTTAGTTATTTATAATTCAAACAAGACTGAAAGAGACACTCAGATGGATGTAATCTTCGAGCTGTTGAGATGTGACTGCACAGCTGCTTCTTTCAGCTGGCAGAGAAATCTTTAAGAGACCAACAGCAGACTAATCACGCTTCCTCGTCCTGACCCGGACCTCTCCTCTCATTAAGTCCTAATCCCAGCACGAAGAAACTTTTGTAGAGCTTGACTGTGCTCCCCATGACTCATTAATTGTCTTTAATTGGAAAAGTGAAGGGGCTTAACGGACAGGCTGGGCTCTTCAGTTGGAGTAGAGCTGGTTTTATTTGCTGAGTGGGAGAGTTTGATCACTTTGACTTCTCTTCCTCCTTCTGTCTTTTTGGCTTTCTCTGCACAGGCCTTCAGCATCAAGGAATATTTCGAGTGTCTGGATCCCAGCTGGAGGTCAACGACATCAAGAACTCATTTGAAAGAGGTGCTAATGTCTTATAAACTCAATAGTTACACCTTTGACCTCAAGATTCATCAATGATCTTTGTTTTTGCAAATTCAAAGTATTTCATATCATGTTTTTCTGCTCAGATTCTTAGTGTTCTCTTTTTAATTATGTTTATTTTATATCATATCATGCACAAACATATTTATTTACTTGACCCTTCACCTCTCTTTGTGTAGGAAATGACCCATTGACGGATGAAGAGAATAACCACGACATCAACTCGGTGGCTGGTGTTCTCAAACTTTACTTCAGAGGTCTGGAGAACCCACTTTTCCCTAAAGAGAGGTTCAATGAGCTTCTGTCCTGCATCAGTAAGTTAACAGACACTGACACACGTCATAACCTGATTTCACTGCATCTGTGTTGAAGTTCAGTCAAATATTAGTCAGTATTTGACTAAATCTGTAGAAAGAAGGTCAAAGACAGCTAATTAAAAAGTATTGAGTCCACAGGTAGAGCAGCTCATGAAAACATGGAAACAATACTGAAGTGCCCGCGAGGGTGTTTCAAAAGTCTCCTCCTACTTCTATGCTCAAAAAAAAAAAGCACAGGAAGCACATTAGGTGCGTGGCCACATATGTGCTTTTCCTTATTGAAGTAGTAAATGCTACTTTTTTTTTTCAAACTTGTTTTTATTGGGGTTTTGTTTTTTTTAAAACAGTAACAAAAAATACAAATATATATAAATATATATATATATATATATATATATATATATATATATATATATATAAATCAACATAAAATATACAAATCTGCAATCTACAGTGCTTTCATACATACTTTTTCTACATCTTAAAATAATAATGACAGAAAAAAAGACAAAAACAAACAAAAGAAAATAATTAAATTAAGAGTCATGTTGTATCAGTTCGTTCCATCACTTTCTCCTTCATGGGTTTGTCTTGTTAAAATAATCTATAAAAGGTTGCCATTTAGAGTAGAATAGGTGTTCCTTTTCTCTTAATGTGTATTTTATTTTTTCTAACTCCAAAAACTGCATTACATTATTTGATAAAGCTGTATGGGTCCGAGGTTTTCTCTGTTTCCAGTTTAACAAGATCAGTCGTCTTGCTAACAGTGTTATATACCGAATCATGTTGTATTGGTGAAATTGGGACACCCCCATCGGCTGAATGTTGGTTGGTAATTGGCTGGAACTTGGCAGGCATTCGACTGGAAGGGGAAAATTGAAGGGACTGCATCTGTAATTGAAGGTACCTTGGCTTCTAAAGAGGAGTTGCTTGGTCTTGTGCACAGGAGGAAATGGCTTCTAAAGTTATGTGAGGTGATAAAATTCTGTAAAGAAAAAAAATAAGGAGACACGGAAATGGGAAATTTAGGCAGCATTGCACATTTCCAAATGTGACTGTCATTCTAGAGAACTAAACCAACTGTAGAGATAAGTAAAGGATTTTTTTTTCATTTTTCTGTGAGATTGTTAACCAAACTGCTGGATTTTGTTTGGCTCCAGCATCTATTACAATGTTGACACAGCATTCTTGTCTCTGTAAATACTGTTATTTCTGTTCAGTATTTTGAACTGACTGCACAGGTATTCTCAGTGCTGCTTCATTTCTTAATGCAGGTTTGTTTGTGCTCGCCCATGTGCACGATGTGTGTCCGTGTACTCTAACACATTAGTGCAGGCTGGGATTCCCTGTTTACATTTTCAGCTCAACATGCCGGCGATTGCAGCGTGGGCTCAATGCCCTACAGGCTTCACATTAAAACCCTCTGTTGAGTCCACACTGAGCCACTAAGAGCAGATACAACACCACCTCTACATTTTACCGCTCTCAGCTGACCATGTGTTTTTTTCTCTTATCGTTTTATTGAGGCATCCACAGCATCGGTATTTTGCACCACAATACTCAGACACATATGTATCTGGAAGTGATGTTTAAGCGCACAAAGGGGTGGATGTATAAATGTGAGAGTAGAAAAGAGGAATCCTGAAGTGCTCAGGAGCTGTGCAGAATCCTGGTTAGGTATTCATGAAAAATGAAATATACCACACAAGAAACCCAGGAGCTCAAATCCCAGATGGCACGGAGCGGCTGAAGGGTGACGAGGCTATTTTTATCAGCCAGAGGAGCCCAGCTCAGCCACATAAAACAGGCTGCTTCAAGAGCCGCAGGAGAAAAATCAGAGCTGTAAAAGAAATGACGATGAGCTTCCCCCCAGCGTGTTAACCAACCGATACATGAGAGTTGTTTTTATGTCTTTGTTTACTTCGTTTATTTAATCATGTACAGGCAGTAAATATGTATCGTGGAGTTTCTGTTATACTATAATGTTGAATTCTCATGCAAAACAAATAAGGAAAAACAAAATGTTATTGTCAAGCCAAAATCTCTTCTCTCAGAAATTCTTTTTAGAAATGAACAAATGCTTTTCTCCTGGATGAATAAATATGGTATGTGCCTTATGGGAATTTGTTTTTGTATGCTAAGTTGGTAACCTTGTCCAGCAGCTGGACCTGTGAGATTAAATGTCTATAATCAGGCAGATTCATCTCATCGAGTTCCAGTTGACAACTGTGATCAGACTAAAGCAGGATTGTCCAATCAGAGTACTTTAAAGCAGGGAGAAGTGTGAGCTACCAGCGAGATGACAGCAGGGAGTGACTGCATGTACAGGGATTAGCATTGATGCTAACACCTTTAGTAGCAGCTTTATTGGGGCCATGTTTCTATATTAAATGGAAAACAAATACCAGCTTCTCTATAGAAAGGATATTTTTGCTCCATTTCCAACATTTTTAATGAGGATTTGCTCATGTTCTGTCAGAAGTTCCCACCTGTGACACTATCTGATCGGTCCATAACAAATGTTGATTGATGAATGTTGACATGTCCACAGACACCACATTTTCACAATGTAATATTAATGTCTTATCTAGAAGTGGAGGAAAAATCACTGTGGTACCACCGCTCTGTTTTATTCAGCTGAACTTTACTTTGGTTTGTCAGTGTTGACAACATTGACCTCTTTTTTTTTGTTGTTTGTTTGTTTCAGGAATAGAAAACTTGTACGAGCGAGCTCTGTACATTCGAAAGATCCTCCTGACCATCCCCAGATCCGTCCTCGTAGTCATGCGCTACCTCTTTGCCTTCCTGAACCAGTAAGTCCATCAACAATAGCTGCAAATTCACCCTTTAACAGATCTTTCATAGTGAAAGGGTATTTTTGTCATCATGTTGGAATGGTAGTCAACTTAACAGAAAACTCACAAGAATCCATGTTTTTTCTTATTTATGTTTTTGACCAAATTAAGGTTGATACATTCTTAACACAAAGCAAGTCAAAGGAGAAAAAAAAAGATGATTAGACCAGCCTGAGAGGCACTTTGCTGGTCAAGTCTACAAAATCTGCCTGTATAAGCCTCAGGCAAATTCATGATCGTATTTATTATTTTATTTTCTTTTTGACATTTTTCATATACGTTAATATTTTTTTTAAATGCTCAGGATGTCAAAGATGTAAGGATGATTAAAAGCAATAAATGTATGAGATGCAGATACTGTTGATGATCTCAGTATCAGTCATAATAATCTTGATTGTTATGCTGCAATCAGCAATCAAGCCACCCTGGAATAGTCTCCATATATTAATGATGATAGTAATGATATATATTTTTAAAAGCACCTTCCAGGACACTCAAGGACACTGTACAAAGTTTAAAAAAACACACCAACAATAAAATGAGCATTAGAACAATAAAATCGGCCAAACATGGGGATGTTAATGGCAGGCTGTTGTTAACTAGAGTATACAGTCCTGAGCAGTTGGGTTTCGAGTCTGGTTTTGAAGAGGGCAGAGAGTTTAATAGCCATATGCTGAATATGTGCAGGTCCACCAGATGTATTTATCTGCCTGAGGTGAGTTTCTGACTTTTTTCATGTTTTTGTCAATGCACAATTACCATTTAATATAAACCGGTGGATGATCCTCTTCCCTCCTCAGTTTGTCGCAGTACAGCGATGAGAACATGATGGACCCCTACAACCTGGCTATATGCTTTGGCCCCACACTCATGCCCACACCAGACAGTCAAGATCAAGTCTCCTGTCAGGCCCATGTCAACGAGATCGTCAAGACTATCATCATCCACCACGAGACCATCTTCCCAGATGCCAAAGAGCTGGACGGGCCGGTCTATGAGAAGTGTATGGCTGGAGGAGAATACTGGTGAGGAACACCACCATCACTCAGGCCATGCAGACTATTTTCATCAGTAATCAGTTTGAACTCTAAAGATGATTGTTTGTTTTGGGGCTTTTAAAAGACTTTATTTGACAGTCAGGATGGTAGATATTTTTGAGTCATGGGTTGGTTTTGAACATGGGCTGCGTCTAAGACCACAGCCACTGCAAACAGGGCACACAAGCTAACCTCATGGTCACCAAGACCCAAATTTGGTTTACTTTTGTATCATTAGCTATTTTTTTTTAACTTAGCTCAAATAAACTCTCTAAGATCATTATGCAACAACTCTTTGCTATTATCACTGTGATTACTTTAACTGGTTAAAATGCTGATGCAGCTGAAACCCATTTCTTTTAAGCTTTCATCTTTCATTAATGAAATAAAGGCACACAGCCAAATCTCCTCCATCGGGGATACACTCAGCATGCAGGTATGTGAACACATGGTGCAGCTGTCAATACTGCTTCAGTGAATTAGTAATTACCCCCAAATTAGGAACCTGTGGTAAAGATAACATGACCAGACACAGCGTGTTTCAGTGCTGACTTAACATGGTGGATTGTCGGTAAGACAGCATGAAACAATCACTTTAATCACTGAAACCACAGTGTGAGGGAAACAAAGGTCATCTGGCAGAGAGATAGAGGATGATTATTATTTTTTTTATATTGAAGAACTGCAGATCATGTAGGAGTCACACAAACCTGAGGCTCTGTGCAAGCTCCATGTCTTCAGCAAATAGTCCAAAAGTTCCAGAACTTTGCTTCAAGTACAGTTTAAAAATAATTCAGGGATTTCATCATCTACTGCCCATAATATCCTCAAAAGATTCAGAGAATCTGGAGAAATCTCTGCACGCATGCAACAAGGCTAAAAATAAACTATTTAATGCCCATGACCTCTGATCCCTCAGGTTGCACTGTTAAAACCAGCATCATCCTGTAAAGGATGGGCAATCTGCCCCTTAATGAGCTCCACTGGTAGAGGGATGATAGAGTGTTTGCATCTGACATGTGTACAAAAGAAACTCTTTACCTCCTTCCTGAGTTCAGTAGAACATGTTCAGGGTGCAGTACAGGAGACTTATCAGACAGAATATTGTTTGCGAGTCTGTGGGTTCTTTGTTCAGACAGGTCTTGGGGAGTTACAGGCACTGCCATACAAATGAGTTTTCCTGCTGTAATCATAGCAAAGCTCAAAAGACAGCAACTGTTTTGGTATGGGTGTGTGTTACTGCCCATGCCATGGGCAACTTCCACATCTGTGAAAGCACCATTAATGCTGAAAGGTACATACATGTTTTAGAGCAACATATGCTGCCATACAAAGGATGTTTTTTTTCAGGGATGTCAAGACAATGCAAAGACACATTCTGCCTGTGTTACAGCAGCATGGCTTCATAGTAAATGAGTGCAGGTACTAGACCATCTCCCATTAAAATGGGTGGCATGTTGTGAAGATCAAAATGCAACAAAGGAGACCTGGGACTGTTGATCAGATCAAGTTTTACATCAACCAAGAATGATGTTAAACCTCCACCTACAAAGCTTTAACAGTTGGTGTCCTCAGTTCACAAACACTTATAGAGTGTTGTGAGAAGGAAAGTTGATGTCACACAGTCTTGACATGCCCCTGTCCAGGCTTTTTTGGAGTGTGTTGCAGGCATCAAATCCAAAATGAGTGAGTATTTAAAAAAAACAGTGAAGTTTTATTGTGAATTCAATTGAGTAAAGACCAATTATTTCTGTTCTGTTTTATCTAAGATTTTTAATATGTCCCAACTTCTTTGTAATAGGGGTTTGTCCAGTGATATAATACAAACAAACTGAATTTAAATCCACATTGACACCATAGAAAGTAGTCCTTAAACCTTGAGTCCAGTAGAGTCCCATCCAGTGCCTTTGACCTAAACGGGGTTCACACAGCGGCCACTCTGTAGAATCTCCTAAAGCCTTAATATCTGTGTCAGTGTCCCCCTTTTCCTCCAAATGGCCCCTTTGTGGCATCATGTTGAGGGAGCTGGCATTATATCCAAACACACAACCCCCCAGATTAACCCTGCCAGGATCTGAAGGCCCCCTCCACCACCACCACCAACATGTCACCAGACGCCTCCTCTGCTGTAAGCAAGAGAGGCAGCAGAGACAACAAATCTGCTCCGAGCTCCATGATCAGAGCTGAGGGATAATGTCTGTGCTGAGACTGTGGATCAACTCACACATGAGATAAAACCTTGTCAGACTGTGCTAATGCAAGGGTGGAAAAAAAAAAGAAATAGATGAGTATAAAAAGATGAAACTGGTGCTTAATGTTGGAAACATTTCTTTGATTTTTGATCGACTGGGTTTCAAAATACTATATAATTTTGATAATTCTTATGAAAAATGTTTACAAGGGCTATTTTCTGTGCTGACTATTACATTTTCCAGTACTTCTTAAAAGTAGCCATCAATGCTGCTGCTGCTGACAGTTTGATGTTTTCCTTCACAGTGAGAGCCCTTACAGTGAACATGGAGCCTTAGAGGAGGTGGACAATGAAGGAGGGACGGAGACACACACCAGTGAGGATGGTAAGTTTATTTTTAACACCTGTCTAAGCTGTTGATATGACCCACTCCTCCTTTATAAACTGTTTTCAAAAGCCTTAAAGGTCCTTTTTCGTGCAAATCAATTTCCTTTCCTGTTAATGTTTTAAGAATGGAAGAACATGAGAGCCCAAAAACATAACACTTTTAACTATACTCTCAGTTTACTTAAGAATGTGAAAGAAAATGGCCCTTAGACTGCTCCACCCTTTACTTCCGAGGGTTTATGAAGTCATATCCATGTAGCCTCCAGCTACATGTGTTTTCTGCTCATCACAGGTAGACGCCATGACTGTTTTGAAAGTCTTCTTGACCTGTAACCCCTCCTCCCCACTCCAATCACACGTAATTTGGGCAGCCAATCAGCACTGAGCTTGTTTTCATAGCCTCTCATTGCATTTCCGCCTGCTCATTTCTGAGTGTTTCCAAGCGAGAGGGAAAAAAGCTGTGTCTGATTCTCAACAGAGACAAAAATGTATTTGTTCGTCTTAAATCAGATCCTTCCTTAACAGAAGGGTTAGTCACACACATCAGGCCATGGGACCTTTTAAAGGTCCCAGTAGGACTTTTCAAAAGTCTCAAGAAGTTGTGCTCAATTTATCAAATTAATGGCATGATAATATTTTGAGGATTCTATTTTCATTTTTTTGTAGAGTTGTGCGTCTCTACTGGTCTCATGATTTAGTACAGTAATTATTACAGGGATACGCCAGTATTTTTTTTTTGTTTTCATGTTAAGACTGTGCGTGCAGTTACAAGAAAGATTGGCAGTGCTCGCCCACCTCTAATTAGCTTAGCTCAAACACTGGGAGTCATGGGGAAGTGTTAGCCTTCCACTGCTTACAGTCATCAGATAAACTCCTCAGCATCTCAAAACAGTGTGCACCATCCTGTGTGCTTGTTGTGATTAATATTTTTAACCATGTTATGTCACGTTATCTTCTTCCACTGATACACAGTCTTCGTTTTGTTAACCTGAGGCTGCGGGGTTTGCACTGGAGATGAGACATTCATGAACAAGTTCAGTCTTTTGAACACCTCTGTTAAGTGAACTATCAGAACGGATTCACAGTTGGAAGCGTGCCCTTTGTTTGCGAGCCATACCGAAATGCATCTTGCCTGCAAATTTAGGAATAGCTTGCAAACTGAAAAAGCTTGCACAACTGCGAATCGGTTTTCATCGTTCACTTAAGAGAGCTGTTCAAAGACTCGACTCATTCGCCACGTAATATCTCTAGTGCAGACCACCGCGTCAGTAGGTCAACAAAGCAAAGCCTCTGTTTTCAAATAGAAGAAAATAAGATGATGATAGCAGATGATAAGGTAACATAACATGGTAAAAAAAGAGACACAACAAGCTCACAGGATGGTTAACAGATGCTGAAAAGTTTATCTGATGATTATAAGCAGATGCAGGCTAACACATCCCATTGACTCCAAGTATTTGAGCTATGCTAATTAGCTGTCGGTGATCTTTGCCCTTCCCCATTTTGCTCCAACACGCACAGATGAAAGAATGATGTTAATCTGTTTGTCATGGAATCAGGAGTGAGGCAAGACATGAAAAACACAAAACAAACAAAAAAAAAAATAAGGTTGTGCATCACTTGAAGTTAACAACAGCGAATAATATATTTGATTTTCCATATAAGTGCACCAGGCTACATTTGGAATTAATATGAACTATTTTAATGATTATAAATGTTTTTTAAGATCCACTACAAAATTGTCTTTCCATTGCAAACCAAAATGAATACATTTAACAGGTCTCTTCTTCCCTTAACTGGTTTTCGTCCTCATCACAACACCCGTCCTGTAACAGCTTTAAAATGATGCCTTTCTTTATTTGAAAACTTTCTGTAATATTTGGGGTAATATACTCACAGCTCAAAACTGCATGTTGTGCCATGTGCAGAGCTCCCTGTGTGGTGCTGGTAGGGTTAACCCAGCTCTGTGCAGATAATCCAGCCTTTCAGCCTCTTTAATGCTCTAACCTTCAAGGTCCAAGATCTGGGCTCACAGTGATGGACGACCATTCATATTCTAATGCTTCTGCTTCTCTCTGGAAGCCTGGAGACATTTTTACATCCTCTCTTTACAATCCTCATGGTGGTCTTCTTTACACCCACGGAACAGGCCCCTTTTGGAGAGGGATCTCATTTCCTCTGGGTCACAGCCTTTTGCAGTTTATACTCAGTTTCTTTTCCTCACACTGAGATAAATGTATGTTAAAGTAATCTGAGGCAAAGAAAATGATAGCAGCATGTGTGGAAAGTGTTTAAATAGTTTTTCAAAGATTATATAGCCTTCTTTAGTGTACATTTAATTACATTTCCATGAGTCCAAAAGGAGTACTCATGCACTAAAGAAACTTTATGGAGACACTAAAGGATCAACAGAGCCTTCTCAGACATGCAGTATTATGGTTCGTTTGTGTTGTTGTGCATGCACTCCTTTGTTCGACTGAAATATACTCCAGTTGTTTTTGCCAAATTCAACAGTGAGCAAGGAACTAAAAAAGCAGCTGTGGTCAGATTGGATAATAATTTAAAAAAGACAGAAAAAAAAATTGTTTGAGCAGATTTAAAAGACAATTATACACAACACAGAAATGAACAGATGTTGGGAACTGGATCAGCTTGTAGTAAAACAAACTCTGTGTTTTATACTTTTCAAACCAAGTTTTCTGGACCTGTTTCCACGGAGGAGGCAACAACAGCATGAATCCTGTCTGCTTTCACACCAAGAGGGTTTTTTTTTTTGGCCCCTCTTAGCAGCATCAATCATCACTGTTTTGGAGTGTGAATATAGGAATATGGAGGATACCTTGTCATGGTATTTATATTAAACTCTCCATTTTGTTATCTGAACTGTTAGTTAAAAAAGTTTCCTTTCCACTCCTTTTCGAATATATTATATGCTACCACTACAGTATAGTCTTTGTTCTATTTCTGTTTTATCTTCCTTTTAAATATATTAGATATAAATAAGGTTCAATTCAGTTCAAAAAGCTCTATTGCATGAACCCCAGTTTGATATCCAGTTTTCTCTCACGTTAAATCAGGGGTGGACAGTGCGGTCCTCCAGTCAGGTTGAAATGTTTTTAAAAAAATGAATGTTCATGAGGAAATCTGAGAAAATCATCCATGTTAACATTAAATAGGCAATATTCCAAAGATAATAGAGCTATGACTGGCTGTAATTATTTCAATAAAATTTAATTAGATGTATTTGTCAAAATTGACAATAAAATGTGAATTGAATGCACTTAACTAAGCAAGCACAATATAATGATAAATTGGAAAGATTTACATGACTCAGATTACTTGAATCAACTGAACTTTTGACATCATTTAAAGATACCATTTAATCAGGCAGTGAAATTTCTCTGTTTAATCAGACACCAGCTCTCTTTCTTTTGTTTCATCAATGGAATATTCCTTCGTTTTCCACACACCCCGAGTTGCTGTTTCATTTAGTCCAAAAGTCCTCCCTGAGCAGAATGGGAGGATGTCCTCTCTGACCGGAGTTCCTCCCCTCCGAGTCTGTGATCTGGTTTAGATATTATCATCAGTTATTTTTAAATGCACCATGACCTATTTCTGATTTTAGACACGAAATAGACCTTTTTTCCTGTTTGGTCACCAACTCTCTTTTTTTCTGCAGACCGAAGTAGGTTTATTCTCTCCCATGAGCTCAAATGTGTTCACCCTGCCAATCATCAGGGAGATCATACATTTGGTAGGTGTGGTGTAGTTGATGGTGCAGTGGTTAGTGCTGTAGCCTGACATTGAGAAGTTCTAGGTTTGATTCTCTTCGGACAGGGCCTTTGTGGGGTTAGGATGTTCTTCCCATGCACGTGAGGGTTCCCACCGGTCACTCCAGCTTTCCCCTTGTAGTTCAAATTCATGTTGAACAGTAGGTATCAAAACCAAGACATCACCAAGCTTATCAAGAAGTAACCTTCAGATGCTGAACAGAAGTGTTTGCTGGAACAGCCGGAGCAGGTGACTGCATGTTGAACTTCCTGTAAAAAGATAAAAGTGGGTTAAACTCGTCTCTTTATGGGGAAATTAATGACCCTTCTTTAACACTGGCCTTTAACATGTGCAATCCAATACCCAGCATGCCTTTAGGGACGCTGGACAACAAGGGCATCCTGCTGCTCTCCTGCAGAGCGATATATAATCAATGTGCCAGTTAATTCACCGCTGACCTCGTAACAAATTCACCAGCAGATAACATTGATGTATTGATGGTGGGTGAGGAGTGCCGGTCTGAAAACGTGCAGATTATCTACAGACCACAGATCAGACTGATGTCCGTGTTTGTCTGAGGGCTGCACTGTGCACGTGGGTTCATAGAAAACCTGGTTAAGATACTGTTAGATTGTGACGTGGATTAAGTCAGCATTTATCTGGAAGGCTTCCTTAAAAATTAAAATATGAACTGCAAGAGGACATAAATGTTGCAGTTTATTTTTTCCCACATCTTGGGCACAGATTTGACACAGAACTATTAATAGATTTTACTTTATGTACTCTGGTGGGATTTAACAAACCAATTTGTCAACTCTGTTTACCAGAATTGGAAACAACATGGTTGCATGTCTTCATCCATGAGTCTCAGTGGCAAAACAAAAGCAGAAGTTCTTAATTTCTGCCTCAACTGCCTGAGCAGCAATTATCGCAACTGCTGGTCATTATTTGTCAGCCCCTGTGTTAATATCTGTGGGCCTCATTTTTAGAGGCAGTTGTTTTCAACATGGACAGTTGGTGTTTAAGTGTGGTCTGTGGCCTCATTCTCTATCCCCCAAATTTCCAGCTCTATACACCCTCCTTGTGTTGTAGGAGACATCCAGTCTTGAAGTTTCTGGGCTTTACAGCTGTGTGTCAGTTATTTCTGTGCTCAAACTATAAATAAGGCTAAATATTGTCACACACTATGTGTATTGATATGGATTCTTCAGAATCGATATGGCCTCAATGTTTTGAAATTTGTTGTCAATACACTTTGGCTAATGTTAATGGCATGTGTTCAAATTTGAACTTAGGTCTACCAACTTTGAGGACCTGGATTTAAGTTTCTTAAATTGTAGAATCATTCAAACTCATCCTTGTCCTTTTTTTCTTGAAATAAAAAACAAATCTTGTCAGGAATTCTGTTAAAAGCTTAGTCAATTTTCACAATTTACATGTATCAGGATACACGTCCAATTGTGGCCTCAGTATTAGGATATGTATTATATTGTGAGGTTGCTGGAAATACCCAGCCTTAATGTCAGTCCACCCTCCATCAGTCCCTCTCCTCTTATTAGTCAGTGGCCATCAGTAACTTTGCCATGCAGATGGGCCTGCCTAATTTCTTTGTTAAATGAAGAAAAACTGACCACACAGCAAACCTCCTTAGAAAGGACATTTTTTATTCACAAGTTTTAACATTTATGTTTAAAACATTTTGAGAAGTGTGTCTGTTTGTTATCATAAAGAGCAGAATATGTAAGTTTAATAATTTATGTTCTCCTCAGATCTCATTATCAGACATTATCTATAACACAGAGAAAAATCCCTTAAGATTTGTGAGCTTGGAGTTGAGGGAACCAGAGTAATACTTCTTTCCATGTTGGCCTACAAAAATGTGTCCTCTGCATGTCTCTGTAGAGATTCGATAACATTACTTCAAATTTTTTCCTGAAGTAAAACACAAGGCTGATTTCAAACATTTTGGTATGGATGTTTTTGACCTGAAACCAGTTTTGAAACGACAAAGTGTGATCTCTCAAACATGTAAATTATGCAAATCACAGGACCCCAGCTCTTCTTCTTGACTTATATCCAGTCATTGTATCCCTAAACAGACATGTTCTGCGTATTTTCTTTGGATACTGTAAAGTGTAAAAAGGTGAAATCCTGATTAATTGCACAGCTATAGTACGTGTTTTTGTCTTACATAAACATTCACAGATTGATGAATGGATTGGACAGGTGGGAGAAAGAGTGGGAGAGAATTCCCCGACATTCATCAACATAATTAACAACCTTGTCCAGCAGCAGCTCAGCGAAATGAATTCAGACAGTAAATTTCTGCCTGTCACATTTCATTGGAGCGACGTCACGACCAGACGTGTCAATCCTGTTAACTGAGCAATGCCAAGAAGGCGGCAGGTCAAAGGTTGGCAAGAAATGTTAGAAAGGAATTAATTAGGTGAGAAGGGATGCAGAGAGATGACGAAAAAGCTCATCTCTGCCTGGAAACATGTTGGATTTGATCGTCTATGAAGCCTCTCTGCTCATTTGGGAATTTCTTTTCAAGCGTCTGTAAAAGATAAAACTTGATGGCATTTCACAGCTGATACGGGCCACAGGCATTTTCTCTTCTCTGGGTAAATGTGGGGAGTGTTTGTGAGGGTGAGGCAGCGTCTGCCCAGGGACCTCCTGTCTGACTTGAAGTGGGGAAGTGCGATAGGAGGGGAGCAGAGGTGGGAGCGAGGGAGGAATAAAAAAGCTATTTTTAGACCCGTGTTGCTGCAGAGAATGCACATCAGCTCCAAGTCGTGCACCTTTCTGAGGAGGAGTCTGCTGAAGCTGTTGTTGACGCTTGTTTTTCTGCAGGATTGATGGGGGCTTGACTTATTTAATTGTTTTTGGAAACGAGTTGAACAGAGGATCTCAAAAAAATGATTTTTAGTAAGGCTGCTCAATCTTCTTTACCAATTCTAAACCATAAGGTTGCCAGAAAAATTAACACAGGAATGGTTTTTAATTTGCACTGCAGTGTTTAATTCAGATTCACAGGTCAATACATAATTGTTTCTGAAGTGCTTTTGTCTCATACAGATACAATGGTTGAGTCTTATGTCTCTTACAAACAGAGCAGATGAGGTGAAAGTGTCCACATTACATAAAAACATTACAACCTTTGAGTGTAATGTGTATGTTTTTTTCCACCTTTGTAACTGGAATGCTGATAATTCGGAGATGATGTCACTCCAACTACCCTCTTCCCAGTTGCGAGGTTACTGGAAGGCAGCATTAGAGCCATAAGCAGCGTGTCACCCTTAACAGACCTACAGAAATATTGTCAGTATTTAATGCAATTTACACAATGTAAAGAGATGTTCCTGCTTTTTCCGCAATGTAGGTTTTGAAGATATCAACTTTTCAACATAATTTTGGTCTTACTTTCAATTATATCATTACATTATTAGATGTGTTTGTTATTAAATGAACAGCACACATATGAATAGACAAAAAGAGTAGTAACAACAGAATGATTTAAGAAAATTAATAATTAATTGTATATTTCAAGTACCTTACCTAAACCAAGAAGGTATTGGTTTTGCCATTTTGTCGTGTGATTTGTTAGTTTTTGGCAATAATCCACAAAAACTACTGGACAGATTTTGCTTTAACTTTCAGGAGATGTTGGTAATGACCCCACTTAAAGATGATTAGACTTTGGTGGTGATCGAGGAAACTGCCATTACCAAGCAAACACTTTTACTCAGTAACTGTTGAACTAACAATAATATCAACATGATTCAGAGTGCTTGGTGTGGGTTTTCAGGGTCAAGTAATCATATTATGATGCTTACTTTATCATGGAGCTGTTGCTTATACATGTAACAGCAACATGTGAGCTACCTTGGCGGAGGTTTGCTCTTTCCAAGTGCTTTCTAGTTTTTTTCTCTGTAAATAAAAAGCAAAAAAGCTGTTATATTTTTAAAACTGTAATCATTTAAGTTATGAGATGTAAAGTATGATAGCAGAGGTGTCCAGGTCTTTTTAAACAGCTGTAATTTATTTATCAATGTGTACCTTATTTTCTGCAATTGGAGTGTGTTGGTTAGGCCATCTAGTCACATTTTTCTCAGAGTACCAATGATTTTTTGCACTGTGCTGGTATCAATGACCTGTCCATAGAGTTTAAGTTTTACAAGTAGTTAAGATTTCTGGTGTTGTGACAGCCCTAATTTCTCATGATTATCTTCCATGTCATTGATCCGGGGCTCTACTTGTTCTCTTATTGAGTAGATATCAACCCAGAGCAATGATCCATACAGTGAATGACATGCCCCTGAGTCATATAGATCTCCTCTCAGCAGCATCTATAATTATCCTGCTGCAGCCCCTCAGGGCCTGTAGTGGCCCTGGCCTGCTGTTTTAGAACCAGGTTACTATTGACTACAGCTGAAATAACAAACTGGCTCTGCTCACTTGAACTCCATGTGCGTACACTGTCAAGTACAAGTGTACTGAGATACCAGGATATGGTCTGATAGCAGCAAACTCTGCATCGAAGCCAGTTTAAAACACTTAAGTGTATGAGTCAAGGACGGAGATTGATGCTTTAATTTCATATCATAATCCCTTCACTGTAATCATTTGATGTGTCTGCACATGTGATAACTTCCTCCTGTGCTTGATATCTCCTCCCTGTTTGACAAGTCTGACTGCTGTAATCCTTCCTCCGTTGACAGAGGGTGAACCCATTGAAGCCATTGCCAAGTTTGACTACGTTGGGCGCTCGTCCCGGGAGTTGTCCTTCAAGAAGGGTGCCTCCCTGCTGCTGTATCAGAGGGCGTCGGAGGACTGGTGGGAGGGACGGCACAACGGCATTGATGGCCTGGTGCCACATCAGTACATCGTGGTACAAGACATGTGAGTGTTTTTATTCAGTTTAATTTTAGATATGACTTAGAAAAGTATGAATGTGTTGGACCAGCTTCAACATTACACAATGTTTAATGAGTGGCTGAATGAAGAAGAAAACTATCCTTTTGTATGATATTATGAAAGAGGAACTAGACAAGCTATCTGAATAATTTCTCTACGCTGTCATCGACAATCATGCACCAAAAATCCTGGAATCCACCTGTTTGAGGGGGTCTTCCAGTGTTAACCCATCTCCACAGCATGCAGTTCTTGAGCAAATTTGTAACTTTTCTCCTGCCATTAATTTTAATGATGCAAAGTTTGTAGTGGTGTATGTATGCTGCCAAGTTTTTGCTTTGGCAGTGCTGGAAGCCTCAGTTTCAGAGCCCCTCTCATCAGTGTTAATGTTGCAAGCTTGTGAAGGTTGACTTGCAATTCTATCAGTAGTATCTGTGTGACGGTTTGTAAAGTTCGTTGCACTTAATAATTACCTTAATGATGAAAACGTTGGCCAGAAACATAAAAAGTGGAGGCATCCTGCAGATAAGAATTGGTTTCATTAACATGACGTTTTAAAGCACTTTCTCCTCCTGGAAGAGTTGGAGCTACAACTCTCAACCTTATGACTAATGATAGAACTTGCTACCTGTGTAAGCCACAGACACCCCAAATGCTAGGCTACATTGTTTGTTATTATTATTGATAGTCTGAATAAGTGCAAGCAGTGCAAAAATGGCACCTATTTTGCTTTTGGTTAATTTTGGCTGGTGTGAAAGTCGTACAAACTCTGGTGTGGAGCAAAGAAGCAAACTCTTGTCTCCAAACAAAAAAAAAAAAACAGGAGTCATGGTGAGTGTGAGTGCAATTCAAACCAAATCAAGACAATATGGGCCAGTGAAATTAGTTTAGCATTCACTGGCGGTATTAAGCAGAATTTGGCTTAGTTAGCATTGCTAGCACTACCGGCCTTCAGTCCTCTTTGCAGATTAAATTCAAACAATCTGTGCAGAATATGTTTATACATCTCTCTGGTAAATATGTGTGTGCCACCTGATGCAGCCTAAACACCATTTTGGCTCTTTGTGCCTCCGATATGCTTTGAGCTAAACACTGTTATTATTCAAAGTTGGGTGTGTATTTTCAGGCTTATATAAAAATGGGCTGGATGGTAGGAACAGAGACTGCAGCTACAGCTAGTGGCAGGAGGCTAGATTACACAACGTTTGACAGGCTATGGTCCTCCTGACAGAGTGCTTTGTGGAAGCACACCAAACCAAGTGAAAAAATGAAACAATGTTTGCAGCTTCCCCCCAATCCATACAAATGGTTAGATGAGTGATTGTTGTCATAGAGCAGACTCACTGGTACCTGACATGTTACCAGCTCCATTCAGACCCAAATATATGTTCTTCAGAGCCCCCTTCTCCCTGCATGGTTTTCATTTAGGTTTAACAACACACCTGTATGTATTGACTTCTCTCCACCAAAGACTCCAGGGTTGTTTTCTTTAGAGTCGTTCATTTATGTTCCACTTAAGCTGTCAATTGTACTCCATCACCAGGGTCTTCAGTCAGCCCCTTTATCTGACAAACACACCCTTTGCACAAATACGATCTGTGCCTAATGGACTTGATACACTGCCTCCTCAGGACTGGAACAAAACCAGCCCAATCACTTTGCAGCTGGCAGATAAAATGAGCATTTAGAAGACCATTCCCTCTTTCCTCTTTTCTCTTTCCCCTGCTGTGGTTCCGTCACTGTTTCTCCATCAATAATTCACCAGAGGGGCCTCTGCTGTCTTCTTAGGTAATGAAAAAAAGGGGGAATTTACAACTGTACAGGCTGTCCCCCAGCTTAGCTACCTCCTCCTCTGTTTAAACATCAGAGGGGAGAGAGAGCTCACAGGGCTGTGATCTTTACTTGTCTCTGAAAATAATCAGAATAAAACACGTGATGTATTACCGAGGAACCATTACAGGACCTGATGTCTCTCTAAAGAGTCGAGTGGTGGGCAGCTATGACTCAGATGTAGAGCTAGTTGTCTTTAATGGAAGTTTGATTTTGAGCTCCTGCAGTCACATATGATGACGGCAAGGGCAAGACATTAACCCCAAATAGTTTTAAGTGCTGTGTTAGTGGGATGCTAATGTGTATGAATATGCTAATTGAGCTGCTTGCTACTTGTTGCCTCTGTAACTTTATTGCATGTCTGCTTCCATGCCTTTGACCCAGAATGCCCCTCAACCTGGATGTAATCATAGGAAATTATCTTTCAGGGATTTAAAGCTGGAGTTTGTGTTTTATTTCTTTTTCGTTGGCTCCAAAAGCATGATTGTCCGTCAAAGTCATGTTGTATGCATCAAATTGCAGAGTATCAGACATCTATACCCCCTCATCAGAGTCAGAAATACTTTATTAATCCCCAAGTGAAATTTGGTTATTTAATTTGCTTTTCTACATAGTATAGCAGTGTGAATATCAATTAATGCATTGAAACAGATAAGAGCATAAAAAAAATACTTGAAAATGTCAGTAAGCAGGTTGCAACATGCAGAATCTTTAAACCACATCAATTTCCTTACGAAGGAAAGTCAATAAGATAGTTAAAAATCCAAGTTCTGAGATCACATGGAACTTTCTGTCATAAAAACATCAAGTAGTGCTGCCTCCTTCCCCATGGGCAGTATGCCACATGCACATGCAAACAGGTCCTACGATCATGCATTGATGGAGAGATGTCAGAGTGATGGCTTGCTGCTCCTGAAGAAGCGCTACCAAGCAGTTTTTTTTGTGGTGAGGGGTTCAGTGCCTTGCTCAACGGCACTTCGGCAGTGCCCAGGAAGTCAGCTGGCACCTCTCCAGCTACCGAACCAACTTCCAAACAAGGTCCAAGCAGGACTTGAACCGGCCACCCTTCGGTCCCCAGCCCAAGCCCTTACAGACTGGGCCACCGCCGCCCCAAAAAGGGACATTTTGGGAGGTGCCTTTATTTCTGCAGTGGTAGAACCAGTGGTGGCAGGCATTAACTGTCCCCTCCATCCAGCCACATACCTGACTGAAATCCATACAGCTGGATTGTGCGATCGTGTCAGAATACTGGGAGCATGGGGAATATGACTCATCTGACTGTATAGACCTTGAGGGGGAAGACTCGCTGACTCACAGGAAACTGATATCAAATACTGTCATCAAACAGTATATTTGAATATCAGTCAATATTTGAAGCTCAATGGATTTTCTGATGTGTCCTTTTTTCATTAAAGCTGTTTGTAGCCTTTTCCCTTAAAAATTCATGCCTTATATCTCTCTGTTTCTGTCCCCCAGAGACGACAACTTCTCTGACACTCTGAGTCAGAAGGCTGACAGCGAGGCGAGCAGCGGCCATGCGGGGGATGAGAAATGTTCGGGGAAGGACCTCGGCTCACCCACTGACACCAGGATCTCTGAGGCTTACATCACCAGGTTAGTTGGGAATTATACACTTACACATTTCTCAAATATCTGTTCTTTTTGGAAAGGTAGACGCCATTTTTTAATTTTAAGGAAATGTTGAAACGTTTTTCTTGGTGGAGAAAAAAACAAAAAAAATGTTCGTCTTAATTGTTAATCTGTATCGCCCAGCAGCTGTGATCAGTTCGGAAAACCAGGTCATAATAAAAGGTCACAACAAATAAAAACTGGGGTTTTCTGAGTTATGTTGTTGTTGGTGTGAAAACATTGACTGTCTAGGTTTGAAACAAATGCATGGGAATTATTTACACCAAAAAATTATGTGCAAAGGCCATAAAGGCGTTATTGTTTGGTGAGACTTACAGACTGGAACGTGTCCTCTTTGTAGACTCGGTATGCTTTGTTTAGAAGCTACAGTCCTGAGCCCACCTCGGGCCCATTTACATGACGCTGCCACCAGAAATGGAAAGGTTTTTCCTTTGCATTTTCAGAAACAATCTGCGAGGACTACTGAAAACGCTGTAGCATGCATGTCAGGCCAGTAGTTGGGGATGTAGGTTTGTAGTAAAACAGCGGTGTAACAACACCAGATGACAAACGCACAGTAAGCAGCACACATGTTGCTCAGTAAATGGCTGAAGCTGTTCTTGTTGTCCTTGAGATGCATGCGACCTTTATCTGAAAGAGTACTGCTCATGCACTGCGTTTCAGGGAAAACACTGATTCCTGCTTACACAAAACATTACGAAAAAAAATTGCTAAACTTTCCCTCTGGATCTTGGTTTCAAAAGTTTGTGGACTGAGGCACTCCAGGCACAGTTCATGTCTAAACAGGAGGCCCATAGACAACGAAAACTGTCAGTCGTTTTTGTTGGTGTGTAAACAGAGCCTTATATTGCAGTGTTTTTGAAGTTAGGATGTATCAGATACTTGACTATAATAAGTGATTGTGCTGTACCTTTGAGTAGAACAAGCTCAAACTACCCGGAAGGTATGCTGCTGTTGACAGGTACAGTTATATGCATAATTTTGGGAGTTTTACTGAAAAACTATGCTGGGTTGAATACACTATTGGGCAAAACTTTAAGAGCGATTTATTTTTCCTGTAAGAAGTCTCTCCTTTTGGTGCTTTTTGTGATGCAGCATATCGCTATGTGTTTTCTGCCTGTGCACATTGTTTGTGTCCATCTGCTGTTTCCCTCTTTGGACTCAGGAGGACACAACAACAGCAAGGGAAACAAACACTGAACCAAGTATAAGTGATTTTGACCTAAGGGAGATTGACGTTACTTGAACTGTGGATGCATGGGGTTTAACAGAAGAAGAAGTTCTTCAAACTGAAATTCAGTGGGAACAGTCACAGTCGGAAGAGCATAGAGCCATTTGCTGAATTGCAAATTGGTGCCAAGGGACACAGGGACTTTCTGGAGGAAAAATAAAGTGTTATGCTTTCACCCAGTCATACATTCAACCCGACATAGTTTCATGGCTCATTTTTTTTAATGTAAAATTTACACTTTTAGGCAAAATAACTGAACCCACCAACAGCAGTGTACCTTTACGGTAGTCTCAGCTCATCCTCCTTAAAGCTGCAGTGTTCATGGGCCCTTTCAGACACTTCAATAACTATATTCAAGTATCTAATTCAACTAACTTCAAAAATACTGAAATCTCCCTTTAAAGTCTTCTTGTTAAAGTGTCAAAACCAGATCTCACCGTGGTGGTCGGTCATCAGCTGGTCCTGCAGAGTCATACTCCACATGGAGTGATGGCACACACACAAATATGGAGTCACACCTCAGACATTCTGGCAGAGTGTTCTGGTTGTGTGCCAGTGTTTCTCCTCACGCTCGTCTCTGCTGGTGGAGTGGGCGACCTTGAAATGTCTGTTCCCGGCTCTTTCCAAACACGTGAACAAATGCTTTCTCATTCAGAGCCATGCTCACTCCCTCTGCCTCGCTGCTGAATGTTGATGACTCATACAGGAGGTAATATTTACTCCACTGCAGGTATTTGGAGGATTTACTTGAATGAATCATATTTTTTTGACATCAGTGAAACTGCTCTGACTCCCAGAGCTGGCCAAACAACACTCGCTACCTGTCACCCCCACTGTTCTCCCCATCTCCTGTCAACCCCCCACTCGCCTCTCTGCTCTTTCATTCAGACAATCTTGAGTGTTGAATCATTCATATCCTGAGCTTTATTTAGATTTTCTCCTCTGCCGGTGTTCTTGCTGAAAGGAAAACACTCAGGAAATGGAAAGACAGGAGAGATTGACATCGCAAGCACAAAAATATTCATTAGTCAAGACATTTATGTGGGCGCTAAGATTCTTTAACTTTTAATCCATCAGCAGTCGTGTCAGATGTTACATCAATGAACCCTTTTTTATGACAAAATTTTAGTATAATTTAAAATAAATGAGATCAAGAAAAATCTACAATACAGCACTGATTAGTTTCATTCTTAAAGAAATGACCAGAAACAAATTAATAACAGATATTTACACATGCTATTCAGTTATCTGTTTATGGGTTTACATGATGTAATCAGTATGTCACAACACAATTCCAAAACAGTATGGGGACTTTAAAGGGTTAATTTAAACTGGATATAGTAATCTGAAAATGATTTTCAAATTATGCTCAGTTGAATACAGCACAATTTTTTTTTTTTTTTATTTTATTTATAATTTATAAAAATTTATAATTTATTATTTAATGATTCTGCCATTTAACTGTGTAGATTTTTGAAGTGTCTACTCATTCTGAACTTTTTTATGCCTGCACTTTTCTCCAAAATCTTTTGGGACAGGTGCATGTTTATCATTTTCTTTACTTACCTTTTCTTATAACATCACTTTGTTGTGCCAGGGGACTAAAGCCACTGATTATTGAAGTTCTGAAAGTTGAATTATTTTCCATTTACATCTAAACTTGCACAGTATTGCGTGGTTTCCTTGTTAATGTGCCTCATAAGGCACCATACATTTTCAGTGCCATGCAGATGTGAACTACATGCAGGTAAGAAAATATTGAAATTGATATGAATTGCAACATTTTTGGGCACAATAATATATTGATGTGCTAGTGTGATATCATGATATTGTGATGTGCAGTAGTTTATAGAATTTATAGAAATTTAGTATTTTAGCTAGTAGCTGGCAGCAAACATTTAGCCATGTTACTTATCACTTATTGCTGCGACAAATAATGAAGTTTGTAATGTCACAGGGTCCATGATTTATGTAAACAACACTGATTTGAGACTTAGTTATTGATGAGTACATAGTGTGAGTTCTTAATGCTCTAGAGAAAAAAAAAGACACTTTAGTAAAAACAAAAAGTAAAGTTTTCTCCTGGTTGTAGTATCACAATGTAATGTGATATATCGTATTCTTACCTGTGTAATATGATATGTATCATATAGCGGGATTCCTACCAATACACCCCCCTAATCCAGGCCAACTCGATAGCGTTCCTTTCTTACCTTGAAGCCACACCGTTGTAACTGGAGAAGATTGTGGCTTGAGATTATCTCGCAGAAATAGGCTGAAATGTCCCTGCAAAAGATAATGCCTAGATGGAAGCATAGTGAGCTCTAACTCTCAGACCTTTCAGTATAAACTGAATGATGTACAAGTTACCCATTCCATGGGCATTATTCAACCCACACCATCTCAGAAAAGACTCTGTATAGTGCTTTTCCCTGTTAGCCCACGGGACTACACTCCCATTATTTCCAACAACAATATAAAATGTGTACTCATCAGACCTCAGCACACGTTCTCTCTTCAGGTCAGTCCATCACATATGAGCTCAGGACCAGGGGAGTCAGGATCATGTCTTTTTTTATTTATTTATTTATTTCGGTCACGCCAACACAGTTATACAGCATCACACATTGTCAATAGTTGATCAAATGTTCATGTCCGAAAGGGTAGACGGGAGAAGCAGAGCTTATCTAGTCCCGTCCCCACGTCTGGATGTTGTTGTCTGGATGTTGTTGTTTTGTATCTCATGCTCAACATGAAAAAGTTTTGATATACATTTGAAGGTACACACCACAAAGTGAATCCAATAATATTTTTTTCTGAAGTGTCCCCAGCCGGTGTTGAAACATCATAACAGAATGATAACAGTGCGTTCAGTTTTCAGCCTTGCCCCTCATGCGTAGGTATTTTCTCTCATTTGCTAAATCTTTTGATGATATATTGGACTTAAAAGGTGAAATTTTAAAATTCCTTACAGTTGCGTATTAAGAGAGCGTACTCATTAGCTGTAACATGTATTTTTCTCACTAATATTTACCATCAAGGAGAAGCCTGCTCCATTGTTAGTTTTGAAGAAGCGAGCCTTTAAGGAGTGCTCCTTCTTCACCCAGTCACATTATCACCTGTTACCAGTTAACCTACTTAACTGTGGAATGTTCTAGGTCTTCTCTGACTTTTCCACCAGATTTTTCTTGCCTCTGTCCCAACTATTTTTGGAATGTGGGGCCATAATCAATATCAGAATGTGTTTATAAAAGTAGAAGATTATTACATCAAACACTAAAAATGTTTTTAAAGTCTCGGATCTTTGAGGGCTGTTAACTAAAGTGAACCATGACTAATACATCCATATTTTTAAGTCATAACAAAGTCAAACAAGCATTTACAAACAGGCTCCATTTATTGATTTTTTTATACTACATCCCCCTGTTGTTGTTACCTTATGTTTACATTTTAAACAAATTATGCTTTGTGTACTGATGTGCCTTGTTGTGACTGATGCTGTGTGTTGGTGGTGTCTGTAAAGCTGTAGTAATTGTGATGATGAAAAAGCTAACTCAAAAGGTTCTTAAAAGATTTTGGCAAAATAATTTCAGGGAATGTTGGTCATGGCAAAAGGGAGAAGTGGTTAGATTTTGGGGATGATTTGAATCCTGATGGCAATACAGGGTTATCAAGATAAAGTACATGTCCAATCAGTAAGAATAGTAGAATTACTTTTTCTGTTAGTAAAGTGTGTGAATTCTTCAGGCACGCTAATGAGGGAGGTTTAAGGGATCAGATGCTATTTCTAAATGTTAAATTGACTTATATAAAGTTTATTGATTGGTAGAGACGATGAACATTAATGAGATCATTTTAGTGGTTTCAACTTTACTGTTTTCATGCAAGAATAATACATCAAAAGTCTTCTGATAGATACTGTTGGCCAAATAAATAGACAGGAGACAGTGTAGAGTACAACCTTGCAGAGTAAGATGCCCCTTGTTGCTCTTCCTCAGATAAACTCAGTGTGCTGTATGAATGAAGACTGCTCCCCCTGCAGGCTGCCAGTGCTCCCTACAGTTGTTTACTGATTATATTTCTCACTGCAGTCAGAAAAAAATAAAAATCCTCACACCAGACTCATGAATGAATCCTTATTTTTCAGTTTATGACCCACAAAATCATCTTCTGTTTCTCTTTGGGCTGTGTTTGTGTTCACTTGTAAATATTTCCACCTTCAAAGGAGTTGTTACTTGGTTTTAAGGTGTTTATTCTAGGGCTGGGTTGAAAATTCAGTTCAGTTTTAATCGATTTCCCTTTAAATGGTTCATAATTGATTCATAAAATCCAAAGATCGATCTTTTAACGTGGGTAGTTTTTTCTTCATTGGATGGTCCGAGAAGCAGCCTGTGGTATCAACTCTGCTAGTCTCGCGTTTTGCTCTGCTTTCCACTGAACAAGATCTCATGAGATGTTACTGCAAGCAGTCAAAAAAACATGGCGGAAGCGAATAACACTATAGGGACACCACCGGAGAGTTTAAAAGTTGACGTTTGGACATATTTCAGATTTAACAAGCATGAAAGAAAAGACAAGTTGGATAAAAAACAAGTAACTCGCAGAATATGCATTAATGCATATCATTAATATGTGATTAATATAACTGCTTTGGGTTCAGTTCTTAATGTAAAAACAGGTTTAATAATGTACCGGGTCAAAAGTCATTAACAGCAGTATTTTTACTGAGATAACCCAGACTGAACAAATTTCGAATCTTGAATCGAATCGATTTGAGACCTCTTAATATCGAAAGATCCAGAAAATCTGAATCGATACCCAGCCCTAATTTATTCCCTATTTTCTAAATACACACCTTTGGATTAACCTGAGTCTTTCTGCCATATGAGCAGGTTTTGTGAGAATGCAGTGGTGCGCACAGCTGCAGTTTCATACCACAGGAGTCATGGAGGCCTTTATATCATCATCACGTTCAATTATAGCTGTTTGTTTACATACACTGATGAAGCTGCGTCTTAATCTAAAAGATAATGCCTGAGACAACGCTCATTAGGCAAAAGAAAACCATCAAATTAATCCATTCGCACCAGAGCAGTGATTAAAGGATGACTAATTCAGTGCTTATTCATCATTAAGGAAACAATCATGGTGACAGGAAACTAATTAAAACGCTTTGGCATGTGTCAGCCTTCAGATGTTACAGATTTGATGTTTCCAAACATCTTCGACTAAATATGAAGCTATCTTTTTGGTATTAAGAGTATCATTTGTCATGTCTGTGGCTCAGAAGTTGAGTGCTAATGCTTCTCAGCAGGAATACTGCTGGTTTGACTCCCTGTGTCAACCAGGCACTTTCTGTGTGAAGTTCGGATGATCTCCCTGTGCCTATGTGGGTTTCCTCCCACAGACCAAAAACACGCTCATCAGGGTAACTGGTGACTCTAAGGGGCCATTTACACAGGGCCAAATACCATCAAATCCGATAAGTTTTCATTGCGTTTTGGCCTTGAGTTTACATGAGAACTCTTTGCGGATTGCCTAAAAATGGAAACTTTTGAAACAGGCTCATGAGTGGAGAGTTTTCAAAACACTCCTCCATGCAGCGCCGTGTAAACCTGAGCCAGAGCGTTTCAGGGTGAAACGCAGATGTTACCGCATGTGTAGTGCTCTTTCACATGAAGACTGCGCACACATACCAGGAACAACAACAGCTTCATCCGTCTGCTGAGTAACGTGTGTGCCGCTTACCGTGCTCGGTTTTTTATCCAGACAAAACTATCCATACCGATTTGTTGTCCGAAATAATTTGTTGTTCAGAAAAGAAACTCCTGCGTCTTTGTACGTCCACTCGCCATTGTTGTTTGTGAAAAGTTTTTCTTCTTTGTACGTGTATTGGGTAAGAGGCAGGGCAAACTATGGACTTGATGCCAGCCAATCATTGGGGTGACAGAGACAACCAACCATTCACACTATCTTACAGTATAGAGTAGACATTTAATCTTTTAAGTTAATGCTTTTGGCCTGTGGGAGGACACCAGAACACCCACAAAAATTGGGCCACAAAACTTCTACCAGGGTTTGCACCACTAACTTTTTTGTGGTTAGGTAATAGCAAAACTTAACCACCATGAAGCACTGACCTTCGATAGAAATAACTGAAAAATCTGTTTAAAGGGCCAACAAATCATGATAGTTAAATGTTATGATTTAATCTTTATATGCCATTTGGTTATACACTGATTTAGTAGCACATGTTCACCCAAAAAGAGAGATTTCCCCTTGATCCAGGTTATTTTAACAATAATTAAAAAAATTTAAGATACTATATATGAATTGCATTCATTATTATTACTTCACCAAATCGTATTTGGTGCACACGAGAAACTATCTGGTGTACATTGGAAACTATTTGGTGTGCACTAGATAGTATTTTGCCCTTAAAGGGACATTGGAAGGAAGGAGTATTTAGTGCACACCAGAAACTATGTGGTGCACACAAGAAATTATGTGGTGGGAAATAATTAATCCCCCCCCCAATGTCATTTTAGGGGCTTTGTTTATATTTCAGAGACTCCAGGATTTTCTTTTAAAACATTTGCACAATGGCCTCTCTGAATCGGCAGTAAAGTGGTAAATATGAGGATAAAAAGTCAGACGCCAAGAGACAAAATAGTCTCTGATGATCTCCAGTGTGCTTGAGGGAGGCATAAAACAGCAATTTTAATTTCTAGATTTTTCTTCAGTCAGGTTAATGTTGCTTGGAAGAGAAATTTTGAACTTTAAGTTAATTAAACAGACTCGTTTAGTTTTGAGTATTTAAAGTGCAGAGTATGACACATTGTTTTGGTTGTTGGAACCTCCTTATAAGATGACAAATTCTGATCATTAAAATAAAAATGCTAACATGAACATTTCTTTCTCCTTTTCTTCTTTCTTTCTTCAGCCGACACAAGAAAAGATCAGATCCTCCATCTCGCCGACCTCCGGCCCGTCCCACTGATGTCCACTGCATGGTCCACCCCTCTCAGCACGCCCATGGAGGGCATGGAGGAACACCGGAGATGGGCTCCCCTGTTCTCGGCCACTTCAGTCCACGGGACATGCTGCGGAGCCGTAACCACATGCCCATGGACAGCCCCGAGCGTCGACGCCGCACCGGCCACGGCAGTCTAACCAACATCAGCCGCCATGAGTCGCTGAAGAAGATGGAGAGCCCGCCCATCCGCCGCTCCACCTCCTCTGGGCAGTACACGGGCTTCACCGACACCCACCACCATCACCACCACCACCACGGCGGCAAGCCCCTGGACCCGGAGACCATCGCACAGGTCAGCGCGGGAAGAGCGGCGACCCGACCGCAGATCCCTCCACCATCAAAGCCCTGCCCTGCCCTGTAAACACATAGTCAGTCCCTGTTCTGCTTCCTCTGGCTGCAACTGTGTCTGTGTGCTAAATACACGCAAAGACGAGCTTCTCAGTCAGACAGACTGCACGGAGCATCGTGCACAGAGGGACTCTAGCTCTAGACTTATTGAATTTTACTCATAAAGCATGAACATTAAACCTGTTAAAATCTAAGATCCCTAGCTGGTAAGACTTCATGTGTAATCAGATATGAGGTTTATTTTATCACTGCTAAGAGGAAGATAGTGGCTCTGATTTATCTAATCTGTAAATGCTGTATTGTAGCAGCTCTCTTAGAAATCAGAGGTCACCGAGAGCGTTTCAAAGTGTGCTGGGCTGTCTGTCTGCCTGCTGGGAGCATGCTCAGATGAACGTATCTTGTCATCTCTGGATCTCCTTGGCTATCCAAAGTCATTAGCATGCAGAGGGAGAGCTGGTGCAAAGTAACACTCTGCTGAGTCTCTGCATGTTTAATGCATGCTTGGTGTTTTCTTAAAACGCTGTCACTTTGATCCTCTTTTAACATGACTTTTTGTGTTTCCTACCAAATGTTCTTTCCCTCCTCTCTTCTCTCATGTCACTGTGCTGTCTCTTCTGTCTTTCTTTTATGCCTTCCTCCTGTCTTATTTTAAGCTTCAGGCAGGGGTGGAAAGAGGAATTCCACTAGAACATGGATGAGCATCTTTATCCAGAACTTTATTTATAAAGCTCTTTTCAAACAAAGAAATGAAGCACAAAATGCTGCACATTCAAGAAAACAACCAGATGCATGTCAGGAGGTACAAAATAATATAAAACCCCCACCCACCCTCCAAACCCACATTCAACACACACAAACACTCACACACACAAGGACACTAAGTGAGGACCTAAGACTAAATCAATAAAGTCATGACAAGATATAATAAAGGTAATAAAGCACTAAAAGTCTTAAAACCAAAGCATTGGAAAGATAAATAAAAATGGGTAAGAAAACACAAAATATTAACTCTGAAACTAAAATACAGATTAAGAGAATAAAAAAAAAATCAGCTCAAAGCCAGACTAAAAAGGTAGGCCTTGAGTTTGCCTTTCAAAATATGAACACTCTGTGCTGCTCATTTAAACAACAGGCTTCTCAGGGTCTGAATGAATGCTGGAGGAAGTGTGGTGCTTCAGTGGCAGATCATTTCCATGTATTTTGGGCCTGCCCTCTGATCCATTCTTACAGGCAAGAGCTGGCAAAAGAATTGACGATAATATTTGGAATTGAAATTGTTTTTTGCTTTGTCACATTATACTTTTGTAAAATGCCAAGTGGTCTTAAGTCTCAGGACGGGTATCTTTACAAAATCATCTTGGCCGCAAGCAAAGAAAGCAATCGCATGTAATTGGATGCAGACAAATCCACCAGCAAAGGACTGGACTGCAATTGTAAACGAAATGTATTCCATGGAAAAACTCCCTTTCTTCTCAAGACTACGAGCTGATGATTGTGTAAAATATTGGGAAAAAATGGAACTCATATTCCAGAATCTGTATCCCTTCATCTGTGTAGATGACTGATTGTTATATTGTATGGCCTGGAACGACCTCCCTCTTATTATTTAAGTTTATTTAATTTTATTTGTAATTTTTTTTTCTCTTTCGTAAACCAATGAAGAGAATGTTAAAAAAAGAGAACAGTAGGTGCTGCTCTCAGGTGCTCCACAGATGGGGCCGAAATATTTAAGAGATGATCCTTCACTGGATGAATTGGTTCCACTGTACTATTAAAAGACCACTACCTGAAGACCTGAGGGCTCTACTGGGCTCATGTGGTGAAAGTAAATCAGAGAAGTAGGAAGGAGCAAGATCATTAAGGGATTTAAAAAACAATAAAAGAACCATAAAATCTATTCTGAAAGACGGGTAACCCATGGTGGACATTGAGCTCCTCAAACTGCTCTACAAAAGGAAAAAAGGAGCTTGTAATATATGTTAGAATTCCATCTTTATATATTTAGCTCAGACTTAGTGATGTTTAATTTAATGGGCTATACACAGACACAACCAATTGAAGTAATTTTTCAGTTAAACAAAACACATTTGCCGGTTATTCTAATATATATATAACGTGCAATTCTTATTTCTTGGAAAGAACCAAATATTTATCAAAAATCCAAAGGTAATTGTGTCAATTGATCATTTCTTATTTTTCCTGGCTCATTTTTTGTTATGTTCTCCTCGTGCTTATAAGAGACTGATATCTGAAATTGTTTTGAATGAGAAGTGCTGCATTCGACCAAAAATACCAACACTGAGGTAACTGATTCACTGTTCGGTGTAAAGATACTTTTACAGTAAGGCTTTGGTAAAACAGGACTTCACATTTCCTTAATAAAAGTAAAACAACAAATTTATGAAAATGAATTTGGTATTCTACTTGTATTTAGTCAAATACAGGTGCTTAAACAAAGCTAAGACTTTTATACAATGTAAAAACAACATTGTAAGTCTTTCCGCCAGAGGGAATTGGTCTGATCAGCATGGCTCAGCCCGATGTTTTCAAAGACTCTGCTTCCTGTCCATGCTTTGCACTGGGCTTACTACCCTGAGCCAATGGACTTGAACTGCTGACAATGTAATAACCATAGTAGAAATTACCAGGAGAGGTGTGAGGTTACTACTGGTGCTGTAGACAGAGGTGGGGGAGAGGTCCAGTTGCTTACTATTTGTGAGGAGGTTACATAAAACAGATCAAAGGGTAAATAAACCTTGAAAAAGCAAAATAAAAAATTGGCTCTTTGGATTTGCATTTAATTCGCACATAGTTTTTTTTATTAGTGATTACAAAGTCTTCTATGGAGAGTGTACCTTAAAAAAACAGGATTTTTAACATACCCTCCAGGAATCTTTCAGTTTCATTAAGAAACAGACACTGCTTTAATATTGTAAACATCAAGTTACAATTTCAAAGAAAGATTTATGTAAAAGGCTCAGTACTTTAAATACATTTCATATGAAGAACTTTTACTTTTACTTTAGTAGATTCATATAGTTTTACCTTTACTCTAGTTAATTTTTTGAGGGGTACTTTACTCTTACTTGAGTTCATTATTTGAATACTCTTTCCACCCCTTGGTCTTGGCGTTAATCTTTTTCTTAGTTTATTATTGTCTTTCCTTTTTAAATGTTCTAACCCCCGTCTCTCCCTCCGTCTGCTGCAGGACATAGAGGAGACCATGAACACTGCTCTGAATGAGCTTCGTGAACTGGAGCGGCAGAGCTCTGCAAAACACGCCCCTGACGTGGTGCTGGACACCCTGGAGCAGCGGCAGACGTCTGGCGGCAGCGGCGGGGGTCCCACGCCTGCCAGCTCCAGCGAGTCTCTCAGCCCCATCCACGGCGTCATGCTGAGGTCCACCGCCAACACCGAGCCGCCCATCCGCCGCAGCACCAGCTCCTCCAGTGACACCATGAGCACCTTCAAGCCTGCGGTGGCGCCCCGCATGGGGGTGCAGCTCAAACCCCCGGCCTTGAGGCCAAAGCCCATAGTGCTGCCAAAATCCAACCAGGTCTCACAGCCTCAGCCTGGATCTCCTCAGGACCCTCTTGATAAATCCTGCACCATGTGACCTTAAGGGCAGGAGCCAAAGACGAAAAGAAAACGAAGCTCTCCAACAACCTCCTGGAGTGCTTCCTCTCTTTCAAACGTAGAACAAAAGACTTTTAATGGAGTTCAAAGAAGACAGGATGAGATAGACTGATGTGAGACTGATACAGGAGGTACAAGAGGCTGATCTCCTGTGTGTACATATGCTAAGGTTAATATTATCTAACTTTTTTTTTTTAAATAAACCCAAACAACAAATCACGAAGGCTTCCTCAATGGTGTTAGAACATGTAACATAGTTAGCATTGTGTCAGGATTTTGATGAACTGTTAACACGACAGGCTGCATGAGGCTCCTCTGTTTACCACTGATCCTTCAACAAAACTGACCTGAGTGGCATTCTCACAAAGTTAACTAGATTATTTAGTATTTTTTTGCTCTTTGAGGGTGTTGTGAACAAGTTTAAAGGCCTTATTGACTCTGAAATGTAACTGATATAAATGTAGAACTCTATTCTAAAGGTGCTGTGATTACATGAACAGAAAAGGTTTGAAGTTTGGACTGAAGAGCCCGTGAAGTCTGATGGTACTCTGCTCATAGATAGATAACAGTGCTGATATTTTCACTAGCTTGTAAACTGCAGCTTCTCTTCAGTGTCCCAGAAATGTACAAAGATCACCTCTGTGCTGGACTGAACAAACATCCTATTTGCCTGGAGTGAGATGCGACCATTGGATGAAACCACTAATTCACTTTGATGATGTTTGAACATTTCCATGCGTTCTTGACTCCCTGCATCTCTACGTCATGGTGTGTGGGGGTGAAACATGCCTGATAATGTTTGCCTTGTGTTTGTAGGTTTAATGTGGAGCAGTGTGAATGAGTCTCATGACAAATCATCTCATTCTTGGAGTTTAAACAGCACATATGCTATTGTACGGTGTGGAAGCTTCTTTCTGCCTCTCTTGGCTTTATTAACCCAAAGACGTGACTGTGCGAGTTGAAGCATGGATGTTCGGCCCCTCATATGCTCTCATATTGACTGATGTGTACAGATGTGTGGCAGCACGCTGTAGGAGTGCTGCAGTAGCCATGGACCTGATGACTGTTAGTGTAAAAGGTTTTGTTCCTCCGGCTTCTCTATGTTTAATTAGCTGAAAACAGCTGCTTGTATTGTGTCCTCGTGGCCTGTTTTATAACTCACACTGCTGAATCTCAGATCTGTGCATGTATTATTGTTTATTTTTTTTAACATTTATTTGATGCCACATTTCTCTGAAAAGCCCAGGCAAACATTCAGGTCAAGATGAAGATGAAGCTTCCACTGCTTGTGCGAAGAACAAAAGAAGTCTGAAGCTTGAAAAAGTGTCATTCATTTAATGTCTTGAAATGATAGATCTTTACAAATGTAAAATTTGACATTTTCTCTAAGACATGATGGTAAATGGGTCATTCCTAATGACTGGTGATTTTTCAGTGCGGGAAGTTTTGTGAAAAACAAGAACATTGATCAAGTTTTTAGAATAAAATTATGGAAATAATGGCTTTAGCATTGACAAACTTAATCTGAAAGAGCATAAAACACCTTAAAGGAATACTCCGACGATTTTGGACCCACACCCTTTCCCTATCATTGACAAAGTGAGACAAGCTCAAAAATACCTTTTTTGTGTCTCTGCGTCCAGTGGCTGGCTCCCAGCTGTTAGCTTCGTAGGTAGCTTAGCTAAATGGCTGCAGGTCAATAGGAGTCAGAGCCGGACTGACGAAAGTGGACAAAATACTCCTTACAGTGGTCCAGGGGATGGCGTATTAGCACGTGAAGTAAATCCGAATGGTTATAAAACATTTTTTATAACCATTCGTTTTCTTTTCACAGGTTTTCTTTTCAACCTGTTAAATAACATTTTGATACACACAGACCTGCGCATGTGCAGTGCTCCGCGGAAGGATATACCGGCTCACAGTTTACAAAGCCCGGTGAGTTTTGTAAACCAGTGACTTTTTTGGTGAAAGGAAAAACATCATGCCTGTGTCAGTAAACTCTCGTTCAACTTCCTCATCCATCATGGCTCTTGCAGCTGTTGCGAGGCTACATAAACATGGTTACGTCCGAGGGTCGCCTTCTTCCGGCTGCTACTGCTGTTCCGTGGAACACTGCGCATGCGCAGGTCGCTGTGTATCAAAACGTTATTTTAACAGGTTGAAAAGAAAACACATCTTTTAAAATGTTTTATAACCATTCGGATTTACTTCACGTGCTAATACGCCATCCCCTGGACCACTGTAAGGAGTATTTTGTCCACTTTCGTCAGTCCGGCTCTGACTCCTATTGACCTCCAGCCATTGAGCTAAGCTACCTACAAAGCTAACAGCTGGGAGCCAGCCACTGGATGCAGAGACACAAAAAAGGTATTTTTGAGCTTGTCTCACTTTGTCAATGATAGGGAAAGGGCGTGGGTCCAAAATCGTCGCAGTATTCCTTTAAGAAAAATTCCATAGTATTTTGAATACATTTTGTAAGTAACAGGTTGCTAACAGGGTGGAAACTAACATGAGGTTCTGTGTCAAACTTTATTAGCCATTTCTTTATGATATTATTAAATAGATTAATGAAAGCCAGTTTTACAAAGGTAAACAAAATATTTGAACATATGAAGAGCTCTTTTCCAAAACGCTATAAATCCATTTTCATTTAGAAAGAAAAAAGTATTCACATTATTTACCCAGACCCACCATTGGGTTGGCTGGTTTAACTGAACTTTGAAATACAGTTTAAACAGGGATTTATAGCTTTCTGGCATTAAATACTGATAGGGCAGGTAGTAAAATCGGTATAAAAAAGAATAGCACTGAGTGATATTTTTTTTTTTATTTTGGCTTTTATAGCATGTTGGAAAAGAACTCTTCATATGTTCATTTTGATTAAACATGACATGAATCTTCTCCAAAATATAGACAGAAATTTGATTCCCCCTCATTTTGTTCATCAGAATTTCCAACAATAAGCTAAGTCTCTTTCTGTGTTGGAATTTATAAGAACTGTTCATTTTAGAAGAAAAATAAAAATTAAGAGGATGAAACATTAATTATGGGAAGACGGTGTATCATAGAAAAAGTCATGTGTATATTTATAAATACATAATATTCAAATTAGAAGGATTTTTTTATAGATATTAACAGTAAAGAAGCCATCACTCACCCATCCAATATTTGTTCTGCTTATTCCTTTTGAGATCACAGGGACTGTAGCCTATCCCAGCAGACATGAAGACTGAACCAACAACCTTTTTGATTTGAGGCACGTGCATCACCCGCTGTACCACCGTGCTGCTTGAGCCTTTATCTAGTTATATTGAAATAGTATTTTATTCAAACTTGAAGATAACTTGGTGGAATCATAAAAATGAGTATTTGTGCTATAAAGGCTGTAAAAAATCATTTAAAAGCACATTTATTTCTTTGTTAATTTAAACCACAGACTTCGATCTTGAACTATTTGTAAGTTACCTATAGCAATGAGTGACCCAAATGTTGCTAGCACCATTGACAGGTTTTATTCAATAGAAGTATTTTAGGGTTTTAAATGCTTTTGGACTCTTGAAATGAGTTGTTTATCTGGGCTTGTCAGGCAAATGCTCTTTATGATGAGTGTAATTAAATATTTATGAACACAAATTACACAAATGCACTCACTTAGATTTGAGTTTTTGCAGTGCAAGTGAGATAAAGTGTGATTGTTCTCTGGCAGTGAGTGTTTACTCCGTTGATCTGGGGCCAATGTGCAGTATATAATGCCACCTTTGTATCAAGTGATCCTTCATCCATCAGCGAAGAGCAGCGTGTGTTAGTCAGCTCAGAGTTAGTCACTCCCTTCCCTGAATTTTAAACTTCCATATGATAAGGTTAACATCACAGAATATGTTTGCCTGTTTTGATACCACAATGACAAAGTATTATTTTTTTAACTACCAAAATGTCATTAAAGCATTTAGACAATATAATCTCCCCTGCTCTCCCTTTGAGGCTCCAGAGGACATGATGAAAACATCTGGATTTGTGGATTTGTGAGTCTAAGCTGACCACTCCTGTTTCTTTTCTGGCAGCTTTGACTGATGTTCAGTAGCTTTTAAGAGCTTTGGTACTTTTCCTGTCTATTTATTGCAAAAATTTCAGATGTTGTAGCATTTTTTTAATGACATAGTACTGACAATTTACTGGTTGGCAAATAATGATGTTTTTAAAGTCCTTTGACTAAAGTGGTGCTTTTTTCTCTTAAAAACAGAGAGCAGAGGAGGAGACATTGTCTGCAGTGCATCATTATTGGTGATGTTTTGGTGCATTTTTAATAAATTATTCCTTCCTTCAACAAGCCCATATTTTTTCCCCATGCCTTTAATACTTTTAAAAGGTATGGATCAGTAGGATAACACAGCCTGGATCTTTTCATTGAATTGGTATTGCTAAGATTTCAAAATTTCGCCAACTTTAGCCCAAAATATGCCCGACTAGTGCTCTATTTTTAAAGCGATAACCTGTGTTTGTATAATCCCAGCCATTTGAAGGCCCCATTTTTCTCCTTTTGAATCTCTCCTGTAGAAATATCCAACTTTGAGTGTATGTTTTCTGGAATATTCTGCCGGTGAACGCAGACTATGGTTTGCTGTGAATTAGCAGTGCTCTCTAACAGCAGGTTTACACTCTTCTCTGGCGTGACAGATGTGTTTATAATATTCAAAAGTATGACTGATTTGCAACTCACTTACTTTATTTTTGTAATCATTTATGGTATTTTTGTTTATTTCGGGGTAGAGAAGATTTATCAGGAGATGTAGAATAAATATGCAGAGTTGAAGGGGTGACCCTGTTGTAAAGAAGTGTGTTACTGTCACTATGCTCACATCATCAACAGTAGGACTCAGTTGCGCCCCCTGTAGGCTTTACTCTGTGGTGTGCTGTACTTGTGAAAGTGCCTTTGAAAATGTTTTAGAGGAGCTTCAGATATTCTGTACTGTTTTATTTTCATGTCTGTGTTTAAGGAAATGCCGTGCAGGAAGGTAGAACATGAGTTAGTAATGATGCCATTTTCCAAACAGTTATGAGAGAATTAATAATAAACAGATTAACCATTGTGACATTGCACTTTGATGTATATAACTGTACATATGGCATGTAACGTCATTACAGTCGGAGGGTTTATGCCTCTGAGAATTTCTTTCTAATAAAGGAAATAGTTTGTAGAGTCTGAGGTGGCTTTTTTTTTACTAGCCATAATATCAAAACTTAAAGGGACTGTGAGGAGTTTCTAAGTAATTACAAAAAAGTCTCACTTTTAGATATATGCCTGATCGAAATACACACTTTAAGATGAGTTTTATAGCATCAAAATAGGTTATCTATAAATGCTATTCCTTAGCCTTCCGGTCGGGTTGGACAGGGCTGGACTGGCCTGGATACTCAACTTCGAGAACAAGACAATTAAAACTAGAGCAAATTTATATTATTCAGACACATCTTAGAGCACCAGCGATATATAGCTGGCTACAAAACTACGACACTAAGTTTTCCAAAACTGCTTATTGTCACACATCAAAAACTACCGCTACGTAACTAGAAAGAGATACATTACGTTGTTGAAAAAAGAAGTTGTAAAGCAATGCAGAGTTCTGAGGAAGGTCCGAGCTGCATTCATTAGCATCACAACAAACACACGATTGTCTTGTGGTGCTTTCAAGTTGTAGTCTGAAGTAGGAATTTCCGAGTTCCAAGTAGGAAACTAAAACTGGAACGTCCTCCGAAGTCAGAATTTCCTCCTGGGAACTCGGTGAAACCTTGCCACCCCCGAGTTCACAATTGAAGATGGATGCCCCCAGTGTGAACAGTTATTTAGCTCCTGTAATAATCAACTTATTTGCACTTCTGACTGGGGTGTGTTGCTCTAGATCAGCTGTATACATAGTATTGTTAGACTTATATTTACAAAAATGCTGCCATAGTGATAATCACATTCTTCATACAACACAGGGTGTGCTAACAACAGCTAACAATAGCCTGGTAGCTCGGCATGTTTCTTTCCGACTTCAACTGGAACGCCGATAAGTAGAAGATGATGTCACTCCCAGTTCCAAGGTTACTGGAACGCAGCATTACGACGGTCGCCGCGCGTGCTCATGGGTAGCAGAGTCTCAATGTCGGCGGCAACAGATTCTCCTCACAGTCCCTTAAAGCTTTAGACTTTTGGATGGAAAAATTTTAGGAATAAAAGGGGTAGTAGCAAGAAAAGCTGCTGAATGCAATGGGTAAAAGGTGCTGTCAGTATCTGGTGCTCATATAATACCAGATCCAGTTTAATGATGAACAAGTAAACTGCTGCCCCTTTGTTCTGTGAGAACATGCTGTACAACAGAGTGAGGACAATTATACCCTTGAACCCTCTTTGACCATTTTTCTGTCATGCTAGTTTGATTCTCTGCAATTATTTGTTCTGTAGTCATTAACCAGCCTTTATTTAAAGTGGAGATGATCGCAGGGCCACATAGAGAGACAGACAACCACTCACATTCATATTACCCAAGAGCAATTTTGAGTCACCAATCAACCCAACGTTCATATTTTTGGTTTGTGGGAGGAAGCCAGAGTGTTTGGAGCAAACCCACATATGCACGGGAAGAACATGTACACATGACACAGAAAGACATGGCCCAGCCTGGGGATCAACCTTGGTGCTATGAGGCATGAGCACTACCTGCTGCGCCACTGAGAGACAAGGGCAAAGGGACTGACAGTGACAAATATATGGATGCCTAGACCACTAAAAACCTGGAAGCAGGGATCCTGAGATTCTTATTACTCTTATTCATGCCAGTGCAACAAATACAAACACAACTGATGAAAAGTAGAGATAGGATTAACACATATTAATAAAAATAATCTAACAAGAACCTCTAGAGGAGAAATGAATGAGAAGTGCTCTGAGAACAAAAAACCATGCCAAGGATTTTCTGATATTGTTTGCTCAGTTATAACAAAAATGTGGAAAAGTGCATAATCGCACAATGCTAACAAATCACTTTGAGAGATCCCTGAGATCCAGTGGCACAGTAGGTGAGAACTGATATGAAAGCATGCTGTAGAGCAATGCTGAGGTTGTGAGTTCATTCCCCACCTGGAACAGCCTTGAGGTGCAGGAATAGCCCTATATTGAGGGTTTGGTCCATACTTTCTTCCCCACTTTCCAAGTTTATTCATTGTCTCTCCACTATCAGCAAAGGCTGAAAAAAAAGAATTCCTGAATCTGCATCAAGACTCAGATCACCAACACATCTAATCACCTCTACATTGTGCCATGATCCAGATTTCCCTAAAATGTAATCAAAATCTGCACAACTTTATGGAACAATATTAACAAATCCCTTTAATGTTCCTGTGCTCCAGTGGCGCAATCGGTTAGCGTGCGGTACTTATATGACAGTACAATGTTGAGCAACGCCGAGGTTGTGAGTTCGAGCCTCACCTGGAGCACTCTATGATGGCCATCATTCTGTGTGTCATCCCCTACTTTCTACCCCCCATTCCAAAATTCCATAGAATTTATAGCACCTGCATCCATTTTCAGATCACTATCTCCCTTGTGCCAAGATCATATTCCCTGAAAACAGACATAGACATAGTCCTACAGTCTGCAATAGACTTCTCACCGCAACTGACTTATTAACCAGATTTTGCGTCTCACATGGATGTATTTTTAATTGTTATTTTGTCATTTTTTTTTAATCAAAATGGGAGCACCTATCTGATTTTATTTCCTCCACCAAGGAGCTTATGTTTTTGCCAGCGTATACGTATTTGTCTGTTTGTTAGTAAGATTATGCAAAAACTACCAGACAGATTTTGCTGAAATTTTTCAGGTGACGTTGTTAATGGCCCAACCTAAAAATAGTTAGATTTTGGTGGTGACCATTTGCAAACAATCGTTTTAGCTCAATAACTGTCTAAGTGCTAATGATATCAACATGATTCTGAGTGCTAGGTGGGTTTTCAGGGTCAAGGAATGTGGTAACTTTATCATGGAACTATTGCTTATAGATGTAACAGAAATTTGTGACCTACCTTGGTGGAGGTTTGTGCTCTCCGAGTGCTTTCTAATGTAGTATTTTATTTCATCACTTCCTGGCCTTGAAAACGAGCTTGACAGAAGTGTGAGTGGAGGTCTGCAGCCAGACTGGGTTGAGCTTTCTGTTCTAAGGCTCCATCCAGTGGTCAACGATGGTATTACATGTATTCATAATCTACTGCTCTGCTCCACGTCTAATACAGAAATAATAAAATGGAAACAAACTAGAGATAGAGTAAAAACAAACCAACAATAAAAAACTCTTTCTGCACCAACAGTCATCATAAAACACCTCTGCTGTGTCAGAGCAGACGTTAAAGACTGAATGAAGTTGGTCAGTATGTCTTAGAATTGTCCTCTGACTATGTGTGTGTCTCTATGTGCCATGTTCAGCTATGTGTGGCAGCCTCACAAGAGTCCTGGGATGTCCTGGTCTGGCTCCAGCCTCAGCACTGTTTGCAGGGGTGATAATGGCTCTCTGTGGGTTCCAGGCTTTACTCTGTGTCCTGAAGGCCAGCTGGAGAAAACAGAAAAGAGAGTTCATTGTTTCATAGTTCTGTCCAACAACACTTTGTCTTTGTCTCTGCTCTGAGGGACAGAGTGCTGTCATTACAAGTTAAAGATTCTGCTCTTCTGTTCTGGCACAGGTGTCAGAGAACTCTGGAGCGATTGGGCTGAGAAGATAAAAAGATATATATTTACCTCAGCAATCCCAACCTTCCTCTGCAGTGTGTGAATGCTTTTCTGCAGTGTCTTCTTTTTCTGCTTCACATGAATGTAGTCCATGACACTCGGGGCCTCATAATCTTCAATCTGACGCCGCAGGTGCTGGTTAAGGGCCTCAGCCTTGGAACGCTCCTGAATAGACAGAATATAAAACAGGAGGAAAATTAGACTCAAAGATCTGCACCTCAGCTGTTTACAAAATGTTATGTGGATCTGAATTATCCAGATTTTGGCTATTATTATTTGTTTTTGGATCTGCCTGATTACAGATTGATCCATTTGCACTACATGGTTAGCATTTCCCCAAATTCTTTCCTTTTCGAAATTCTACATTCTACACGAACATTATCGACTTCTACCAAGTAAAACTACACTTTAAAGAGATTTGATGCCCTTTGGTTTCTAAAATTTAATAAAAGATCTTTCAGGATTTCTGACGGACATGCAGGGAGCCTGTGTGTGACACAGGCCTTCATTTTTTTACAGGAATACTAAAAGGGATATGCCAACACTTTTTGCGTTGTTTTCGTGTCTTGCCTCATTCCCAAGTCCATGACAAGCAGACAGACACCAATCTTTAAACTGTGTGTTCAGTATCAAGGACAGGCAGAGCTCACCCACCGCTAATAAGCTTAACTGAAACATTTGGAGTCGATGGGTAGCCTGCCTCTGTCTACAGTCATCAGTATTCGAACAGTGCTGTGTGCTTATTGTGACTCGTTTTTTACCACTTTGTTACATTATCTATTTTTAGATTAAGATTAGCACTTAATGTAATTTTCGACAGAAATATATATGAATCTAAACTGTAGCCCACATGCTTGTAAGTAGGTCAACAATGATGCTGGATTTTTTCCCTTACACTTTTGGTTTACACTCAGTATATGACTAGTCCTGCACCCCACGCCTGCTCAATGGCTCACAACCTCAGCATTGCTCTACAGCAGGGGTCATCAACTACATTTATCCAAAGGCCAGTTCTTTTCTGACATACGTTATGGGGGCCGGACTAAAATAAATCTATTCAAGTATTTGTGAGTAACATAGTTCGCTTTCTTCTGAACTGTTTGCATTCCTTTACCTTTAAAAGTGAGATCAGTTCCTATCACCCATACTGCTGCAAACTACAAGGAGATATTCTAGCGTCCTAGTGTCCTTGTTTTCTGTTTAAATTTCAGATCACAGGTGACTTCATGTAAACAATTTTAATATGGAGTCATGACAGATTAAACAGTTTCAATCAAAGATAGTTTGGGGAAATTCATCAGTAGTTTGGGGGATTTAACAGCAGAAAGATGCCTTTGAAACCACAACAAAACTTTTGCCCTTGATTTGTATCTGAATTTGATAATCATACGAGGGCCCTGTGCAAAGCTATGGGGGGCCGTATGTGGCCCCCGGCCCACCAGTTGGTGATCACAGCTCTACAGCATACTGTCATACACTGCACACTAACCAATTTCACCACTGAAGCACAGGGATTTTTGAAGGGAATACTGGTGTCTATTGCCTTGGACTCGGGAGTGAGACAAGACACCATAAAAAAAGGAGTTTGGTGGAGTGGTTAGCAACCCGGCACATCCCATGTACGTAACTTCTGCCAGCCCGTGGCCAGTTTGCAGAGTGTCTTCCCTTCTCTCTCACCCCATTTCACAAGCCTATCCACTCTCTCCTGTCAATAAAGGCACAAAATGCCCAACAACACATGAAAAAGAGTATCCCTTTAAAGAAAACATTTTAATGGTTGTTCACACCTCTTGAGGAAACCTGACAAAGCTTGACTTTTTCACATTTTTCTAGATATGTGGTATTGTTAATTTAGCAAGCTTATGGTCTGTTAATGTATGTCCACACAATGATTATTTTCCTTTGTACTACCGACTAAAGATTTAATTCCTAAAGTTTGCAATTGTTTTATGGGTAAACATATTTTTACCAGGTGATGGAGAAAGGGTTTTAAGTAAATAAATGGTCAGAACATGTTGAAATATAAGGTTAGCCTTTGCTTTACTGTATACAAACCTTCTGAACATGCTGTATTTCCTCCTCAATTTTTGCTAGCATCTGCTTCCTGTTTGTGATGTCATTGCTCAGCTGTGTGGATTCCTGTGTCACTTTCTGCAGCTTCTCCTGGTGACACAGCACTGAGGTCAATGTGATTATCTGATAATGTTCTAGTATCTACACTCATTAACACAGGGTATTAAACCTCAGACACATTTCTGATGATTTACCTTATTTAAACTCAGGGCACGCTGGACTTTGAGATTGTTGACTTGAAGTTCATCCAGGTTTTTCTCGACTTTCTGCTCATAAAACTCCTGAAAAACTTCCTACAGCAGCACACAGGTAGTTAATGTTCAATAGGCTAACTAGAAATGAGAGCAGATAACATAAAACGTCACCAGAAACAGGCTAGAACTGACACCCTTTTTTTTCTAGTTTAATTGCCCTCCTTAGACACTTCAAATTTGTCTTTTACTACCTCATAGTCAGCTTTTCCCGCCTCTCCTTTCTGAAAAATTTGCTGCTGTAGCTTCTTCTCCTGGACCTTCAGGGCCTGGTTCTTCACATGAAACTTCTCCAATTGGGTGATCTTTCAAATGATTGAGAAAAGAAAAGCACATGTGAGGAGAAAGCTGACAAATAAGCTGTTTTGAAAGAGAGGCAAATAGTTGAATAAAAAATCTAAAAATCATAAGAAAAAAGCACAAAAACACTTGTAGGGTAAAATAAGTGGAAGCATTCTGCCCAAAGGTGTTTTTATTTTGCAACATTAAGGGCTGAGTCATGAAAAAAAAGAAAAACATGTGACCACAAATATGGAGGCCTAAAAGGCCATATTTAGCACATTTTTGGTGGTGATGAAAATGACTAAAAATGTGATTTTGTCAGGGTTTTTTTTTTTTCAAATTTTGATCTCTGCAAAAACAGCTGTAAAGTGCTTTTCTTACAGAAATTTGGCCGCAAAACATATAAAAGCATGTTTTCCTGCCAGTTTGAGGCCTTAAACAGCCACATTTTGCCACATTTCTGGTGGTGATAAAAACTTTAAATTGTCATACGTTAATATGTCATTTTTTTCAAAATTTTGACCTCTGCAAATATAGCGACAAAATGCTTTTCAGAGTGAAATAGGGCCTGAAAAACATGTACTAGTGTGTTTTAACTGCCTGTTTGAGAATTGTTAGCATTTTTCTGTCATGTCAGCTTTCCCCCCAAAATTCTTACCTCTGCAAAAACAGTAGTTCTGTTCTCGGTGAAATAGGGCCTAAAAACATGTTCTAACATATTTTCCTGCACGACTATCACAGAAAAGTGGTAAACACATGGATAGAAATTTCTACAGATATCTACCAAATGGAAAGAGTCACTGCATTTGTCAATCAAAAACTTCTTACTTGAACATTTCCTTCATGTCGTTGAAATGGATCAACTACATGAGTCCAAGTTTACTTTTATAAAGAACTTGTAAAATTAGATCATTCCCAAGTCTCAACTTTTTTTCTTCAGTGTTAAAAAACTCGAGACTTGAAGCAGACTTGTATGTTGGATTCTTAAACGGATGTAATGCTTCCCATCAAGATCTTTGCCAAGTATCAGGAAAAAAAAAGTAAAACATTAAAGCTTTTTTTTTGGTGGCCCCATCCGATCTAAATATAATCACTACTGATATAATCAGTAATCAGTTTACACTCTGTTTGATGTTGAACAATATAAGTTCTATCATAATGTTTTGTCTTTCTGAACCATGTAAAAAGTCTTGGTGACCACTTAGGACCATTCATTTTCTGCCTCAGCCAACAAGTCTACTTTTCCCATAATGAAGTCATTAGCTGAAATTGTTTCACCTTTGACTTGTCTTGGATGTGCTGGAGCATCTTCTCGGGTTCCTTTAAGTCCAGCTTGTTGCCCTTTAAAGGTCTGAGCAGTCTAATCTCAAACTCTTTCTGAGCCTTCCTGATTTCTGACAGTCGCATTTCTGCCTCTTCCAACGACACCTGGGCAAACAAAAAAGGTCCCATAAGTTTGTTTGTTTGCTGCAATGTGCTTCTACACATGTATGGGTTTGTGTCCACCTTGTAGTTATCCTGAATCCTGTCACATCTCTGTCGGAGTTTTTCTTGGTCTTTCTGTGTCTCTTTCACTTCTCTCTGGGCCACATAAAGTTTTTGTTCCAAGGACAGCTGTTGGAGGCGATCTGGTACATGGAAGCGAGTTTTTTGTCTTCGTCCACGACCCTAAAGCAGATGTATGTCATCATTTACATGCAAAAAGAGAACTTGAAGTTAACTGCGGACAGGACCATGAAGTCTGGATCAGTAAGAAAATACATCAACATTTTTTAACCATTATTTAGTATAACAACAAAGATTTCTTCCTACATTTTAATAGTTTCCTCTTGTTTGCTGAATAACTATAATTTAATGCTAACTCTGATACAAAGTTTAATTTGGTAGTTTTTAACATTTTTTACATCTCCTGAGTGAGGTCCTCATCTAAATCTTTTATGTTTGTACCATATCTGTATGTGTACCTTTATATTTTCTTTCTTGACCTTATAGTTTTGAATAATTTTGATGACCAACTAGTTACAAGGATATTTGTCAATGAAAATTATAAATCCTAAATTTAAAAAAAATCCCCTGACTTCTGTCCTGTCTCTGGCTTTCACTCACTGTGCCCTCCAGCTGGGATCCTCCTGGACCATCTCCTGCTGGACGTCCCAAATCCTGAGGGTCAATTCGGCTGATGTAGCGTTCAAACAGGTCTATCTCTGCAAGGAGAGCGCCGTTGAAACTTCTGAAAGTAGATACCATCAATGTTAATCCAACTGCAGAGTGATGTTTTTAAATGGCAGATATTTAACTTTGTTTCAGTATTTTGAGGAGGTATATTCTGAAGAATGTACAATCACTCATGGACTATATTTTCTCCTGTTAGTATAGACCAGGGATGGGCAGCTTTGATGACCAAGAGGGCCTGATTAAAATGTTTTTCCTGACCAAGGGGTGTCATTTTTACTGATTGTAAAAATGGAAAAAAACATATTTTTGAGCAAACAAAAGAGAGAAAACAAAGTTGTCATACAAGTTTGTTATTGCAACATTCATTTATTATACCTTAAACACAAATAATTCTGCTTAACTACATGGGCTTGATAGAAATAAATCCAGTTTACAGAGAATTAAAACCACTTTAGGCTCCTTGAACAAAACAACCAGTTTCTGGAGTAAAAATATTTTACCTTTACCATTATCTAAATGTAGCATTTAGAAATATTTAACACTGAATTTAATCCCCTAGAGAAAATGCAAATCATTTACATAAAACGCGTCACTTGAGAAGTCCTTCAGTAGATATGACACATGCAAAGAATTAAAGTTATTCATTTTCCTCTCTTCTGATAGTTTTAGCAACTTTTTTTTATGGCTAACGCGAGCATGTTATGCTAAATGTTGCAGATAGTTTTTTTTTTCCTTTTTTAGGTTAGAAAACTTTAAAGTGTGTTTTTTCCAGGCAAATGCTATAAAGAATAAATTTATGTAATACTTTAGCTCTTGCACCCGGTTGTAGAGTTGTTCTTTTTGTTCCTGTGCGATCTCTTCGTCTTTTTCCAACTTCACCTCCATGGTTGCTAGGGTACACTGAACGACTCCGTGGTTGCTATGGCTTGAAACGCATTCACGTGAGGTAGGAATAATCGGAAAGGTCGACAACACATCAGTGAGAGCAGATAGGAAATAATGTTGGTACACGAATGAGAGTCTACAGAATGTGTGTCACACTCAGAAATACTGATGACACCATATTTTATCGAAACGCAAAATGTTCTCATTATTGCGGATATATTCCCTCTCAAAGTTTATTTGTCTCCTACGGCGTGGCAAACGCTTTGCAAAGTGCGTTTGTGTATGTGCTGCATCAGTCTGCTCAGTTAATATGACAGACTGGTAGATCTTCTCTTTTATTCGTGGTGTCTCTTAACCATTTAATCCCTCACTTAGACAGAATTTAGTCACAAGAAGAAGATTCCGAAATTTCCGAGAAACACGTGAACGCATATCTGGTGGTGTCTGTTTGAGCATGCGTAAATGTAGCCTATAGGTTTTGATTGATCTGATTGATTGTGGTTGATCACTGTGTGTATAAGTAAAGGCTTCAAATGCAGCTTATTCTTGGATGGCAGGAGCTCAACAAATTGCAACGTAAAATTTTAAACGAAAATTGACCTTAAATTCTATTTACTAAAAGTGTAACATTCCTGACGATACTTCTCTGGAGTGATGAATCGCGCTTCTCCATCTAGCAATCTGATAGACGAGTCTGGGTTTGGCAGTTGCCAGGAGAATGATACTTGTCAGACTGCATTGTGCCAAGTGTCATGTTTGGTGGAGGGTGGATTATGGTGTGGGGGTGTTTTTCAGGAGGTGGGCTTGGCCCCTTAGTTTCAGTGAAAGGAACTCTGAATGCTTCAGCACACCAAGACATTTTGGACAATTCCATGCTCCCAACTTTGTGGGAACAGTTTGGAGCTGGCCCCTTCCTCTTCCAACATGACAGAGCACCAGTGCACAAAGCAAGGTCCATAAAGACATGGATGACAGAGTCTGGTGTGGATGAACTGGCCTGCACAGAGTCCCGACCTCAGCTCAATAGAACAACTTTGGGATGAATTGGAGCGGAGACAGAGAGCCAGGCCTTCTCATCCAACATCGGTGTGTGACCTCAAAAATACGCTTCTGTAAGAATGGTCAAAGATTCCCATAAACACACTCCTTAAACTTGTGGACAACCTTCCCAGAAGAGTTGAAGCAGTTATTGCTATAAAGCAGGGGTGTCAAACTCAATTGCACATGGGGCCAAAACTCAAAACACACTTTAGTTCAAGGGCCAAAGAGGAAAAATATTTATTGAACACATTTCAAAATAAACTTTTTTTTTTAATAAATATGAATAAATGGACACAAATACTATTATTACAGAATAAAGAAACTGAAATTATAAATAACTTAAAAGCTTTTATTCTCCATAAAAATTTATCCCGTCAAAATAAATAGTTGAAAATATGAACTGAAAATATTGTATAAAAATTGGGCTTTTGTTCCCAGTTGTCTATTGTTCAGCAAGGTAGCTGTTGCACTGCATTATGGGATCCGTAGTTTGTGTGTTACCAGCACTTCATACCACCATGCCATTAATAACAAAAACAAAAACTATATAAAACAATCTCGCGGGCCAGATGTGGCCCCCGGGCCTTGAGTTTGACACATATGCTATAAAGGGTGGACCAACATCATATTGAACACTATGGATTAGGAATGGGATGTCACTTAAGTTCATATGTGAGTCAAGGCAGGTTAGCGAATACTTTTGGCAATATAGTGTAATCACAGATTATCTCTGGCACAACAGACCTCTGTGTTTAGACAAACAATGATCAGCACTTAAACAAGTTTTTTCATGGCCTTGTATATCTCTTTATTTCCCTTCACAAGAAAGCATCATGACATCTGTGGCACAACAAAAATAATCTCATGACATTAAAGTATTAAATGAAAGAGAGGCTTATAAAACTTTCCTGATATTCTCTTACTTGACTCACAATCTACTGCAGTTCTATTCAAATGATTACTGAACATCTGACCTATAAAGTATACATGAAGTTTGTGAGGTTAAGTCTATAAAGTGGTTATTAGACAGTGACAAAAGGCTTGTTTCTATCATAGAGGAGTAACATGTGCGTGTCAACTGCGGCTACTTAGATCAAGTGCTGCTAGAAAAATTCATCTTTTTCTCTTTCTCCCTCTCACACACATACACGCATCCACACACACATATACACACATTATTTGGTATCAGTGTTTATAATGAGGGGACACCCCGCTGTGTCAGAGTCAGACAGGTCACCGCAGGACTTTTTGTCTGAGTCGTCATTAAAAGCAAAACTTCAAACAAACAGGGAACAAGCTGAGGGGTTGAACATCAATATTTAACATCATCTGACACACTTGTATTCACTTCAGCACCTTCATCCATTGCTTTTTCTCAATTCACTGTGTCCCTTGCCTTGAAAGGCTTTTGCAATATTTCAGTTCTTGGAAAATTAAAATTTTACATGATTTAAAATCCATGAGATATCAATTACACATCATCTTCCTGTTTTTTTTTGTAGGAATTTGAAGTAAATACATCAAAAATATCCCTTTAGATGTGTTTCAATCCATCTCTCACATGATAAAAAGATTATAAAGTAGGGCTGTCTTGCCTTTAATTTTACAGTTGTAATTACTTGCTAAATTCCCATAGATAATTACATTTTAAACCAAAATTTCTATCTAAAAGTAGTTTTGAGGTCCATAAGAGCAACACAAGTCAATTCTTACCAGATAATGTTGCTCTAAGATTTATTTATTAAATGATCTCTAAATTTGTTCTTTTTTGTGAAAACAAATTATATTTTGTACTGTCTGTTCTGATACATTTTTTATATTGACCCAATTAATTCACAGTATTTTTTTTATCATTTTTTTTTATTCACTGATGTCACCTATTTTTGTTTTATTTTGTCTCGTGTGGCACCTTCCGCAAATCTTGCCTTACTTTTGAATTCATTAAAAAGAGAAATTAATTGCAAGAGTCCCATAGTTGTTTGCAATAATTAACATTTTCAACAATGATGTCTATTTAAAAAAATTTTTTGAAGTTAATATCAACATGACGCAGTTCTTACCAGGGCTTTGTTGGCATGGGATGCATTTTGATGTAAACTCTGAGATTTACTTGAAAAACAAATAATTTTTTTCAGTGATCATACTATATATTTGTCTGTCAACCTTTTGATATGTCTTTTAACTTTTTTTAAATTATTTTTTGTCTTTGTTTACCTACATCAGTTGTTTTTGTTATTTTGTTTTGTCTCGTGTAGCTCTTGTTGGACTTATTGTCTAACTTTTGCATCAACAAAAAACAGAATAGTAATTACTAAATCTCCATAGTTATTTGCAATTAATAACATTTTGAACAATGACTTCTCTCTTAAAATATAATAAATGTTATATATAATATATAATGTAAGGCAATTACCAGGGCTCTGTTTGTGAAGCTATAAATGTAATGAGATTTTACAATGACTTCAAGATTTATTTCTTAAATGAGAGCTCCATCAATAGAGTTGAGAGCAGAAGACGGCTCAAGGTCTGTAATCTGTGACAAGCAGTGATAAACACAGTTACACAAAAAGAATTATGCATGGTGTGCTGGTACAAACTCAGTAAATAAAACTGTTTTACACTTTTCAGGATTTTTGAGTATTCTTTTTCTTTTGTGTAAGTTATTCAGACATAGTTAACAATTAAGAGAGATTTTCAAAGAATATAAAGTTCTTTATATGTTTTTGCTTTGTTATTTGTTCTTTTCTAAGCTTGATGCATTATACTCCTGATTTAGATTAAAGACCTTTCGTTTTTAAAGAAAATAAACTTATTTGAAAATGTAATTCCAACATTAACCAATGCAAAAATAAGTTGTTAAAGATGACAAAGTAAATAAAATTATTCAAAGCGGATTACAAAAAAGTGAAACGTTTGATGCTATAAGTTCTGTCTATGTTTTTGACGTGAAATGAAACATTTAAAGCCAAAGTGGCCACACCACTTCTAAGCTAAGGTGTGCCTACAGGGACAAAAAACATGCTTAAAGTCTAATTTGGGACCTTTATCACATTATGATTAATGCATTTACTCTGACAGCCCAACTTTAATACCACTAGACATAATCATTCTACCACAGCCAGCTCGCTCCCTGTTTGTTCTGTTTCAGCTCATCAGCCTGGGGTGCTCTCCCTCTCCTTAACTTCCCAAATGCTGCCTGCCAAAGTAATAGAGAGCTGGTCGATTGCATAAAAAGCTACAAAAACATGAACCAAAAGAATAAACTCTCTTATCACTGAGACGGGCAGCAGTCCGGGAAGTTATTACGAAGATCATGTCACGCAGATCTGACTGGCCCAGGCGGGTGGCTTGCTGTCATATGGGACTGGATTCCTGGCGGTGGATGAAGACGCTGCCTCTGGCTGATCCTCATCTCCCTCATCCCTCTCACCCTGCTCGCTCGCCCCGCCTTTGCCTGACCATGAGGGGAGCTCCAGACCTGGCTGTGAGGAGTAGGGTTTCTTCAGGACCTGGAGAACCCGGTGGACCTACAGAAAAATACAGTTCATTAAAGAGATCACCACATTTTCATATGGGCAGGAAACTTTAAATAAAAGCTTAGATATAGAATATTGCAATGTAATATGTAATACTTATATGCAATTAATAATGGCTCATAAACCAAAAGCAGAAAGTTGAAGGCAAATATTGTGACCTAGAAATCAGTAGTTTATTTTTGTCTTTTATTGACAGTGGAGTGACTCTGAAAGGGGGAGAGATTGAGGAAGACACATGGTAAATGGGCTTCAGGCTGGATTCAAATCCAAGCCGCCAGCAAAAGGCCAGAATCTATCTAATCTATGGTACATGTACGGTTAAGACCCACTCTGAAAGAACGGCAACCCCAACATCAAGTCTTGAAGGTGCTGGACTTGGTTCATGTGTAAGAACAAGGGTTGTCACAAAAACAGTTTTAGAACTTCATAGTATAATACTAAATAAACATGCCAAGGCAGTTATAAAGTAAGTTTTTGATACATAACATTGTGTTGTTGCCTCATTTCCATTTTGAACAGTTGAAAATGACTCCCTTTACAACTAACTTTTACAAACAACAACAAAACAACAGTAAGGTGTATGAAGAAAACTCAAAATCTTTATAAAACATTCAAAATAATCAAAAATGTTACTGGTGGATGAACTTAGTGATGCCATTCCTCGAAAACCCCAAAAATATCAGAATTGTTTTCTTTTTGTGCTCAATTTTTTTTGTCTCTCCGTATTTCTTTTTTAAATTTTATTATTTTGCATTTTAGTGTTTAAGTAACGAAAACAAGGTAAGGGTTTCAGCACAATGCATTTAAAAAGACTGACAACACAAAAGTTGCTGGACTGGAGTAATCCAGCAACAACTGCTTTGATAAGGAGCTCTCTCATTTTGATTGGTTGGTTGGTGAACGTGTCAGAGAGCCAACAAAAGGTCAGTTGCACAAATACACTGGCAATGTTTCTGTGAAGAAATTGGCAGTGTCTGACCAGTGGATTTCTTTCTCACCAATGGAACTGTTGTGAAATAACGAACATATTATCAAAGTTTTTGTTCTTCACAGCACTTAAGATCAATAACATGATATTTATTTGAAAAAACCTTGAAATGTAAAAGTGTCATCTTTCCTGGAAAGAATGACGTATTTTTACAGAGCTTTCACAGAAAGTACACCACAGAAGCTGAAATGCATCCAAGTCTCACCTCAGAGAAGTCTCCACTCTCTGCAGCCTCGATTGCATTCTGGGCGATGTAGTTCCTGAGCACCACCCGAGGGTTGGTGCTGTCCATCACCCTTGCCCTCTCCTCCTGCACTGCCTGCACATCGCTCTGTCCCTCCAGCTCCTGAGCCAGACGCTTCCTGGTGAAGACATAACAAACAATAGATAAGTAAATAATTAAGTAGATAAATAAATAACACCCAGAGTTGCAGCAGCAGAACATTTCAATCCTTTTCTTATCAGTCACACTTCCAACAAAAAAACATCAGGCGCTGGCTCTGTTTCTCTTCTGCTTTTACTTTTTAACTCTTCTGCCCAAATCTGCAGGGGTTGACAGTTTCATGGTGCAATGAAATGAAAGATTTTCATTAACAGACTCATTGTGCAGGTAAAAAAGATGCAATCCACAACGGTGTCCAAAAGACTCATTAAACCAAGGCTGTCATTTGACTCTAACTGACTAACTGTATTTATGTGTGTATGTCTGTATTTGTTGTAATGCAATGTGTCTGTAACGTTCTGTTGTTCCTGTCCTGTGACTGACACTGGAGAATGTTGAGCATGAAGTGCTGTACCAAAGACGAATTCCACCAACTCTGTTGTGTGGCCATTAATAAATGATTCTGATTCTGATTCTGAAAAGACAGAACAACCTCATGAACTATAGATATGAACTCACAGACTACGAAAGCACTCAGAGTGCACAGACCTCTGCCAAGCAGCTCAGCTCAGCAGTGGCTTTTCCACAACCTCTGTAAAAGATACAATTCTGGATCATCAGATCCAGACACAGCGCTATCCAAACCAAACTCAGCACATACATGGAGGTTGTTATCCTGTGTAAATACAAAAAGTTTTGGGAACATCACTTAATATTTTGATTTTGGATTAATTACTGAATGTCATCAATGTGAGTTCCCATTATAAAGTTCATTGTTTTTATTGTGACATCAATCTGGATTGGATCTCCATGAAATTTCCCTTGACAATAGAGATATGGACCACATACTAGACTGCAAAATTTGAAACAAATCTGTTACAAATAGAAGATTTATGTTTTTTTTCCACCCAATGTTAACTTACGAGACTTTAGGAAATTTGTGAAATTTTTGCATCCAGACATACAGTATATACGTATCACCACCAATATCTAATCATTTCTAAGTTTGGCCATTACCAACACTACCTGAACATTTTAACACAATCTGTCCGGTACTTATTCCACAATCTTGCTAACAAACAAACAAACAAACAGGGATAAAAACAGAAGCACATAAGCCAGCAAAGACATAACCACCTTGGTGGAGGCAAAAAATCTCACCTGTAACGTTTGATCCAGCTGCTCCACTCCTCAGCATGTTTGGTGCTCAGATCCTCCTGGTTCGTCTCCATCAGGTCCCTGAGCTTGCTGAGTTTGTCTAACTGCCTCGCTATCGTTGCGCGGTCTGAGATCATCTGGAACAGCGTTGGGTTGCTCTGAGCCATCGAGAGCAGCATGGCCAACTCGCTGAGAGAAAAGAAAACATCGCGTAAAACCTTTTTTTTATTTTAAAAAGAGCAGAAGGGCAGAACAGTCCCTTTTGAGATGTTATATTTACCCTAAAACCCTGAGGTATTTCAATTCTGTTGAGAGAGTTCCAGAGGCAGTTTAGGGGGTAAATTGACCCTTAATATCCTGTTACAGAAAGTAGTACCACAGACATAATAGAGGTAAAAGGGGAGATTGGGGAGCCAGCAGGGGAGCACACTGTGATGTGCAGTCCAACATAATTCAGTGGCTAACAACTGCACTATAACTTGGAATAATTTTCTTTTGTGTGTCAATAAGAATGATAGAAGTTAGTGAGTCGACAGAAGATAATGTAATAATAAAACGTTTAAGTAGAATATGCACAAGACAAGAAAACACCTAAAAGTCTTCGGATTAGAGGGTCAACCACCTGGTGCTGTGCTTGAGACAAACTGTACATTTCATCTCTTTGACTTGCAGTTGTTTTGTTTTTCATCTCAAATATCACCACTCACAGATTTGTCAAGTTCAAGATTAAAGTAGTTATCCCCAAGTTGCTTCAAATCTTTGTTGGCATAAATGTGAACAAGTGGGAAGTTAAATTTAAATATTATGGCTCTGCCCTGCAGTCAAATTATTTTGAACAGAAGCCTGTAAGTTAATTTCAGTGATCATTAATGCAAATATTGTTCTGTGGCCTTCTGTGTCTCTGTTGGGTCACAGGGCTGTACAAGAAAAAACAAAAAAAGACAGGAAGACAGTTGGTTAAGCCTCCATGGCTGCCAAGAGAATGATTGTGTCATTCTGGAAAATTCAGAAACCAAATGTTTCTCTATAGAAACACCAATATTTTAGTTGTTTAATCTTCTAGGTAGGAGCAAGTGACAGGTACATTAAATTACACTAAGTTTACATCTGAAACCATTTGGAAGCAGGTGTGAGGGCACATATCATCACCAACACTGATCTGATTATATTTGATTAGATTGACTGTTCAATCTGGTCCATATGAGAGATGCTGTGTCTTTTTTTTTGGTTTTGAGACTGGGTCTACCCCTGTATAAGACAGTTTGATCCTTTCAACAATGAACTGAGTATTTATTTAAGTATGAGCAAGTAATGATCTTCCTTCTATGGTGTTGTTGTGAATAAGTTATGCTGCCTGTTTGTATTTGTCAAGGTCTGGAACTGTGAGTATTATTTTAAATTTATAAATATCAAAAGTAAGAATGCAAGACAAAGAGGATTAAAGGTGTAGTCAGCAATCTTCTAATCTTCTAATCTTCTAATCTAACGCACTATTTGTCAAAATCACTGTATTTCTCCTCTCCATCCACAAGATGTCACCACTGACAGCATGTTGAAAAAAAAGTCCAGTTTTGATACACAGCCTTGGCTCTGAATTTCAGCAGGTAAATACTGGGGCTCGGGCCGAGTTACCAAAACAGAGTACATCCCCCCGCCCACATCCAGGGTGCGATCATACTCATGTGCAGATCAGACAGAGGGGGGAGGGGGAGTCGTAGGTTGCGTAGCGTGCGCAGCTAGCGTAAGAGAGAGATACAATATGTGCTGTACCAATGGCTGAAAAACAGCCCAAAAGAAAAAGGTCAGAGGAGTGAAAAGTGAAAAAGAAGGGCTATGACCATGAAAGAGCGAAGACCCGGGTCAACATTGGTGTTGCTTTCCGACGGTGGAGGGAACTCTGCGAATTGAAAGACCTGAAAACGGACACGGATGTCGCCGTCTTTCTGCTGGATAGGTAAGCAACATTAGCTCTGTGGTGCTTCACATGACAGTAACAGCCGTCCGGCATTCATCTTATTGTCTAATCTGCCAGAATGTGCTGTTGTTGTGATGTTATCTATAATGGCAGTCGAGTTGTCTGACGAGTCGGGGTTACCGTAGCTACGTTGGTCAGCTACGCAGTTTCTACGTCCGTTTCCATGACGATGCACGTCCATCAACTTTCGGGGGTGGAGCCAGGGGTGAGGTATGAAGGGAGAGGCGGGTCTAAATTTGTTTATCAACAACCTCTCCACTCGTTTTCTCCCACATCGCTGACTACACCTTTAAAGTAGTTTTTGATAATAATATTCATATTTATCATTCCTTTTCTGATATGGTGTAAAAAATATTTCTGCATTTTTGCTCAAAACTCTGCTCTCTCACCGAGGATCCATGGTGGGCTTGTTCGCAGCCTTGAGCTCCTCCAAGGAGGCACATTGCTGCAGCAGAAGCTCTGTGGCTTTCTTCACTGGGTCCTCTTCTTCAGCACCTTCTCCCTCTGAGCTACAGGAGATCTGACTCAGGCTGCGGAAAGTGTTGGTGAAGTCGGCACCTGCAGGATTGAAGAGAGACGCTGCAATGATCGTATCCCAGTTTTTCTCTGTGTACAGGACAAAGCTTGTCTTCTGAAAAACTGTCCCTAAATTGCAACCCCCTCAATTATCAACCTGAAAAATCCAACAAACATCTTATGTAGAAATTCCTTGGCTGGCATAAAAAAGTAACATAATGTCAAAATATCTGTTTAAATATTTACAGCTTCAGCTCCTAATGATCGAGCTTGATGCCACCATCAGTCTGTTTTTCTCACCTGTGTTGTGCATGGTCTGCAGCAGCTCTGTGATCAGCATCTCATCCTCTGGCTCCTCTTTCTTCAGCAGGCCGAGCTTCTTCCTCATGTTCTGCAGGTAGAACCCGTTATAGAGATCCAGGTACTCGTCCATCACAGCCTCAGCTCGGTCGGGTGGTAGCTCTGGCGCCAGAGCTTCCGCCAGTTTCAACAGGTTCCATCTACAGATGGCCGGCTGGGCCTGGTAGGAGTATCGGCCGGAGTTATCAGAGGCATTACAGATGAAGTCTGGGTCAAACCTACAAAAGACGAAAGATGCACACTTTGTAGACCAGTGGTTCCCCACCTTTTTTGTCTTGTGTACCGTCTGAGTCTTTTTGCCATACCATTAGAACCCCTTCACTCATATGTGTTGACAATTCTTCAAAAGTAGAAGTGAACTGAATTATTCCTACAATTTAGAGTCACTAATCAACCTAATAAGCATGTTTTTGGTCTGTAGGAGGAAGCTGGAGTGCCCATAGGGAACCCACAGGTGCACAGGAATAACATGGAAACTCCACACAGGAAGGCAACCTTCTTGCTGTGAGGCACTTGCGCTACCTGCACCACCTTGCCGCCCTGTTATTTGTTGAAAAAAAAAAAAAAAAACTAACAACAGTTTTGGGTGGGATCCATAAATATTAAAAAGGCTCTTAAAGGGGCCATAATTTACCTTTACCTGGGGTCATATATTTAAGCTTGGGGATAGCTAAAGTACGTCACAATCACTGATGTTAAAAAAAAACTTCTAGATGTTGTATACTGAGCACCCCTGATCCAGCTGTATTCTTGGTCAGTCTGAGACACTCTATTAGAGCTCCTGTCCCTTTAAGTTGCATCTCACATTGGTCGAGTCTGTTCATGATTGGTTAATTGGTATATTCTATAATAATTGGTTGATCTAGTGTTTCTCAGTGTCTACGGTCTATGTGCTGCCCTGACTTGCCATCCTGTGCTTACAGTGATAATGAAACAATGGCGTAATGTCAAACTAGAACGGTCCTGGGGGGCATTTGAACTATTTCCTGCAGCTACTGGCACTGTGAAGGGGAGAGAGGGAGAAGTCCCAATGCCAAAGATTTTGTCTTGTGCGTAGAAGTCCCCTATTACAGAGATCAGCCACGTAAAACATACTAAAGGGCTTTTGTAAAAGAGTAAGATAAGATATGGGCCCTTGTGTCTGACCTGTCCATGAAGCCATATGGGCCGTAGTCCAGTGTAAGTCCCAGGATGCTCATGTTGTCCGTGTTCAGGACTCCATGACAGAAGCCAACACACTGCCACTGAGCCACGAGCCGAGCTGTACGCAGCACCACCTACAGGCACAGAGAAGACACAAATCTGACATTACAGAGACTGAATTTATTACTGAGGAGAAGAGGGAAGAGTAAAAGTCTCCGTTTGGAGTTTAATGCCTTGTTAATGAGTTAATCTAATGTTGAGCAGAGGACACATTCACATGCTGGCGCCTCAGAAGATTAACGGGATTAGAGGATCCAAATGTTCCCGGCTGTAAGTGTTCACTTCAGGACCTGAAATGACTACATGATGATTCGGCCAAACCTCTCAGTCTGGTGGGTTAAACTCCAGCCCAGATCATAATGAGACAGATTTCAAATCTTTAGCCACACAGCGTCGGCTAATCCAGCATGTCATTGTTTCTGGTTTTGTTATGAGAGCATCGATATGATCCAGAAACTCTACAGATGATTAGATTCAGAGCCCAATGAATGTCATTCAGGAAAGAAAAGCAGGGGAGCAAAATTAGACATAAACAGGAAATCCAGTTAAACTTTTAATCCAGATAAAAACTCAAATATATGCTGCTAAAATTTTTCAAGCAGGACTGATACCTGATCCAAAGAAATGGATTTTAGAGAGAAATGTAAGAAAACCTTTATCTGTCAAACAGAGCAAACTGTATACAAAATGGTTGATATTGTCAGAATGATTAAGATATAAACTGAATATTATCCATAAACTGAAAACTTCCACTGCTTCTATAATGCCCACCTTAGACAAATTATGTACATTTCTTTTAAGCACTGATAATCTGGATCTGTTGGTCTTTAAAAGTCTTTACCCAAATCTGGTTTATCCTAATCCGTTTTTTCTTTTAAATCAGGGATTTAAGTGAGTTTAGTTACCTGATCCAACAGAGCAAAGAGTGGATTAAAATATACATAAAGCTTTTCAACAGTAGTGCAGTGATCAACCATATGACATAAATTCATATTTTTAGACCAGTTAAACCCATTCTAATGGCAGTTAAGATAAATGCTATTTTAATCAATATCATTCCTCTCCAGATTATATTCATTATAGATATTAATTTTAATAACTATCTTTACAGCCTCTTAGTGCACTGAAGGGAGCTGCAGATGCTGACATAAACACCTTATAAGAAGTAGGAAAAGCATTGTGATTCATGAATCAGTTTAAGATAAACCTAATGTTAAATCTTAATGTAATGACCAGAGGTCTAATCAGATCAAATCACGACCAACTGTAAGATTCACAACCCCAATATTGATTCTATTTATTACATTATGAATCAAGACATCTGCTCTGATCAGATTTTTTATTGTTTAAAGAAATGATATTACAATCCCAAACAAAAGATGTCAAAAACACATAAATTTCAAAAGTTTATAATTAAGTCTCAGGATTTAACGTCACTGGATGATTGTGTATTTCTCTGGACTAACAAAAACCAAACTGCCATAGCTCAGACGTTCTTATGACATTTAAATGCTGACATGTGTTTCCTTACCTCTTTGAAAAAAGCCACATTCCTCTCCACCCTGTTGGGGAAGTTCTGCTGAATCTCCGGATAAAACATCTCAATGACATAATCCATCATCTGACCTCTGAGCTCATCACGGCCATAACTGGGACCCTGACGCCCTGTGTACTCATCAGCCTGTTTGAAGATCTCAAAGGATCCAAACCTGCGCAGAGATCATAGCTGTGGTGAATAATTCCTTCAGAGCTTCACGGGGAGAGAAAGGGGGACTCACCTGAGGAATGTTGGAGCGATACGGAGGACCACGGAGCACTTCTCGTGGCGAGGGTGCCCGCTGTAGTACACATCTCTGATGACCTGACTGTCAGAGGTGACGACGGAGCCGGCTCTGGTGGTGGGAATACCGAGGAAGAACATGACCTCGCTGCACAGGAACTCTCTGATACTGGAGCGCAGAACCTTCCGACCATCAGCCTGTCTGCAGTTGATGAAAAAATGATGTTATTCAAACAGTACCACCAAAGTTTTACTTCACTATTGACAAGGATGTTATGTCAAATAATCAAGTGATATCAAAACATGTTTTCATCCAATCTCAATTAAACATGCTCAAAATATTTTATCATTTCTTGGTTTAATTATCCACAAGTATAGGAAACCTCCCACAAATGGTACACAAAGGCCATATTTGTTAAAAAAAAACATGTGCAGATGAAAGCCTTTAATATTTTGTGATTTTTATTTCTCTCCACCCATAGTGAAATATAGCCTCTATTTTCCCAAAGTTGAGAACTTAATAATAATCATATATGAATAATAATAAAATTCATAAGAATAAAGACTTCATCCATAGAACACTTTTAAAAACAAAGTTTTACAAAGTACTTGAAAACAAATAAGGGCAATATTCGAACTAAGCACAAGAATTCAAGCACAAAGTAAACAAACCAGGGATGCTAAAAACTCAAACCACAGCCTGAAAAACTTAAACAGAGGGGAGAACTCCAACAAGACAAGCAGCTGATGCAATATAGAACACCAGGCGATGCAATACCCAAGTAACCAGTAACCAGCAAGTAATTAAGGGAATAACATGTAATTGAGAAATGTAATATATGTATATATAAATAGTACTAATAATAGGAATGTGTAGAAGTCAAATAATGAAGCAGAGAGGTAGAAAGAGTGGAAGAAGAGGGAAACAGAAAGAATTGAGTAATATGATAGCAATTAAGTAATTTAAAGCAATCAGTTGAATTAAAAGTGCATTATTGACAAATCTATAAACAAACAGAAAACAAAATTATGCAAAAATATATGTGTATCCCTATTCTCCCCCTTATATCCACATACAGAATAAGCACCACATATACATCAAAATTGTGTGTTAATCTCTGAGACACATACAGACAGTTAGTATAAGTTATACTGTACTATACACATAAAAACGACAGAAAATATATTCATTCATTCATTTTCTATAGCCCTTTATCCCTTTCGGGGTCGGGGGGTGCTGGGGCCTATCCCAGCTGTCATTGGGCAAGAGGCGGGGTACACCCTGAACCGGTCGCCAGTCGATTGCAGTCGATATAGAGACAGACATTATTCAAGCTCACACTCATACTTGAGGGCAATTTAGAGTCACCAATTAACCTAATGAGCATGTTTTTGGTCTGTGGGAGGAAGCCGGAGTGCCCAGAGTGCCCCATGCATGCACAGGATGAACATGCAAACTTCACACAGAAAGGCCCCCTGTCTGACCCGGGAATAGAACCGGGTACCTTCTTGCTGTGAGGCATGCGCACTACCTGCTGCACCATTGTGTCGCCCCACAGAAAATGTAGTTTTATGCCGATAAACTAATGGGTAAAATGGGTAAAACTTCTAATTTTGCAAACAATATGCATCTAAAGGTGGAAGCCTAAAAGCCACAATTAAAACTTCTGTCTCACAATCTTGAAGCAAAGCTAGTGCTTGGTTTAAAAAAGTGGTACTACAAGAATGAAGGCTTAATTTTGCACCTCCACTAGGGTACATTTAAATTGGTCTCTTGAGATCTCAGCATTTAATCCTTAATATCTTGGTGTTGGAAAGCTGCTTTGTCATTGTGACGAGTCAATTCCAATCTCTTGAAATTCCAATCTCTTGAAAACCAGATTGTACATACAATACAATGACTTTTCTTTCGTTTTGAAGTCTTGTTTTATGCGTTTTATTTTTATTTTTAGACTGTGGGTGTTTGTTAAACTGCTCAATGTGCTGCCATCTTGGCCAGGACACTGTTGAAAAGGAGAATTTTAATCTCAGTGAGGTTTTACCTGATAAATAAAGGTCAATAATCATAAATAATAACAATAATCATGAGAAAGATGATAAAATACAATGTTGATGTGTTCTCCCAGAATTCCTGAAACTATGGACTCTACAAACATGCTTGTTTTCTCCTCTTTGTTTAGTCATATGTGTTTTTTTCCACATGGGGTCCAAAATGTTATGATTCTAAATGGCTGATTTAAAAGTGGAGGTTTAAGTGGCTCCTTGGTCTGGACAGCGTTATAACACCCAGACCATGAGGCTGGACAAAGGAGGAAGTGTTGACTCATGGAAAGGTCTAAGGGAAAGGACTAAAATAACTGAGTTTGTCAATATTTTATAATATTCTCCTGGAGGTCACGTGTGATATAAGAATCCACAGAAACAGACGTTAGAAACGATGTTATAAAGCCCTCACCCCCCTTGTACCTGGAGTAGGGAGTCAGTCCTGCTCCTTTCACCTGGATCTCCCACCTGCCGCTCGGGTTCTCTCGGAGCAGTTCGGGATCTTGTCCGGGTGGGACCTTCACCTCCCCGAGGTAGCAGGCCGCCCCGTCACCCAGCTGTCCGGCGAACTGTCCGAACTGATGTCCACAGTAACAGTGCGCAGCGGGCTCGGACCCCGGCATGACTTTAGACCCGCTGAGGTACTCTGGACTGAGCGGGTCGTTCAGGACCTCCTCCCCATTGAGCCCGAGCAGACCCAGGGCTTCATCAGACACCGCCACAAACCGAGGCCGGGTCAGGGGCTGCGGCTTCACCCGGGAGAAACACGCTCCCTTCACCTGCCGCACCCCGGGCTCCTCTGAGGGGTCCACAGGGAGTCTCCTCAGGGCGGCGTTGTCAAAGTCGAGCCGCTCCAGCGGAGACCGACTCATCACCGGACCCATGTCATCCATAACCCCTGCATGCAATAGTCTGAAGGCGGACACAGCGGGCAGGAAGATCCGAGACCGTCCCAGCCCAGCAGCTAAATACGCCATCCAAACAGGGCCATCTGTGAGCTGCGGGCCGCTGGTTTAGAAACACAGAAAACTTCTGATCATGCTTTCGTAATCCCACTGCTTCAGCGGATGTTTGTGAGACACTCTGTTACATTATCATTGACCCGTCTGGAAACCAACTGGATATACGGAACCTTCCAACTGTACTTCCGGGCCCTTGAGGTACGTCTCTGCATCCGCCATCTTGGAGAGGGGTTCCGAACATGTTCCCACCCTGACGGCGTCAAGCACAAAAGTACAACAAATAACATTTCAGAAGTCACTTAAATCAGCCTGGAGAAGGTATCTCAGTTACAACATTAACATAATTAAAAAAAAAAAAAAAAAAAAAAAAGAAAAGAAGGAAAGAGATTTATTTATAACTTATCTTACATCACTTAAATAAGAAGTCGATTTTTTGAGTTTGAAATTCAATTAACTGATGGAATTTAAGGTTAAGTGCCTATTATCCTTTGGAAACAATTAGTAAGGAGTGTAACCAGATTGTGTTTGCTTTGCATTATGACTGTAATTTTTTTTTTTTTCCGTCAAAACAGGTACTGATGGAAGGGTTTTATATTTTATTTATGTGTGTGTGTGGGGGGGGGGCTTCGGGCCGGGCGGGCTGTTGGTTGGCGGGTGCTGTCTGCGGGGGTTTGTCCTGCCCTAGACTCCTGGATGTTGTCCTTGGTGCCGTTGGGGAGGCGTGTCTGTGCCCCCTTGGCTCCGGGGGCTGTTCCTTGGTCCAGCTGTGGTCTACCTGGGGAAGGGCAACTATTTGGGTATTCGGTGACCACCTCACATGCATGCCTGTATAGACACTCAAGCTCCTATTGAGACTTACTGTACAGAAATAGTTCTTCCCGTCAGACCATGCTGAGTTGGACTCTTTAACACATCTGCTCACATCCTGTGATGCATGTTCCTCTATATCTCATCCATGTGTACCCGCCCCCCCTGCTATCAAGACCCCACGTCTCTGGTGTTCCTGGTTTCTTACAGCCTTTAATTCCTTTAGGAGTTTAGATCAGCATAACACTTGGACTGCTCAATCAATAACACTACCTGTCTGACCTCCATTTGTCTTGTCTTGTCCTGTCTGTCACTATTTCCCCTTCTTTTGCACTGTGGTATGGCACGGCTCTCCCCTTCAGCTCACATCAGGGGTTAAATAAAGTTTGATGTGATGAAGTAACCTACAGGGGGGCTGGTGATGGTCACTGTAGCAGTGAATCATATTCATATCTCCAATTGCTAGAAAAAAATGCACTGGTCTCTCCAATGCTGTCATCAGACACAGTGCCCAGCTGAAAAGACAATGCAGATGGTGGGGGGGGGGATGCTCTGTATGACAGAGGGGCAAGACTCTAACATGTTGTGCTCAAATTTAGCCACATACCAAGAGCAAATGGCATACATTTTGCATAACTCATGCTTTATCAAGTGGACCTTGAATAAAAAAACACCATGTTCTAGTGCAAACAAGGTCTTATTCTCTTTATAAAATAGCCATAGGCTGCTATACAATGGCTGGCGGGCCATAGTTGGTCTCGGGCCATAGTTAGGACACCCAATGGCTTAATGTTCTCCATTGTAGTCCATTACAGTCATTCTTTGAGACAAGGTAATTCTCCGCAGAATAGGCAAATAGCTGCGCTTAATGGCCAATTTATCAGGTACACCTTGCAAGGACCAGGTAGGACCCCCTTTTCTTCTCAGAACTGCTGTAATTCTTTGTGTCAGATTTAACAAGCAGCAGAATGTAGACATTCTATAGAAATAATGGTCTCTTGTGATAAGATATCACACAGTTGCAAGAAAGACTGTTGGCTGTACATAAATGAAGCAAATAGCAATCCTAAAACATCCCAAAGGTACAGGTTGTCACTGAGGTACAGTGAGCTCATCGTCATGTTTAAGAAACCAGTTTGATATAATAAAAAAGGTGTGGTGGTGTGACGCAACCTGTCCGTATGAAATCTTTGCAAATGCAACACAAACAAAAAGAAGAACCTGTTTCAGGCAAATAAAGTTCTCTTTACTTAAAATGTTTAAGAATTCATTACAGAAGTGGGGCATCAATGTCTGGTTTAACAATGTCAACACCACACAGAGGTGTTGGGGAAATAAGTCTTACACCAAATACAGGCATTCTTACAGATTTCATTCTGCATTTCTAAAACAGCAGATGAAACTTCAGATGATGGGATAAAGACACGTATGATTGAGGTTACGGTACTGCTGAGGGACTGAGCGGTAGTACTGTGAATATATTGTACTTTTCAATCTTTACTGAAATAATTATAGATTCAATTGGAAGACAAGTTACATAGGTTGGACCAATGAGAAGAAAGTATTTGTGAGATGAGATGGCACTGATTTGTATATTCAAGACTCACTCTTGTTCATTTTAGAAAGGAATAGCAGTAAATTCACCTTTTATATTGCTTACATTTCAAAAATAAGTACAATTGAGATAAATAACACCTGGTAACTGCTGCTGGTTAACAGCCGTGCAACCATATGAATACCAATTCACACTGTTTGATTTAAAGGACATTTTCCTTGTATGGTATCAAGCCAATTGAGAATGTGTAAGAAGGTGCTCAGTATGATGGAAACAGGTCAAAGGCAGCAGTGATAGCAGTGTAAGGCTTTACTTCCCAACTCAAACCAAAAGAAACTGTCCCCTTCTGTCAAAACAAGTCCATTACAAATCTCCACTGAAGAGAAACCAGATAGAATTAATTATTCTACACTTTCATTCTACCATTGACACTTCTGTTTCATAACCAGACTGGTAAGTGATGATGCATATTTCATAAAAAGTACAAACAGCTGGTGTGCTGAATGACTGCTTTCTACATGAGGGACATCTTCAAAGATTGCTTTCTGTAAGAGATGCATAACTTTGAGTCAAGTATTGATCAATAATAAGAGACTGAGCTGGTTACAGTTTTTCTTAGTTGTATTGACTCATGCCTCAAACAGCCTTGATATTCTCCAAGCTGTGAACGCAACTGTTACAACAGATTTATGTTGAATCAAAACCCTGTCATGTTTTCAGAAGTCACTCTGAACATTTCAGTTAGATTTTTTTTACCAAGTTTATGTGTAAGTTTATTTGCCAGTGCCACATTTTGAGCAGCACTGCTCAAGCAAGAACAAAGAATAGTCATTTTGGTGGCATCGGCCAGTAAACTAATTCATTTGATTAGTGAGCTGTTCTTGTGTAGGTTGAACCTTTTCTTTTTTTGGACTTGCACCAAAACAATTTGCATGAATGAAAGAGATTTTCAAACCAGTTGTGAATAACAAACATTTCTGAAGAGCTTCGAGCTTCATGCTTTGATTTTGTTTTCAACAGTTTGAGAACTAAAAGCCAAAGCAAATGAGAAAACTGTGAGCCCAGTATTAAAAAGTGCCTTACACAGGAGGTACCTCAGAAAAGACAAGGCTGATGCATCCTGAGGCACATCGAAGCCCACCCTCTGTCTCTGATGGACGTCTGAGTGACTGGAAAATGAAGGGGACATGGTATGGTGCATTTAAAGGCCTCATGTCCTGGTGTGTTCGACTGTTTATATCATGTCTTGGGTGTCCGTGTCTTGCTTTACTCCAAAATCCATGGCAAGCAGATAAACACCATTTTTTTTAACTGTGTGTACAGTAACGAGGAAAAGACAGCCAAAGCTTGCCCACCGCTAGTTAGTTTAGCTCAAACACTGGGAGTCAACAGGTATAGCTAGCCTGCCTCTGCCTGCAGTTATCAGATAAAGTCTTCAGCAACTCTAAAAGTCCTGTGTGCTTGTTGTGACTCTTTTTTTAACCACATTATTTTCTATTATTTGTATTATCTTCCTTTACTCCTAGCAAACTGCAAACCGCTCACTCACAACTGCAAATCGGTTCTCATTGTTCGTTTGAAAGAGCCTTTCAAAAGACTCAACTCGTTTGCAAACCCAACATCTCTGGCGGTACTAGGTCAACAAAACAAAACCTCTGTTTACGAGTACAAGATAATATAATAATTTAAGAAGATAACATTACGCGGTAAAAAAAAAGTCAAAACAAACAGAACTGTCAAGAGTTGTTGAAAAGTTTATCTGATATTTGTAGGCAGAGGCAGGCTAGCTATACCTGCTGACTACCAGTGTTCGAGCTAAGCCAGCTAGCGGTAGGCAAACTTTGGCGGTCTCTTCCTTGTTACTGCACGCACATAAAGAATGCTGTCTATTTGGTTGTCATGGACTTAGGAGTGACCCAAGACATGAAAACAAAGGAAATGTTGGCGTATCCCTTTAAATTGAATAAACAAGACGATAAGTTGTTTCTAGAAGCCCAGATGCAGCTCTTTTCTCCTCCCCTTTAGAAACACTCAGATGTGAGGGGGCGGGGAAGCTTTGCAAAGTTATGCTTAAAAGCTCTGCACTGATTGGCTGCCTAAATGTTGTCTGATGGGAGGGGGAGGAGACTTTCAAAACAGTCATGGAATCTGCCTCGAACAAGAAGGAAATAGACATGTAGGTGGAGGTTCTATAGCAATGACATAATAAACCCCAGGAAGTAAAAATGAAGCAGGTTGGTTTTCTAAAAGAGGGATGGTGTGTTCTGAGTTTAGTAAAATGTGTCGAGGTCTTCCGCTCCCAAAGACCCTTCTAACAACATTAAAAGCAAAGAATACTGATTTTCCAGGACATGGGACCTTTAAGATACAGACCAATTCTGATTTTTAGAATAACAGTATTTATAAAACAGGCCTATCATACATCTGAATAAGAGAATTTTTCACACCTGCATTGGGGTGTTGTACATTTAGATGCATGCAACACGATTTTGTCATTCCATAATTCACCGTAAGCCCTTACAGCTGCAACATGAGGCACTTATCTGTGTATGTGGCGAGGACTTCATTTCATCTTCTGCAGTTTAAATGTTTCATCATTTTTTGCCTTCCCTGTATGTGCATTACAAAGGATATACACTCTGTTTAGTAGATTAACCCAGACTTGGTAAAATGATGCTCAGCTTGCAGATTCAGACACTTCTAACCACTCCATGCACCAACCATAAATACTGTTTAAAAGAGTTTCTAGGTGTAATAACTATATAATCTGTATATTACAGTTCTGGCTGAATTGGTGCGAAATTCTCGGCAGAACTGAAAAGAGACTCCCAACAGTCTTTTATAAAGTGCTGGACTTGAGACGGGCTGTTTACCAAAGCTGCTGGTCGGCACCAGAGATGAGGAAGGAATCAGGAGATGACTTTAGAGAAGCCTGACTGAAAAACGGCTCAGTCATGTAAAAAAGTGACTGAAGATGGTTCAATAGATACTTGTAATAAAACCATGTGAGAGTCATTTAAAGGAATGGCAGGGGAAATGTAAATCTACTCAAAGGGAATCATTGGCATTTGTAAACTTTACAAATTGCAGGATTTGCACATAATATGAAAAAATCAAAGGGTACTGTCGTGGTTTTCTTTGGCAGTACGGCCCTGCAGCGTCGACAGGACATGAAGACGAGGTGGGAGGCTTCTGTCCCCCTGAGGTCCTTGAAGTTCATCGTGTGGGCTGGTGAACGTTTCCTCCAGCCTCACTTCCTGTTTTTAAGGCCATTGGTGAAAATCTTGTTTTTTTCAGACAAACAGGTCCACATCAGATATCAGATGTATTGTAAAAACCAGTGAGGTCAAGCATGTGGGGGCCGCAGAGTCTCGAACAAAGCCTGGAAGGCAGGTGAAGACAGCAGGACTCGACCTAAACTCCCTCCGGCTCTGTAGCAGGCGTATCCGAGCATCCCTACCACCACACCTTTAATGACCGTGCGCAGCACCCGTCCAAACCGTGAGGGAGGAGCAACACTGAGGAGGAGAAAGACACACTTACAGCAGTCAGGAGGGGATTTCACACATGTGCAAAACTCCAGGAGAATTTTGAGGGATGGGAGAGGTTTAAATTTGGGGAATTTTTCAGTGTCATTTAATCTGACCTTGGGGTTTTGACTGTTTTTGTATATGGTTTGTTATTTTGACATAGTTTTATCTGGTGAAAATTCTTAGTTAAAAGTCATGTCACGAGTCAAACACATTTTTAAGACAAATTGAAGTCTTTTTTTAAGGTCTGGACTGAGAAAGGGTAATTTTAAACAACCACACACAACGTGGTGTGGTATGAGTGATGTCTTTTTACAAAATAAACAGAACAGAAAGGTAAATAAAGTATCATCATAGCCTGTTTTTGGACATTTTCTGAAGCAGCTCTTAAATACAACCACTCTTTGTAGATTTTAAGAAAATATACATCTGGCCTTCAATTTCTAAGACAAAGCACTTTGGATCAAGGTGGTCAATTAAGGTCAAATAAAATTTTGGATCTCTTACAGTAGGAAAATATATTTTATAAAGATCTTTTATGTTCTTAAAATACAAAAATATGACTCAAGAGGATTATTAAAGTCTGGAAGTTCTTACTTGTTTAAGCATTAGTGTTACATCTCTGTATTGGATGCTGGGCAGAGAAAGACCTTAAGCAACGTGTTTTCAAGCACAGGGGGACAAAGGTTTGACTTCTGAGGTCAGCAAGGTCATCCAGCACAGACACAGACGTGCCTAAAACAAACTGTCTCACTTATTCTACTTGAGTCAAAGACACAACCAAAGAACCCTCTGTCAGTAATGTTGTTTCATTACAGGTGGATCTTCTTTGAAACCTTGTTTTTAATCACATTTTGTTTAATCTGAGGAATTTTACTTTTTCATTTGTCACTATGAACAATAACCTTGATGAAATGAGATTCATGTGTGAACACAAACATACACTCATAACTCTAACTCTATCTTAAGTCATCCTGCCATCCTCTTTGGTACATTTTCTACATTAAAGTGATGCGACAACAGCAACAACCACTGCAAGACAGGGCAGAGGTTAACCGAGTGATTATGTTTGTGAGCTGGAACTGCTTCATTATGTTTTGCTTTACTGCTTTCAAATGTGTTTTCATAAATCAACTTTACACATGGGCAAAAATCCTCACAGCCTTGTTTGGTGAACCACTTGTACGTGGTTCAGTTAACATTAATTACTATCCCCTGAGATTCTGCTGTGACCTTAAAAGTAAAGACAGCTGCAGACACCAAGGGCACCTTACCAAAAATGTTCTAGAAATATTCAGTAGCGCATGTGTAAAAAAGGCTTTAGAGTATGTTTATGTTGCAGACTATTAGTGTAAATACATAAGACATACACACCTCATGATTTCACTGATGTTGAGCTGCTTCTCCCAGTTTCTTTCTATCCCAGGGACGTGACCCATCCCCACCACTCCCACCACCACAGCAGGCACTTCTACAACAAAATCATTAATAAAGAATGTTAGATTGAAATAATTACTGCTCTTTTAAATAAACCCTTTGGTTTCTTTGACAAATGAGTCAAAATGTAACCCTTAAAAAAAGATTATGATGAATCATCTTCTTTAAAAGACTGTGGTTTCACACTACATGTTGGTTTATTACTCAATAATGTGTAATAAAGTCGAAAGCACTGAACTTTGAGGATAACTTATCCTCTTCAGGCTGAGAATTATGAAATGAGTGAATAGCTCAAAAAGACCAAACATGTTAATAGGTTATTCTTAAACTTTAATCTTTTAAAAAATCTTGATGGCATTAGTATTCAGTGGAGGTTAATTTAAATATATGTATGTATCTAAGCATGAAAAGTAATCTTTCTCATGATGTCATAAAATATTAATAATTGGAGAGGTTGTTTAACTTAAAACCGTCTTAAATTCAAACAAATTCTGATATTGTTCCTTGTTTGTTACTGTGAGGTGCTTGTTTCAGAATACTCTAGACCAGGGGTGGGCAACTCTGATTACCAAGAGGGCCACAGAAATCTTTTTTCAGTGCCTGAGGGCCACACTGATACATACTGTCAGGCACTTGCTATGAAGACAAAAATAAATAGATACAAAAAAATTTCAAATGTAAGGTTCAATAAAAGACTATACCAACATGAATACATTTGAACTCAAACACAATTAAAAATTCACCATGAATGAGCATGACACATGTCTAACACCAATTTAAGCTTTTTTTTAATGCAATAAAAAATGAATGTTAAAGGTGCTATGAGGAGAATTTATCGCCAGCGTAATGCTGCGTTCCTGTAACCTCGGAACTGGGAGTGACATCATCTCCGACTTATCGGCGTTCCAGTTGAAGTCAGAAAAAAACATGCCTAACTACCAGGCTATTGTTAGCTGTTGTTAGCACGCCCTGCGTTGTTGTATGAAGAATGTGATTATCACTATGGCAGCATTTTTGTAAATATAAATCTAACAATACTATGTATACAGCTGATCTAGAGCGACACACCCCAGTCAGAAGTGCAAATAAATGGATTATTACAGGAGCTAAATAACTGTTCACACTGGGGGCATCCATCTTCGATTGACACCTCGGGGTGGCGAGGTTTCACCGAGTTCCCAGTAGGAAATTCAGACTTCGGGGGACGTTCCAGTTTTAGTTTCCTACTCGGAGCTCAAAATTCCTACTTCTGACTACAACTTGAACGCACCGGAGACGTGAAGCCAAATGTGTTTGTTTGTTGTGGTAAATGCAGCATGGATCTTTGTCGAACTCTGCATTGCTTTACAAGTTCTTTTTTCAACAACTTACAGGATGCAAAGCCACGAGGTAATGTATCTCTTTCTAGTTACGAGCGTAGTTTTTGATGTGTGACGACAAGCAATGCGGGAAAAGTTATTATCGTAGTTGTAGGCTATATATCGCTACTTACAGCCCGGCTCAGACGTGTAATATAAATAATAAAATAATATAAATTTGCTCTAGTTTTAATTGTCTTGTTCCTGAAGTTGAGTATCCAGGCCAGTCCAGCCCTGTACGACCCGACCAGGAGGCTAAAGAATAGCATTTATAGATAACCTATTTTGATGCTATAAAACTCATCTTAAAGTGTGTATTTCGATCAGGCATATATCTAAAAGTGAGACTTTTTTGTAATTACTTAAAAACTCCTCACAGTCTCTTTAACCAGTGCTTAAAGCACAACTATACTGCCTTTACTTCTGTTTCCAAATATAGTTTTTACTAATAATACATGTAATATTTTAATGCCTCATAAAATATATTAAAACATTGAATTGTAAGAAAGTAAGCTTTTTAATAACATTTAAGAGCCAAAGTATGTACCAGCATCTGAGATTAGTAGTATTAGTAGTATTATCACCTCCTAATTTGTGCATTTTGTAGAACTGGCTACTCATGATGAATCATATTTAGCAGTTGTTGTTATGTTTTCTTCATATTTCCATTTTTTTTAAAGAACAGCGGGCTGCATCGAGTGAGGTGAAAGACCACATCCAGCCCCCAGGCAGCCATTTGCCCACCCCTGCTCTAGACTGCTGTTTACCAGAAATCAGCACAGTTATTTGATATTAAAAGTCACAGGAAACCACATTAGAGATAATACAGCTTTTTTTTTTATCAGTTAGGTTAGATTTTTACCAGCTAACTATAATAATGTGAATACATAGAGGGGACCTGACTTCTGACCTAGATCCTTTTTTTCTTTTCCACCGTCCTGCTATAAACCACTACATACATGTATACATATGTATACATGTACACACATGTTCATTCAGGTGATACATACTCCGGGCATTAGGAGGGGCCTCCACGCAGCGTGTAGCCTGGCGCAGGGAATGAGTGAGGTAGATGTCTCTTTCCGCGACAATGGTCTGATGGAGGGCGGGAAACTCTCCAATCATCTCTGACATGGTCTGCTCCAGCAGGTCCTTCTGTTTGCACTTCTCCACGTCCTCTTTACTGAAACATTTCCAACATGACAAACAGTAAGACTTGACATTTCTCTTTTCTGTTTGCTCATTTTAGGTATGACAGCATATGATGAAGAAATACTTAAATGTGTATAAACTTGGTTTGTGTTAGGTCCCAAATGTTTTTAAACATCTTAAAACTTGGATTTAAATTGGTCCAAGTACAAAAGATACAAAAGCCTTGATCTTTTATTTATGATTTTTAGGGTGATGCCATTTTTATAGCTTTCAGTGAAAAAAAAGAGCATAAGATTGCATTTTGAGGAGCCTTTCACCCTCTAATCTCTTCACTCATACATAATTCAGAGGAATGAGCCCCTGAATCGGGACACAGCTAAAGAGAGTATTGAGCTTAAAAAGACTTTTCAGGCTGTGCCAATCGCCTGGAAAATAGGCTTTCAAAACATACTTTAAAGCCTCAACAGCAATTTGTTGGCTAAATGTAGGAGATGTCAGTGGATGAGCACAATCACTTAGAGCAAAAAGCTTTCAGTCAGAGCTCACAGGCACTGGCGGCTTTAAGATTTGGCAGAGTTACATATTCTCTGTACAACGTGTGGGCGCATGTTCGCCTCTCTTAAACAGAACTATGCTCAGATGGACAGCCATGCTGCTCACTCTGCAGTGTAGCTATGGTTTTCCCAGGCAGATTTATCCAAGGCGAAAAGCCTCTGCGACAACAGTTTTTCTCTATTTCATCATCCCTCTCAGCAGATTACCACTAATCACTTAGCTCTGTCAAACTATTCAAACTACTTTAACCTGTTACAATAGGTTGCAGCATGTTCTCCTTCTTTTCAGTTTCAGCTGAAGTCCATGAGTGCATAAAATATGAAGGCTTAGTGAGCTACTCTGATTCATTTCTTTTAGTGATGTACAGATTGTGAGGGCTGATGCTGACAACAATATTCAAAATAATATTTAAGTTGATTCAAATGTTTTTTTATACTACCTCTTCTGGCGTACTATTCCACAATTGCATTGATGTTTGGTAATTATGTTTGGTTATGAAAATATAGATCACAGTTTATAAAACAGGTCATCTGAACAGTGCAATGAGGAAAATATCCTCCTTGAATCAGCGGTTAAGTGTGACAGATGTCAGTATAACAGTTTGACACAACACTTACACTGTATGTACACAACGTACAATATGAAGCCAGACATGTCCGAAACCGCTTTACACTGTAAACTTATTCTAACAGCCTTTATGCAGTCTTAGTAGAGCCCACATGAGCTTGTACCTGATTGGGTCTGACAGAAAGCAGAGACCCCACGCCAGACGGGCTTTCTGCCACAGACTTAGAGCAGCGATGGCCCTCTTGAACGTCACAGGGATGGGCCTGTCCCCGAGGTGGAATTTACAGAACGGCACCTGTCCAGCCTGTGGAGACAAGAAACCAACAGAAATCACAGCAAAAAACAAACCAACAGTGTTCTTTACATTTCTCTCCATGTCTGCTGTGTTACCTCTTTGAAGGCCTCTCTGAACTCTCCTCCTGGAGCCATGCCCAGCTGCTCTGTGATGTGTGCTGAAACTTTCAGCAGGAGGATCTGCATTAAGCCGGACATCAGCCCATTCTAACAGAAACAGAGAAGCATTCAGTGCTCACTCTTTATATTAAAAGGGTTTTTTAAATTTAAAGATGGTAACTGTCAATCCTATTAATGACTTTTATTTCTACAAAACACTAAGTGCATGAAGCGACTCCACTCAGATTTCCTCTCCACTGTCTTATAAGTGAAGCTTCAGATCTCCCTATTGTCCTATCTCACTAAAGTGCTCTCAATGGGCCTCATTCAACTACTATTCTAAAGGAGAAACTGATTCGGTTCTGTTGTAGTTTTCAACAGGATTCTAACATTTATCGTGGTTATCTTCTCTGGGGTTTGGTATTTACAAAGAACAACATATAAAACATTAAGTTTGCCGGTAAAATAATTTTGATGATCTATCTTTCTTAAAAAAATAAATCTTCATTAGAGGCACAAAACTAATATTCAAATGTACACAGTTTCATTATGATTAAGCAATCCATTTGTCTGTTATTAACCAATCAATCTTTATTACCTCCGCTAAGGAGGTTATGTTTTTGGGAGAGTTTGTTTGTTTGTTTGTCTGTCTGTCTGTGAACAAAATAACTCAAAAAGTTATGGATGGATTTTGATGAAATTTTCAGGAAATGTTCAGCATGGGGAAAGGAAGAACTGATTCAATTTTGGTGTTGATCCGGATCACCGTCTGGATCCAGGAATTGTTCAAAGGATTTTTTGTGGGAACTGTGCTGCTTGGCGGAGGTCTGCACTCTCCGAGTGCTTTTCTAGTTTGTATAGCACCAGTTCATAACAAGTGTTATATCAAAACACTTTACAATAGAGCAGGCTGAAGCCATACTCTTTGTTTTATGTATACACAAATATACATATACAAATATGCATAAATCAACATATTTGCATATACACATACATGCGTCCACAGATGTATCCATCCAAGCAGAGACAAAGAGCCTAAAATCACATTTGTATAATTACTTGTTTTTATGTGAACATGTTTTTTATAGTTGTTTTGTAAACCTTTTTGTTATTTTTTGCTGTTAAGTATTGTACATTTTCTGACTTGTATATTTAAAGGCCCACCAAGGGACAAGAGTTGGAAATTAGCATTTGCTATAAACTCTCTGTGCAGCACATCAGATTCATGCTCAGTGATAGAACCATGTTAAACTGCATCGTCTCTATCAAATAAATACATTAAAATCAATCAGTTTGTCTCTGCTGAGTATAGACTCAATCAATCAATCTTTTTCATACAGCATCATATTTGTTGAATATAAATTTATTAAAGGTAAGCCCCTGGAGATGTGGCATCTCATATTCAAGAGGGACCTCACATCTGTATGGCTGTAGAGATAGTTGCTTTGGATGTGCAACAACAACCATGGATAGAGGGATCAATCTAACATTAAAATTAAAACCTAGAATGAATATAATACTGGTTCTCCCATTTAGGGTCCTGGGGGGCTGGAGCATATCCCAGCTCTAAAAGCCACCCTGATCAGGCTGCAGGCCAATCACAGAGCTGACATGTGTACAGGCAACAATTCACACATATGCTCTCAACTATGGGAAATTCAGAGTCCCATGCAATTTTTCCATCTGACTGGGCAGTTGAACCACAAACCTTGTTGCTATGAGGGACCAGCACTACCCGCTGAACCACTGTGCAGGCCCCTGATTAAACAATATTTGACCTAATGAGTAAAGAGTACAGCAGTTAATAGGCTCAAGCCAATATAGTAATAATGCTTCCCTTTCAAGCCTGTATGGCTTACACGTATGCACAGGCATAGTCTTATGCCCTTATATGGTGATGAAAGGCTGTTTCACAATTAAAGCATCAAGCTGACAGTGACATGGCATTACGATGTGTAAGACCACAAGTGAGAGCAGTTCTGCTCTTAAATACATTCATAGATCTCCCTTGGCATCCTCTCTCCTACTTTCATGTAACCTGAGCCTTTTATACACTCCCACTATTGCTCATCCCTAAGCCCATGAAGTCCTGACCTGTTTGATGGCCTGCTGGACTTTTTCCAGGTTGATGTCTTTGGCTTCCTTCAGCAGCGTATTCTCATCCATTTTCAGCATTGACACCCTGTACTGGCACAGCTCTACCACCACCACATCTGGCTGCACGGCACGAATCGTCTGCTCAAGGGAAAAAAACAAGCAAAGAGTTTGTAAGATAGAATGCAGGGACACAGATGTATACAACACACAGAATCAAGTTAAGACAAGCAGAACGGCTCTATCCTCGGTCTCCACCTCCTCTCAGGTGAAGAGTCTGGGTGTCATCCTCGACAGCACACTGTCCTTCCAGTCCCACACAAAAAACATCACCTGGTCTGCCAACTTTCACCTCCGTAACATCAACCATCTCCACCCCTCCCCCACCCCCCACAGTGCCTCCGTTCTTGATCACAGCCTTGTCACGTGTTTAGACTACTGTAGCTCTCTTCTCTTCAGCCTCCCCCAAAAGTCCCTCGTCATCACTGACACCCCTTCACACCATCACATCACTCCCAATGTCCCAATCACTCCCAAGCAAAGAATAGAATTCAAACTCCTCCTGTACACTTTTAGGGCCCTCCACAGCCTCGCCCCCCCCCCCATACCTGTCTGACCTCCTCCTCATCGCCACTCCAGCTTGTTCTCTTAGATCCTCCTCACTGTGACTTCAGTACCATGTGGAGCAGGGCCTTCAGTCACCCAGCTCTGGACCTCTCTCCCATCAGAAATTGAAATTTGAACTCCCCTCTCAAACCAAGACCCAAAACCCACCTGTCAGGATTGCATACTCCATTTAACAACAACCTACACATCTACATCCCCTTTCCTGTCATTGTCTGTTATGTTTCACTGGTTTTGTTGTTCTATTGTTGATTTTACTGTTGCTGTGGTCTTTTAATCGTGTACCATGTCATTGAGTTTCATGAAAGGTGCATTTAAATAAAATGTATGATAATTGTTATTACAGTCTGTCATAACAGTTCATTTGTAAAATACTTTATTTTGCTTTGTGCATTCTACAAATCCCACTTCATAATCCAGTAGCTCACCTTTGCCACGTCCTTTTTACTGCTGTCACTGAAGTGAGCCGTGCCTACCAGGTAGAGGAGGCTGCCATCAGCAGCAGTAAGACGGGTCACTGTTTCCGGCAACTCAGGGGACGACTGGCGACGCTGCGCTCGCAGTTGCCAAAGCAGCTCCATCGCTTCTCCATCCGCTGCATTGAAGATTATAAAGAGATGTTAGAGAGACAACACCAAAATGCCAAATACAACTTTATCTACTGAGAGATAAGAAAAAGTGGTTATTACGTCTGCTAAGGATGTTATGGCTTTGCCAGTGAATGTTTGTTTTTGTGTTAGCAAAATTACACAAAAACTATTGGAAGGATTTTGCTGAATTTCAGGAAATGTTGGTAATGACCCAACTCAAAAATGATTGGATTTTGGCGGTGATCCAGATAACTGCCATAAGCAAACAATTATTTTTGCTCAATAAGTGCCAAACTAAAAATTATATCAACATGATTCTGAGTACTGGGTGTGGGTTTTCAGGGCCAGGGGATCACATTATGATGGTAACTTTATCATGGAGCTATTACTCATAGATGTAAAAGCAATATGAGAGCTACATTGGCAAAGGTTTGTGCGCTCAGAGAACTTTCTAGTTCATTTTCTAAGAAAGTTTCAGGGATCACTTATTTTTAGTCATGGCAATTTATGTCCAAATCTCAAAGTCATGACAGAGTAATTCAAACAGTGAGCGGGAGTTCGTCTGCATATTATGGTGATGAAAACTGAATCACTCAGTGCTGGGTAACCAGGATTTCTCACTGAATTAACACTGTTTGACTTTTCCTCAAATCATATTCAAGTTTAAGAATCTAGCTTGATGATAACCAAATCAGGACAAAACTAGGCTAAAAGATGAGTTGGGAGCTAAATGCAGACAAACAGGATCTTAGTTGATAACCTGTTCATAAAAAACTATAAAATCTACAGTCACTTCGAAGCTGTTTTTCTCTCTTCCACAGTATAGGGCTGTTTATACACTGTAAGGGGTATAAATCACAGCTTACAGAGCCCTGGAGGTAGACAAGGCAGCTCCTCTTCTGAAGGACCTTCTGCTGGGCCGACTGACTCATCCTGTCAGAAATCAAGAAAGCAAACACAGAGAGGGCATGTTCACAGCGGCACAGGATTACAAGATTATTCCTTAAGTCTTGCCACTTTGAGAATGATGGACTGATTGCACCGTATGGGGTAACTTCTCTTAGGAAATGTAGATTGCTAAACTGGAAGAGCAATTATTTGTAATTAAGGAGCTTTTTTGAAGTAGGTGCTAAGTTTCATCTGCATAATTTAGGCACCATTGCTTTAAAGTTCTGCCACTATGAACTGCTGACACATTGGCTGTATGCACTGGCTGAGTATACACATAACTTAGATTCTTGTCTCATAAGCTGACGTGTTGCTTCACCTCATGTGAAACATGACATTGTGGAATGGAAAGAAGAACAAACAACCAACTTCAGCTTTCTTTCATCCTCTGCCTTTATGGCCTAGCCTGTTTTCTGTAAACTCAGGCTTTCAGTCTGAACTACAGCCAGTTTAAATTTAGTTTTTTAGTAAGAATGTCTTTGTATGTGCCATTCCAAAAACTTTATCAAAGTAATGTCAGGAAACAACCCTTCAATCCTGCTGTTTCTGTATGAGAAATCAATTACGTTTGAAGGGTAAAGCTCTATAATAAGGGACACACTTTGATTTGGTGCCCATAACGCTGACCGTCTGTCAGTCACAGTGTTTATGTGGCACTCAAAAGTGTTACACTGACACTGTCAAAACTGAGAGCAGAGAAAACCTTGCATGTATAATTTGCTACATTCTTCATGCATACTCATGCTCATGTATAAGAATCTGCATGGTTCCAACATACACCTACTTCACGTGACATGGGTGACATTCTTAAAAAAGACACCAAGCACCCACACGTCTAACGAAAGGGAAGAGCATGTTGCGCAAATATGCTCGATGTAGATATACCAAGTGTTAGAGCTTTCCCAGATTAATAGCTCAAAACTTGTACAGAGACACTTGGATGTTCTTTTCACAATGAAATGGACACACAGTATCTCCTCTAATTCCCAGCAGGGCTGTACATATGGGAGTTGAGCTGCTCAGGCAAAACCCAAAGGATACTGGAGGATGACAACCACTCCAGCCACAGGCTGCTCACCCTGCTGCCATCATGCAAAAGATACAGATACAGTTTCTGTTGCTGCACCACCAGACTGCAGAACAGCTTTTCCCTCTGGCTGTGAGATTGCTGACATCTGCACTCCTCCACGCCTAATGGTTTTGCTTTTATTTTGGAGCCACAAAACAAAAGTAATGACAAATAAACTTCCTTATATCCTTGTATTTTGGCAGATCTTTCTGAACTCATTATTACCGATATTATGCTCCACAAACAAAGTCTTATCCTCACAGAAATGGGCTTGTTGACAAACTATTACATGTATGGTTGATTTATCAGCTGTAAATATCTGGAAAAAAAACTTCAATATCAGCCAATACAGATAATTTACTTCTCACATTGTAAAGATAATATTGTGCATCCCTAATTCCCAGTAGTATTTGCAAATTAGGTTTCTGCAAAATAAGCCAACATGATGCATCCTTAGTTTTATACAGACATTTTCCATATCATTGTTTTTGTATAACTTTATCCCTCTATGAGGCTAGACATCTGTCAAAGAATCATTCAGAGAGTAGCCTGACACACTCGGAAGCATTAAGTAACTTCAGCACCTACCTCTGAATTGTTGTCTTGGTCCATATTTGAAGCACTAAACCTGTGAAGGACAGATGACACAACACAGACACTAGTCAATTCTGAATATCATAGCACAGTTGAGATAGATACTTTGTTCAGATATGTCAAATAAAGATCACACCCTCACTAAAACAAACAGGTGTTTATAAAACACTATCCCACTATAATGCTGTCACTGGCACCAACTGACTGCTGCTGACGTTGCTTTAGTGTGTCAACAAAAGAGGATGAAGCCAGCAGGTACAGCCAGCGACAGCAGTGACAACAAGGATAGGAGATTGTGACAGTTACAGACGAACAGTTACTTGAGTCTAATTCAGTCAGCTAACATTTACCGAGAAGAGCTGATTTTCAGCCGAGGTGTAATGTTTTCGGTGAAGCCCGTGTTTACCCGGTGATACTCCGAAAGCGCGTGCGTATGTTTAGTTTTGACAGATGTTACCGGCGAACGACATTCATTTATTTATTTATTTTCTTAATTGACGAGGTAAAAAAACAAACAAACAAAACAGGTAAGCACTGGTTCGGACCTTGACCCCCTTTACTGCAGTTGTTACTACGACAAACGCTGGCACGTACGGCTGACAGTCGCCAGTTAACACGGTCACTCCTTTTAACGTAACACCGACGTTACTTCCAGGTACTGCGCTGCTACACACTGAGCAGCTGAGGGCTGGTCGGTGTGGCTAGCTGCTGGCTAATGAAAACAGCTAACCCAAGCTAACATAGGCTAGAAAATTACGGTAAAATGTGGTAAATTATTAATGTCAAAAGCAGAAACTCAACGTTTAATGCCACAGTCAACAAGTCGAGGTGTTTTGTGGTATCTAAAGAGGTTGTCTACGAATAAACATCACAGACTTACAGAGTTAGCCAGCCAGTGTGTCAGAATGCTCCTCGTCAGCGCAGTCGTTGATGTGATTGCATTCACGGGGCGTAACAATAATCGGAAAAAGATGAGTTCACGACAAAAACGCCCCCTCATGCTGAAACGACACTGGGGAATGCATGACAGCAGACTTCATCTACCGCGTTCGCACACTCGAAGTTACACTGCATAAAAGAGTAAACTTTGGAAAATATTTCACACATCGTATTTTCTTTCTCACACCTTTCTCATTTAATAAGCACGGCATTTCTAAATTTCTGTTGTCCCTAAACAGTTACCAAATTACATCAAATGATAGAGTAAGATACAGGTAATGGTTTAGTACCGCCTTGTTGTTTTATGTATTGTGGTAGAAAGCTCTTGAATACACTACGGCGGATAAAACGACTGCTGAATATGGAAAATCCGAGCCTCTGAATATCACTAGAACGCAGCGAGTGCCCTGATGAAACTGCCCACCGCAAAGCCTACTGGTATATGGAGTCATTTAGTAAATGGAGACATACATTTGTTTTAAAGTAAGTGTTTTTAATTTAATATCATTGAAACATTTCATGTAGTTCTACTGACGTCATCCTGTCTCTTTATGAGATTTTATTCCAAGCAAGACTCATGGGGCTGACTCAATGTGAAAATCTAGTCAATAAATGAACATTTTAACAAGTAGAGCTGTGAATCAACATGTAACATGTTCTTACACACTTATGCAGCAAGTCTTAAAGTGCTTTTGGATGCATTTCCTGTGCTTTAGTTGTCTAACATTTGACCACTGACCCACTCAGTGCCATTACATTTTCAACATCACTGTCTCCTTGTACAAATATTAAAGAAAAGTGTTTGTTTATTGAATGCCCCAGAAGAAGTGATCTCTACAGTAGATGTCTATATTGATCTGTGATTCAGTGAACATTAATTTCTTTATTGATATTACTGTGATTGTGTACAAAAAAATAGAGGTATGGAAAGCAGTTGTCTCTTTTTCCTCTGTGAAAAGCGCTAGAGAGCTATAAAAATGTCTTGCAGCAAATTCAGACAAGCAAGTACAATGTCAGAGGGGAAAATATATCACAAGAAAATAAGTTTAGTCATCATCATGTTAGGGGCTACACCTCACCTTAAAGCTTGGGATACATTGATCCCATTAACTTATCAAGTATTCTAGGAATACCAAGCCTACCGACGCAGAGAGAAGAAGAAAATGGACACAGCCAGAGCGGCATCAGCTGTTTAGTCACTTCAGGGGGGTAATCCATTGGGCAACCATATTGATCGCACTGTCTCAAACCAATTATTGATCAAACTGGATAAAAAAGACACAGAGGTGCAGATAAATTAGCTAACAGTCCATGGACTTGAGGTGGCGCATGTCAATCTTACCCGTCAGAGAGCTTTAACACCACAGGTAACACCTACACATTCACACCATGATTCACTCACTTTTAGCTGAAGTTTCTGTGTAAGTTGTCAATCAGTACCGGCTAACACATTTTTTCTCTTTCAAACCCATTTAAGTGCCACTGACGCAGCAGTGGGAGCAGCTTGGGAGACTAAGTGAAAGCCAGAGCTGGGCTCTCACCTTCGACCTTCTGACTTATAATCAAGCAACCCTTCAAGCTGAGCCACCAATACTAATGGGGGACTTGATACTTAATACTTAATATTAATCATGTAATTATGAATTATGGAAAACCAGGTTACATAGAAATTGTCTAACAGTGCCATGTTTGGTAGAAAAAATCTAATGTTGACTTTAAAACGTGCTTTGGGTGTTGATGCATTGTGGTACCACTTTAATTTGTGCTACCAGGAAGTCAGGAGCATTTCATGAAATTAACTCCCCTTTAAATTGTTTTAAGAACTGTTAGCATTCTATGAAGAGTCCACGTCTGTATTTTCTATCAGTAATATATTTAAAATATTGTGTGTATAACACACTTTCAATAATGTTTCCTTATCTAAGGGACTGGCTGTGTCCTACATGCCAGAAAAGTCTGAGGGATGCATACATTCAAAACCACAAGAGCAGATTTTACAATAATAAACTGTTGAAAGTTACCTACATTTAGCCGTCTGTGAACTTGTCTTTTACACTCATAGGGCCCCATTTCGTGGCGCAGCGCAGGGTGGTGCAGGGCAGGTGTGCAGTGCCTGTGCCTGGTCTAGGAAATTAGAGCCCAAAGTGGTACTGATTCTGCCAAAGTGTGAAATGTAGTATGCAAACATTTGTGAAATCTGCAGAATGCTGAAAATATTCAGATGTCCTACTACCAAGGGAAAAGTTAGCAGTATGCATTGAACACCCCCCAGAAATGAAAGTGTATAGCCATTATAACAGTATTAGCATTATTGGCATTAAAATCATTACTGTTACTTCTGCAGAGTGGTTAAGTGAATTATTCTCAGTAAATTTACATTGTTTGAGTTGTTATACAGTATTTGACTTGTTAATGTTTAGCTCTGAATCTCAAAATAAATCACTGGTAAGATTTTCTCAGTCATAAACAGATGCTATGGCACTAGCAATTGGCTGAGTTTCCATTTATTTTTGTTTCAAGATCAGAAACATAAACAAGCTAAACTTGGATTGGGGAGTGAACTCTTTTAAAAAAAAAAAAACGGTATTATTTAGAGGCAGTTAATATATTGTTATATGTTGGAGTTGTTCTGGCTCATACTTTATCACAGTAGATGGCAGTAGTGCATCTGCATAGTAAATTCTATCTTCCAGGAAACATAAAGGAGAAAAAGAATCAGTTCTGCCGAGTCCAGCACTACAAAATAACTGCTGATGTGCAGTCACAGAAGATATGACTACTCACGAAACACAGTATTAAATATGTAGTACGTACTGCATGCAGCGTTTAATCGGAGGCATAGTATACGGTTCATACTTGCTCCACAAAGCATGCTGGGAAACATGCAGAACGGGTTATTGGTACTTCTTTTTGCCATTATCATCATAAAAAGAAAACAGTTGGATGCCTGTGATCTAGCAGCTGTGTCCATTTAACCCATCTAACCCATTTGTAGACGCAGATGAAAAAAAAACTTAAGGACTGCGGGTTTGATCAGAAAGACTCATCAAATGAAGATAAAAAAAGTAAATAGAGGAGGTAGGCAGAGTGACTCGCTGGCTGAAGGTCTATCTGAGTAAGCTGTGAGATAATCTACTGTACTGTTGGTTAGCAGGATTACAAATTCTATATGTTAATGACAGATGGTATTAAGAGCAACACAGCTGCACAGAGACGGCATGTTTTGGACTTTGCTGAAAACAAACGGAAATCATGACACAGTAAGACAGTTTGTACCCTTTTCCCTCTGGGAGACCTTAAAACATGTTTATCTCATACATAACTGCAGCATTTATTCTGGATTTTCTGATTCTTGTACCAGAAATGTGGTATTGGAGCATCCCTACACAGTTAGGAATGATTTGACATGAACTCAATACTACATTCATCTCACATCACAGCAGAAGTTCAGCAGAACACAAACGTTAAGAGTCCAGCTCCATTTATCTTTTTTCTGCTTTTTAATTCTCGAGAGGAAAACTCCCAAACCGCTGCCTTTACAGCAGATCTGAGGTAACTGGTACCTGTTAATTAGACTTGGCAGTTTCCTAGAGTAAGCCCACAGTTACACATCCACTTTTTATGCTTGAGTGCTATTTAAGAGTCTGCTTCCTTCTTTAAATATAAAACTCCAATTTACCTACTTTTAGTGACGTGCAAATACAGCGTAGTTGGATCTGACACACATCACTATTCGATGAAATGATAAAGCTGTGACACTTGTGTTATGTTTTTTAACACCTCACAAAACAGACTCATATACAGTGTCTAAAAATGTTAAGCATTCTGTGAAAGATGGTGCTCAAAGCGCGTAAATTATTGCCACAAACATATTGTGATCTTTTGCATATAAATTGTGCGGATCTCAACGACAGTATTGCGTGAGCTACCTCTCTACTCAGCTAGTGGGATAAAGGGACTAAGCATTATTGTACGTGTTTAAAATACATTGAGTTGAAGAAGTGATGCAGTTCTTGGTGCAGATATGCATCGATAAGGTGTGTGTCATTTTTAAGAAAGCCTAGGGCTGGGCAATAAAGTTTTAAGAATGTTTTCAAATGAGATCGAGTGTGATACCAAATTTTTAAATCGATACAATTTAGGATGAAGATGATTTGAAAAAAGGATTACAAGTTTAGTGCTGTGCTCAGTGAAAAGTTCAAGTTGGTTGAAGCAAGAGATTCTGACAGTAACATGCCAACTGAACCCAAGATAATACCTATCTCCATCTATTCATTTGAATCTATAAATGAAATGAAATAAATGTTTTATTGCTTGTAAAAATAAAAAATAAATAAAACTGATACCTTTTTGATACCACATCAACCAAATTAAGCATCTTAAGCACTCAGAAGTGTGCAATTAATTGTTTTTAAGTATCAAAGTTGTAGTCAAAGTCCAACATAATAAATTCACGAATGCATTGGCAATATCTGTAGGAGTAAGTGTCACCGTTCCAAGCTCATCACCAGGTTCCTCATGATGTCATTTGTGCAATTGAGCCAGTGCTCTCTCAGTTTTTGATTAAAATTCTGCATATGTACAGATATTACATGTTTGTGCTTTTAAAGTTTATTTTAATTTGAGCTTATTTTCATTTTAGGTTATTAAACCAAAAGTGAAAATAAGCATTTTTAAAGCAACCCCAAAAATAATCCTGTAAAATGTTTTAATAACCTCATTGTAAGATAACTTGTAAATGTCTTTTTATACTGAAGCCATGTGTGCATACTGCTGATGTTTGTCTGCAATATATTGTCATTAACAAGGTCATTTTATGCTTTGAAGTTATATCTACCCATTTAAGTGTTTTCATGTCTCCTTGGCACGGTAGAGCACTTCTATACACAAGACACCAAAGTCTGAACCCCCCTCAATTTTGTAGTCAAAAACTCCAGTACGTTGGTCTGGGGTGGTAAGTTCAATGCAGAGCACAGACACAGGCTGCTGAAAGAATGCAAAACCATTCACGTCATGGTCCTGAACTGAGTAAACACCACACTATAGTCTGGTCTGCAAACCAGAGCAGATTGGGCCCACATGGGTAAGGAGACCTTCAGCCGTGTTTCTGGTTTGGTTCAGTACAATACGTTACGGTCTAGAGCTGTAAACCCTGACCTTGTTTGTGACAGAGTTAAGTGGTCAAACTTTAGAGTGCCACCTTAAACGAGGAGAAACAATGGAGGATCTCCAACACACCAGAACTCTGGAGCATTCTTTAATGCAGATAGTATTTACAACAACAGATGAGAAGAGATCACTCTAAATCTGATTTGAATATGGGGCAGGATGTATGTTTTGTTTTAGCTGCTGTTGCATGAAAATAAAATATTTGTGTGACCAATCAACAGACTGCAGCGTTTTTAGCTCCAGCCTTTTAGGGCCAGTTTGTTACACTCAGCACCCTTTCAGAGGGTTGTCAGAAAGAGGAATGGCCAGGTCAGTTTTTTTGGGTTTATTTTCTCTTTATTGAAACATCTGCAATTACCTCCACCAAGGAGGTCATGTTTTTGCAAACATATGTTTGTTTGTCCATCTGTCTGTTTGTTTGTTAGCAAAATTTTTGTTGTTTTATTTTTGTTGCAAAGAGATGATTAGTTTAAAGTTAAATTTCAGTAGTTTCTCATAAACTTACAACCTTTTTATTAAACACGATAACTTAATTAAAAAAATCAAAGTGGCCCTCATACATTGTCATAGACAGGAGATATTGCTAGCTTTTTAACTCCACCTAGGAGGTTGTGTGTTTTCCAGAGTATGTTTGTTTGTCCATTTGTTTGTTTGTTAGCAAGGTTACAGAAAAACACTGGACAGATATTGCTGAAATTTTCAAGAGATGTTGGTAATGGCCTAACTCAAAAACGATTCGATTTTGGTGGTGATCCAAATAACCCCCATTAGTGAATGATTGTTTTTGCTCGATAACTGTCCAACTAATAATGATATCAATATGATTCTAAGTGCTAGGTGTGGCTTTTCAGGGTCAAAGAATCATATTATGGTGATACATTTATAATGGAACTATTGCTTATCGTGGTAACAGCAATAAAGTGAGCTACCTTGGCAGAGGTTTGTGCTCTCTGAGTGCTCTCTTGTGTACTGTACCTAGCTAAACTGAACCAGACTGCTTGGTGGAACCACAGCTTTAAAGTAATGGTAGCTCCAACAGGGCATTTCAGTCAGTGTGAAAACAGAGGTGGTAAAAAGAGTTACAGATCGGGGACCTATTTTAGCATTCATTGGAATTGTACATATAATTCTGAGTTAGAGCAAAATATTGCCATTTAAAAAAAAAGATACATCAGAATTCAGTGTCAGTAAAGTCTTTTTGTGTTGTGCTTTTGACCAGAACTTCCAGAAACTAAATGGTTCCTGCTACCCTTTGTATGCATTTTCAAAGCAGCCTAAAATTCTAAGAGAACTATTCAGATCATAACGTAAAAGAAAGAATGAAAAGTAACTTTGAAACTAGAGAGTTGTTTATAACGCTTAGTGGCAGAAAATGATTCAGAAACATGCTGCACTAAAAACTTGACTTCAAGGGTTCCTAGGCCTTTAGAATATATTACCATAAACCTGGTGGCTTTTCAATGGGCAGATCAGTTCGACCATTTTTTTTTCGAGTTCCTGATTCCTGTTGTTGAACATGTAGTCTCTCAAGAGGGTAGTATCCAAAGTTTCTGATTCTGCTATTGGGCTATCAAGTTTTTGTTTATACAGAGGAAAAAAAACAGAGGGATATGATGTATCACCATTTACCTAAAGAAATATGTAGATAGGATTTATAATCTTTATGGCCCAGCCCTAAGAAAGCTCCCTCTGCTCTTTCTTCCATTAGACCTTTGAAATATACCTGTAGCACCCTGTCGAAGTAAATCACTGCTGGTTTCATTGGTGGGTGTTTCACCATACACAGTCATCCTGAGACAAAAACGTGACATCACTTCCTGCAGAAATACTCTGATATCATTTTCAAATACACAAACTTTAACCTCTTAACAGTTTCCAATGCAGAAATGTTGCTTTTTGAAAGCAAACCAAGTCTTTTCCTGTCATCAGTCTGCTCAACCACCTGTCACAGAGGTTCATTGAAGAGCAGAGGTGTTGAAGGAGGTGATCAGCGAAGTGTTGGAGGGAGAGAAATCTCCATCAGTGCTCCTCTGTCTTCAACATTCCCCTGCAGCGATGAGCTCCCCGGGTCTCCCTGCCAGCCTGTCTCGTCGGTTTTCTTCATCCTCTTCCTCCTCAAACAGAGTGTGGTGTATGCTCAGCAGCTGGTGGGTGGGGGCTATGGTCAGCGGAAGAGATTGAGACTCTGGGTTCTCATTTGGAAGGAGAGGCTCTCTTGTCTGGGGGGAGGACTTGGGACTGAGGGCGTCTTCACTGGAGGGAGGGTTCGGGCTCACACCGTTAACGTAGGTTGTGGTGGGGAGGGTCAGCGTAGAAAAGGCAGTGTTGGTCGATTCTGGAGAGCAGACTTTAGTTTCTGATCAAATAACAGAGAGGAAGGAAACACCAGATAGGGAGAAGATAAAAAAAAGAGTTAAAGTTTCAGAGGAAAGCAGTTAAAGGGTTAGTCTGTGATTTTTGATGTGGAGTATCACAAAGTTCTTGTCAAGTGAGCCCCAGCAGATGCCTCTAATTTTTTTTTAATGTATTTTTGGGGCATTTTGTGCCTTCATTGACAGGAGAGAGACAGTGTATAGGCCTGTGAAAGGGGGCAAGAGAGTAGAGGAAGACACTCCGCAAACTGGCCACAGGCGGTACTCAAACCTGGACCTGCAGAAGCAAGTACACGGGGCGCCTGGCTGCCAACCACTCCACCAAACCAGCACCCCAGATGCCTCTAATATAAAGGGATAGTTTGGGTTTTCAGAAGTAGGGTTGTGTGAGGTACATGATGTGATCCAGAGCATGTGCCACAATGTCACAGCTCAGTTCTCTCTCAGTTCTGCTCAAAAAGCCCCTGGACAGATGCTAATGCTATTGCTGTATATGGTGCCTAATAAAAAGAAATGTGTTTTTCATTTTCATTTTTAGTTTAGTAGCTCTTAATGGTCTTAGTTCTTCATATTTATCTGATTTGCTTTAGCCGTATGAGCCCTCAGGTCTTCAGGAAGTTCACTGTTAACAGCTCCCAAAGTTAAATCAAAAACTTATGATGAGACATCTTTTTACTCCTATGATCCTCGCTTATGCAACAGCTTACCTGAAGACCTGAGGGTTGCATCTAATTTTAATTTCTTTAAAGACAAACTCAAAGGATACCTTTTTTAGTCTTTTACCTGAATTACCTTTTAGTGTTTTTATTCGTATTACAGCTTCCTCTTATTATTATGTAATTTGATTTATTTTATTTTATTTTATTTTATTTTATTTTATTTTATTTTATTTTATTTTATTTTATCTTCTACTTCATTTCAATTTATTTTCATTTCATTTAATGATAGGTTTAATTTCATACTTTGACCTAACCTCCAGTGTTTACTCATGTTAAACCTTAAATGGCTATTCCTGAGTGCGTACTGGGTACAACAACAGTACTATTAAAATAAAGTTTGCTTGATTGATAGATTGAACATGCCACAAAAACAGTGTGAGGTCATCACATGCTCAAATAATTTCTTTATATCGAGTTAATTTTGCATTTCAGTCCCTTTAAGACTTTAAATTTTAAGAATTTCAATAGAACTTCATAGTTCAGTGTGCCACTAAGCATCCTTAAACATTTGAAAGGGAAATGTATTAAAAAGCTTGTTTTAAAATGGCTTATTTTACACTGAAGTTTATTTCTCAGGACTGTGTGGGTGTGCATCCATGGCCTTGAGGTGAAGACACTGACTGGGTGAATGCAAAGTAGTTTGTGTTCTTTGAGTGGTGGGATTTGGCGTTTTGTTACTTTCATAAGTTATGTAATACACCATAAATAATTGTCTTAAGCCCACACACTTTACATCCAATTTCTGACCTTGAAACTTAACTGATTTTATATTAAAAAACTGTCAGAGGATCATTCCTAAGATTTTTGATTGAGGAGAAGATGCTGTATATATACATGAGTATACATTTCTCATGAAGAAAGTTTTTGTTGATTTTTGTTCCCAGAGCATATTTGGATACACACAAAAATTACAGTTATGCATTCAGGGTTGCTCAGCCAATATATCTTCACTTATTTTAAAGAAAAAAAAACATGTTGGGGAAAACAGGGTAAGGCTGCTCACATAGGGTCTTTATAGTCATTTCCAGTATGGAAAGACTTGTCTCAGGCAGATGGCAAGACTTTTAAGAAGCAATTTCTAATTACAATAGTATTAAAACATATTTGTTGTTGCCTGTTTAAGAGGCAACAATAAGTAAACTCTTGCTGCTGAGATGGCACAATACTTATTTCTATGATATCAGTGAATGGTACTTCATAATCAAACATTTAGCCCAGTAATGTTTGGTCTTTTCAGCCATAGTAAGCTCTTGGGTTACCCAGAGTGTGAATGTTCTCAGCACTAACGGCACTTATTCAACATGCACATGGTGATATTATAATTCTCTTTTTTCAGCATGTATTCATTTTTTTTCTTTTTATCCCTGTATTTAAGTGGCAGGGCAGTGTATAAAGTAAACAATTGGAGAGATAGTGTGGCATGACATGGGGTAAAGTGCCATGGGCAACATTTGAACCAGGCTAGGCACCTACAGGACTATAGCTTGTACATGGAGTGTGCAAATCAACTGCAAGGTCACCTGCATTACAGACACATTAATATATTCATATGCTGTTGCTTTCAGGGGCCCAGCCATTTCTGTGGGCAGGCCTATTTGCATGTCCTTAAAAGGTAAAGTATAATGAGATTTTATGCTGTTTTTATGTCCTGGAGGGCTTTCTTTTTCATGCGTTTTGGGCATTTTGTGCCTTCATTGATAAGAGACAATGACAGTGGATAGACTCGGAAAGGGGTGAGAGAGTAGGGGTAGACACTCTGAAAACTGGCCACGGACTGAATTCAAACCCAGGCTGGCAGAAGTATGAATATGGGACCTGCCTGGTTGCTAACCACTCCGCCAAACCAGCACCTCCTGGAGGGCTTTCTCACATATCCAAACATACTGTCAAAAATAAAAGAGCACAAAGAGCAAAGTGAAGAACAGATCACGCTCACCTGTGATTGCACCAGAAACATGAACAATAGTGTGTGTGCCTTCAAGGTAGACTGTGTCCAGGTTGTGCTCAGTGGGCAGAGGCTCTGCGGTTGTGGTCTCCACCTTGGGCTTACGGATGGTCAGCATGTACGGGTGGACGTCCAGAGAGAAGTTGCGAGTGTGCTTTTTCTCAATCCCGCTGATATCTGGGATAACAAATGGAAAGCCTTGTTTAAAAGGAGAAAGAAGTTTGAACAAGTCTATCCAAAGTTTAATTTAGACTGCCTTCACTTTTTTGAGGGTTAACTTTATTGTCACTGCACCAACGAACTGCTGTAAATTCTATTTTATATTTTGGAGTAGAAAGATGAGGATCAACTCTGATGAGAGCTGTCTTGAGTTTTATCCAGATAACACCTAGATGAGTTTGTCTTCAGAACATTTGAGACAGATTCCAGTAACTAATAGCATGAGTGTAGACCTATTAAAACTTTGTAATTTGTACTGTCTGATAAGCAGAACTGGTTTCACAGTTTAACTGGTATTGAATTACCTGCAGACATTTAATCAAGTACCCCAGCACACAGCTTGGTTTCTGATTTCATAAATTTGTCCATGCTGTCAAAAGCTTCAGATAATTTTCAGGTTTTAAAATGTAAAAGTAAAAGTGAAGTTAATCTTTTAACATCTTTTATCTATTTAAATAGCACTGTATCCTCTCAGCATGAGCTTGTTTTGTTCTCTTAGTGGCACAGTGGATGTGGAAATAGATCACTGCTGGTGTGAAAGAAAGGTATGATTCATAACAATTATAAGGGGCTACAAAATTCAGTGATAACTCATCTGATCAATTTGATATCATGAAAGTGTCCATTCGAGCTGCACGTGTTGTGACTGTTCTTCATAATTATTACCTTTTGTTGCAGGATATTGTGTGCTTTTGCTATCCAGAAGTGGTGCGATGAAGCTGTCGGCCACCGTCTTCCGTCTCAGCGGTTTGGGTTTTTCAGGCTTGGTGTTGTTTTCCAGCCGGGTCAGAGTGAGCGGTTCCTTTACAAGGACAGAGACACAAAAACAGGTCATTATATTAGAGCTGCACACTTTACAAATCCAATTCAACAAAATCAACAATTCTACATTACAGGAATCCTTAATGAGGACCCCTGCTGTGTGTCCTCATGGCTGCATACAGTCCAAGTTAAATGATCTACCGTGGCCTGGTCACATGAATGTTTGTTTGCTGAGATTCTGGTGGTCAGATGGTCCAGTATTGTCCCTCTGATGTCACTGATGCTGAATAATTGTTGAGTAATGCCAACAGGAGTCATGGACAGTGAGCCATTCTTAAAACTTGCTTGTGTTGTTTTCAACCTTTTAGGCCAAAGATCAAATTCTATGAACACTCATAAAAAAGCACTCTTTTACACTCTGCTCATTGTCTGTGATACATGTGACAATATTAATGCAGAGTTTAGGTTCATTTACTTTTTAACTTAACAAATGAAACCAGTTCCAGTTAAGAATTCTTTTTTAATGCCCTTATCAATCCCTTCCACTAAATTCTGAGAGAAAAGCAAGACAACTTTATTTATAGAGCACCACACATGTAGCAATCCAACGTGCTTAACAGAGTTAAAACATCACAAAAACCAGGCGGCAGACCGGTACTGGACCGCAAAATATTTGGTCTTCAGCCGCCAAGAAATTAAAATAATCATAACATTACCCTTCTTTGACATAACTGAGACTAAAGGGTAGGCCTATTTTATTTTGAAAGGATGACCCTGTCTTCGCATATCTGCCTGTGTAGCTTGACCACTCAGACTTTACACGAAGGCTCTGTGTCGCTGTCATAGCTGGGATAAATGAATAAGTACAACCTGAGATAAATCTCTGGTAATGCTTGTGCTTCAGCATTTCAATGTGCTCCAGACAAAGATGTAATGTTTTTGACTCTGCTTGATGTGCGGAACTGGATGACATGGTGTTTCTACAGAATATTACTTCATTTTCAGAGGGTTTAGTGGTAAAATAAGTTACTGTTTCAACTTGGGACTGTCAGCTGACTATATTCTAAAATGTGAATACGAGTGGGACCTTGTGAATGGCTCGTCATTCTGGTTTAGAAACAAGCTCATGGCTATATCTGATCTTGTATCAGAGTTAGTTATACGAGGCAAAACCTGTGTGATTGTTGCCTATCCCTTTCAGGTTGCGGCGGGGGGCTGATCCTGTCCCAGCTAACATTGGGGGTACATCCTGAACCTGAACCAATCACAGGGCTAAATAGAGAGACAGACAACAGTTCATACCCAAACTCATACCTCAGGGGAATTTGGAGTCACCAATCAACCTACTGAGCATATTTTTGGTCTGTGGGAGGAAACCAGAGAGCCCAGAGAGAATCTATGTATGCACTTGGGGTGCAGGCAAACTCCCCTCAGAAAGATCCTCATAGACACAAAAACTGAACCAGTAAGCTTTTTGTTGTAAGGTATGCCCACTACCTGTGGCGCCACCATGCTGCCCAGCAGTATCATGTGGGAAAATCTCTTGAAGATTTTGGTGAGACTGTGTTTTTACCTTGAAAGGCTGTGGGAGAGGATTTGACGATGGGATCCATTTCATTTTCTTGCGAGGTCGTTTGATAACCAGCGGCTCTCCGGCCATCTCTCCAACTCCGAGGTCAGTGGGGTCCATATTTGGGTCAAGAGTCTGTATCCCGGAGTCCCTCACAGTGGGTGTAGCGTCATGGTTAGACTGTGCAAGCGCCGCCAGCAGCTGCCTGACCACATTGTCGTACATGAGGTCGCTCTCGTTGGTGATGAAGTCCAGCCGGTTGAGCGACTTGATGTGGTCTCTGTTCTCATTACAAAACATGGCCAGTATGTTGATGTCGCAGAACTGAGACTTCTGCCAGCGTCGCCGAGTTTTTATGCCAACTTTATGAAGTTTGTCAAAAACAAAGTTGGATTTACGCACCACGAACAGATGCAGCAAGTTAATGAGGATGATGAGGTTCATGGTGCAGAGAAGAGCGATGTCCACAGTGGCCATGATGCGCTGCAGCTGCACCGCCGGCAGCTTACAGTTTACCTTTAGCTTTAACTCCACATAACTGCTGATGTCAGGAGGCTCACCAAGTGCACAGGTGAACTCATTCTGCCTCTGTCTGGCATAATAGGTGCTTAGATAGGTGATGGGGATGGAGCTGAGGCAGATGATAGCCAAATGGCGTGCAAGGTAAAGCTTTGCCAGAAAGTTACTTTGGCCTCGTCTCTCTAAATATTTCTCAAACAAGTTCTGCTCGGGGCTCTTCTCCTTCTCGGCATTCTCGATTATCTCCCTCCTCTCCCTCTCAGTAATGCCAGGTCCTTTTGACTGGATCTGCTTCTCGATCTTCGGAGCCCGTCCCTCAGCTGCTCGATGATAGCAGTTATCAATCTCTTGAAGCAGGAAGTTGAGTTCTGAAGTGAGCCGCGTGGAGGCCAGGAACTCCCAGCCCAGAGCAGGGATGTACATGATCCCAGCAAAGGCCAGCAGAGCGTAGGGAAGAAACTTGTGTTCAAAGAGTGAAGGCCAAAGTTGAGGCTCCACTCCAGGTAAGGCGTCCCTCAGCTCTGTCCAGCAGTAGCCTCGTGCGTACAGCGCCTGGTCTCTGGTGAAGTTGTGTGGTGTGTAACAATAAATGGACTCCTCTGAGGAAAAAAAGAGAACAAAACGCTTAACATAGTCTCGTCTTCTGACCTGGTATTTCATTGTATCTTAAGTGTCATTGCATCATTCTCCCCTTTGTTCTGCACATATCTAAACTGAGTGTTGTGTTGAAATGTAAATCCCTCAGCAGCTCAAAGTTTGTGAAAAAATGTTAAGAAAGTATATTATGCTTCAATGACCTTTAACCCTCAATATCCCTTTAAATCTTCTGGGAGTTATCTTGAATCTCTCTGATCTATTTCTAAGAATCTTTTCATCTGTGAGTCTCTGATTACAATCACACCACTTCTGAAATGTTTCAAGTGTGTGCCAGGGACAAACAGGGAAAGGCAGAACACTTCTCTGCACACTTTAGGTAGAGTGGTTCAGGGCTGCAGCAGGTTTATTCAAGACAGTTGACACTAAGTGCAGTGAATGTTTCTGATAATGACTGGAAGATTTCATTTAGACTAAAAATCATGTATTGGTATTCTTGAAGTTACTCAATGGCAGCACATATTTTGTGTCATGCTAATTTATTTGTAATATTATTACAAATGGTTGTCACATGTTTTTCATCCTGGACTCCTCTCTGTGTCCAGGATTTCCCTCATTTGTGCTCCAATCCAAAAAATAACCCACATGACTACTCAGTAAAAGTTTAAATGTGTACTTTTCACCTAACTAACAGAAAAGACACAGTTTATTATTCTTTTCTACAATAAAGTTGTGCAGGAATGAGCCATTAAACAGTCCTAACAGAGTTAGCATTTTAGCACTTCCGGGTTCCATGGCCTAAACTCTGAGTGATTTCAGAACAGCTTTGACATACTAGAAATAAACATTGTAATGGCTACATGCAAACTAGATTTTAACGTTTCATTTGACAACATAAAGTCCTGATATTGCTCCATTTTTGAATTTCAAATTGTTAATGTGTGTTTGTAGGATGGTTCCTAACAACCTGCTTACAAGGACTACAAAAATGACCCTAATGCAATCATGACTGAACAGTTTTTAATAAAACAATGCATTTAAAACAGTTGAACATGTTGAAGAGTCATTGCTGCTTCTTAATGTAGGCTACAGACATTGTTTGGTATCTTTTTACCTGACTGGCGGTCTGCATTGAGGGAGTTGGAGGGCTAGTTTTCCAACCCTGTTCTATACTCTTAATGAACTTGTTTCCATAATCATTTTAATCAGCTGTATGGAAAAGTACCAAACTCAATGATTTTAAGTCATATTTATTAACCATAAAAGACTGCCTAAATTGTAGGATTATCAAGGCAACATACACAGGAGTTTGTCTTTCGTTTTTGATTATAAAGAACATTTTTTTTGACTTCAGTTTTTACTGGGGCATCAAATTGGTATAAATTGTGTTTGATATTAACTTATAATGTAGATTTCAATAGAATAAATTGAAGAAAATGAAGATTTAGTCTAAACACTTTTGAAATCATGTTTTGTTGTAAATAAGCACAATATTATTAGAGATGCATAGTACTTGTAGTGTATTGGAATTGTCAGATTAAAGCTGCATAAGTCTAATATTAGGACCAGCAGACACGAGGATTGCTGCTCACATTTGCATCTTATATTCCAAACATATAGGCAATTTGTATATATTTAATTATAATAATAATAAAACATTTTATTTAAAACCACCTTGCTGAGGACTCAAGGACACTTTACAGAGCATCAAAACATAGTTAAAATAAATACATAAAAACAACAGAGAAAAGTGACACAAAGTCAAAATGGAACAAAGAAGTTATGGACAAAATTTAATTCAGATCAGATGGGTTTGGAGTTGTGATTTGAAGTCTGCTTATGCCTTTTTTTTTTGCTTAATTATTAGTAGATTGAATAAAGTTTTATCTTATCTTTGGTGAATGTAATTCACAAGCAACTGTTTTCATATTACTATATGATATGTTTTTCTTATGTTAGCCTATCCTGGCTAAAACTCCCCTTTCATGCTTGAGTTCTTCTTAGTACTGGGGTTTCCTTCCACAGACCCAATGAACATGCTCATTAGGTTAAGTGGTGATTCTAAATTGCTCTTAGATGTAAGTGTGTGAGTGAATGCTTGTCTGTTTCAATGTGATCGGCGGGACACTGGTCCATGTACCCCACCTCTCGCCTAATGTGAGTCGGAACAGGCAAATAAATGCAACAGAATAAGGAAGAGGCCAATTTTGGTAAAGTGCATACAGCACTCTTTTGACCAAATAATATCAGTATCAGCAGTAATAAGCCCAGAAAATATCTGCATATCAGCAAAAATCCAGCATTGTGTATCCCCAGTTATTGTTTTGCACTCTTTTTGTTAAGCATTAGGCCTCACAACTGGCTATGTGAGAATTTAGTATCAGTATAAACTATCTTGCTGTAAACAGTATCATCTCACCCTGTGTTTTATTAAAAAGTGTGCCTGTGCTTTTAAAGGCTCAGTGTATAACCCAGTTCTCCTCGATATTACATGATGCAGCCACAGAGGGATCCTGTCCTTGTTCTGAGTCATCAAAACTCTTTTGGCGCTTCTCTCAGTATCATTTAAAAGCACAGCAGTGAGGGAATACCTAAGAACTTGTGTTAACACCCTCATCATTCTGCTGCTAAACTTTAACACTCAGCCCCAGATGGTTCATGGAGCTCTGCAGAGATTCTGACTCAGCAGTGAGCTAACATCTTTCATTGCTTCCACTGCCTGCAGTCTTTCTTTTCCCTCCTGCACGGACTGGGAGAGGCCTGTGCTCCGGCCTCAGCTGGATATTTAAGAGGTATCCATCTGTCTGTCTCCACATCTGATTTTGTACTTTGCACTGATGTTCTGTCTAAAAGATTAACTGATTCTGAAGGTCACTAGTCAAGGTCACTGGGCTTCATGTTCATTCCTGACTAGTAAACGCAAGAACTGCACTCTTAACTGCATTTTGTTTGACTGTGCAGCAGGTTAGTGCTTGTACCTCACAGTAAGATGGTTGCTAGTCTAACTCCCTGAGTAAAGTTTACATGCTCTCCCCATTCATGCTTGGGTTCATCTCAGTACTGCAGTTTCCTCCCACAAACCCAATGAACATGCTCATGTGATGATTCTAAATTGCTCCTCAGTGTAGGTGTGTGAGTGAATGCTTGTCTGCCTCAATGTGATCAGCAGGATACAGGTCCAGGCTGTACCCCACCTCTCGCCTAATGTGAGCTGGGATAGGCTTAAGGCACTAGGACCCCAAAAGTGGAATAGACAATGGACAGAGAAAACGATGGTTGACTTTTCGAAAGTTTTTCTACAAACTGACTGAAGGATTAACTGAGTAGATTTAATTAGGTCATAGATTGAGGCCATTGCATTTGTCAGGCTTGTTATGGCCATCTCTCCAGGATTCCTGACCAGGTTTTTTTTCAGCCTTAGCAAAAAGTCAACAACAATTTTTTGCTTGGCAAAAACATAGACAGTAACAAATAAAAACAGGTGCACATGGACAAAAACAAAACCTATATATACTGGCATTTTTGTCAACTAACAAAACCTAGACAGGAATGATTGACTGATCAGACCATGCTCCATCATGTAAAAGTAGAGAAAGGTTAAGAATATATCCAATCACAGCTACTTTGGCTGTGTGGAAAGGTTGAATGAGTTCAGAGGGACATCCAATCACAACTGCTTTAGCTGTGTGGAGGCAGGACAAGTTGGGGAGCGATCCAATCAGAGCCACTCTCTTTATGAATTGAAATATTCGTGTGGAGCAGGTTCACTGTTTGTTGTCAATTCTGATATTGTAACCGAGATGCTGTGCCAGGAAGCCTAAATAAAACAAACAAACAAAAGTTTGAATTTGTTGGTGTTGATTTATACATTCAAACTTTACTAGCATTCAATAAAAGGTTATTAGATGTTGGATTGTTTTATCCAACAAGACTTCAGAAATTCAAGGAAACTTAAAAAATGACTAGACTTAAATTAAAACAATTTAGATTACTAATTACAACTTAAACTAAAAAACTGGATAGCTCAAAAATTGACTCTTCCTTTTTTTACATTTTCAGGGAATGTTGATAATGGAATGTATGTTCAATCTTTTTGTTTATATCAGAGATCATGCAGTTTCCTACATTTTTACCAACAACCCAATATGTGCTCAGTGTATTTTAAGTAAGGTTGGTCATGGCACAAGAGAAGCTGATGAAATTTTGGTAGTGATCTGACACCAGATGTGGATCCAAGTTTGTTTGTTTTGTTTCTCCAAGGATTTGTGTACAGTTATAGGTGGGGCAATTAACATATATTTGACAATAAGATGTAAATTATCTTTTTTTTTTCTCGAGCATGCATTTATTGACCTTCACTTAAACATTGACATCAAACATTGAGCATCTTGAACATGTGGCAGATATAAAAATAGTAGTAATGATATAATATTACATAAAAATACACTATAAATAAATGTTTAAAAAAAGAAGAAAAATCAAATCAATAAATCAAATTAAAAAAAAACAAATTTATGGTCATAAATACACTGCACTGAGATTATCAAATATTAATAAATAAACAAACCCTGTACATTACAGCATACAACCACACAGTAAGTGAAATATTTTCAACAAGCTCACTGTCTTAATAACCCCTTTAACATCACGACTCTTTATCATTTTCAAAAACATCTTTCAAATGTTAGAATTCAGACGTTTTCGTTCTAACAATATAGGCGAGTTTCTCAAAAGCCAAACTTGAGTTAAATTGGTGTACTGGTTGTCAAGAGAGGAGCAACCAACATTCTTCCGACACAGAGCCATAGGGCATTTGGCCTGAAGTAAACAAAGATCAACCATTTTTGTCTCAGTACAAGACAGAACAGTTGTCAGGATAAATGCCTATAATGCATAACTTAAGACAAATGGTACCGTACTTGATGTGATCTGTGAGAAATATTTTAACACAGACCTCCAGAATTTTTTAACTTCATCACAATTCTATAAACAGTGATCTATTGAACCTTGACAGTCTTTACACTAATAACATATCAGACATATTGGGATCAAATTTATTCGGGGAGACTGTATATTACCTTCGCCAGTCAACTGAGCACTGATATGATTTCCAATCCATAATGCTCAGCTCTGCCTCTTAAAATCCTCCCCCTTGAACCTGTAAGCACTCTGCAGCCTTTCTGTCTCCTTTCTGGAACTCTCTGTCTCCTCTGTGCTCTTTTTACTGCCGTGGCTAATCTCGTACTTTTCCTTTATCACCAGCCGACATAAGAGACACAAAAGCTCTGCACGGCTCACTCGGCACATAATGGATTTCACTCAACTGACTGACTTCCTGAACCTGCATCGTGCTTCTCGGGTCGAAATTTCTGTGACTTGGTGTTGCTTTTTGAGAAACAAGGTGCTCTGCAGGTTTAGGTTATGCTGCTCTTTCCACAAACTGCAGGTGGATAAAAGTGATAAGAGCACTGTAAATTACCTCAGAGTAGAGTTTGTAATGCTCTTTTGTATTTTCTTTATCTTATTTTACTTCCTAAGAGGCAAAAGTTTATATTTGAAAGGAATTTATTTGAAAGGACTTTGTAAGGGTGAAAACTGGCAAAATGAACAGCGCAGACAATGCAGGGAGCAACCAGCGAGGATAAAGATAAAATATATAAGAAATAAATCGAGCAAGAGGAAGATTTTAGCTTAAGGTGAAAGTGAAAACACTGTGGGTTTATTCAGTTGCTTTAGTAACTTCTGCGCATATTATTGCTGTCATACCAAAACTGTGTATCTGAAGTGGTTTTTTTTTTTTTTTTATATCACAGGGCTTTTGGTTCCATGTGTAATGGCCCTGTCTTATTTTTTACTTTATGTCATGTCTGGTTTCAAGTTCCTGTTTTATTTTGCTAATTCCTGTCTCTCTCTCTTTGAGTTCCTAATTCATCCCTCGGTCCTGTGTGACTGATTTGACACGATCCACAGTAGTCATCCAGTACTAAGTAAGTTTCCAGTATTTTTGACTTGTTTTCCACTTCCCTGTTTTTGATTCATTGCCTCCTGATCTGTACCTTTGCCTGATTCAATGCTTCTTGCTAACGAACAGTTTCTGAATAGAGTCAAAGCCTTTTGGATCACGATCAGCTCCGTAGCATTTCTGTTGGTGAGTGGTTTCATATAAATCACTGAGCAAATTAAAAATGTATAACAATTTCCAATTGCTAAAAGACCCGATGTGCAGCAAGGTACAGCCTATCATCCGCACTGGTTCTCTCTTTACAGGGACACAGCAGATCAAATCCCTGTGTCCAATGCATAACAATGAAATGAATCTCATACATGTTAACATATTTAGAAATTGTAATTAACACCATGAAGTAATGTGGTCTTACAATATCTAAAATATATCCAAAATTTCCACAGAGAGGAAATAATGATTTCTATAGTAAAACAGGATCTTTCCTATTCTAGCAAATGGTGACTGAGCTGCCATGACAGACATGGCCTCATTCTCATTGCCATGTCATGCCATGTGATTTATGAAACCAAAAGCCTTGTTCTTGCTGTTGTTTTAGCTGCAATATTTGTTAAACAGTTTGCCTCCAACACTGCAGAAACAAATCAACTGACCCCTCACTTGTTTCATCTCTAGTATAAGAGGCATTTGCATTGGTGAGATGGGGATCCCGCTGACTGAGGCTATGACCACATGAAGGCGGGCATTTTCAAAAACAGATTTTCCTCCTCCATTTTTTTTTAAATATCCCCATCCATACGAAAAAGCAAAAAAGAATAAATACACTATTAATTGCTGTTTAATATCTTGTTACTTTGACTAGGATATGTATCTTTCTTTTTTGGCAATTTCTTTGCAAAAGCTTTTTTATTTTTATATCTTCTCTTGCCGCCATGTCCACTGGTGTTACAGTTTATCTTGTGAATGTGTTAACTGGTGATAGCAGGGTTAACATAGTTTATATTTCTTTGTTTATATTTCAATAAGAGACATTTTTGATAAAAAAAAACTTTGACTTGTCCACTGACCTATTAGTGAGTTTTTTTTATGAAATGAGATTTATGTATTTATGCAGACATCCCAAGCATTACTGCTTAGTCTAGTAAGGATGCTTATATATTAATTTTCTTTTGTTATTTACTCTCTCAAGTTGGTTAATGATCTGCAAAGAAAAGCAATTAAAAGTCACTGGACCATCAGTCCTGGCAAGCAAAAGTCTTTGTAATGGATGCTGCAAGAGGGATGAGGAGCTGAAAATGATCATTTGTATTGTTTTGAACACCCCCCACCCCCACCCCCTAGAGGTAGAAGTGTTACCTGCAAAGTTCCTGGTGAAGACGAGGGTGACAAGCAGGATGGGGATGATGACCGTCCCGATGGTAACGACCCGATCAAAGGGCAGCTCCAGCTTGAGCTGCACCATGAGGCCCGCCAGAGCCCCGCCCTTCTCATCCTGGGAGGAGCCGGGCAGGATCAGCTCCTTCAGCTTCTCGCCGGCGAGCAAAGCTGTGGCCATGTCTAAGTTTTGATCGAGGATGTTCTGCATCCGGACTATGAAGAGCCGACTCCACAGCCTCCCTTAAGCTCCCCCTGCTGATGTGTTCAAACACAGAAATCTTTGGCCAGCTTTAGCCTCTGTCAACACATAAGACAAGGGGCATCCTGTGCAGTCTGAGATCTTCACAGCCTTTAAGGTTTCTGCAAATTCTTACAGCTTCTCCTCTGTTAAGGAGCAGACATAATGTTCAGACACACACTTCTGGTCTGCTCTCCTCTGTGGTTTGCCCCATCCTTACAGTGTCTGGCTCAAGTCCACACACTCTGAGGCAGGCTGAGGGATGAGTTCAGGTGAGGAGGTGTCTCTGTGATCCCTGGGGAGGCTGATCACAGGCTGCAGACTCCTCTGTTTGGTCAGGAGAAACTCTTACTCATCGTTGTCTAGAAAAAATAAAAAAGAACAGTCAGAGAGTACAGCTTGTGCAATTTGGACGGTTTGGCACCACATTTGGAGAAGTATGAGTGTGGGACATGGTTGTTGGGAAGGGGGAGTTTGACAGATTTTCACAAGTGCAATTTTAAAAATATCTGAAGTTTTTTTTGTTGATTGAAGTCCCTAAATTTGTCCTTAATTTTTTATAAGATCTGCTGCAGAAGCTGCTGATTTATCAACATATTTTTCCAAAAGGTTTTGTACAAGTGCACACCTGTTTGATCAATGACTGTCATATTTATTGTTTGTTTGATTAGTAGTTTATTTAGAGACATGTAAAAAAATAAAAAAATAAAATAAAATTCAATGGGAAAATTGTCATACCATAGTGGACAAACGTAACAATTCAATACAAAACTGACAAAAAAATGCAAAAAATATGAAAATGAAAATGATGATTTACATATCTATTTAATGTTATTTGGCTAGAAACAGGCAAAAGTTAATTTCTAGGCTTTCCATAGCAGAAGGATAATCAGCCCTTATGTTTCATCGCAAAATATATCCAACCAGACAGGCTTTGTCGGGGAAAAGTTAAATGCTGCAAAGAATCACTGTAAGCCCGGATAAGTTGAATCTACTCAAAAAACCTGAGGAAAGTGGTTGCCCTAAAAAAATTAAGTAATATACAATGAAAACTTAAGTAAATTAAACTTAAATATGTGAAGTTCTGGAATTGATAATACTCAAGATTTTAAGTTAATTCAGCTTGACATTAAGTTTATTGTACTTAAAAATAGCAATTCCAGAACTTCACATATTTAAGTTTAATTTACTTAAGTTTTTATTGTACATTACTTAATTTTTTTAGGGCAACCACTTTCCTCAGGTTTTTTGAGTAGATTCAACTTATCCGGGCTTACAGTGTAACTGAAGTGTCCAGTTAAGCCAAAAACGTTTTGTTGTGCAGTTTTACCCAGGAGGAGGATTCATTTCTGGGCGTTCCATGGTAGAAGGATATGTAGCTCATGTTGTATTACAAAATAATTCCAAACAGACGGTTTTGTTGGGGAAAGTAAATGCTGTAAAGAATCTTACTGTAGCTTTTAGTTAAGCCAACACTTTTGTGCAGGTTTACACAAAAAGTAGGTTAATGTCTAGACTTTCGGTTGCCCTATTGACTACAATGTGTTGTCTCGCAATACCTCTCCTTAGGGGCAGGGCGGGCAAGTTGCTTTATTGGCAGTTTGATTGCCGATAATAAATAGGCCTCTTTGTGCAAACTCACTTCAAAAAACCTCAAACTATCCCTTAAATATTCTTGATTTCAACATTAATCAAACTAGTGTGATAATGAATTTTGCCCTATTATAGCAAAGCTCTCTGCTCTTATCCGTCATGCTCTGTAGTACAGTCAGCATCAGGACCGATCCTCCCTCTGACCACTGGAGTGTTTCAGATCTGAGCTCAGCTTCCATCTTTTATCAAGCAAGGACACTAAAGGGTACTTTTACCCTCCGGGGAATATTTCCCCCAAAACTATATCAAAAACAGAATTTAGTCTGTGAATTTGTCTTCTGTCCTGCTCATTAAACTGATAAACAGTCGTACTTGGACGCAGCTGTTCCCCAGATCCCCCCCACTGCCCCTGTCTGGACTCCTGGTGGTCTGGGGAACAGCATGTTCACACATCAGGAGAGTCAAATGAACACACAATCCTGTCAGAGTGATGTCATGTGTAGTCGCAGTGTGCATGTGTCAGTGTGTGTGAGTCAGAGTGCAGTAATGCAGATGGATGCAGCGGTAGTGTGCAGAGTGAAATGAGTCCCTCTGATCGCTCGTTTCACATCAAGGTTAAACGAATGTCCTTTGAGCGGGGTTAAAAAAAATCACCCCCTCACCCTCTTCATCTTCCTTTCTTTCTCCCTCTCTACATTACTCCTCCTTCACTCCTCCCACTCTCATCTCACTGGAAAACTTGGTTGCTTAAAATTTAATGCCTTACATTGCATGGTCGCAAAGAATGTTCCATATTTCAGGAGGAGCCTCGACACAGTTATGGGTACAGGAGATTAGTGCACTCTTTTACACAATGTGCCAAATATCAGGAGAGGATCATTTTGAAATATGATCACAGGTCTGTATCCAATGTTGAAAACTGATGTCATGCAGGAGACTGAGGTGTCCCGTAGGGGAGATCTCGACAATAAACACATTGTGCCTTGTACGCTGAAAAATTTTACTATTAGAGTGAAATTTTGAAAGACTGTTTAATCTCATTTACACACAAAAAAAACCCAGACATTATCTTGACTTTACCCAGCTGAGATGTGTGTGTGAAGGCAAACAGACTTTCAGAAAGATTTGGATAATTCCCTTATGCCCACCTCGCACTTCCTCTACATAAAGTCTGAGATTGACAATAGCAAATTATCAGGGTAATTCACTGAGGAAAAGTGGGAGGGGTGATGATATCCTTCTTTGCAACTGCCTCAAAACTAAAAAATGTAAACTTGACAGGCAAGATAAAAACATCTGCTGTTGTGTTTATTTGACGGTAAAGAGAGCAACAGATACTGAAATGTATGTCTTGCGTTTGAAGGTGAACTTTCCACTGCACATTCATCAAAGTTCTGTTCACTTCTGCTCAAAAAGGATCATCACCATGTCTCTAGCCAAACAAAGAGCCTTCTCGTGCTGCTGTTGAATAAGGAGCTAAAACACTGCAGCTTTCTTACGGTATAATATAGTGATGCAGCATTACTTTTAAGTGCGACAATGCTCCTCTCAGCTCTATCGTCACAGCATCACTGCAGTCAAGATCACTTACACTAAATTGTGATCATAGTGTAGAGCTCTGCTGCTTCATCTGCTATTATATTATGAACAAGGACTTCTATACTTTTAACTTTGTGTTCTGCCTACTGGTGACCATCCCACCGCCCTCAAACACTTCCCCCTCATCCAGCAGAGCCTCCTTCCTGTTGAAATGATTTAGCGCGAACAACCATGTCAAAGTATTTCATGGTTGGACTTTCTGGACATCATCCGGTAGCAGTAGAAGTTATTAGAAAAAATTTTTTTCCATGAAGGACTTTGAGTTTGTTTCCATTATTTTGGCTAAAAGTTTTGCACAGGTTCTAAAATTACTATGCAGCCCAATATGAGCAGTCCAACAATTTAGCTTACTTTACCATCTAATATCCAAATGGTAATGGGCTCAAAACATTTTAGAGGCTACATTTTTGAGTAGCAGTCATAAATAAATGTCTGTTTAATGCCTTATGATGAAATGGTGAGTATTTAGGACAACGGAGGAATTTTGATATCACTGCTTTAAATCAGTTAGTTGTAGTTTTATGGGCCCCTCCATGAGACTGCGACGTCACACATTAAATAGGCTATTTTATATATTTCACTAGAGCTCATAGAAAGTGTTTGGGAATGGGCAAAATCTTTAAAAAAGCAAATCTGGCAGGTGATTGGATGATAATTCTGTCAATCACATATGGGCCAATCAGATAATGTAGTAGGCCAGCACTACTGCTGTATTGGGAAGGGCAGGACGTGAACCACTTCATGAAACAAACTCTCATCCAAACATGCTGAGTGAAAATATCCTTTCCATAGAGACATCTGTAGTTTAGTTATGTTTTTTATGTTATGAAGAAATCGGTCCAGACCTGATGAAACTTTGACTGAAGCTGTTAGCATTTATACTGATCTCTGTACAAGCAGTCACTTACTGCTGTCATCTCACTTTTAAAGACTTTTAAAATGATGTCTTCTCATGGACAGGATAAGCTCTTTAGATCTTGCCAGCAGTTGTTAACAACTGTTGGAAAAACTTTTAAAAAACATTAAATTTACAAGTGAGGCATTCACAGGTATGTCTTATTTTGTTACATTAAAAAAATCTTAATCAGATCTATGATGTTTTTAAAGATCCTGTAGACTTAAAGTCAGTAGAACGGAAAGAGCTTGGATGTTGATTTATTCCTGTGCTACTTTCAGCACCACTTACAAATGACATAATTAAAATTTTAGGGAGCAGCATTACACTTCAGTCACTCAGCGTGGGGCTGCTCTGCTGTCTGAGCCGCTGGTTTGGCTCCCCTCCAGCAGATCATACCCACAGTCCAGCTCTGTTTCTGGTGCTCAGAGAGGGGATCCCTCAGTCTTTGGCTGCCTCAGCATCCTGCTGGCTTCAACTACAGCAGACATGAGAGACAGAGCTGAGCCGCTGAGGGAGAGCAGCCCTGATCATTCACAAATGTGAGGATGACTGAAGAGGGAGAAACTTTCAGATCTGAAATCTGTTCTCAGACAAGAGAGAGCAAATCTAAACATGAAGTGTGAGAATCCACCCGAGACCTTAAATGTCACTTTTAACTGGTGGGCAAAAAAAACACCACAGGGCCGGGCAATGTTATTTAAAAAGTTGAAATATTTTTTTAAAATAGAGATACACAGCATTTACCTCTGCAAAGAGAGTTATATTAAGCCAGTGTTTGTCTCCCTGAATGTCTGTTTGTGTGCAAAAGAACTTAAAAAAGATCTTTTTAGGAAATATTAGTCATGTCAAGAAAGTAGTAATTCAGTTTTGGTGGTGATCAAAATATCAATTGTGATCCAGTATTTATTTTAAGGATTTGTTGACATTATACAATAGGGCAGTTTTCCACATTTTCCATAATCATTGTTAAACTCATTTAACAATGTCAAAATGCCTTGGCCAAGGTTTGTTCTTTTACAGCACTCACAGTTCTCCTTTTTTCCAGTTGAAAGACTTTTTCAATTGGATTTTCTGTTTTTATTTTTCATAATGTGCATTCTTAACAATTTAATTTGCAAAATAACTGTGGCAGCCAAGCTATATCCAGTATCAAGGTTGTCAGAGTTTTTTACACTCTGAAATAGTATGTGTTTCAACATGAAAATAAATGAAAAGGCTGTATTCATAAGTACAACTGTTCAACAATTTTAATTGTTTCACTAAAAGAACATAGCATGAATGGCAACATTTGGACAAGTGGGTCAGATTGAACTAGAATCCCCTCATACGCAAGGGGCCTTGCTCCCCTCCAGTTTTATCCACCTGCGCAAATACTGCCAATAGTGCCAGGTATGGCACACAACACATTAACACATATCTTTCAGAGTGTCCCTCTGGACACTCTGAAAGATATTTTCCCATGAAACATATCACAATAAAATACAAATAACATGATTACATTTAAAAGTAATCAAACTTTTCTTTGTTACGATTTCACAGTTTAGGAGAAAAAAAGTGTAAATGTTAAAATGTTGTGTATTTACAAGAAGCCAAAAAACTAAAATTTGAAATTAAGAACTATAAAATAGTGTGACACTGTCAGTAGAAAGTTTTGCAAGATACAGTCATTTCATCATACCTACATTTCAGAACTTCACTGAATTACCCTGTTTTCTTGGACCAAGTAAAAATGTTGGTTTAGAGAGAAATAATTGTAGATTATTGCCCTCCGACATAATATTAAAATAATATTTTGTCCATTAAGAATTAAAACCCAGTGGGCAAATGCAAGAAGAAATTAAAAGTTAGCAATTTAAAAGTATATCACAGAAACTTTAAATTCTTTTTTTTTTTTGTAAATAGATGACTAAAGTTCAATTTCAGTAGTTTCTCACAAATTTTCAACCTTACAGTTAAACAATTTAAACAACACAATTTTAACACTGATGATCTCAGTTTCGGGGATTCTTCTCTATTTTTCTGACAAAGGGGATTCCCAGAGGTGTATCAAATTTGCAACTTGTAGAATCTGACTTCTGAGATCAACTGGAACCCACATAAGTCACCAAAAGAGGATGGCAGGGCAGCAGGGGCAACAGACGAATTGACAGTATCTTGTAAGCATAAGGTTAATCCACAAGCATCAATCTTAATCAGCTGTTCTTTTTTTAAAACAAAAATCTGCTAGTTCTGATCAGGGCTTGATCAATTAGGGCCCTTTATACTTGCCATGAACCAATTTAACTTAACTAAACTATCATGTGATGCATCAGGACTATGGGCATCTTGGTAACGGTTTGATCCAAATTCAAGTACTCTGCAAACAATAGGAACTTGATGCTCAAGAAATATTTTTTTGCAAGTAAAATGTCCTTTTACACTTACCTAAATCAGAATCAGAATCAGAATCAGAATCGGGTTTTATTGCCAAGTATGCAACACATACAAGGAATTTGACTCCGGCAGTTTTCTCTGGTCCAAGGAGGTAGACGCAAACAAGACACAATAAAATAAAATAAATGTAAGTGTAAAAAAGAGGCTGGGATAAAATGTGCAGGAATATTTAAATATTGGTAGTGGGGAGGAACCTCGCATTGGTCCCTGCCCTGGGCCCCCAAATTACCAAAGCTGCCCCTGGTAAGAAGATCATATTGTCCTGCTGGAGCTCTGAAGGTCTGAGGGTGCTGGACTGTGGAGCAGGAGGAGCTCTCCAGCAGAGACACCACATTACACTGAGCTGCAGATGACGAGACGTTTCAGCACATGAGCGGCGGACAGCTCCCGAATCACCAGCTGCTGAACATCAAGAGCAGCGTCTGAGTGACTGAGAGTGAGTGCCAGAGACTTTGAGATGCTCCAGACCTGCAACAGCCGCCTACCTGCCACAGGAGGGTTATTACCGGGACAGCCGCGCTCCCATGTGCATGCAGCGGGAAATAATAATAATAAAAAAATGCACTCACCGTGTCTGTCTGCCTCTCTCCCCGGAGCGGGAAGGGTTAATCTGCAGTGCGGGCGAGCAGCTCCAGCTTGTTGTATCCGAGCACACCGGTTTGTTCCGCCTTTACCCCCCAGCTCCCCTCCCCTCCATCCCTCCCCTCCTCTCCTCCGCCCTGCCTCTCCCTCAGAAACAAGGGATGAGATAACACATTAAGATTCTCTTCCTCATCACATCACCTCTCTCCCTCTCTCGCCACCGCGCGCTGCAGCGGATGGACGCAGAATCGCAATTCACCAGAGCAGGTACATGCAGTGTTTACGCAGATAATGCGCAAAAACTGACACAGTTTGTTGCAGGAAAAGACAGGCGCGTTTAAAGATGCTCATGAGTAACTGGTGGATTGCTGAGTGGTGTTGTGACCATGTTAAAAGATGCTGCACTGGGACTCGGAAATGTCTGTGGGCCGTGCAACTTCAGATCCTCTTTCAAATGGAAAAGTAAACAAACATGAATTTAAATGAAGGCTGCTATAGACACAACACATAATGCCTTAAACCAACAGAGAAACTAGAGGCGAGAACTTTTCAGCACTCTTCAAAGTGTTATGGTTCTGGTCAGGTCATGGTTCTCCAACTCTGATCCAGTCGCTGCTTGGATCAAAGTTTAATCTTACAAGCACTTTAAAGAGCCCATTTTTCCTAATTCCTTAGGGAATGTTGTACACTTCTTCATTTTTTAATAATTATGTTGTCTCAGCTCTGATTGGTCGACTGTCTGCCCTAGTGATTGTGCTGTCTTGGACATTTCATGCTGTCTAACTTCCATGTTCTACACTCCCTTTGCGACCTTCAGCAAACAACTGAAGGCTGTAACTCTAGGGGGCCTTTCCCGAGGGGCTGGGAGAATGAGCTGTTTTGAGCAGCTACTGGCACTGTAAACAGGGCTGTGTGTTGACTTCTTGACATGTGCCAGGAAACACTGTGGAGTAAACTTGTAAAAAACACTATGAGCAAGACAAAAAGTCTGCTGCATCGGAGCTCTTTCAGCTGGTGGGTAGAAGCCCCAAAGCAGGTCAAAGACATTTACAGCTGGTTGTTAATCATTGGGTTAGTGATTTAATTAGATTCCTTCAATCAAATCTAACTGATGGAAAAAAATCACTTGTAATTTCTAATTCCAGGTCCTGAAGTCAGTCTTAATTTTCCATTTTAATGAACATACATTCTTAAATGCAACAATATAACATTAAAACGATACAGAAACCCTTGTAACCCACCCTCCTCCTTCCCTCAATGAGTTCTACATTAAGAAACATATTAATAATATCAGTATGTGCTTTACATTTTGAACATACATACATTTCAGTGCATATAAATATGCATACAAACACATACATCCAATGCATCATAAGTCCATAATTTGATCATCCTCTTCATTTTAATTTCTGCATCACAATACTGTAACTCTGGCCACGGAGCTAGTAATACGTCATTTTGGGATCATAAAGGTAGATGCAAGGGTCCATGTCCAGTTCTATGTGTTTGTACATTAAGGTTATTTGTGAAGGTTAGGAAATAAGGTCAAATCTTGTAAAAGCCCTAAACTTTTTTCTCTTGCCATGTAAGTTATTTTTTCCAGTTTGAAATTAGATGACTGCTGTGTGATCCATTGGCCAGGGTATGCCCCTGAGTCTCCTTCCATTTAAAGTCAATTACACATTTAGCTTGTAGCAGGCAGAAATTATGAATTAGTTTATGTTTCTTTACAGTCACTGGGAAATCCTCAGAGTATATGTACAACAAACACGTCTTCGCCTCAACTGGAACAGGCCTTTCTGTCAGGTGAGAGATTAAGTCAAGAACCTTTTACCTGAAAATCTTCAGGTTTTGACAGCTCCACATGCAATGTAGTAGGGTACCAACTTCTTCCATACATTTGATGCAGTGGTCAGGAATATTGGGACTAAAGTGGTGCAGTTTAACAGGTGTGATATTAGTCCTTCTAGTTTGAGTTTGGGCCAGAAGACATATCTCCTTCCAGTCCTCTACACTGATGTCAGAAGCACAGTGCCAGTAGATTTGTTGGTCCAGTCTACAATCATCCACTTTCCTTTCATACTGACGGTTTACTCATCCCAACAATCATCTGTTGCTGATTGGCTCTGACTTATGCAACAACAAAACATGTCTGTCAGTCAAATTCACAAAGTCTAACAAGCTTCTTTTTAGCTGGGGTTGTTCAAGACAACATCCCAGAAAGAGCAAACTGTGGAGGGAGACCCTGAGCTTATGAAGCTGAACCATCTGCAGCCTCAATGCAGCAGCCCTCGTGTGTTTACAAAGCTTCTCCTTTGTAAACAGGATTGTATAAAGAGATGTTCAGAGGTTATTGAGGGAAGAATAATGTTGTTATGCCTCTGCTCTTGGGGAGAAGAAGCTGGAGGCATTGTGTTTTTAATTTGTCCATTTCTACATGTAACAGCAAATTATTGTGAATGCAGTATGTCATGATGGCTTGGAGGGGCTTTCTAAAACTTAAATACACATGACCTCTCTGACTCAAGTATTAAAGGACTTCATTTTTCAAAGTCACTATGCCTGAAGTTCACAGTTTGCCTATGAATGCAGTTCAAAAACTCCGAGTGTTCAAAGAGTGCTTTCAGGAATTGTAATCAAAACTTGCACATGATCAAAGTTCAAGGTCATGGACCCATGGATGTACTGCTTTAAGGACTGTCATCAAATGTCAAAGTTCAAGGGCATAGACCCATGGATGTACTGCTTTAAGGACTGTCATCAAATGTCAAAGTTCAAGGTCATGGACTCATGGATGTACTGCTTTAAGGACTGTCTTCAAATGTCAAAGTTCAAGGGCATAGACCCATGGAGGTACTGCTTTAAGGACTGTCATCAAATGTCAGAGTTCAAGGGCATGGAGTCTCATGTTCACCCCTTGATGAGAGTTAAATCTTTAAACACTCTTAGAGTTTCTCTTCACACTGGTGAGCTTTGGAGGCACATTGGGCTCTCTCTCTCTCTGTCTCTCTGTCTCTCTGTCTCTCTCTCTCTCTCCACATCTGCTTTTGCCCCTTTTGTTTGCTCCTGTACTCGTCTCTGGCTCTTGTCTTGTAGGTGGCCTGGGATCCTTGTCGGAGACTTCCTACTGCTGTGGAGTCACGAAGCCTCAAAAACTACAATTATAGACATGACACATAGTTGGCCATTTCATTAGGAACATTCCATTCCCATTATCATTATAGCTGTTCATGTAGATATTAGCATGATCTCCCTATCCATGATCAATACATCTACAGTATCTATTTTTTATTACCACATAGGCATGAGGTCCCTCTTGAAAATGGGATGTCACATCTCAAGAGGCCTTTAACACACTTATACTTAATGGAGACAAATATGGTTTGGGATGCACTTGTGGTCTGGGCATCCATGAGTTTGTCACTACCATAAATTCTTATTTTCAGTAAGAATATCATTGGTTATACTACTATAAAATGATCACCACAACCATTCAGACATGAGGACCCTCCTGAAAATGAGATGTAGCATCTCAAGAGGCTAACCTCTAATAAATCAGATGACAGGTCTGTGTTCATGAACCTGTCCCTAACTTTAGTTCTTATTCTAGTCCACTTGTCTCCTCTTACCTTCCTTCTTTTGCCCTCACACCCAACACAGCATCGTGTGGATTTGCAGTTCATCATGAGACTGGGATCCACATTCAAGATTTCCTACTGCTTAACAGAAGGTTTTTTCTTGCCGCCATGATGGAGGGATTCAGGATTGGCTTTATGGATTTATGTTGGGTGATGATTGATTGATTGATTGATTGATTGATTGATTGATTGATTGATTGATATATAAGGTCAGTGGGCCTCATGATCATCCCTTCTCTGTGAACCCCAACATCTAACATAACTGATGACATTTTGGGGTCTAAGGGTGGGTCAGAGGTGTCCAAACTTTTTTCATCAGCAGGAAAATTTACAGATGAGAGGGACACCTTGTTCTTCACCTTTAATGTGTCAAAGTGTAGGACTTTGGGATGACCAGTTCGGGTGCCTTCACACCCAGCAAGTTTGGTCCAGACCAAATGACCTCTGCCTTTTTTGGATTGTTCAATTTGTTTGGGCTGGTGTCAGAGCTTACTAACTCATGTTCATACCTCACCTAAATAAAATCTGCAAATCACTCCACCTTAAAAAACACCCTGCCTTTTATGTTGACCCATCACTGAACTTACTATCTTCTAGTTGCACTCTTCCTTTGCCACAAAACCACCGGGTGATTTTATTTTATTCTCTAAACTAAATGATGTAAAATTAGAAAGAGTCTGCTGAAGTACTTTTAGAATCATGAACTTGTTTTGCTTTTTATCCCTGATGGACAGACCAAGTTTCCTGCAGTTAGTTACTGTTTGTAGCCTTTAGCAGTCTGCACTCCTCAGTTGGGCTCCTTGTGGCCACAAGGTGCTGTAAAAGCATGTGGAGGAGAGGCATGAGCCCTATGACAGCTTTCCCTGAGCCGGTTTCTGCCGGTTAGGGGAGCTGCATCTCGCTACACCTCTCTCCAAATAAGGTCTCTCTCTCTCTCTCTGATGTTCATGTTTGAGATGTGATAGAGCTTCCTGTGACTGCAGAGAATAGCAGCAACCTCTGAATAACATCGTGGAACTGTTTTATCCTTTTTTTAAGAGAAACAGCTTCAGATGTCTTTGTCAAGCATTTTATGAAACTAGTTGCAGTTCATTGAATCAGCCCTGCAACGTAACACTTGAATTTCTTTTGTGTTTAGAGAGTCAGCAGATGTTTGCTCAGTTTAGAATTAGGACGTGATGCAGACTGTTAAAAAAGTGTCATTTTGGCTCAACACCCTGGTGCTGGTGTAAGGTGTCTGTGGTCCAACAACACAGACTATGAGATCAGCTGCTTGTGCTGTGTCAATGGCATGTCAATAAGAGACCAACGATATGTAGGCGGACCACTCTACTGTCATACCTGTACAATTCTACTACCATGACACAAAGATATAAACACCATTGGTCCTAACAGGATAATAAGCTGCTGCTTCTGTGTGTAGCTTGATGATTGTATGAAGAGATTTTCATTCAGCTTTGCACAAATATTCACTTGAGTAAGAGAATAACGTAAAACGTCTTGGACAACTGCCATCTTTTGTTTATGAAATGCAATATCAGATAATTGATTTAGAGGATTTTAATTCAATTTTACACTTATATCACTATAATGTGAGGATAAAAACTTTAAGGCTTCTGTCAAAGTCAGGATCATGGAGTGTTATGATCATCCTTTACTTGTGAAACAGTTCTATAAATGCATTATTGTAGGAATGTCTTCACAGATTATCTTTACGCTTTGCAAGTGGCTTCAACAGTCAAAGGTCAAAGGTCATAGAGTCTGGTGGTCATGATTTGCTTGTGAGTGCAACATGTCATGAAAGCATTCAGGGGTTTCAGCCAAAGTTGCACATTTGTCCGCTCTGATGTAAATATGAACTTCTGAACTTTGAAGGTCATAAAGGTCATGGGGGCATTGCGCATCATCCAAACCCTTCTGATGAGCACAGTATCTGAGAAGTGCTTTGAAGGATATTCTCAGAACGATGGCAGCAGATAGTGCACATGCCTCACAGCAAGAAGGTCACTGATTCGACTCTAAAATTGACCTAGGTATGGAGTATGACCATGAAAGGTTGTCTGTCTCTCTATGTGGCCCTGCTATTGGTTTGGACCAGTTTAGGGGGTACCCTGCCTCTTACCCATGGCCAGCTGGGATAGGCTGCAGCCCCCCACGACCCAAAAGGGATAAGCCATACAGATAATGGATGGGGTGGATGGATTTCTTAAATATTGCACAAATGTCTTCCTCAGCTTGTGGATGGACTGCATAGATTTCAGAGGAAAAGGTCAATCATGTTTGGGCCTCATGGTCAACCTTTGTTGGAGGACTTTATACCTCAAGATCTGTCAAACTGTCCTCTCAAACATGAATGAGTAATGTTTACATGAAGAAGGTATAAGGCCATCAGCAAAGGTTATTTAGGCTTATGATTGTCCCTTCTCTCCAAGATCTTATAAATCCCTCCATCACAAAACACCCTGATTGTTGACCCACACTGTACTTTCAGTATTCAACATTTGTGTGTCTTAAAGGGGGCATAAAACCAGCAGGCCGATCGAGTTTCTTTGACAGCTTAAGTGCATCATCAGGTTTTTTATTTTTGCATTATGCAGCTGTCACTTCTTCAACTTAGTCATAGATTTAAAAAAAACACCAAGAACTACACTTAGTCTAATGTCAGGGCCATATCTCCACTACGATAACTAATTAACACAAAATAGAGCTGACGAAATTATGAATGAACTTGCATTAAAGTGTTGGGCCCTGTCAAACTTTTTTATGAGAGGCCAAATAACATTACAGCCCTCAGACGTTGTCTCCCAGCCTTTATTTGACTTGTGTTGATAATAAGGCTCAATCTCGTGTGCTCAAAATGAAGCAGAGGGAGCAGAGTTAATTAACAAAGGAAGGAAGTAAGAGCAATTAGAGGCAAATCATTTAGAGTACACAAATTAAGAGAACACAGCTTTTGTTCCAAAATAGAAAGAAGAGATGATTTTAAACAAACTCTTTATTTAAATAGACACATAATAGTTCATCACATCATGACCTCTAAATGCCTGTTTTTTGTTAAATCAAGTTGAAGGTAATAGTTGCCATCCTTTTTTTTTGTACAAAAACTGCAGTAAATTTTATGTTTGAAACACGGAGCAACAATGAAAACCATGAAAACATATAAATACATTTTCATTTACTGTTGATTGCAAACATTTTCCCCTTCGGCAAAATTATCATAAACTTTACTAACACCATCTGTTAAGAAGGATCAGCTCTGTTTTAACAATAAGAAGAGAGACTTATGAACACTATTCAAGTTACAGTCACAAGGGAGTTAAGGTAAGTAACAGCTCACTATCATTAATTAAATCTACATAAAATTAATATATAAACATGGATGATTTGTCCTCTTAAACATTTGCATTTCATTAATTCAGTTAGATTTGAAAAGAACAAAATTCTGAAATTCAAGAAAAACAAACAACAACAAGGATAACTGACTTATTTTAAAGTGTCAATACAATCAACAACTCTAAGAACTGACCCTTCACTAAGCCCCTCCTGCAAATGGCTACCATCCAATCCTACATTAGCAACCGTAACTCTGAGCGTTTGGCAGAAAAAGTTAGCAGACAACCGATATCTGATATGTTTGGAGGATGGTGTTGACTGTATTTTCTTTCCCAAGCCCAAGACAAAAGAAGAAAGATGTCGGGTGTTGGATAAAGCACTGTAGAAGAACAAAAATGGCCGAATCCCTCTAAAATCAGCAAGAACACCAACATTTGTTCTACAGTAAGGTGCAAACTTACATTAGCTAAAGCCCCAGTCACACACTCCCGTTTCTCATGGCGATTGTGCACGATTGTCATAATCCTGATAAAGCGTGCTTTGGTCGCGGTGCATGCGCTACTTGGTCTGGATCAGCGTTGCATAGTCGTGGATGAATGGCGGGGAACGTGGAAGGGTCCCGACAGTTTTGAACAGTTCAAAACTGTCGTGGAGAATCGGCGTTCTCAGTATAGCGAGGTAGAAGCCTAATGCAGGCCTAATGCGAGTGGTATTAGCGTGGCAAGTACGGAGCTCAGTCTGGCTGAACGTGGCTCAATCGTGAAAGCTTTATGAGGATGACTGACAAGGATGTATCCGTTTGAGTTCCGACTGTGTCCCGTTTAAGACGGCGCAAGCGACGGGGCTCAGTCGGGGCTTATGTGACGCGAACTGAGCTCGAGCGGGGCTGATGTCCTGTCAGCGGGATGGAATCTTCCTCATATCGCTGTATTAACCTAACTGGAGCGGGACAAACGCAGCCTAAAGCGCTGTAGCAGCGCCACTGACGGTGCATTTACGGGGTGTGTCCAGGGGTGAGACAGTCATTTAACCCCGTATCATAGCGATCACACCAGCCTCCTCAATCGTGTACAGTCGTGCACAGTCGCTATGAGAAACGGGAATGTGTGACTTAGGCATAACCACAGCTTTGAGTGTCGGGTAAGCTAACATTAGCAAACAAAATGTCTCAGTAGTAGAATACTTTTGTTAAACCTTGAGTGACTTTTGAGAAAAAGAAATACTAGTTACAGATAGAGACTGACATACTGATATCTTTAGCATTTTGTGAACGCCCTTAAAATGGGCAAACACAGCCAAAAAGAAAGCTAACTTAAAATTAATTTTAATTGAAACAATATATATGTTGTCTTACCATGCTGTAAAAGAACACTGTGTCAACACATGAGGTGCCTGATGCTTGCATCGATATCCATGCTCTTCCCCCCCTATTTTACTGACCTCTTCATTTGAACTCCAACAACAGTGTAGGAAGGAAAGTTTGACAGGTGTAGCAAGAGTTGTAAATGGGGGTGGGGCTTAGTGAAGGTCTGATAAGATCAACAAAAAAAGTAACATCCTTGGCTATAAAAAATGCTCAGGTTTTACACAATCTGTAACTGTACTTTTTAGACATCATACATTTTGTTTTTGTGGGGTGAAAATAACAAAAATAAGTTATACAAGACAAGTTGATGAAAATTCATGTGAATTGAAAAAAAGTAAAATAATTTATTCATGTTTGGTGCACGTATCAAAAAGTGAAAATTAGAAAAGTACAGTAGATGACAAATATCTACAGAATTTTGAATTAAAGTTGTAAAAAATGTTGTGAGCTACGGACATACTGATTCATTTATCAAATGATTTAATATCACAACAGAACTATGCAAAGCAACTAAACTGCACTGTCTGAAAAAGGCATATTTGTCCTCAACTCAGGTTCATAATTGCATTTCAAAGACTATTATAGTATGTTCAAAATGATGCATAAAACACTTGAGTTCTCAAACACTGAACTCCCTGATCCACCTGTATTCCAACTGCGACCGAGATGCTCTGTTAGAAAACTCCTGCCGTTTTAAGGTCCCTTCCCCATTTCATCCTGGTCTGATCTAACTGGATGACTGGTCTACTCTGTGATAATAGGTCAGTCTGGCATATTCTCAACAGCTCTGTATTTTTCTCCAATCTTTTCCTTGCATTTAGCTCACCACCTTGAACCAAGGTTTGTACAATGGTACAATGTCACAGTGGTATGGCAAATGGAATTAAGCTTATACATAAGGACTTTCTAGTCTCTTTAAATACTCATAACAGCTTCACACCACAGGTCACACCTGCCTACTCACACCCTTCACTCAGTGATGGTTGGAGGTTGTGTCACTTGTCCTTGTCTGACGCAACAGTGGGAGTAACTTGGGTTCAGTGTCTTGCTTATAAGGACACATCCCCTTGTGACAGCTGAAGCTGAGCTCAAACTTGCAGCCGTCTGATATCCGACCAAATGCATCAGACTGCATCACCAATGCCCCGTGGGAGTGAGAGGTCTATTTTGGAGTGGGCTGAAAAAATGTGCTGTTTTAGACAGCTATTGGCACTGACCACAAGAGGGTCAAGAGAAGCCTTGATACCACAAACTTTTTTGTCTTGTGCACAGAAGTGCTCTATCATGAGGAGACATGTAAAACCCACTGAAGGGCATACAACATGCTAGTAAGTGGACATAGCCTTAAGCTGCATTCATACAGAATGTGACTTGGCAACTGAGATCGCGTTGTCCACCCAAGTCGTGTCACCTGATCATAAAAAGCTCATTTGGTCACTGTTGCCATCGTTTTACTCAGTGACGTCACGCCCACTCGAGTTTCACCCTGCAACCATATCATATTATATAATAGGATGGATAAGCTGACATTCCAACTGTATTCCTTTTCACTCACCTACCAACCACAAAACACTGCAGCTGACGGCCCTGCAGCACATTGTCTGTCAGCTGCACCTCAAGTAGTTAGTTCTCTGCAGTCCCATCTAGGCAGAAATAATGTCCTCACTAACTAATGTTCCCCGCAGACAGGGATTGTCACTCTGTGAACCGAAATAACACAGTTTGTATGAGTGTTGTCACACATCCGCACAGTGTTGATTGGCTGTCACCTGAATATTTTCTAATTTTTCAACTTTGGCAATTGACTGACGCAACCTGGTAGCGACCGAGTCACCCAGATATTGTCCGCCACATCGCTGGAGGGTTGGCCCCGCCCCATTGCAGCTGAATATTCACTATGCATGGAGCATGGTTGCCAAGGTTGTGTGAAGTATAAATGCAACTTAAGACGCTCCATTTGAGCTCCTACCACTTTAAATCTTCCTTCTCCATGAGGACCTGGTCCATTCTGAATACTGATATGCTATGTTGTAATTGGCAAGTTCAGTACTTTTCTGTGACATATTGTCAAGGACTCTGCAATCATTCTGCGGTTTAAACTCTGCACTGCTTGATACTCCAGAGCCATTGGGGTTTTAAGTGCTGATGAAACAACAGCAGAAAGTCACAATGGTCATCACACTGTGGGGATGAACCACTTCAGGCATAGGAGTAACATATCACATGAAAAAGACATTTAAAACACGCCAACATGGGTGTAAGAGTCACAAAAGCAAATTATGGACTCTTTAAAATCCAAATCATTCTTCATGCATTTTGATCAATTCTGATTTTATAATGTAACCCACAAATCTGGTAATGTTTAAAATAATTAAGATATTATATGACTTCTTGCAGTACTTGTGATATCAGTGAAAACCACAAAATGGTCTTTCCACAACAAAACCAGGAGACAATATAACAAACCAGAAAAGCAAAGTGCTCAAAGCATTCTTAAAGGATATAGCTTCATCAAAAACAACAAAACCCTTTTTTTCTCAGGGTCCTATCTTTGCTTCTTTTCACTTTACTAAATCCCCACTTTAAGTGCTTTGTCCTCCTTCTAGTGTTTTCTTTTTGGGGATTGTTCTCTTGTGTTCATAGCTTATTATTCTTTGTTCCTCCTTTTTCCTCTGCACATAAAAACTTCTCTGTACTGTAGGAAACTCACTGGGCCATTTGGACCACAACCGCCTTCCAGGCTCTGTCTTTGTCAAAGTCCTGCAGCGCTCCATTGGCTGCCTGCTGCTGAGGGAGCAAAACAGGATGAGAGAGAGACAGAGAGAGAGAGAGAACAAGGAGATAGATGACATGTAAGAAATACTCATTTATTATCATGTGATCCAAGTTAATCACATGTGCTCTACTGAGTTATGCACAAAGTAGCTCATAGTCTTGCATATCTTTAATTTATCTCCTTGGCCATGGAGTGATGGATGTATTGACGCAGAAGACACACGTGTCCTCTTTCTGTCTTACCTCACAGTAGTGCATCTGGGTGTGGGGGCCGTCCTCGCTCTCTGAAGCCCCCATACGGAGTCGGCTCTTGTAGGCGGCACAGTGCACCACAGTGGCAGCGGTTAGAACTGCCTGCACCAACAGCAGCACCATCAGAATCAGCAGAAGGATGTCGTAAGATTGCTGAAACACACACACACACACACATATGCAGGCATGGATAAAAAGGCATCATTATGAGAGATTCCTCAACGAACCAATTTCACAGTTCATCTAAAATCTAGATTTAGGTCAAATATGCAACACACAGGACAGTGTACATCTCAAACTGCAGCAGCCTTAATTTAATTTTACCCACCTTCGCTGTAGGCACTTCATGCAGGAAAATTTCTATAAAGCTGATCACACTGCAAGAGAGGAAGCCAGAGGCGGAGAAGAGCAGTGGAGACGTCACGCTGCTGATGGCAATAAGCACCTCCACCTGAGAGACGCCAGAGTGAGCAGAGGAACAGACACAAGGAAGAGAGACGGAAGAGGCAAAAAATAGTTTGTTGACCCAGTTAAGTAAGTTAAGTTTGAATCCAGAACTTTCTGTCATGAACAGTGTCGAAGGCAACATATCACAAAGTAATCAGGCAGGTTTTCTTTACCGGATGTCTTTTTAATGGTCTCAGGATCAGGGGTGCTGCCAGAAATTTTGGGCCACTTCAAAAGGTATCAGTTTGTGCCCCATCCCAAGTGAACTCAGCACAGCTTTAAATAAATATGACATGTTTTTAATGGATCACTTATTATAACTAGAAAAGCACTCGGAGAGTGCAGACCTCCGCCAACGCCACAGTCCTCACCCATATTGTGATCTTGACCATAAATATTAGTCCTACCTTGACTTCATCTAAATATTTAGATTCCTTGACCATGAAAACATACCATTAGCAATTGGATTCATAATGATATCTATTTTAGTTCAGTAGTTATTCACAGAAATCACATTTTTCGTCATGGCGGCCAGACGCTGATCCGGATCAACACCAAAATCAAATCAGTTCTTCCTTTTCCCATGCTGAACATTTCATTAAAATCCATCCATTACTTTTCGAGTTATTTTGTTCACAGACAGATGGACGGATGGACAGACGGACGGACGGACGGACGGTATCTTACACTGGGCCAGGACATGTGCTATTGATTAAAGCAAAGCCCCAGCACAGATGGAGACCTTAGCTGGTGGGCTATGTGGAAATTGCGGGTTGCATTCTTCAGTCAGCAGTATATAATTTAAACATAACCCAAGTTACTTTAAAATGCCAGAGAAGTAACTTTAAATTAAGGTCACCCAGCTCTAAGGCTGAGGTCAAAGTCCTAGTTTGGTACTTAACATGGCTTGTACTCACCAGACATTTGTTGGGGTATTCTGATACAACGTGACTGGCAATAGCACTTGGGAAACACTGCAAAGCATAAGAAATCATACATAGTTATAACTGTTAACAGACAGGATATCATTCTTTCTGTCTGTGCTGCATCCTGTAGCATAAAATACAATTTTAAACCTCAAAACTTACAGCAACAAGAATCCAGAAAAATGTGACAGACAGGTATGGTCCAGGGAGCAAGGCATCCATGTTGAGGGCAATGATTCCTCCAAAAACAGCAGAAATTCCAACGATTACTTCAATCACCTGTAATAAACAGTGTTCAGTGATTGATTGTCATTGAAATATTAAATGCAAACAGTGGACACTACTCACAGAGTATGCTTTGAGGAGCCGAGTGGGGAACACCGCAGGCTTTATGACAACAGGTCTGTCGTATGTCTGCTGATGAAAGACGGATGGAAAGATTAAGAGGAGTTAGGAGGGAAGGAGAAAGCTAAAGGGAAAAGGAAGAAGAGAAGGACATCAGTTCAGAGAATGAAAGGGATCAATCATCCCGGACACACAAACACACACCTTCCTGTGGCAGCAGCAGTCCTCTGCAGAGCGGGCGGACAGGATGACAGTGCTCGCCATCAACACCTCCAGCAGAATCATTAGGATGAGGTTAAAGTTGATCTGAGAGCAACAAGGCCGGGAGGTCAAGCACCCATGACAACAGAGTTACGATTTACAATAAAATACACAGAAACTAACATACTGGTACTTAATAAAGGATGAGGAACTGCCTGTCAGATAACCAGAGAGATATGACTAACTAACTTGTTACTTCTCATCATAAACAACAGACACTAAAACACTGACTTTCAATTAATCAGTGATTCAATACAGAGTAAATAACCATGATGATGATTATCTAAAAGTCATCAATTACTTTTTAATGTTGATGACGACTTGTTCACATTCTACAATCTGAATTTCTGAGTATCTAATTCACTTATCTGACAGCCATACCAAACTGTATGAACTCTTTCCAGCAGTCATTATCCATCGATAAATAAAAACCAATTTAAAAAGAAATATGAAGAAATCATTTTCACAAAGTAGGAGCAAGGAGGGGCTGTTGACTATCACAAGGTATATGTTGAAGGTTCAATGTTTATCTATTTATTTATTTATTTATTTATTTTTGCTGTACTAGCATGCAATTACTTATACTTAAACAGTAACTGTACCAATGAAAATGTCTTAACCAGCATTCATTTACTTATTTGTTACCTAGAAACTATACCAATTTTTGCCTGGACGATCTGCAGTTAATTGTGCATTTCATAGTAGTTATACTCTGCCTATTATAGAGTTAATTAGCAGCTGTTGCCTACCTATTTATTCCTTGATTATTTAGTGGTTAGCTACTTATGTTTTCCTAGTTTATTGAACTGAAGGTACATATTTGTTATCCAGTAACTATGCCTGTCATAAAATAGATTAATTAGGGGTGGACAGTAACTAAGTAGATTTACTTAAGTACTGTAGTACGCTTAATGAGAACTTTAATTGAGTATCATTTTTTGGAAACTTATGACTTTTACTGCACTACATTTGAAAGACAAAGATTGTGCTTTTAACTCCACTACATTTCTTTGAAGGGTCCTTACTCGTTACTTTTAAGTATAGCTCTGAAATCAGCAGCTGAAATTTCTTTTCTCCTCTAAACTGCAATCTGTGTGTGATTCGTTAAAGAAGTGATGCCATACCTGTACTTCGCGCATGCACTGCTCAGATCAGACAGGTAAACCTTTAGCTAACTAACTAACTAACAGTTTGCATTGGATGTAACGATTGAGACACAGACAACAAAATAAATAAAATGAAAAATGGCAATGGTTGTAAATTTAGTTGTGTTTCAATAGGCATTTCCATAGGCTCTTTAGCATATTTTACAGGATTTTTAAATGTGTCAATGCATTCAGTAGGTTGTTTCAGTTGTTACGTTCTGTAAATTTTGTGGCAAGAATACAATAACATGTTGACTTTAAAACAAAAAAATCATTTTAAATACTTAAGTATTTTCAAAAGAAGGTACTTCATTACTTTAACTTAAATAAAAAAGAACAACTTTTACTTGTATCGGAGTAATGTTAGATCAGGAATATCTATACTTTCCCTCAAGTAATATAGTTGAGAACTTTCTCCACCACTGAGATCAATCAGCAGTTACTTATTTACCACTTGGTCAGCTAGCAGTGTATTACTTACTGTCTTCCTGGTTTACTAACAGGTAGTTACATATATATTACCTTATGCCAGCTTTAATGTGGATTAGCAGCCGTTATTTACTTATTTATTACCCTCAAACTATGCCAGTGACAGAGAAGATTAACCAAGCGATCAGTTTCTCACTCACTATAACTATGCCAGTTTATTTCTGAATCACTGTGCCCACTTTATTTGTCTTGTTGTGATCTGTAACCAAACATTGCTTTGTTTTATATGGAAAATCATTTATTCAGATGTATTTACGTTGACAGCTGATGGATTCAGGACCAGTTTACACCCAAACCAGACCAGGCAGGTGGTCGTCACTGCAAATGTTGACACGTAGAGAATCTGGAAATCTGACACCTTGATTTAGAAAAGACAGACCTCCATTTGTATCAAGATAAAACTCAATATAAAATAAATACTAACTGTGCAATGTGTTTACTCACTGCTACGTGTCTGTTCTTGGCAATGGCGAAACTAGCCAGTGCTGCAGGGAGGCCCTGAGAAAAAACAAAGTCATTCCCATGATGGTTTTTATTTAGGGAGAGCAGCCCTAAAATACTTTGCTGGTGAAGATAATGTAGAGATGTTAGCTTCTGACCTTTCTTCAGACAGCTGTAGCCTTTGTACATTGCATAAAATGTGTATAAAGAGAGCATTACAAAGGTGTGTCTGGATGTGAATGTGGTTTTAATGGTCACTCACTGATCCTGCAGCACAGCGCAGGTAATCCATGGCAACAGGAAACACATTCCCCAGGTACAGAGAAAAACCAGACGTAATGAGCAGACTGCCCTGAGGAAACACACACACACTCACTTACAAATGTTTGTTTTTAGATGAAACCTGCAAATAGACAACAAAGTTCTCACCAAAATATAGAAAGAATTTGTCTCATATTTCACAATGCATATTTCTGGAACTTTGTTTGCACATTAAAGCACATTTCTTAGTGTTAGTTGCAACATAAACATGCTCAATAATAATAACATGCTTGATCAGTAATGACTTACAAAAAAATAACATGTTGAATCAAATCAAGTAGAAGCTGTAAATAAAGATTCATTTGCAAAAGCAGATTCAATTCAGGAAATTTTAGTCAAAGGTTGTTTTTGAAAATGAATCTTATTTGTTGGTATCCTTCCAAGCAAGTGTAAGCCAAACCACTGTGTCTGAGTAATAGAAACTGCAGTAAGCAAATTTAAAATACAAGATTCTGACTTATTTCTAAACTGAAGTGTCTGCTTTTGCAAATGACTTTTTTAAAAATCCCCTTATTTCACATGATTTGAAAGAATCTGTAGATGTATTGGAAGGTTAGCTTGCTGGCACACTTTTAAATTCACTCTCAAACAGAAAAGCATAACCTGAATTTCTCAAGTGTGTTATGACCTGAACAGATCCATCATCGTAAAAAGTTAAAAAAAAAAAGTAAAAAGACTTCCGCTTCTCACCCCAATGACGACGCTGTAGAGCCAGGCCCTGCAGCTGAAGCAGGGGTGTTTCAGTGGCTCAGGCTGGGCGAGCTGCAGGTCACTGGCTCTGACATCCACCGTGTAGCTATCCCTCTCTGGCCTGTATCGCTCCCCTCTGTCTGTCCTACGTTCCCCCCGGCGTAGTGACCCGTTGCCCCTCTCCAGGGTGGACACAGGGGTGTAAGTGAACTCCTCTCTGGCTGAGAGCTCGTTGCACTGCATCACTGACACAGCTGAACAAGAGACGAAGAAAGGAAACATTCAAAACTCAAACGTTCTAGGAAAAATAACTGTTGATAGAACTTGATCTAACTATTTTCACAGACATACATCCTACCTTTGATAGCTTCTTTTTTTAAAAATAAAAGAGGGAATAAGTCCATGAAGATCAAATGTGAAGGTTAAAGTCAAAATGTCGAGAATACAGTCATAAATACCATTTTGAGGAAAAAGTTAAAACCATTTGTCAACAATAATATTAAAATACAAAACTCAGAAAATCAAGCATGTCAAAATAAAGTTGAAACACATTCAGAAAAATTGTTTCTTACAATTTTTTTCAATCCATTTGAAAAAAGGTTAAGAATAATGTTAAATGATGCTATTCTAAGAAGAAGACTTTCAAATTTTAACTGTATTTAATGGATTGCTGCTTTATTCTTGACTTCTAGAAAACCTATTTGGTGAAATAAAGTCTGACAAGCCCTGAATATATAACAATTCACAATCCTGCTTCTCAGTCGAAGGAAAGGGTGATTTTAGTGCAGAGCTGTCCTAATGGTTCTGCATTTTTTATTTTCAAGCAGGGCCCAGGTCTTCTGCTTTAAACCTTCTTTACCTGGTGAAAACAATACCAAGTCGTCAACATAGAGAAGACCTTTGATTTCTGTCTAACTTAAGGTGGTTTGTCTAATTGCTCTGCAAATTTATTGACATAAATAAAAAAGGTGTAGGCTTTGTTTACATCCAAAACAACCCTGCATATGGCCCAACAAAACATAGTCCTAGTCTTAGGCCCTAATTGGGTTGGCACCCGAATACCATTAAGAATCTGGAAAACGGTACTGTTATTGGTACTTGAACGTCTCTTCAACTGTCACGTAGTTATGACTCTACCGCTGTCGCAGTTGGCTCAAGCATGTCAGTGAGGGCTGAGCGCTCGAAGGTTTGGGCTCACTTTAGCAAAGTAAACTTGCCTGTGAAAACTCGGCCCGATGCAATTTTTATCAGAGAGAAGTTGCATCCAAAGGGGGAAATACTAGCAACATCACCACTTGGAGAGTGCGCATAGTACAAAGCTAAAGGAGTGCGGGCTGTTTGATTGCTATAGCAACATGAGTAAAGTTAGCATCGGTTTTGTTTCTGCTATGTCAAGTCACGTTAAGGCTTTTGTCTAGTTTGTAGTCATCATTACAGCATTGATTTTAGCACCACAAGGTATATGGGTCTGTCTGTACATGCAGTCTGTAGGGCAGCATGAAGGGTTTTGCCAACTCTTTAGCTTTCTTTTTACCTTTTGAGAAGCATTTGTAATGCATTACTTCTATTCCGTTGAAGCTTTATTATTACCTTGTAGTAATAAAAAAAAGATTAAATCTTTTAATATCTTGCCAAGTCTTTATTTTTTTACACAAAATTACGTGTTGTAGTATCGATAACAGTATCAATAAGTATCGATACTGATGAGGAGTATCGGTATCTGTATCGGTATCTGTATCGAAAAAATCCTAACGATATACATCCCTAGTCTCATGATGTGTTGCTATAGGAAAAAAATATATATTTTTTGCATTAAATGTGCAGTTTAGCAGGAGGTTTGAGTTCTTCCTCTGAATTCTTTATGCTTAGATTTAGCTGATCCTATTTTTTGGATATTTAGACCTGTTTTTATTTGATCATCTTTGTATGCCATTGTTTAATAGTGACCAATCCAGAGTACACAATCACAGAACCATCTCCAGAAATTTTCATCAACTCAACAATTTCTATCAAATATTCAGTATGTGGGACAGAACACGTGTTGCCTTCTGTCAGCATCAGTAAACATGCAGCCTCAGTGAAACTTCTTCATGGCTCATTGAGTTTATATTATGTAACATTGTGTGATTACTCAATCAGTGATTACATATTTGGCCTTATATCATAAAGAACACTTCTTAGTTAAACCTTTGGCACATTTTGGATTTGAGCACAAATTTGACATACTGATAAAACAGATCTGGGACTGATAGATTAATAATTAGTAAGGAACAAGTTGAAAGAGGTGGATAGGAATAATGATGTCAAAGGTCAATTTGAAAAAATGCAGAAGAAGAACAGAAAATGATGCAGGAGTTTACTTTTCATGCTCAAACATCCAGAATAAACATTTTGTTTTATATAAGATAGATAATGCCACTCAAACAGTTTTGTGCAACATTTTAGAGCAGGACACAGAAATGAAAACACACAAGGAGGGTGACTTCCACATTTAAAGGTTTACTACCAGCAGTAATTAATAGCTAGTTAACTATTAGTAACTGGAAGGTGGGTTACTCCTCACTTAATGTATTGGATACTTTGTAGTTATAAATAAATCTGATTGTTCGAGAAGGTGCTCAGTATCTGTACAATTATTTAAGAACAAATTGAGACCTGAATGATGGGTAACCACTGGTTTATGGGCTAATATCTAGAGGCTCTTATCAATATTGTTAAGTAACTTATAATTTCAACTGATCATTGGATCTCAGTCATAATGTATCCCGAGTTGTAAAATGGATTAACTGACCAAACTATTCCTCATTGTTAGTGATGTTAAAGTTACAATCAGTATCTCAACCTTTCTTAGTTTTCAAACATAAAGTAACTTTTTCTATTTTGGCTTACAGGATATAATTTACTTATTTGTAACTTGGTAACAATGCCAATCTGGTAAGGCTTAACTCGCAGTGAGTTATTCGACTGTTCCCACCCAGGTTAAACACTTTTTAGTGACTTTTGTTGCAAGGTAAACCAACAGTTATAATCATTTTTTAACAGGTTAAAGATGTCCATTACCCTTTTGTTCTCGAAATAATGAGCAATTAGTTCATATTGTTCCTTCACTGTTACAAAGTCATTTTTGAAGGTTAACAAGCAGGTAGTTATTAATATTATCCCTGATTAACAAACCATAATATAAGTTTGAACTACATGTGCTGATATATGTATATACTGATTTTACAGAAACAATTTGGCCCCAGTTTCATAAATAGAATAAACAGTTGTAAAACACATCTCTGATAATATCACCTATGGTGCAGTTGGGAAAATGTTAGGAGAAGCCAAACTCGACAATGAAGTGTACATTCAGAACTTTTAATTACTTCTAAGATCTGTACAGAAAGATGCAAATTTGAAGACTTAATTTTAAGTTGTGGCCAGATGTAGGATCCTTTAAACAATGTCCTTGCTGTTTTTGTTTTTCAAAAGATAACACCGGCTATAGGAACTTCAAAATGGGTAGTCAGTGTCACATTTATCATAAAGACACATATATCACAATGTTGCTGGACATACTCAATACTTTTAGCAATTAGTTACTAATAGTCCTTGTAACTATTTGGATTTGTTTTAGGTTAACTAGCAGGAAGAGACTAGTTACTCTTTTTTGCCTTGGTTGACAGGTCATTGTTTTCTTGTGTGTTCTTTAGTAATTATACAAAATTAGTGGAGGCTAATGGGCAAGTAGTGACTCATTTGCTCCCTGGTTAAGTAGTAGCTACTGTCTTCATTAGGTTTGGTTGCAGTTAGTCACTCATTTGTTTTCTGTCTGACTGGAAGAAAGATTGTAACCACAAATTAACAAAAGGTACTTAATTGTTATATAAAAACACTGTTTTTAAGTGACTCTGCCATTTTTATTTACCTTATTTTTGAGTGTTGATCTTGTTTATTTGTACGATTTTCTTCCTCATGCTCACCTGTTGTTCAGCTTTTAGCAAGTATTCCAAAGTTTCTCCGGGAAAAAGTTCCTCTGGGATCAAATCAACACATGGAGTCCGTCTTGTTTGTGTCTGCAGCTTCTCCTGCTCCCCATCTCTCTCTTCCTCACATTCTCCGTTGACCCCCTCTCTTCCTCACACACACACTTTTTCTCTCTCTCTCCTCTCTCTCCCTCTTTTACAGTTCTAAAAAGTTTTTGGAGTCCTTCAAAGCGTGGAGCTCAAACACATGGCTCTTGTGCTGCCAGAGGGAGAGCGCCTGTGCATGACAACAAGGGGAGGACGAAGGGGCTCAAACTGGGGGCAAAAGCACACACACACACATACACAACAACCCACTCACAGCCCTGAACAATAGACACACAGAGATGAGCGACACACAAAGTTACATGATCAGGAATTCCTGTTCATAAGAAGCAAAGTGAATTGAGAGAACAGCACATCAAGAGTTTAAGTGTTGGTTTTTATTTCTGTACGGCTGAACTTGAACCCTGCTGAGTCCTCTCACACTTTCACAGCTCAGTAAATTAAGATGCCCTGCAGTGCTTTAGAAAAGAGGCAACAGAGACATTTCCAGGCTTAACCTCACTCTCTCCTGTCTGCCATGATCATCTGCGTATTGCGTTGTTATTTCCTCCAATCACAGAGTTCCCCTCACTTCTATTCTTTGTGTGAGCTCATTGTGTGTTCATTGTGTCAGTGTATAAATGTGAACATGTATGTGTACCTCAGGAATCCATTTACTCTTTTTAACAGCTCAACATTGTTCCTGTGCGGTGGTAACCATAGAGACTCCCCAACAACTGCCGTCCCCCTGTCCCTCGCCATGCTAATGTCTATGCCAAACACACAATTAAAGAGGGAGAGGCATTTTGTACAGTTTACAGGACACTTTATTACAGACCATAGTACATTTTATATTTAGTACGATAACTGTCAGGTACAAGAGTAACCTGACACACCAGATGGACCTCAAAATATTTGTCTTGTCAATCTGGGAAACAGCCTGTAGAAAGTGTTTTGGGAATGGGCAGAGCCTTTCAAACACATATTAGAAGGGGATTGGACAAGTGTTACATCAATCACATTTAGAAGATGTAATTAGCAAGCACTAGAGTGTAAACAGCACTATTAAATTAGCGGCCCAAGGGCCACATGCAACCCAATAGCAACCCTCGAATGTCCCGAAATCAAGGTGATTGGGACTTAGGTCAGGCGAGAAAAGCAGGAAAAACTTTTTACAAACACTGTCAAGGTCTTACAAAAATTCCACCATTATTACAGACATTGAATGCAACACGTTCTGAAAGGGGTGCTGTTACTCTTAATAGGGGTGGGCGATACTGGGAATTTTGGTATCGATCTGATACCAAGTAAATGCAGGGCTAGTATCGCCGATACCGATACCTTTTACATGAAATGTAATGATCATTGAATAATTTAGTAATTTTGCCTTGAGTTGGTTGATTATGATTACGGTAAAACACAGCACAAAGATTTTAGGCAATAAATATGCTTCTTATTAACGAACCGCAACAATAGAACAAAATTTTAACTGAATAAAAGTAATAAATTATTCCATGTTTAAGAAAAATAATCACAAGTGCAAAATAAAAAGGAGGCAATGTAAAAAAAATATAAATCTATCACAATGTCAGCATCACAACAAAAAATACCTTCCATTGCACAATTAAAGTGTAAACTACGGTTAACCTTAACCTTTGGCTTTCTGCTCACAAAGCCCTCTCTTGGGTTGCCTTGTTGGCTCTGTTCCCATATTGACAACAGATTTATAGGTTTTTGTTCAGGAACAGTAACATGTTGACATAGAGGGAGAGAGGTGCACCGTTTAAAAGCGGTGGTCGGAGCAGAGGAAAGTAAAGACGACATAAGAGAAACTGCAGTATCGATCTCATCACACTAGTATCAATCCGATACCAATACTCAGCTTGGTATCGATACTATCGATGCTAAGATCGATACGCCCACCCCTAACTTTTAATGCACTTTCAAATGTGACCAAAAGATGGTGTTTTTAACGTGCACTTTTTTTTTGTTCATACTCACCTTAATATGTGCCTGAATTTACCTGTCAAAAATGTGTTGAATTTATCTGTTTGAAGTGTTACTTTAAACGAAACAGCATTTCATCAGAAGTTTAGTTTAAGTACTGCTCTTTATTGAGTTTATGCCCTTTTGGATGTGGCAATAAATTAATAAACATCCAGTGCGTCTGTTATCTATTTGTGTTTCCTTAACGTGGTTAACTTTGCTCACAGTCTGCTAAAAATGTCCGGCCCAGCTCATGTCCCAAGTCTGAAAATCTGGCCTGACTGAATTTCTATTTGAATAGCCCTGGTGTAAAATACAAAAAGGAAGCCACATGGTAGAACAAACTGTCACCAGAACACACCCTGAGTGGAGCAAAAATATCCTTCTGGAATGCTATCAGTGTTGTTTCGTTTTATAAAATAATGTGATCCAGAACCGATTAAACTGCTACTTATGCTGTTAGCATCTATGCTAATCTCTGTACTAGCTTTCTGCTGTCATCTCGGTCGTATGCTCCGCCTCTTCCTGCTCTAAGTTTGGTAAATGATATTAGAGCATTTTCTAGTTTTTGACTACTCAAAGCAGCTTTACACCACAGATCACATCTACCCATTCACTTTAACTTTCAGTCACCGGTGGCAGGAGTTTCCATGTTAGTTGTCCATCTGTATCAACTAATACATTCACACCCTTTCATACCCATTTGCACGCTACTGATGCAGTAGTGTGAGTAACTTGGGTTTAGTGTCTTGCCCAAGGACACATTGCCATGTGACACCCAGAGCTGGGCTTGAAACTGCAACCTCCGAATTGCTGACTGATGTGTCCAATATCAATATTTCCAAGGCAACTTTTAAACTTCCATCAATAACCTACAAGTAATTGATCCAGAATGGGCCATTTCAAAATTCAAACTCAATCTGTTACAAAATGCCTATCCTGCACTGTATTACCAAAATAATCACACTTAGCCCACTGAGGCCCAAAATGGCCACAACTGAACCCATAATAATGTTCTAAGGAAACCGTATTTTGCCTTAATTTTTTAGGTTAGTTTATTTGAAGATAAGTGTTCTCATAATCACTAAAAAGTTGAATACGACTTCTAGTTTTCACAAACTGAGATGCTCTGATAGGGCCCCTAACACTTTGAGGTCCCTTGCCTCACATGGGCCCAGTCTCCTCTGATGAGTCGACCAGATTACTCTGTGGTAATTGGACGGTTCAGCTCCATGTTTTCAATGGCTCTGTATGACATCTATAGTCATTTCTGGATTTCCCACACTTGAGTTAAACTGCTGATAAAACAATTAGAAGTAACAGTGGAAGGTCTGTTTTGGGGTGGAAGAACTGGGAAATTAGATGTTTAAGGCAGCTACAGGTGCTGTCCATGATATGTTCACTAAAGATTCCTGCCTTTATCCACAGGCAGAGTAATTAAAACAGAAGGTGAAGTAGGATTGGCAAAATGTGAGACAAAAGAATATTGCTGTTTTGCTGGACACCTGTTGTTATCTTAGGTGACAGAAAGCAAAAGTTGAGAGCAAAAAAGTCATCACATGTTTCTGAGGGATGTTATATATCACAGAGAACACGCTGCTGACAACAGACAGCCTCCAAGACCCTCTGCTTCTCCTTATCCTTCAATTATCTCACCTTTAACATCAATACACCATGACAACTGTATTTTACAAAGGACTTTATATATCTACTAAGAGGTAAGTATAACAGTAAAGTTTTAACTTAAGCCTACGTTGAAACTCTCTTCTTAGGTCTGTGCATGGGGTCTGATTTCAAATGATTCTTTGGGAGAGAAAGGGAGAACAAAGCTAGAAGCTTGCTTGCTTGTGCTTAGAGAAGGTGAACAAAAACACTGCTGCTGTACAGTTGAATAAAAATAAGGGCTTCTGGAAAATTTTATCTTCACTCCTTAAATAACTAAGAAACTGGACTGAAGTGTTCCTGACTCACAAGAGAATTCACATAGCTTATGTGAGCTTTTCAGATTTAAAATAACTTCCTCAATGCCTCTGATGGCAAGGTAATGAGTCAGCACAAGCTGATGCAAACCAGGACTCTATAAAAGCTCAACACACCTGAGCTAAATCAGGCCAATCAGCTGGACTCACCTGGCACCGCCAATCAGTCACCTTCACACACACAAACATGGCCCTGCTGTGAGAAAATTTCCTGTTAGATATCTTATTAATATATATTAGGAGAGTGTAAATGCTGTATGCAAGAATTTACATTTGAACTTACGCACAGTTGGTGAACCCAAAGCAGACCTCATTCCAAAAGAGCCCTTTTAGGGATGGGTTAAATTGCTATTCCTAATTATGGATGTGCAGGCAACAAATCTGTAGCAACTGCATGATGCTATCATGTTATTGTGCTTTCACTGAGAGGAGGAGAGTAACAATTATGTCACATCACAGCTGGATGTCTTCCAGTTAAATGTTGGTCTGGGTTGCTAACGGACATCTGACTTCGAAGCCAGTGTTGTCAGATTCTTCTACTGAAACAAGAAGCAAGGTGTGTAGAAACAATACAAGCAACCTCAAGCAATTTTTTTCCTAATGCGATATTTTACTTTCTTTTTTAAAGAGAAATCTACATAAAGTGTATTTTGATTTTGATCTGCATTGCAATTCAATTTGATGCTGACATTTTTTCTTATTTGCCTCTTAATTAACTTATTGAAAATGATCACTCCACAGTCTGTCAACCTTTTTGTAGCCAAACATAGTAAGTCTTTAACCTTAGATTTATGTTGATCCTCTTTAGCTTTTTTTATGGTTTAAACAGTAATAGCTACATTAGATATCAGTTAAATGTAAATGAATATGAACACAGCAGTAATGTTTAAACACAGTAAATGTCTACTAAGCATCCATGTACTATGAATAAATACATACAGAGTCTTCAGTTGTGGCTCAAACAGCAGCAGAGACCGCACACACTTCTTTTACTTTTTTTCAGAGCAGTGAGAACAAGGACAGGTCTGTTCTCTCTGCACAGCTTTCATCCTCTCCTTGTACAGTATGTGCAATTTCACTTCTGATTGCTTTTATCCCGTTTACTCTGAAGCCTGTCCCTTCGTCTGTCTGTCTCCTGATAGTGATACCTCTTTGTGTCTATTTCTTTGAACTTTTAGGCTCATATTCAAATTTCTCACTGATATAAATTTGCATGGAATTGCCTTCTGTGACATTCACCCCATGAGTAAGGAGCCCAAAACTGTCAGACTGGTAAGAAGAAGAACTGGCTCAGTTCAGTCTAACAAACTACATAAAATCTGTTATTTATTATTTTTGGTTGGTTGCTATTAAGTTAATAACAATGACAATGCATCCATTGAAGGCACAGCATGTAGTATGTATGCATATGCAACTTTTCTTTCATACATTTTTGTGAATGTGAGTGTGAATGGTTGTCTGTCTCTCTATGTGGCCCTGTGATTGGCTGGCAACCTATTCAGGGTGCATCCCACCTTTCTCCAACTGTCAGCTGGCATAGGCTCTAGCCCACACCATGACCCCGAAAGGGATAAGCGGAGTAGAGAATATTTCCAAGGAGCACGTAAATCACTCTCAGCGCTGTGTAACTAAATTATAATAACAATGATACATTTTATTTATAAAGCATTTTTCATAGACTCAAAGACACAGTACAACTAGGTTAAACATTTGTTAGTGTACCAGTTTTCCTGTATGTCTTACAGCATTACATCACGAGCCAATCTTGAGGTAAAGAGAAACCTTTTTTGAATTGTTTGACAGGATGGCTGTGGCTCAGAGATGAAAATTATAGTGTGATGCAGGGAAGATGTATGTTTATTGGCCAGCCATGGTATAAGCATCCTACTGGTTCCCTTGGCAAAAAGTCAATGTTTTTTTTCCAAAGGTTTTTCTGTTTTTGGTGATAAGGTGGTGAATATAAAAGGGTTTTGACTGACCAAACACCTTTTTGGCAAACTGGTAAAATATGCACGTGTTGCACCTTTGAGGAGTGGCTGCAGGGAACACATGCATGGGGAAAGGCTTCTCCCATAGACTGTAAAAAAACATGGACGTCATGTCGCTGGGCTTCTGGTGACTGGCTGCAGTATAGGTCAACTCTCCGTCTCCCCCATTCATCTGAACGGGCTGTAGTGAAACTTCAAAAAATTAATACACCTCGTAGAAATATTTCTCCCATCCGTATGCTGTGGTGATATGAAAGTATTATTGGGCTGCATTTTTTCCAAGTCCTCTTTTTTCTGAAAAGTTTCTTTATCATCAGTTATTAGAGTTTAAAAAATAATGGTTTACAACAGTTTCACAATGATTGTGTACGCTGTATGCTGCGGAGTTTCCAGATTCTCTACTAGCTGCACAATGGCGGCGCCCTGACGGGGGACATTATGGCTTCAAAACCGTTACATGGTGGAAGGCGGAGCAATGCTATCCAGTTCCTATAATACATCCATGGCTTCTCCCCATGCAAATTTAACTTGATTTATCCCACTGTGTTTGTCATGTTTTTAAGTTTAACATTTTACTTTGCTTCACATTTTCCACTTTCAACTCTTGTCTCACACTCTTACCCCGTCTATGAAAGACTTAATTCTTTAGTCATGATCTGATAAGTTAGAGGTGATAGCTGTGTTGTAGACCTTTTGCCTTTTTTTTTAAAACACATCGACGCACGAGACAAGCCTGAATGTGGCTTTTAGTGTTAATGTCCTTGGATTGGGCTTGACAACTAAATATCAAGATGGCTTTCAGTATTTCACATCAAACAGAATATTAGATGTCCTGTGGGTGTTTTAGAGCCAGAGTCTGCACCAGAAGAACTCAAGATGGATTTATGGAGCTTGTTAAATTAATCTTTATAGAGGAAAGATAAACCATGTCACACATAAACAAGTCATTTGGTTTTACAATCCCTGGAAAAAAAGAAACAATCAGACAGCTTCATAATCTCAGCTCAGGCCTGCGGCGTCTGTCTCACACATGATATGATGGACTGTTCCACAGTTGGTGACCCATGCTGATGATAAAAATACTCTCTTAGCTCTCAGTGATTAGCATAAAAGCAGCTCCTCCCACATTTAAAACAGAAAACACAATCATCCCTCTGACATGCAACATTTAAACAGTTATTTAAAAGTCGTTTTTTACAGCGATATCCAATAAGACATATGAGAAAACATCTGTGGATATATACATTAACTTACATTATCAATAAGCTCTGATCTTTATGAACAATATTTACACTGGAGCAGGAAAATAAAAGTCTGTTTCCTGCCTCTTGGCCCGAAATCACGTCAGGAAGTTCTTCTCCTGCGTTGCTCACATTACAGGTTTGTGTCAGTGGTTTGTCTGTTTGGCTTTAAGAGTTTTTGCACATGTGAAGCTAAAGACAGATATACAAATGGTTGATTCTGTACAGGTCTGTGAGTTAAAGCTGATAATCACATGAGGCAGCGAGTTTGAGACGCTGATGGCTGTCTTGTCTCATCCATTCAAACAAACAGACAATGTTACAGTTAAGTTATTTTGGCATTAAACAGCTCTCGAATGACAGTTGTATATTACTGCATGTTATACTTGACAGATGTCTCATAAAAGTCTGCATAATTGCATCTAATGAGCTGCACACAGACAAAAATCAGAAGTGACAGGCCTCTAGTCTCTTCCTTATGTAAATATTACTCTCAGAACAATGTCATATCCCTTAAACACTCGGCGTCTTCGAGAGTTCAGACGATTGACCCCTTGGAGGATGATAGGTGTATGGACTGGATACGAAGGGCCAGGGTTTTCTCCAGATCTTGCATGATCTCACAGCCAGGGGTTTCAGGTGGAGTGTCATACAGCAGCTGTTTGAACGGCTCCAGCTCAATCAGGATCACCATGTTTTTCAAGAAGTAGCCCTCAATGTATGATGCCAAGTCTGGAGCATCCAGAAACTGAGGAAAGAACGTAAAATGCACAAAATTAAAAGCTGATTAATGTTCATCTTTAAGCAACAGAGATAATCTATGCCTTACAATTTGTTGTCAACCTGTGGGGGTCTTAATTTCCCATCCATCCATCTACTTTGCATACCACTTATCCCTTTCATGGGGTGCAGGAGCCTTTCCCAGCTGACATCCTTAAACTGCCCGTTGGTCAATAACAGGGCCACAGAGAGACAGACAACCAATCTCACATTCAACCTCACCTAAGGGAAATTTAAAGTCATTAGTTAACCTGTTGAGCACGTATTTGGTCAGTGGCAGGAAGTCGGGGTGCCTGGAGAGAACTCATGCACGCACAGCAGTGGCGGCTGCTGGTCGGTCAAGGAGGGGAAGCTCATTTTTTTTCCGGCCTACATCATAAATTTGTTTATTATTTAAATGTGAATTCTACCCTCTGTTCCTTTTCAAGAAAATGATCTGTGACCCTGTCGTACCAACTAGGTGTCTTTTCTAGGGATTTTACCAGTGTTCCCTCAATTGCCAGCAGAGCTAGGACTGCTTAAACGGCCTTGGCCCATTGTGTTGCGGGTGTAAGACTTGAGCCACTTTAAACAGGAGATGCTCCACTGCAGAACAACTGAATGTAAAACTTAGAAGATGCTCTGGTGGAGGGTTATACTTCAAGATCGCTGATTGGCTCATTTCACTGTCAATCAAAAAGTGATTCGGCCTCAGACAGATCATCCAATCATCATGCAGAAGCTGAGCGTCCAGGCCAGCCCACTGCCTCATAGACCCTCAGAGACGCTGAGCATCCGATGGGTGGGACAAAGCCCAGCGTTTATCCAATGACCCTCCAGTTTCCACAGTGGAACAACCCACTCTATGCTTCCCCATTGAAGTCAGAAGATGCTCAGCGTCGCTGCACGGATGAATGAGAAGGAAGTCGCGCCAGTTACCTGTGATGAGTCGCTGATTCTGAACAAAAGATGAAGGTATTCTAGCGCATATTTAGTCAATGAAATGTACACACAGCAGTACATATCACCACTTTTTTTTTTTTTTTTTTTTTTTTAGCTGAGCTTCCTTGCTTGCTTAGACATGCACAGGGAGAACATGCAAACATACACATTCTTTGAAAAGTTTAATTTTTTGCTAATTTATTTAGAGTAGTTGCAGTTGCAATGGCTTGGATGTGCTGGTACTTTTCTCAATAACAGCTATCTGTGTGCACTTTATATGTTTGTACTGTCACTCGATGTCATGTGTTTTTCATGCCTCTTGCTGCAACACAATTTGCCGTCTGGAGCACTAATAAAATTGAATCAAACTCCCCACAGGAAGGCCCTGACCAGCACAGGGTGCAAAGCAGAAATCCTGTCTCAGTTTTTCAACTTTACTTTGTACGCCTCTGGCCTTTTTGCTGGTCATGCCCTGCTCATAACCCCACAGAACAGCTGGATCGGCCCAGATTCCACATCATATCCTTCTTGAAAAGCTTTAAGTTGAAATACTGGAGTGTGATAGCAGCATATGGTACCTGCAAGTCTGCAAACAATGGTGTGAAGATGAACATGGAAGCTGATATAGCATAGGCCTATTAGAACCTAACAAGTTTTCCTTATTTAAGGAAAAGCAACAAAGGAGTAAAAGAGCTTCAGAAGCACAATCCTTTGCCAAGGCATTTCTGACATTGTTTGCTGAAATATTATCAAAAATGTGGAAAATACTCTCTCAATGTTAACAGTTCTTAAAATAATCCAGGATGGACATTGCCATTCTTTTCGCCTCTGAAATAGAATCACTTCTCCCTTGTGCCTTGACTAATACTTTCCTTGAATTTAATCAAAATCCATCCGGCAGTTTTTGAATTATTGTCGTCACAGTCAGACTGACAGATGGACAAATTTCAGCAAAAGCATATTCTCCTTTGCAGAGGTAGCAATGCCCTCCCCAAACATGTTCTTTAAGCTGTTAACCTGATAAAAAAGTTGACTATATTTCAAAGATATGTGAAACAGCCTATCTGAGGTGCTCATACAGAAGTCTCCTACTGTGAAATGCATTTCCTTCTGTAGTGTTTTGAATCATAAGGATCGCTGAATTAGCTTTTAAACATTATTATTTCAAGATACTATATTTTGTCCTGAGACATTTTGTCTTCAATATGAATTTCACAAAGGCAATAAGGCAGGGCAAAGTGTTCCCTATCTGCCATCTACAAAGGTAGTAATGGAGATGCTATAGCGGTGAGAAGGGGGTGATAGAGCCAGTGGGGGAGAGCAGCACTAAAGCAAACACAAAGGGCACATCCCAAAAACTGAGACTATACATCAAAACAACACATAGCAAGCCCTTTTGACTGGTCCACAGCTAGCACCAGGGGACTACCAGTCCTGTCTTGGACATGATGTTTTGAACTATAGCATGATTAAATGACTCTAGAGAACAATCTAACATGTGAAAGTAACTCATATTAGCTGTGTATTTTCCCATACATGTCCCACTCAGTGGCCAGATGATTAATCCATCTTTCCTTTACATTTTTTTATATTTTGCAAAATCTGCTTTGCAGTCTTCTCCTGCTCTGGTATTTGTTGACTCTTTTTTCAGACATTACTTGCCCAGTCTCTGTTGCCATGGTTTCTTGTACCCAAACAAGTAGAGAACATAACAAGACCTAAAGAAAAACCTCAGTGTCAACCAGTGTTTTGGCAGAGTGTTGTGGAGTGACATGGACAAACTAACACAAAAATATAAATGAGGAGATGTTGGGGGGAACCACAGTGTAGGAACAAAATTGAAAAGATGTACTGTAGAAGTATGAATCAGGCCTGACTGTGTCAGTATATCTGGAGCTCCTGCTTTGCCATGCTCAATTACTAATACTGCAACATTATGTATATTAACAGAGGGGCACACCAGTATTACAGTGTTGAAAAATTACAACAGAACTCGGCGTGTAATGGGGTAGAACTCTTTCTAATGGCATTAATGGGGAAAACTGCATTATAAATCAGTGCAGTGGTTAATAACAACAAAGCAAAAATGTTACAGCAAAGTTAGATCACCAAACAGCCTCTACTGTGTTTCTAAGGTCTGGAAGTGTCGACAACCTCAAATTCAACATTTGAAACACATTTTTATGTAATGTGAAGGAGACTTCTGCAGCCAGGCTCAAACGAACACTCGAGGTAATGCAGTTTACATCACGGCCACACGACAAGCATATGTTACAGCCTCACTTGGTCACAGCAGTCATTCGGGATAATGATGCTTTTTGGCATTACTAAAAAAAGGTGATCTGAGTTTTGAGGTCAGGGATGGACAGTAACAACGTATATTTACTTGAGTACTGAAATAATTTTTTGTGTATCTGTACTTCAGAGAGTATTATTAATTTTAGAAACTTTTGACTTTACCTCCACTACATTTGAAAGATAAATATTGTACTTTTAATTGTTAATTTTTATTATAGCTCTGAAGTCTGTGGACAAAACTTTTTTTCTCTTCTAAAATGCAAACTGCTTGTGATTTGTTCAAGTGGCGATGCTGTACTTGTACTTGTTCATGCACTACTCAGATCGAACAGGTAAACGCTGAGCCAGCATTGCTCAGATAACAGTTCATCTTGGCTGTAATGATGGCTATGACCGATAAAGACAAAGATTTCACTGCAGAGCACCCATGGCCATGTCTGAAGGTGGGGGTGCTCCTTTTGTCCATTCAATCGTGTTTCAATAGGCATTTCTTTAGGATTTGTAGAATATTTTACAAGCTTGTCATTCTACAGGTTCTCTAAGCATGTCAGTGCATTCAGAAGGTTATTCCAGTTATTTGTTCTAAATTCACTGTGGCAACAAAACAATAATGTGTTGAAATTAAAACGAAAATGTAAGTTAAAAGCAGAGATTCCAGTTATTAACTTGAATAAAAATTGACAAAACAACTCTCACTTGAATTTGACCAGGAGTATCTACACTTTCACTCAAGTAATGGAGTTAAGTACTTTGTCCACCACTGCTGAGTTGGGGGCCATGTTGTGTGCAATTTCTGTCAACTTTTTGACTAGATATTATAAATATTTTTTCACCTTGGTGTGGTTGTAGATCTCCACACATGTTTCAGTGTTGATGTTCTTGGAGCAGATGATCTCACAGTGCCTCTGCAGTGCCTCCAGCTGGAAGAACTTGGCAGCAGACAGCAGCTGGAAAACATGCATTTCAGAAAAGAGGTAAGAATCTCTGTTTGGACATTTATCATCCAATCAATTGATCAGTCAATTAATCAACTAAACAGTCAATTAATTGATCAAGTTGTATAGCACCAAATTATAGCAAATGTTATCTCAAGACACTTTACAAAAGAGTAGTTGATGCAATACTCTTCTCCTTCTCCTCTAGTATTTGTTATTGAATATATTTATTTATTAATTCAAATTATATTTTCATTCCAAACCCAACATGAATCCACCATGAGTACAGCACTTTGCCACCATTGGCAACAGTTATGGTAGGAAATGAGAACCAGAAGCAGATTCATGTTTGACAGCCATCAACCGAAGCCATGTAGAGAGAGAGGTGGGTGAAGGGACTAAAATAAGAATTCATGATAGATACATCTGTGGATGCCCGGACCATAAATTTGTCCTCATTATGTTTTCCTCTACTGAATTGAAATTTATTTAAGTTTTGTTCCTTGAGATGTGGCATCTAGTTATCAAAAGAGTCACTTTTAATATATATATTTTAAAGGAAATCATTCCGTTTGAATTAACAAAAACAACTGATGGAGAGATTGAATAATTACAGTAACAGCCACAGTGACTTTGAAGTGGAGAGGACTGATGTTGAGCAGCATTTAGTTGAACTGCAATCAAATTTGGTTTAATCAATTTTTGTTAAATGTTGTTGTTTCTGTTGATGGTTGATGTAGGATGAAGCAGATGGAGTCAAGGAGGTCCACAGCAACAGGTCATTCATGGCTGAAGTCACAGCTACAGTAATATATGTCAGATATTTGCAGAATCTACAGTGTATTTAATCAGCTGATCACTTTAGGTTAATTGTAGGAGCTGCAATGAAACTGTAACGGGACTAAAAGGCCAAATATCCCTGATTGTAGTAGTCTGAGCTATGCAGGGTCACAGCAGAAGGCCAACCACATCAACAATCCAATGATCAAATCTAGTTCAAATGTAAAATTAGATTCTTCAACTGTGGTCTGAATATTCTCATTTGTCCAGGGTAAAATGGTCTGTTTCAGTTGTTCAGTAACTCTACAGCACAGTTGGACCAGAATGATTTAATGTCTGTAGTTGAGCAGATCCATTTTGCCAAGCTGTAATCCATAACAATTGTGCATGGTCTAAAGTGGCACTACCCAATCAGTGTCCTTTAAAGCAAGACGACAGCAGGAAGTGACTGGTTGTACTGACATTAGCATACATGCTAACAGCTTCAGTGGCAGTTATTGTCAGCTCTCAATTTTTCATCTAAAGCAAAAACAAACAACACTGAAGGCACTTCTTCTTAGAAAGGATACTTTCCCTCGACTTCAGATATGCTTTGGTGAGAGTTTGTGCAATGGAGTGGTTCACGTTCTACTTGAAACAGCAGCAGTAGCACCAAACTACTACATTATCTGATTGGCCCATAATGAATGTGACTGACAGAATAATTGTCCAGTCACCTACTGGATATTTTTCTGAAAGGTTCCACCCATTCCCAAATACTTTCTATGGGCTGTTTGCCAGACGGACTTGTAAAATGTTGATTGGTGCATCTGGTGAGTCAGGTTAGGTGTTTCATGCATGACAGAGTGAAGCGTGCCATAACTCTTACCTCCATGATGTCTGTGTTCCTGATGGGCAGAGCCTCAGTTCCTCCAAAGTAAAGATACTGCATCACCAGCTGGAGAAGGATGAAGCGCATCTTTCATTCTCTGATAATACGAGTCTGAATGCATGAACGGTGGAGCATGAATGTGAGCTGTAAGAGTGACTCACCTGGAAAATATGATATTTGACATTGCTGATTTCAATGCAAGTATTTTCACCACAAGGCCGGTTTGCTAGAAGAGTTTTAAACCTATGGAAAAAGAAAATCAGTGAAAGGACAAACATCTAAACATCTGTGTCCCGAGGACGCTGTGGAACATGTCAGGTGTCATTTCTCTTCATTCACTCTGAGACAAGTTTAATAATTTCCAAAGTCATAGAAATGAAATGGATTGCCTGTAAAGATCCCACGGGGCAGAAAAAGAAATGAGCTTATCGATCGGAAGCAAAAAATGTGCAGCAGATTCAAATAATTAGAGGGAGATGGTTTTGCAGAGATCGACTCGTTATAAATTAGACAGCTGTTAAGGAGATGTGTTCTGCTAAATACAGATATTTAGACTGGACTGATATCAAAGAGACATAACAGTCAAGAGAAAAATGATGTCAGAAATCTAACGACCCCAAAGGTCAATGAGTAAAACATTTACCTAAACACACACACACAAAATGATCAAAACATAAAAAACACAATAAGAATGCAAAAATATGGCGCAAATGCTTAATTACACGAACAAACACACAGCTTAATGCTAAATGTGAAAATACTTTAATAATCAGAGAAAGATGTGCTGAATATTTCCCAAGAAGCAAAAATCATTTCATGAAACAATAAACATTTCATGAAACATTTTCAAACAATTTAAATTGTTAGACATATAAATGGCTAGACAGAAAAAGAAATAGATAGAGCTTATGAAAAATAACCAGCCCCCTTGAAACGTAAAACAAAACAAAAAAACTCAAAACAAAAACATAACAAAACTTTAACTTTTTACTGTAGTCCTTCTCCCTCGGATTTGTTTGTTTCACGAGGTGAAGGAAAAAGAGCTGCATCGGATCCTCTCCAGAGATTACAGTGTTATTTTGTTAATGAACTCAAATCAGATCTTTGGTTAATATTTATCCGAGACATGATGTAAATGTTCAAACACACCAAGACAAGGAGAATTTAAAGGAAAAATACACAACAGTTTCATTGAAAGAGTTTCTTGTTCCTTTATTTGAATTGCAGTGTTAAGTGAAGTCCCTTCCAGTTCAGTGACTTCCTCATTTTTAAATAATTATGAACTAATCGAATGTAAAGTCCTTCTGCACACCTTGATAAGTTATAATAAACATTTGAAAGACCTTGAACCAGCTTTTAATGGCTCATTATTTGTTTTATGTTTGTGTTTTATATTTTAACAATCCCCAAAGACACTGAATATGGAGCAAAATCACACACTCAAATCCACAAAAGAAGATCTTTTCTGAACAGGTGAGTGTACCTGTTGGAGGCTGTGAAGAGCAGCACTTTGTGGGCGTAAAACGGCTTCCCCTCCACCAGGAAAGTTACGTCAGACATCTCCTTGTTGTTCAGAAAGTGAGGATCTGAAAGAGAGGCAGCCAGAAAAAACATGTTTTTTTCTGATAATCATAAAAAAGGAAACGAGGAGATGCAGTGTGCAACTCAGATATTTTCTGCCTTGCAACATAACAGAAACACGTTTACTTGTATTTCACGTTCATGCCACTAGATGGCATTATGTGCACTTTATATTTCACAGTGTCATGCCTTTGAAGGTAAAATTCCTGCAGAATGCACACATTTGAGGATTGATTGTTTTGGTGCATTTTTTGTGCATGATGAACTTTAAAGAAGAACAAACAAAGACCAGCCCTCACCCAGACGAGAAGAAGGCTTCCGTTTGATCTCCACCAGTTTGGGGATGGGGTATGGGCCGTAACACTGAGTGAAGATGGCGGACAGCTGCTGGCTGATCACCTCATTCTGACAAAAACACAGACACAGACAGCAAACATCAGAGGGAGAGGGAAGCTGCCTGGGCGGGCAGCTCTCCCTGCCAACATCCAGGAGTTCACGTTATGCAAGAACTCGGGCACTTAGTGTAACGCTGCTCTCTCCCACACAAACATCCACAACACAATTATCAGCACAGTGAGAGGGAGACAACTCCTGCAGCCCTCAGTCCCACTCAGAATCCTTCATGTGCAGGTATATGTTGGCTTTCTCATGGACTTCTCACACCTCTAAATGGGATCAGATAAGGATCAGGGTAAATTCCTGCACACACGTCTCCGCAGAGGTTTCTGGAGGAGGAGACACAGTGACAGGCCGCACTGCTGCAGGAGTGTGAATGAGAGGAGACAGCAGTGGGAGAGTTTTCTACCCCCACAATAAACTCCCATCTTGTCTATTTGTGGTGTTTGAACTGAGGGGGAACCACAGGGGTGCTTTTCTTCTGAGCAGGGGCGAACAACATTACAGGCCCCATGTGTGCAGACAGACTGCTGTTCTAACTGGAGCGCGACGACAACAAACAGCTTTCAGACTCTGCTCCTCCACCAGGGGAAGACATAGGGTGCGTTTGGAAAGTCCTTCCTAAGTCCTGTCCTATCCACTTTCCATCAACCTGAAAGGAAAATGGCACAGGGTCAAGGGAAGGAGGGGAAAAGAGGAAAAAAAAAAGAGGAATTCGACTGTATTTTCACTTTGGTAATTTCTTGGGACGTAGATAAGCCATGATGAACTAACATGTTCTGAAAATGAGCTACAAGAAGCGTCTTTGTCCTCTGCTTTATCTCACAGGGTTGTTTTCTGTTGGTTTGACCTGTTAACTTAACAATCCATTGTTCTGTCTTATTATTGGCATGGTTTACTTCATAAATGAAGATTGATGGAAATGTGGTAACAAACATATAATATAACTAGAAAAGCACTCAGAAAGCGCAGACCTCGCCAGCCCAACAGTCCTCAGCCATATTGTGATTTTGACCATAAATATTAGTCATCAAAATATTTAGATTCCTTGACCATGAAAGCATACCATTAGCAATTGGATTCATAATGATATCTATTTTAGTTCAGTAGTTATTCACCAAAATCACATTTTTCATCATGGCGGATCCAGACGGTGATCCGGATCAACACCGAAATCTAATCAGTTCTTTTTCCCATGCTGAACATTTCCTGAAAATTTCATCAAAATCCATCCATTACTTTTTGAGTTATTTTGTTCACAAACAGACGGACAGACAGACGGACGGACGGACAAACAAACTCTCCCGAAAACATAACCTTGCCGGAGGTAAATATAGGAAACAAGTACCACAATTGTTTGTTTATTATTCATCAAATTGTAGGCAGTCATGGAGAAAAAGAAATGCTTTAAATTAAGTGCTTTTTAAATTACAACATTTAACTGTTTATCCACCATTGTAAAAATGATTGATGAAGAAATGAACCAAAGATTATGTCTTTGAAAGCGCTGACTTTAAAGCATTTGTTTTTCTCTATACCAGCAAAAATGTTTACTTTATGTTATATAGTCTACATGACTTTACAGCCCCACAAAACTCATCCTTTCTACTCCACAAGTTTCCTTAAATGTAGCATGAGCCTGCCTCTGCCTACAGTCATCAGATAAACTCTTTTGTAACTCTAAACAGTTCTGTGTGCTTGTTGTGACTTTTTTTTTTACTGTGTTACATTAAGTCATATTCTTCTTTCATGATATCATTTTCTTCTACTCTAAAACACAGGCTTTGATTGATTTGATTTGTTGACCTAGACGCACGGTGGTTTGCACTAAAGATGTGACTTTGGTGAACAAGTTGAGTTTTGAACAGCTCTTTAAAGTAAACTGTGACAACTGATTTGCAGCTGTGAGTGAACTGTTTGTTTGCGAGCCTTTCTTAAATGCAAATTGCTTGCAAATGTACATCTCTAAATAATTACCGCAGAAGTCGGTCAACAAACCAGAGCCTCCGTTTATGAGTATAAAAAGAAAATTCAATGGTAGTAGAAGATAACGTAACATAACTTCACACAACAAGCACACAGGAACATATAGAGTTGCTGAAGAGTTTATCTGATAACTGTAAGCAGAGACAGGCTAATACTTCCCATTGACTCCTAGTGTATTAGCTAAGTTAATTAGCGGTAAGAAAGCTATGCCCATTTCTTCCTTGTTCCTGCACGCACAGACAAAAGAATGGTGTCTATCTGCTTGTTATGGACTTGGGAGTGAGGCAAGACATGAAACAAAAAAAAATTGGTGTATTACTTTAAGAAAGGCTGCTGAAATTCAAACCAAGCTTCAGAATGGAGAAGAAAGGTCATCCAAATGACTTTGACTGTGGCATGGTTGTTAGTGCCAGATGGACTGGTAAGAGTATTTCAAACACAGCTGATCTTTATTTAATGAAATGACATCTCCACAGTTTAGGAATATCAGGTTTGGGAGCACATGCTGGGTCCGCACTTCCCCATTCATCATTCATGACAACTCGTCTGCACCACCAGCAACGTTGAGCCTTCTTCATTTGTAGGTGTGACTGTCTTCAGAGGTTTTGCAGGTGCAAAAAGCCATACTATCATTTTGTGAATCAAGCCCTCGATGTGCTGAGGAAGCAGATGAAAGATGGCCAAGCCCTCCCTCAGTGCCTGTGGTCCTTGTAGTGAAGTTCAGCCAATGAACTCATACAGCAACAGAGACACGCTGCAGGGATCCACCACATGCTGGACGTGTGTCTGTGAGGGACATACTGAATGATCCTGAACGTGAAATCTCTGCACATCTGCTCAAGTGTGTTATTATCTGGTTGTGTGTTCTCTGCAGATTGATGTGTGCACTACATCAGCACTGATGGGACAGCACTTCAAGCACCTTCAACACAAACAGAGTCATCCGATGGGAGAGTGTGCAGTTTATAATCTAATATGGCCGCACTGGAGGGATCGTAATGTTGAATAATGAGAGTGGGACATGATGTAACCAGCAGAAACAAAAAGGAGCAGAGGGCCTGTCATAAATCATCATCACTGAGAGTAACTGATAGTGAGTGGGCCTCTGAGGCTGTCAGTTTCTGTGAGGATGATGGCACGACCACCTAATGACACCCAGTGAAGACATTTACGAGACGATCAAGGTGATTAGACATGCAAACATGTTAGGAATAAAGAGGAAAATAAGATAAGGGGGACGTTTTTGGCAATGTTCACATGTAGGAGGGCACTTTCAGAAACAGGTTTAGTTTATTACCTTGTTACAATATCTGTAGTGTTTTATTACTTTGCCAATAAGGTTTTATTTTCATGTCTATTCCAACCACAAGACTCACTAATATCACAGTTCATTTTGTGGCTATGTTAATTGGTGCTAGCTAAGGTGACCATATTCTGAATACCCAAAAAGAGGACCCTCAGAAGCATATGTTGCATCATGACGTATGCAATGTACCTACCTGTCAACATCTTGACAGGTAGGTACATTGCAATAATGCCAGTGGTCCAATCACAACTTATCACTTATCACTTATAAATATGAACCCTTTTAAGACTATGAATATAAATGGCTGCCTTAAATGCTATTTGACAGTCAGAAAAAGTGCTCAAGTCCTCAACTTTTCCCTCAAAGGCTAACTTAAGATCAACATGGGGAAGGCCTGGCCAACTTCAATTCATCCAAACTGTAAGGTGGAAAAATTAGCAAAATCAATCCAATGTTAAAAACAGCTGATATCACAGCTTTTAACAGTGGCTTGACAAAGCAAAAGGTGAAATGTATAAAAATTTGGGGCAAACAGTATATCATTTCAGAGGGCCTGTTATGGCTGACTACCACTGAATTCATCAGTCATAAAGGGAGGACCATTAACTCTCTTTAGAGAAAGGGGACACACTGGATTATTTCTAAGTTCTATATAAAATAACAAAATGAATTTTACAAGAGTGTCGGTGCTTAAGGAATAAATATGTTTTAGCAAACTTGATATTGAGATTGAACACATTAGCACTGTTCATGAATGTGTCATTTTATATTTTAAATCAGCTGAAAGTCAATAAATGACAAACGGTGGGCAGCAGTTGGCCCCTCAACCATTATTTGGATGCCCTGCCTTAGACTTTGCATAATTTAAAAAGACGGAGGATATACAGCAGTAATTCATAATAACACTTTGCCTCTTTGTACATTCATCTGTTTTGTTCATTGTTTGATAATCCTACATAAGGTTGGCCAGAGATCAAGTGAAATCTGGGCTGAATAAGCAGGTCTTGGTGATGCTGTGGTACCTTGCTGGCTCTGAGGATCTGGAACATGAGAGGAAGCCCATGTGTGATGAGCTCCTCCGTGTACTCCTCTTCCTCGATGCAGCTGAACTCTTTGAGCAGACCCTGGATCAGAGGTCGCCGGTGCTGACTGAAACATGTCCGCAGAGACTCCAGCCATGTGTGCAGAGTCCATGGAATACCTGGGACAAGGTCACAGATGTTAAACACTCAAGGAATATGTTAAATGATGAAGACATGAAGCAAGCACAGGGGTTCTAAGCAAGTAGTCTTCCTGGGTGCAGCTAAAACTAACTTTACTTATAATTTTAGCAGATTGCTCGTGATTTTCTTTGGATTAAAAATGTAGTTTATTGTTCTTTAATCACTGTTAACATTTAAAATCCCCACTCAGTAAAAGACCTTTTTCATTTGCCAGATATTAGAAATAAGATTAATCCACAAAAGACTGCAACAAATCATCAACCCACTTTTAACATTTTTTTGAGGTTTTACAGCAATACAGGTATAGAGGGTATGCAGTGATGTTAGAATCTTTGCACTTAAATGGCAGTTTCACTCATTGAGGCAGAGAGCAACATCTGGGAACTGACAGTGGTGGTAAGAAACACTTCAGCCCATCTGAAAGGGTTTTTATGTACATTATTTTTGTAAGCCTAAACATGTTTAATGATGTTTCATTTAAAAGATGTAGATTAAAGTCTAATTTATGTTTAAAGTGACTTAAACAACATCGGAGTAATAAAGTTAGGTATTATCATGCGGCATTAACTTGCCACAAGAGGAAGTCTTTAATGACTGTAATGCTGTATCTGTGTGATGTTTTATGTTAAATGAGATCGAAGTGGCTATGCTTTCTCTGAACGTAAGGCTTCAGCATCCGTTAAACTGTTCATATGTGATCCTTGACATGGTCAAATAACTTCATTTGAAGAGAAAAATGCTAAAACAATGTCAACAGTTAGCCAAATGGAAGACAAATGACTTAAATTATTTCATCAACTTGTGCGAAATCAGAGGATTTATCTATTTTTAACCTGTTTATCATCAAAACAGCCAATGGAATCAGACTTTTGAGTTTTATGTTTACTAAGTGCCTTTAAAAAAGCAATGTCCTGGTGTGTTTGACTGTTTTACATTTTGTCATATAATCTCTGTTAAGAATCTGATGGAGCTCGTTTTTCCACCACTTTGGAAGCTCTAGAATCAGAAGGGACATAGTGGCTATGGGAGATTAATGTCTAACACACTTAATGGTGTAATTTTTTTATCATGAATATTTTCTGATTGAAGGAATCAGAATAATCCTTTTTGCATTTGAAAATCAAACAATGGAGGTAAATCCTTTGAGTCTCATGTTACAGTTTGACCCTAAGATGTTTTAATCACAGATAAGGACACAGTTTAACTTTTTAGGAGTTTAGCTACTGGAAAGAATTCTGCTTAGAGCACTTACATGCTGCAACTGTGTTGAGTTAATTTCTAAAGTAAAAAAATACACAAGAGTATAACGTCCATTTGACACTTTTCTGTTCGGTGTCACTGTACATATGTAGCTGCTTCAGTTTGCCCCTCCCAGCCAAATACCAGCCAAGTTCCACCAGTGGGGGTCCGAACAAAGACTTTTTTGTTTGTTTTTGTTCTCAAGTTCTGTATCTAGAGGCATTTTCCTTGCAAAGCAAAACATTAATTTATATATCCTGTAAAACACAAGTTTTTAGATTTTTTTCATGTAACTGCAGGGACCCCATGATGACCATTAAGGTGCGCAGGCTGGAGCAATTTCCTGCCATGGACCAGCCAAGACTCTGCCAAGGAAACTGGGGAAAGTCTAAGTGGCTCCATCTGTAATTTAGAATTTCATTCCTGGGGATGTGCCTACAAACTTTATGTGGATCACATCAGCTGACACACCTCTCTGCATGCAGACAGTAATGCTGCGCGTGTTTCAAAGTGTTAACAGGAACTGACCGAGGCTGCGGATGTCAATGGTGATGTCTACATGTCCATGCTCTGAGCTGTGGTACATGGCCTCCTTCAGGGCTTTGAGTTTGGCTTTCCCAGTCCTGATCAGGTCGATCTGAGAGGAGCTTCTACCTTCCAGCTCTGAACCCTCGGCCAAAATCTCCTCCAGCGATAAAACATCCCCTTTTCCTTTCTCTGTATGGGACAACAGCTTTCGGAACACATTCCTGCAATAAAAAAAAAAAGCACAATCATGAAATTTAATTTGTGGCAGATTGCAACTCTGTTTTATTGCTTTTTGTTTGAGTTTGTGCCTCCGGTCCAATAAAATCACAAGTAGGTACAGGTGTGTGTGTGTGTTATAAGGCACACATTGCTGCTTGTTTTTCAGTGATGCAACAGTCTCTGAGTCACGGCCATTACTGAAAAAAGCATGGCTATCTGAAATGAATGTCTCACAGGTTTAATTGTTTTTGCTGCATAAAGCTTAGTATTAATGAACAGTTATGTCAGATAAGTGTTAACTGGTGCCACAAAGAAGAAATCATCCTGAAGGCAAAGGCATTTAATTCTATGCAAATATGCACTTGTTTGTCTAAAGAGGCTGCAGACAAAGACGCGTGGATTTATAGAGGGCTGATGTCTTATCCTGGCATCAAGAAAGTCAAAATGTAGAAAAGAAAACTGTGAGGAATCACTCAATAAGAATGTACGTTATTGTATTTTTACAAGTTCCTGATATGCTAATATTTCTGCATTTATTTAAAGTGTTTAAAAATGTATACACACTTTTAGTAGTTCTAAAATAAAGTTAACAAGCCTCCTATGTCAGAATTGAGCTGTGGATCTTATCTGGCACCCTTTCTGTCAAAGTCTGCAGCTATCAAGTATTTAGCTGGAAAAACTGGGTTATAACCGTGATAATGAAGAGACTGTTACATAGAAATGCACAGAAAATTACAAAGAAAAAGCTTCCCTGATACCATTACATTTTTAAGTATCATGTGGTTCTGACTCCAATGTGATATTAATAACTCAGATATCAGTATGTAAATTACAAGTTACTGAGCTGTTTATAAGATGGTAATTGTGGGGAATCGTTGGGTAATAACATCGATTATAAGGAGGTAATAATTACATAGAAAGTACATCTAAATAAAATGGGACCAATGCCACAATAATTATTAAATTAACATAAATGCCATGTAGATATGAGTAGGACGGTAATAATGTATATATATATATGTATATATATATATATATATATATATATATATATATATATATATATATATATATATATATATCTACATACATACATATATATATATATGTGTATATATATATGTATATAAATGTGTATATATGTATATATATATATATATATATATATATATATATATATATATATATATATATATATATATATATATATATATATATATATATATATATATATATATATGTATATATATATATATATTTGGGATATGATCCATTTCTATGATGAAAAGTAGCTCTTTAGTCCTTCAAACTGAATGGGCCTCATGTTGATCCCTTGCTTGTAAACCCAATATCTTGTATGTGCTTTCAAGGATTTTTTTCAAACTTTGCACAGATATTCACTCTGAATCAGGGATAAACCAATAAGATTTAAGAAATGATTAAAGGTCACTGTGACCTCAAATCTTGTTACAAAGCGTGCACCTTCTGTACTGAATAGGATACCACACAGGGCTTCCACAACTCACAGCACCGTAAAAAAAAACAGCTCAGTCGTTCTTTTTGACAAGTCACTCTACTTTCATTGTCTAGATATTTTATTTATATCTTTGTTTTCTTTTGACATTAGGCTACCAGGCTGCAGGTCTTGTTTTCTTGCTGTTAGTTTATCCTGAAAATCAATGAAAGTTAAATGAAATACAAATGAATGTTAACATTGTAACCAACTGTGTCCTTATATTCCTCTTTACTTTCAGATTACTCTGGTGTTTGCAGACTCTCAGCGTAACATCTCAAACAGACCCAAAGCTACAAAACAAGAAAACAATCAGAGGAAGCGCTGATAAAATGACATAAGCCGCTTCAGCAGATGTTTGGCCAATTTCATGGAAGAGCTGCTCTGAATGTTGTCTGTGCATAAACAAGATTAAACACAAACTGAGCAGAGTGTGAATCCTCTTGACGGAATAGGAATATTCATATCTAAACAGTTCTTACCTGTGTCCGTGTGCAGCTGCCAGGCTGTACGAGTTCATGTCTCCATGCGGTGCGGTGGAGATGCCGTTACGGTACATGGTTCCCACCATGGGGTCTGCCCCCCGCTCCAGCAGCAGACTCACCAGCTCAAAATTACCTGTGCATGAAAATCACAGTGTTTACACCCACGCGCACACGGACAGCAGAGGGATGAGAGTGTGTCAAACATTCCATCATCATTCAGCCTGCATGCCCCACGCTGCTCTATGATGGTATTATTAGCTGCTTATTTATGGACAGCTGGTGGAGATAGTGGGCTTTAGAGGAGTTTGTTGGAAGGAGGAGGGCAGAGTCATGCTGAGCCTCTGTACCTGCAGCTGCAGCCAGCTGCAGCGGGGTCTCTGTGTAGTTCTCCATCCCGTCCTGCAGGGAGCCCTCCACGCTGGCTTTGGCATCCAGCAGCAGCTGCAGGACAAAATGAAAGAGTGAGAGAGATTTTAAGATTTCGTTCATATTTTACGTCATAATAAAATAAACAGTGTGTTTGAAAATATGATTTTATTTCGTGTATTCAAAAACTAGACGGACAAATGATGATGTCGTGGATTTTGTTCAGTGCTGGAATTTGTAAAATGTGATTTTTCTGTTTTCTTTTTTTTTTTTTTTTGACTTTGCAACATGTTAAATAAAAGAAGACCCTGATGAAGCAAACTGAACTGAACTCAGAGAAAATGCACTGCAGCTATTGGCACTTCAACCATGACTGCATTTTCAGCCCGGTGGTCTCAGCTTGAAATCAGTTTATGGATTTTCTGGATTGTTTCTGATTCTTTCATGAACTGTCTTTTTTTTTGGACACTTCTTTATTTTACTGTCTCATGTGGAATTTAAATGAAATATTCTTTTTACTGGTTCATTACGCTCTGGGCATTATGCAATTTTTGTTCCCAAAGTCAGAACTGAGTCAAGAAAAGATCTTTTAGACTCTCAGCTTCCTTTGCTTGGAACATCTTCAGATTGACTTTAAAGTGCAAAGTTAAGTTTAACTGTTTTCCTTTATATCCTTGATGAAAAACCTTGGATCCAGGCTTTCAGAGTGCAGATGTTTTAACTGATGACTAACTACTTCTTTTATGTTATAGTGTAAGTTGTATGAGCATGTGTTTGATGTCAAAACTGTGTGCTGCAATTCTTGGTCAGGTCTTCCTTGAAAAAGGGGGTCTCAGATGTCAGTGGGACTGACATTAAATAAAGGTTAAATAAAATAAATCAGAAAAAAATCACTGGATGCTTTTAATATAAACTTTGCACAGTTTGCTATAAAACATCCAAATTAAATTAAACTCAAATCAATGTTGTTAAAATCTAAAATAGGGAGCGTTATGGATGTGATTGCTGTGGATGTTCAAATAATGTATTTATAGTTGGTGGTAAACTTTTTGAATTTTACAGATAATGTATTAATTATTGACTTAATATCTGCAAGAATAACAAAGATTGTTCACAGATTAAAAATAATTCTAAATGTATTGTCTGATCTTCAGTGTTGCATGAATCCACAACACTACTGTAGCTACTGCAAAATTTGAGCTATTGAACATACAAAATATTATTGAAACGCCTCATGTCAAAACATCATTGTCAATGACTTGATTTCATGCAATCATCATGCATTAATTAGAGGGATGCATGATTTCACTGGCATAATGACAGTATTAGAAAATGTCTGCTTATATTTAGAGCCAATACAGTCACACACATACATGTAAATGTACAAATTCACTACGTCTCATCACAGGTATAGGCTGACGTACCAGATTTTATCTTATGCTTTTAACTTTTAATTGTTTCCTACAGGCAGAAGTTTTAGGTCTGAACAACAGCTTCAATTTCTAGCACTGAAAAAGGATGTTTGTGTCAAGAACAAATCTGCTGTCAACAAAAAGTAGCAGGGGAATTCCTGTGCAGGATTGAGAAGGTGTTCTTCACAATAAAAAAGCTGAGTGTACACTGGTGCATCTGTTGTTGATATACCTGCAGTCTCTTATCTCCCTTGTTATTTCCTTCCCCACATACCAGGTATGGCTATTAAAAAACAAGACTAATACTGTAATAAACTTCTTTGATTATCAATATCTTCTCTGCATCAACACACAGCAGCATTCAGGTCTTTCTCAGATCAGAGCAGCAGGTCTTCATTTGTCTCAATAACTTTAGACAAAGACTCCAAAACCTGTCCCCAGATTTGATCTTAGTAGACAGGAAAAAGTTAATTGATGCTTGGTTAACAGGGAGAATGATTGAGTACTGTGATTCGTTTTTAGGCCAGAAACTGCTTTACAGAGAGAGTAGTCTGAGCTTCTTGTCTTAATGAAGAATGAAACAATTTCTCCGCATCTGTGGTCTCTTTCTTCAGCCTTTTCTTCCTCACAGTTCCAACAGAACCTGTTTATAATGTTGTTGATTCACTGTTGACCTTTTGGAACCCACTCCTCCAAAATTATCCCTTTAATGTCAAAGAGAACCAACATGGCCTTGAATTTGGAGTTGCTTTATCATGCTTTCTTCATCATTGGTGATTTCCAAAGCTCTGAGTGCCATTTTGTCTCTGGATCATACTTGAAGATTCAAGTTTAATGACATGGAATCTCTCCTTCAAAAAAATTCCTTCAATTTGTTCTGAAATGTCTCCTCAGATTCACTAAGGTTTGCTCTTTTTGATCCTGAGTCAAAAGTTTCGGGATAGTTCTAGCAAACACTTTTGTTCTTTTCAAATTTTCATGCAATATTTGCTGAAGTAAGTTTGTTGAATGTTTTCAGAAGTTTTGATATGTATGCGCCCAGGACTTTCATCATCTTGGACATCTTCTCTACCTTCACAAGATCTTTTGTGTCACTTAAACAAATGCACAGGTGACATGCAGTGTTTCTGAAACACCTCAGTTAATGTATGAAAAGATATTGCTGCTGCTTTGTTTAATTTCCCTTTAAAAATCAAGTTAACGTGTTGCTCAAGTTTTAAAGGGATTCACCAACTTTTTTTTTGTTTTTGTGTCTTGTCACACTCCTGAGTCCATGACAAGCAGATAGTCAACATTTTTTCAACTGTGTGTGCAGTTACAAGGAAGAAACGGACAAAGCTCGTCCACTGCATCAGGCCTAATTGGTTTGCTGGATGTCCTCGACCTTTTTCTTATTTTGAATTTGATTTATTAAACACACTTAAAGTGTAATTTGAGTTGCCTGATTGAGCTTAGAATATTCTGGACATGTTGCCCTGACTTTGGTGTTACTTAGTCACCAATAAAAATCTGGATTTACAAATCTTCACTTCTTAGTGTATTCATTTGATTAGTCATGCACTACAGTTTTATGATATCCTAGAATTCAAATTCTTTTTTTGGGTACTTTAAGCAGATATGAGATTAAAATGCGATCAATTAGAGTAATTAATTAGAAATCCTGTAATTAATTAGATTAATTTTTTTTAATCGACTGACAGCACTATCATTATTTAACAGCCATACCTCATACAGAAGTCGAAAATCTTAGAGAATGTACCCTTTAACTTTAAACTAAAGTTAATAATGAGAGAAAGGAGAAAACTCTTCGTGGAGAACCATCACCATCAACACCACTGTGAACCCTGATGACAGAAATGATGACAATGACGACCAACCATGAGCTGAAGCACAACGACAGGTCAGGATGAGAGAGGACGTCACTACCTGCACCACAGGCACATGTCCGTGTAACACAGCGAATGTGAGGGGCGTCGCCTGCCGCGTTTCAGGGAACACTGAGGGGTGCTTGTGCACTGAGTTTGGCACCTGGGGAAGGGGGACACAGGTGGGTGGGGTCGGGTGTGAGAGGGAAGGAGAGAGGCAAGGGAAAGAGACATGAAGCTAATTAACACGACTACACACAAACTACAGAGCAGAGCGGCGGCAGGAGAGAGAGAGGGGACGGAGGGGGCTCTACAGGAGAGAGGGGATGATTAAACAGGGACCCTGAGGCTGCTGAGGACACGCTGTCACTCTGTTCGTTTTTAATGACCACCACGGACTGATCCTGTCTGGATCTGCCCCTCTCCTCTGTAGATTCACCCTCACAGAGTCAAACCCGTCAACAGCTTGTCCCTTTGCTCGAGCTGCACACAGACTCTGAGCTGAATGAAAGCATGACACACATGAGACCATTGTTTGACCAAAGCACACAACAGAAGCAGGCTGTGGATTAGGCATTAAAATGCTAACAGGTGAGTAACTGTTTGGTTAAAATGTGTTGTAACTGAAGTACAAAGTTTTTAAATGCAAGTTTATAGACTAAAAAGGTCACAGTTATTGATTGATTTGCTTGACTGATTGTTCTATTTTCGTGTCATAAAAAGGGCACAACCCTCATGAGTTTATAAATCACCAAAAACAAAGTTGCAGTGGTTCAACATTTCACAACATTAACATCATTAACATTCCTGATGTTTCAGTTTTAGGTTTCATCTTAGGCCCCATCCACACGAAGCCAAAATGCTTAACAGTTTCCAAAACGATCGTCATAAAGATGAAGCTGTCTCAGAAAATGTGTGTGTCTATATGAATGCACTCGATACGCATCAAAACACTGTAAAACACATGCCAGACCTCTAGGGGCGCTGTAACGATATGACGGAAACAAGCGGAAACAGACGAAAAAACAGTGGGCATGCGCACTTGCGGCAAAAGTTGTAAACAGAGATTGTGATAAAGTGATCATAAAGTGCTGTAATTTGTCCTTGATAATTGTTTGTTCAACTCGGTGGTGATTGAGAAGAAGGAGATTTTGCTGCAACAGGAATAGTAGGATCACTGGCTTCATCAGCACATATGCTTCATGTACGCCGCCATTGTCGTTGCCGCGTGTGTCGCATGCGTGTCAAAAAGATATGAAACTATAGAAAACAGACAATACATTTAGACGTATCTGAAAACTTGCGGAGAGCCAGTAATCACGGAGCTGCGTATACGGCATTTCAAAATCTTTCCATTCTGGAACCTGGTTTCAAAAATTATCGTTTACAGACCCCAAAACGCCGTCTTAGTATGGATGATACGCAGATTCGGCAAAAAAAGTATGCGTTTTGACCTCGGTTTGGCATCGTGTGGATGGGGCCTTAATCTAACACACCAGATGGACTGTTCAATATATTTCACAAGTCAATCTCGGTAAGAGCCCATAGAAGATGTGTGAAAACGGGCAGGACCTTTCAAAAGCATTTCCATCAGGTGATTGGACAATCAATCAATCAATCAAATTCATTACAGACTAATGTAGCTATCAGTTTCTTTACACCCTAAAGAAGGCACAATCTGATACTACAACAGTCACTTATTGTTTAAATGTTTCAACGCCTGTGAATTAATGCCCTTTAAAATATTTTGCCCCCTTTTTTAACCAACCTTTTGGGTTTTTCAGTTTCCTTCATCTTCTTCAACAGGGAAAGCTTTAAGAGAGGACTTTGACTCATGCTGACAGCAATTCAAGAAAACTTTGCAAGTAATGTATGTCCTCATTTATAGCTGTTTTGCCTGAGAGCCCCTTAATGGTAACATTTGCATGCAGTAAATCTAGGAGTACAAAAACTATGCTTTACTTTTCAGACTTTAAATAATGAAACAAAAGAAAGGTCATATTTATTTCAGAACTGTTTTCTGCAGAGTATCTGGACTAACAGACTCCTTAATTTAACCAAACTCACACATGATTTTGAGGCTGCAAAGTTTTCATGAATCTGAGAGCATTTTTTCTTCTATCGTGCTTTCTGCTTTGATCATAAACAATAAAGCCTCGGCTTGGACACGATGGCTGAACAGAGATGTAGCTGTTAGTGTAGATCATGAGACCTTGACTGAACCTTCTCCCTGAGGTCTGCTCCAGTCAGAGGATGCCCTCTGCATTTTGAGTCCCTCTGCTTTGAATCAGCAGATTGAATACATTTTTCATCCGACTCAGCAAAAATCCTTTGTGAATCATTTTACGCCCTTAGACTCCAATTAGAAAAAAGTTTTTCTGTGTATTTTGTAATTAATTCTTTTTGTCTGCAGTGATCAGTCAATGCCTCATTATCCTCTGATATTACATAATTACCACAATGTCATAACATGAAGATGAGGTGAAGGACAAGATGTTTAGTTTTCTCCTTTTTTTAATTTTCTTTTTTTATTCATCTCAAACTTCAAACCAGAAAAAACAAAACAAAACAATCAAACTATTTTGTCCAGTCAACATAAGGCATATGTACATTGTCCAGCTGTATATCTCCAAAACTAAACTTATACATGTGAATACTGTTAAACATAAAGTAAGTCTTCAAAATTAAACCATAAGACCTCTCATAAAATTCAAGAATGATAAGAACTTGAATATCCAGAACACTGTCCTTATATATAAAATGACTTTCCACCTCTAATGTGTCAATTCAAACCAGTGGAGCGATCACATTTTCACTTTGTAAAAGTCAAAGACATTTCTGCTCATTAGCTCATTTGTAAGTCATGTGTGACATTATTTCCTCGTTAGATCAAATTTAAGCCGGTCAGGGAAGAACATCCTTCGTCCTTACTTACCTCACTGTTGATATCTGCTCCTGCATCCAGCAGCATCTGCACCATGGCCTCGTCTCCACGGACACACGCGTACATCAGCGGAGTCATCCCCTATAGACACACAGCCAGAAAAGATAGATGCTGTACTTTTTTTTTTCTCAAATATTTTTTTTGGTATTTTTACAAAGACAAAAATCAAACATTCAGCAACAGCTCAACAAACCCAGGCCTTAAACCCATACATTCCTTAACATACCACACATACTTCCATACCCACACTAAAGCTGCACACATATATAGAATAGATATAAAATCAATAAATTCAATTATCATTTTTACACATTCATTCAAACAAAGCCTACATTCCTGGCTTCTATATTGTTAATATATGGTTCCCAGAGCTGGATAAATTCCCTCCGTTTCCCTTTAGCGATGTATGTTAGTCTCTCCAAACCAACATGTTCTGAAAGTTCCTTTCTCCACATTCCCAATGTAGGAGCATCCACACTTTTCCGACAAAGTGCAATCGCCCTTCTTGCTTGTAAAAGTCCAAAATCTATAAGTTTAGTCTGTTTGTATGTTTGTGAAAAATCAACCGGAAATATTCCAAGCACACAGAGTTTGTCACTGAAAGGAATTTTTGTTTTAAAAACCTCTGATAAACATTTGACAACATCCTTCCAAATATCCTGGATCTTTGGATATTCCCATAGACAGTGATACCCTTTTCATTAACACATTTAGGCAGGCATTAAGTTTGTCTAGGGTTGACTCCTTGGCATTTAACATCAGTACCTTGTAATATTTAGAAATCTGGCCTTTTTTTCCCAAATTATCCAGGGTTATCTTCTCTATTTCTGTTAAAGATGGAATACACATATTTTGCCCAGATTTCGAAATCATGAAGTTTTTTAATTGTAAATATCTAAAGAAATGTTTTTTGGACATTTGATATTTTTCACATAATTGATCAAAAGTTAGCAAAGTTCCAGATGCTATACTTTGATTTCATTTAGCATTTCAGCTTGGCCAAAATACATAAATGACAAAAAAAACAAGAAAACCTACATTATTTAAGCATAAAGAGGCCCATCTATAATAACACTCTGAACAGTCATTTTAGTCACTCAGGATGGGGGTTTTCTTTTTCATTTTCTGTCAGTCACTGTTTTGTTTCTCTTTATTGAAAAGAAAAGTATAGGTCCATTTAATTGTGTTAAAAAAAAACAGGCTTGTAAAGTGTGTTTTTCCCCAGCTTGTTAAAGTGTATAGGAAATTGCCTGAAGTCCAGAGGGAAGTTCCTTCAAAAAAGTGATGATTTAGGGTGAGGAACTTGTCCATGACTGCTGATGTGCTCCATGGAGATACTGATTCATTTTTACAGCAGGACATGGCACTTACAATAAGGGAAAAACCACTAGTAACTGGTTAGCGGACCAATGATAATGTTCTTGATTGGTCAGCTGACTCTTCTAACCTGAGCCCCTTCGATGGTTGATATGGGATTACCACGAGATAGTTAGAAATAACCAGATTTCACAAAACAGATGAGCTGAAGGCTGCAATCAAAGCATCCTGTCTTTTCATAACACCTCATTAGTGCCACAGGCTGAATTCTCCAACGGCACGCTGATTAAAAAGGAGCAAGTACTAATGGACAAATGGTCGAGCAAGTGAGCACCTTTAACTTCAAACACTTTGGACGAGATTTATCCTAAGTCCATTTCATCACTGCACAGCAATGACTCCCTCTGTTTCTTAAGTTAAATGACTCTGAGGTCAGCAGCAGCACTTTAAAGAGAGTGCACCAACCACTCACTGAGAGTATATCACTTTAACATTACTTCATGGGATGAGTGTCTAAGTCTCAAAAAACAAGCAAAGCTTTCCAAAGGAGTTAGAGTGGGCAGTACATTTACAGGCCACAAACAAACTTGAGTGTCTGGTCAAGCTGAAACAGGAGACTTGTACCTCTGCTCTAATCTCTGGTCTGATTTTTATGATGATCATTCTTCCTTAATAATGTTGGCTGAGCAGAGATCCATGACCGTCGGGCTGCGGACTGGTACCAGGACCATTTTGTACCAAGTCTAAGACAAACTAAAAACAAATTAATTCTATTACCTTTTTGGAATAACTTTGACTACAGGGTGCGTTATTTTGAAAGAATGACCAGCTTCGCTCACACAAGTCTGCAACTGAAGGGCACAGACTAAGGTGAATCCCAATAGCCCTTACCCTTTGTCTATCCCTTTCCCTTAGCCCTCTGTTTTGACGGTGTAGGGGAAAGGGTGAAAACACGCTCCTAAAAGGGAAACGCCACTTGATTCCCCCTACGTCATCACTCAGAGCTGCTGGCTGGTTGTGTTGTAAGCAGATGCAATAGCTGTAGCTACATCTGTGAAAACTAGCTTGTTATAATGAGAAATTTCAAAATATGACCAAAATTTCAAACATGATTAATATTTACTTGATGATTTAAAAATTACTTATAATTATACACTTCCTCTGGTCGCCACTCTTCCTTCTTGTCAGCGGGTGTGGTGTATTATGGGAAATTCTCATAGCCCTTCCCTTCAAGTGAGGTCCCATCTTTCTTCGTTTCAATGGCTGTGTAGCCCTTCGTCTTATCCCCTCCCCATCCTACAGAGAATTGGGACATTATCAATAGATGTGAACGTGCAAAACCAAGGGCTTAGGAGAAGAATTGTGGTTCTTGGGATTGATGACCTGATAGCCGGGTAATTCACTGAGGGGGACTGGGGAGGCCTGATGACATTCTGTATGACCAGCACAAAACCAGAATAGGGAGACTTGACAGACAGATAGAAACAATCGCTGGGGCAGGATAACTTTGTTTGTAAAGAGAATAACACAACACATTATCAAAGTCCGGTAGGTCATTACATCCGCCATGGAGGTTATGATTTTGCCGGTGTATGTGTATTTTTTTAGTTTGTTTGTTAGCAAGATAACTCAAAAACTACTGGACAGATTTTGCTGAAATTTCTGGTGATGTTGGCTATGGCCTTACTTAAATATGATTATCTTTTGGTGGAGATCCATAATCGCCATTAGCGAATTGCTTTTTTTTAATGTATTTTTGGGCATTTTGTGCCTTTATTGATAGGAGAGAGACAGCCGATAGGCTTGTGAAAGGGGGTGAGAGAGTGGGGGAAGACACTCTGCAAACTGGTCACAGGCGGGATTCGAACCTGGACAGGCAGAAGCAAGTACATGGGGTGCCTGGTTGCTAACCACTCCGCCAAACCAGCACCCCAGCAAATGTTTTTTTTAGTCCATAACTTTCTAACTAATAATATATACATGATTCCAAGTGCTAGGTGTGGGCATTTAAGGGTCAAGGAATCATACCATGATGGTAACTTTATCATGGAACTATTGCTTATAGATGTAACAATATGTGAGCTATCTTGGAGGAGCTTAGCGCTTTATGAGAGCTTTCTAGTTTACTATAAATGATCACTCTTGTGGTGCTGGATACAGAGCTAAAACTCTGCAGCTTTCTTTCTCTGGTGTAATCGTCTTGCACATAGTGATGCTGTTTCATATTCACATCTGCGTACAGTGATCCTCTCAGCTCTTTAATCAATGCTGCTGATATGCTTTTTCAACATTTAACACTGATGTTAGGATACAAATTGTTCTTCTGCCATGTATGTGAACATGACAAGGTGCCTAACAGTGACACCGCTCCAAGTGATGAGTAAATGAATTGTAAACTATGACATGACTGAATGAATTTTGCGGGCCCTTCTGCATCATTTTTGAGTAACTGTGAGCATGAGAATTGCAATTTCTCCACATCCAGCACAGAAAGAATATATCAGAGAACTGGGCGTGGGCTTCACAGGTCAGTATCACTGAAACAGGTATGCACAGTGCACACAGGATTACCGTCACTGTCACAATGCTTCTGTGTATCAGTGCCAACGATGGTGGTATCTTAGTCTCACTTTTCTGCAGTGGGAAAAAATCCATCTTGGTATGCAGTGGCTATCAAGCCAGAACTAAAAAAGTTAGACAGGAAAGTTTTTCTCTGCTCTGAACTTGAGTCCCTGAAAGTTCCTCTCCACACCTTGAGGCTGATGAGAATATCATTGTGTTATTGATTGGATACCAAATGATCAATACCTCCTCTGGGGACATCAGCAGACCAGCAGAGTGTGTCTGACAGGAATACAGCACCAGACTCTACAATTGAGAGTCTCTGCTCAGACCAGCTCCGAGCTGGCATTGGATTTTTCCATGAAAAATGATGAGTTACACTCTCAGCATTCCCTGGTGGTGTACTGTACTGTAGGTGTGAGCTGTGATGTAATGCTGAGCACCTCCAGCACAAAGCTGCAGGAGGAATATATGGCAGGATAAACTTTGATATTCATGATTCTGCACTCACAGTCTGCTCTCTACTCAGAGGTGAGCTTTACTGAGCAATGTGTGCATAAGTGTGAGTACATGTGTGTGCTTTTGTGTACTACTGAGTGTGTTGACTGTGCCTCTAACCTGCTCACTCATGCTGTTGATGCCATCAGGCCCCAGCAGGTTGACAGCCTGCTTCACTAGATCCGTGCGTCCACAGCTGAGCATGCGGAAGCCCAGGTCCTGCAGGAACTTCGCTTCAGTCGAGGCAGCATCCAGTTTCCTTGAGGCACAGAGGCAGTCATCCGTTCTGAAGGGCAGAGCACACAAAGTGTTTGACAGAGCATGTTGACTGTCTTTACTTTTTGAGTGAGGCATATTGTCCCTCAACACCTGACAAGCTTTGCTGTCTCCTACATTGCCCAGAAGAGTTGCAAATCTGCATGTTGAGCGATTTTGCATGAAACTCCACATGTATGGCGTAAGATAGATGTGCAGATACAGCGGCGTAATATGGAAATTTGGGAAAAGACCGAATAATATTCATACATGTCTGATACTAGGCTAATTAGGATCCAAGCACTGACGCTCAAAGCAAGAACTACATTGTTTCTGTATGTCTGCGGCATGTTTGTCCAACAATTTTAATTGTGAGACCTTAACATGCCCTTACAACAACCAAATTATCCACATAATTCAAGAATGAGTGAAATTTTTATTCTAGTGTAATCTGAAGAATTGGCTGTTTGTGATTGCCCCGAATGCAGCCCCAACAATGGGTAAGGGCTGCAAGCATGAAATTTGAGATACATATGAATAATGCAGAGACAAGAAAAGTCACAAGGACTATCCTCTGGAACTTACTTAGTCGGCTACAAAGGGTTAAAGCTAGGGATGCATGATGTTAGATTTAATGCCCATATCTGATATGTTGACATTTCTGAGGTCATTATTGCTGATACTGATAATGATACCACTATTTTAATGTCAAAAGCAGGAAGTCATTACTTTGTGAAAATTGACTTGTTGTCAATGTGACAGTTTATTTGTGCAAGAACAGTTGTAAACCAGAAAAACAACATTTAAGTCTTGAAAAACTGAAACATTTGATTTTAAATGAACCCAAGCAGTGATATTATGGTGGAGCATCATTGTACTGTGCATTTGTGTATTTGGCCAATGTTACTGCCAATATGTCTGGTCTATATATCTGCTGTAAATATCAGCATGAATTTAAATATCTGCTGATACTGCTATCATACTAATAATAGTGTACAGTCCTCGTTAAATGTCCAATTTCTGCCATTTAGGCCATTTCACATGTAGAATTAATTTACAAACTAGCCCTTGGGTTTTTGTCTCTTTACTCCAAAATGAACTGGTGTGATTCTCGACAAGTGGAAGATAAAAACTTATCTAAAGATTGTTTTCATCAAAAGATAAAGCAGTAATTGAGGTCCAAAGTTGGTGACAAAATGATCCTTTATTCAAAGGAGATGTCGGCATGATAGGCCTAATGCAGCCAACCAGTAGCTCCACATACACCTCCTGCACATGCACCGGACCCAGAGATACACAAGGGCGGGAAAACCCATCGAGTGGTGCTTAGAGTGAATTGTCAGAATTGCAAAAAATATGCTTGCAATATATAAATAAACTGGGTTAAATTGGCACAGTAAGAGAACACCACCAACCATCACAAGTTCCACCTGCTTTTACTACAGTAAATTGACAAACATTGAGTGCTTTGGTCTTCCATTTCAGTCACTGTGGTATCAATGCTGAGACAAATTAGTTTTACAGATATTGTAAAGGCTCCTTAAGTGGATAAACAAAACCGATAAAATACAGTAATAATTTCCCATTCAACTAAGCTAACATAGTACTGGAATTGGTTATAATGGTGAGCAATCTCAACTGAGTGGATGGATGGATAGATAGATTGACAGCTAGACAGACATTCTGATATAGATATAGAGATTAATACTGTATCTATCAGCGTACAAAATGTTTAAGCTCAACATCACTGGCAAAGTATTTAGAAAAGTAAATCAGAATTTAACTTCTAAACCTAAAGTTTTTAATCACTAAGGCTGTTCAATCAAAAAATGGACTGAGATATAAAAATGATTTGGTGATAGGTATTGGTGCAAGTTAGCATAATGGTCATTTAAGCTGAAAATTTGAAAGAAAGAGATTGTGATGTGCAAACGCAGTGATCAACATAAAGGGCAAATGTGATGCGTCACTGTTACCTATGAGATGTTAATGCCCAAAGAGCAGGAGACATTAGAACTGGTCTCATTTTCAATCCACATAAACTACACTAATACACTAAATACTGTCTCACTTTGTACCCTACTTGAAATGTACCTATATATCTTAAAAACTGGATATATTGCCCCGCTGTAAGTGTTTATAAAGAGACTATATGCACGCATGCTGGTCATAGACATACCGGAGCTGACGAGGCTCACAGTCCACTCCAGGCAACAGCAGCCTGGCAGCCTGCCGGACATCATCGCTGTCCACAAAGAAGCTGCGTCTGTGCTCTGTGTGGACCACAGCCACGCGCACCCACTCCATCAGAGGCGGCAGCACCATGAACGGCCTGTAGGGGGAGATAAAAGCACATAATGTGACCACTGGAGACTCTGAACTTCAGTCATCCTCTGTGCTTGGTGTGCCAGGCCCTTGCAGAGAAAATCCACCTAATACAGAATTTGCATATGTTATTTGTGAATCTTGCCCAGTGTAAGTGATGTTTGAGAACAGGATGAACTCTGCTAGGAGCTGAAATCAAAGACTCAAAAGCAGCAGGTCACAGAGAGAAACTTTGATGTGAGAAAATCTAAACTGAGAGAGATCAGAGCTCAGATTTTAACCAAGGATCAGAGCAGACTGGGGAAATGCAAATATGGCTTTATAGAGTCAAATATGAAGATTATATCCACCAGACCATGGCTGAGTCATATGCGCTTACAGTACTGATTCTTATGGTTACACAGTCAAGCAACCTAATCTTAAGTGAATTCAGTGAGGCATGACGTGTCTTGATGGTTTCTATATGATTTATAAATCATCTGATGCTATTAAAAGTCATAAAGTATTGCATGTTTCTCATAACAGCGTGCAGGATCAATTCCTCTGATGCTAATCTATTTTGCATGAGGTTTTATGAATATCACTGTACTCTCTGTAAACATGTGGAGCGGTTACTGCATGCAAACATAACCAGCTAATTAGTTTAAATTCAACTTAAAGCTCAATGCCTTTTGCGGATTGACTGTACTGCACTATTAACATCTAACTTTTGATATTTCTGCTGTTTTGCTCTTGTATATTCATAAATGTTTCTACTTTTTCCAACAGGTGACTTATCAGTTGAACTCAAAGATCTTACCTTTAGCCATGCATTCATACAGTACATTTCTGTTCTACTTCAGTTCATGCACGTAAACATCATAAAGTCCAAGCTATCAAATCCTATTTACAATACCCAAAACCAGTGAAGTTGGCACATTGTGTAAATTGTAAATAAAAACAGAATACAATGATTTCCAAATCCCTTTCAACTTATATTCAATTGAATACACTGCAAAGACAAGATACTTAACGTTCGAACTGGTAAACTTTGTTATTTTTTGCAAATATTAGCTCATTTGGAATTTGATGCCTGCAACATGTTTCAAAAAAGCTGGCACAAGTGGCAAAAAGACTGAGAAAGTTGAGGAATGTTCATCAAACACTTATTTGGAACATCCCACAGGTGAACAGGCTAATTGGGAACAGGTGGGTGCCATGATTGTGTATAAAAGCAGCTTCCCTGAAATGCTCAGTCATTCACAAACAAGGATGGGGCGAGGGTCACCACTTTGTGAACAAATGCGTGAGCAAATTGTCTAACAGTTGAAAAACAACATTTCTCAACTAGCTATTGCAAGGAATTTAGGGATTTCATCATCTACGGTCCGTAATATCATCAAAAGGTTCAGAGAATCTGGAGAAATTACTGCACGTAAGCTGCAAGGCCCAAAACCAACATTGAATGCCCGTGATCTTCGATCCCTCAGGCGGTACTGCATCAAAAACCGGCATCACTGTGTAAAGGATATCACCACATGGGCTCAGGAACACTTCAGAAAACCACTGTCAGTAACTACAGTTCGTCGCTACACCTGTAAGTGCAAATTAAACCTCTACTATGCAAAGCCAAAGCCATTTATCAACAACACCCAGTAACGCCGCCGGCTTCGCTGGGCCCGAGCTCATCTAAGATGGACTGATGCAAAGTGGAAAAGTGTTCTGTGGTCTGACGAGTCCACATTATAAATTGTTTTTGGAAAATGTGGTTGTCATGTCCTCCGGACCAAAGAGGAAAAGAACCATCCCGGCTGTTATAGGCTCAGAGTTCAAAAGCCAGCATCTGTGATGGTATGGGGGTGTATTAGTGCCCAAGACATGGGTAACTTACACATCTGTGAAGGCACCATTAATGCTGAAAGGTACATACAGGTTTTGGAGCAACATATGTTGCCATCCAAGCAACGTCTTTTTCATGGACGCCCCTGCTTATTTCAGCAAGACAATGCCAAGCCACATTCTGCACGCGTTACAACAGCGTGGCTTCGTAGTAAAAGAGTGCGGGTACTAGACTGGCCTGCCTGTAGTCCAGACCTGTCCCCCATTGAAAATGTGTGGCGCATTATGAAGCGTAAAATACAACAACGGTGACCCCGGACTGTTGAACAACTTAAGCTGTACATCATGGAAGAATGGGAAAGAATTCCACCTGAAAAGCTTCAAAAATTGGTCTCCTCAGTTCCCAAACGTTTACTGAGTGTTGTTAAAAGGAAAGGCGATGTAACACAGCGGTAAAAATGCCCCTGTGCCAACTTTTTTGCAGTGTGTTGCTGCCATTAAATTCTAAGTTGATGATTATTTGCAAAAGAAAATAAAGTTTCTCGGTTCGAACATTAAGTATCTTGTCTTTGCTGTGTATTCAATTGAACATAAGTTGAAAAGGATTTGCAAATCATTGTATTCTGTTTTTATTTAAGATTTACACAACGTGCCAACTTCACTGATTTTGGGTATTGTACTAACCTACCATCCACTGACCTACCTACTTTCCTATCTTACTGCCTATCAATCTGCCTTTTCACCCACAGACTGACCCTTCTACAAGCTTATAGAATACCCTACCTACCCACAAATGTATCAACCTGTCAACAGACTGTTAACCACACCTACCAACATACTTGCTTTCCTACCAACAGACATGCCAACCAACCACTAATGTACAAACAGAGTTTCCTACCTACCAACCTTCCAGCCTATGGACTTACCTAAGAACAAAAAGACAAAAAAAAATCCCATCTTCATACTTAGTTATCTACATACCTGCAGGCTGCACCTATCAAACAACCTATCTTGCAACGTTTCTATTGGCCTACCTATATGACCAATCTGTCTGTCTGGCCTTCTTTCCTATCAACGCACCTAACTCAGTACGTCCTCACTTCCTACCTACCTTTCATATCCAAGTCACCGGCAACTACCTTTCAAGGCAGCCTTCTTGGTTTTACCAATCTACAATACATCTAAAAACCTACCTACACACTTAATTTTCTATGTACCTAAAGACTTAGCTACTTACATAATGACAGACTTACCTATCCACCTGCTTACTGAAAAACTGGCCTACCTGTCAACCAGATTGACTACCCTTCCAACCAACCAACCCACCTACATTTCCATACACGCACCAACGGGCTTACTAAATATCTGTAGCATCTAGACTTACCTATCTTCCTTAAGACTTGTCTTCCTGACTACCAACATACCTACCCACTGATACACCTACAAACTTACATCTCTATTTGCCACACAATAACCTACCTACCTACATATTTAGCCATCTACACACTAAAAGCTAACCAACCAATCAATCTACCTATTCAGCAACATATCTGTTAGCCTACCTATCTTTCCTATCTATCCAATCTACCTTTCTACCTTCAATGTAGCCTTCCTTCAAACCTCTATACCAACTTACCTGTCCATATCTGTAGTGATAATTGAGCTAGAATGTTATGTGATCAGGATCAGTCTTATTGAGAGGCAGCCTTGAGTATAATTAATCCATCCAAGGCTTACTATGTTATATGACGTTAATGTGTAAGATCTGAAATCTTTCATGCTGCCATGATTATGAATAAATTATATCACTTTTTCTTCTGGTCTCCTGCGTCAGAGCTGCCTGCAGCTACACATAATCCATATGCATGAAAATACATATGCACGATGTCACAATTGACCTTTGTAACTGTACCAACAGCATGTTATGGATATAAATACACACAATGAGCCGTCAGATATACAATATGATAAATACATACACACTGCCATATGGCTGCAGAAACACTGTGGCAGCCATAAGATTTCTCTCAGTACTTTGATGGGAGAGTGAAGCAGTAAAACTGTCAGAGGACTTTATGTTCAGCAGGACTTTAGATAAAGCTAGCACACATTTTGAAGGCCATTGGACAATAAGGGAAAACGCAGAAGTTACAAACAACTATTGCTACAGTAAAGTCTGATGAAATGACTGAAAAGATTAACCTTTTTTTTTCCTATTGACATACTGTTCAAAAATAACTTTGATTTATAAGTACATTAAAGAGAACCTGTAACTCCCAGAAACTTCTTCAGTTGTGGTGGGCAAGCTTTTATCAAACACTTGGCTGGGATTTACTCACCAAGAAGATGATTGACATAATTTCTTGAGAGGTGTAAGAAGATCAGTATCCTTACTTTGTCATCTCTGATTGATATTATATCGGATTTTGTCCTTATATTCATCAAATAATCTCTCTTGTAGTGCTATAAAACATCACAAGCTAAATCAGATCAGAGGATCTCTGTATAACCTTTTTAAATCCTGTATGTGCTTGGACATGTGAACGCTTTATCCTCAAAGGAATTTCATTAAACTTGATAACTCCAAATAAAAAGGGGTACAGTGGCAGAATAAAAGCCCTCATCCAGTCTACAGACAGCTGTCTGCTATCTGTGCAGGCACAGCCTCAATCAGAGGTGATACCAAGTCATTATTTTGCAAGTCTCAGTAAGTCTCAAGCCTTTAGTCTCAAATCCCAAATGAATTGAGTCAAAGCACAATTAAGCTTAGTCAAGTCTTAAAGTAAAGACTGGTAGCTCGGGTCGAGTCCAAACTCTTCAGCTTCAAAATCTCTAGTCATAGCAACTTAAAAGCACTGTTCAGTTTTTACTTGTATAAACCTTTTTTTAAAACATAATCATATTTAAAGGTCAGTTTTTTTAGTCATAAGGTGCAAATCCCAGCTTCAAATGAGTCACTGATGATCAAGTCTATATGAGGTCAAGTCAAAACCATGATGTTGCCAAGTCAAATGAAAAGTGATTGAATTTGTTACTGCAGTCTGACTTGAGTCTGAGTCATGTGACTCCAGTCTACACCTGTGACCTCAGGCATATGATGTATCAACCAAAACAAACATGGCAGTGGAAATGAGACAGTCCTGCCTCTGGAGAGATAAAAATTATATGCAGCAAGTTTTGTCTGTTCGTAATAATAGAATATAAAATAGTAAGTTTATGTAACAGGAAGGCGCCTGTGACAGGCCGACAGCACTCAAAGTTCAGGACATGAATGTTTGATGTGCCCTGTTGTCCCTTTTAATGGAAAGTTAAATTGATAAACTTTATCTACAATGCTATAATGGCATCTTCTATTGCTAAACCTATGACAAACCAAAAGGTCTCTTTAAATTCAGATTCTGAAATCGTCAGACAGACCAGAGGGATGATTTAATTTATTTCACCAGCCCATGTGGGAAAGAGCCTGTTTAAAGTGTTTGGGGAGGACAGACCTTTCAAAAGCAAATTAAGCAGGTGATAGGAAGACTGATCTAACAATCAAATTCATTACAATTCATCACAAAATTGGAGCTGTTAGCATCTATGCTAATCTTTTTACGAGAAGTCATTATCAGCTGTCATCTCACCCAAAGCTCCCAGTTCTTTCTGCTTTAAAGTATCTGACTGGGTTGTGCCGCTTTGTGGTTGTGGGCTGAGCACAATCGTTGTAGTTTGGAGCTCGGCAGGGTGGATCTGCCTGATGACATACACTGAATCAGACTGATCCATCTGCACTGCAAGGTTAACATTTTGCATTGTTGAAAACAAACGTTTATAGATACCTGCACAAATAACATGCAGTATGTTTAGAAACTGGCATAGAAGTATCCATCATAATGGGATATGGGGAAAAAACATGTTCATACCGGTGTTCTTAATGACAGAATTTAAAAGAAACTCTTCATGATATTGTTCCTGCCTGATAAAATCCAACATTGCATGTAAGATATAACATGTACCTTCTAATTTATTGTTGAAACAAGATTTAGATTAAAGCTCTACACATGTGTTTGAAAACTCAGGAGATATGCTGCTAATGAGTTTCCAATGAGCTGTCACATTTCTGTACTCTAATGAAGCACAGACCAGTCCTCTGGGATTCAATTCACATCTGATCGATCCATCCACGTACGTCTTAATGTGTCCTTGACACGTGCTTGTCCCATATCTGTCACTCAATGTTAATTTTCCTGCTCATCAATGCTGCTCAAAGTGTAAGAGAAAATCTTAACTAACAGTTTGATCTGCTTAGAAATGCAACCTCTGTGTTTAACTCACTTCAAAGGGGGCTGACCCACAGCCACGTGATGCTGCGGGTCCTACAGAATTAATAAAAGCAGCACATGGCACGTCATCAGGAGGTGAGGAGCGTATAACAGCATTACAGTCCTCCTATGGAAACACAGGTTCACCACAAGGTCATAGTCTCTCTGTTTCCATTCAAACCACTTTCATAAAATGTAATAAAGTGGAGACATTCCTGAGGAGGCTGGTGAGACTCTGGGTTTTCCTTAAGTTTGGCTAAAGTGTTTAAGGAGCCACTAAAGCCCCACACACTCCCCTCTCTAGCTAAAACCTGTGTGCACAGGCATTCATTTGAGCTGTTTATCATTTAACATTTAAATTTACATTACTCTAGTACAAAAGACCAGTTGATGTTGATAGTCTGAATCATACATACATTAACAAACAGCATATGGGAGTGAGTCAGAGACAGTCAGAGTTAGCACGATGACAGATCTGCTCAATGGCAAGTTGGTGCCATCTTCAGTGTTTAAGTCCAAACCTCAACATACCAAGCTCAAACTTAGCTTTTGAACTGGATGGGCTGCACAGAGGTGTGGTGGGTAGTGTTGATGCCTCACAACTCGAGGTTGCTGATTTGAATTTTAGCCAGGACCTTTCTGTATGGAGTTAGCATGTCCCCCCTCACATGCATGGGTTCTATCCTATTGATTTTTTTGGAAGTTGGGTCTCAAAAATTGGGAGAGAGAGCCTTTTTATGTTATTTTTATTGATAAAAACTTATTTATAAAAGCCACTGACTTTGGGAGGATAAATCAATGGAGCTAAAATGCTAATTTTCCCTCATTTGACATTTATCTTTTCACCACTTGATTGAGGTTCTACGGCAGAGATGTAAAACTTTGGCAACCAGGAGGGCAATTGTTGAAATAGAGTAAATTTAGAGTATTTAGTGATTATTAAGTGTGTTATACTAACAGTTTTAGTCTTTATTTTGACAAATGCATCTTACAATGCACAAGCAAGAGCTTTACTGAAACATTTACAGTCAGTAATAGATCTATCTTTTAGGGTAGGTCTTTTTCTCTCTCATATACATTTTTCATATTTTAAATTCACAGGATCGGCCACATATGACCCCTGGGCCACCAGGAATCCACATTTATTGAAGAGGTAGTTTTTCGAATGGAGGAAAGGAGAGCCAGGATTTTGCTTTATTTACCTTAATTAAAGCAGAGTCATATTTGTGTTAAATGTGTTACTATCAATGCTTTTGTCTGTTGAAAGGGTTTGTTTGCTTCCAACAACTAGTTTGTGACCAGATGACATGGCTCCATCCACTTTAAAGGGTCCATTTTTTTAACCTAAACTCAGGTTCATATATTTGATTTCAATAGCTGTCCGAAATTAACTATGTTCAAAAATCCTCTGGCATTTATACACTGGGTACCCCTGATCCACCTTCATTCTCATTCTGTCTGGGACACTGTGGTCTAGCTCTATAGTCTCTATTAGGTTCCGTTTCCATGTGGGCCTACTCTGCAGTCTTGACCTCTCTTCACTGTGGTATTTGGTCAGAGTAACACCTCTTGCACCATCATGACTCTGTATTCTTTCTGCAGGCTTGCTACCCTGGGCCAATGGGCTTAAACTTCTGATGAAACAATGGCACAATGTCTCTTTGGTATATCTATTTGGGAGGGCTGGGTGACGCAGTAAATAGGAGGAAAGCCAAAATGGCTCTCACTTGCTTTCTTAAACCTTAAAGTTCTCTATCACGCAGAGCAGACATGTAAAACACTGAACTGCATGTTAAACAAAGAAAAGTGGAATATGGGCTGTTCAAGGTGTATTCATGTCAGCTAAAACTCTGAGATGTAGTTACTCTTTAAATATGTAGAAAAACGAACTTGCATGAATGTGATGTTTGTCACAAATGGTGCTAAAATCAAAAGCAAAAGTGAGAGGCAGAGTTATTGGCTGATACCTTTCCTCCACCACAGGCAATAATTCCTGCAGCCGGGGCAGAACTTTTTCAGGCTTAGCTGTCAGCATTGCTGGGGTTTTCCACCAAACTGTAGGAAATACTTGACTTCTTTAGGTACAGATGGTAGCAAAGGATAAAGAAACGACTAATAAATGCAACATAAAGTGTCCAAAATCTACATCATGTTCCATAAAGGGAGTCAACACTTTGGAAACTTTCCCTAATCCATGTGTCATTTACCCATAAGTCAACGGCACAGTGCTGCAGCTGTGCATTGATATAATGTCCCACTATGTCAGAGACTGTAATTACAAATACTGACTGAGCACATGTGGGTGTACGCCCACTCCAGGAGCCCCTTCTTGACACTGCTCAGGTCACCCAGAGGTCTCAAACTAGCAGCCAACACTTCAACAGTTCACTTCTTTAAAACTGCACTGGATGAAAACCTGTGGTGTGGCATTTCAGGGGCGATCACAAAGAGAGAGACGGAAATATAAAAAAAAAAACTGCAGAGGTGTTCAGTTACAGCACAATGGTGTCTGGAGCTCTCTGCTGAAGGAGTATTTTACCACTGGATGGTGTCTATAAAGTGATCACTGAGGTGAGGAAGAGGGCAGGCCATTGTTGACTAAAGGGAGGTTCCACTTGTATGCTCTGTGGTTTTATCATAGCCCCTGTGAACACTGAAGATGTTAGAACAGGCACTCAGAGCAGAATGAGGTGAAGGGGTCTGCTGGATTAATCAATGGCTTGTTTTCGTCATGTGATCCAGACGACGCAGAGAAGAGCATCTGTTAAATCAACAGAAATGGAGAGAAGTGATGGCTAAAACACTAGCTACCATCAGAAAACTTGTAGATACACTGAGTTGGATCCCTACACTTAAAAAGAAAAGTGTTTCTTTTTATCACAAAAGGCCTACCGGTTAGCCGGGTGAGTGAGAATCAATACCACAAACTGCTTACTCCTGCAGACCTCCAACTACATGAGGAGCAAGATGAAGGCGTACAAGAGCTTTGACACTTACAACCATTCAGCTCTTGATCAATTACAGCAACACTGTTAAAAACAATAACACAAAGTGGAGTACAAAGCTTGGGATAGATGCTGTCTGCAGCCACTAAAAAGACAAAAAATGGGCAGCTTAAAATCCCATGAGGGCCAAATAAAGTTTGTTTTCATAACTAAATGTCAAAAATTGCAATTTGTCTGATAATTGTAATTATTGAAGTAATTTTTTATTTATTTTTTTTGTGAACCATTAGGAGAGAACTTGGCCTGACCGCAGATCAGTGGTTTTATGTTTTGCCAACATGATTTAAGAAACGAGACCAAAAACGTATTATATATATATAAAAAAAAAGGGATTAATACTTAAGTTTATACCGCAACGAAAAGCAGTATGTTATGCCAGTTCAGTGTTGCACGAGAATGATCCCTTTTTTTGGGTAAGAATGCAACACGCATTGAGGCCCACTCAGGAAAAGTGCACAGATTAGCCAAATTGACCATATTCTGCATCCTCAAGATAGGAACATGCAAGCTTTGCACCTGACCCTACTTCACTGTTAGTAAAACTCACCCCTGGGTGCAAATAGGAGCACAGAATCATTTGCAATTTAAACAGTGTGAGGGCTATTTAAATATAGAGAAAGACACCTGTGCCATGCACCAAAACGCTTTGTGCTGGGCATCAAAAGTGTACATGTCACGTCTAGAGTTTGTGCAGCGAGCTCCACATCTTTCATGGAAGTGCAGATGTGGAGCTCACACTGGCCTCATTTTCAACACTTGAAGCCGTGATTTAGTTTTGGTGTATCACTTTTAGCAGTCTAGACCTGTTTTTGAGCACATTAGACTATTTCAGGAATCAGACACAGCTCCATTGAGCGCATTCAGTCGTTGAAATGCTGTGCAGTAGACAAAATAAAGTATAATGATGAATATTTGGGGCAGCAGTAGCTTAGTCCTGGGAGATGAAGGGTGGCTGGTTCAAATCCAGACTAAACCATGTTTGGAAGTTGGTTTAGTAGTTGGAGAGGTGTAGGCAAAACTGCTCAGAAGTGTTTCCTCAGGAGCCTCCATGCCATCACTATGACATCTCTCCCCTAGCGCATGATCATAAGACTGTTTGTGCACATGCATGTGTATTTCAGCCTACGTGTCTGTAGCATGTCTACAACAGAAAGTAAAGAATTTGAATTTCCTGTGAGCGAAGTATGTCTTCAAGTGATGTAAAGCAAATAAAAGAAAGTGAAAGTAAACAATAAAAAGTCAAGGATTACGATCTAAAAGTTAATCCTATCCACAAAAAATGCACACAAAAAGACATTTCAGGCCAATAAATTAAGATTTCCAAAGGCAAATGGGGTAAAAGGAGTTCTGGTAAGTCGTCTTAGTTTGAAGGGCTCTGTAATGAAGAAGATCAAATTCAGCAAAAAAAGGATGATTGACTTGTTGAAGAAAATCTTGTTGACCAACAGTACAGTTGTAAGTTTTAAAATCAAAACCATGCAATACAAGACACTGAATTACTTTACATCTGTATTAAAGCTATTCTTTTCCCTGTTCATTGTGTCCATCTAAAATTTGTCTTACCATCAAGTCTTAAACAAAAATCTGAGATCTATCTGTCCAGGAGACGATCTTTCGTGCCTGTTTTCAACTTAAAAAAAGACATATATTGTTATGGTTCACCCCTCACCTCTGTTGGTCCCTAGTTGCTTTGTCGCTGCTCTGTGGTGTTTCATTTTTGACAGTAAACATCTAAAGCTCCTCTTTGTATATTGTTCTGTGTCCTGCTCCTCACCTCTCTGTTTGAAGCGTGACCTTGGAGGGCTCCACGTTGGGGTTCTCCCACTCCACCTGCGGGCAGTGCATGAAGTAACACAGCGTGTAGATCGCCTCAGGCGCCCACTGAATCCCACCGCTCTTCTGATGGATCGGTGTCCCGTTGTTGCAGTTTTTCATGTACAGAGGCTGCAGGTAGTGCATCGCCCGGGATACCAGGTCACCTACACGCACACACACAGAAAGATCACACAGGGAAGCACAAAGGAGACTGATTAGAGAGAAGGAAAGTCACGTGGAGGTACAAGACATCAGGGAATCAAACTGCTCTCCCTTGAAGCCGCTCTGAGCTCGTCTGTCAGGGGAAATTGAGAGTTTTTCAGTACTAGAATCAGGATAAAGAGCAGGTTCATCCAAGTCCTTTCTGTGCAGCTCACAGAGGGAGAGCAGGAGAATAAGCATGCTCGGGACTGTGCTGTGGAGGATGAATATTTATGGATAAACATCAGCTACTCCAAGCTATTTCCTCAGCATAATTTCTCAGTACTAAGGTCATCCACTTGGGCTTGGAAACTCGAGAAGACTGCTGATGAAAATTTAAATATATTTTCTGAGTGGTATTAGGAAATTAAAAAAGGTCTAAAGGACCATGCTCACATGCTTTTTATAATACACAAGGGGAAGGGCTGATCATTTATAACAGCAGCATAATAAAAATTCAGAGATGAAGAGAGGTGGGTGATATACATTTTTGTACTTAATATTTTATTGATTTTTATTCCTAGAAAGACAGAAAAACAGATATCCCACTCCATCTGACAAGAACAACATTGATCTCTATCACGTAGCATGCAATATTTGCTTAAATTTGTTTATAAGGGAGAGGAGAGGAAGTACAACAAAAGGAAGGAAGTTTTCCAACAAAAACAAGACAAAAAAGGGAAGAAGCTAAAACACTTAAGCCCCATGAGGACATTTGTCCATTTAATGGCATACCATTTATTACACCGCAAAGTACCAATGAGAGAAACTAGGAAAAACAAAGACACCATATATGAGTATATGGATTCAGCCTGTCCAACAGGGTATACGACAATTGCTCATACTCTGCTTGTTCAGCCATAGATGCAGCCCATTTTTCACAGAGTGGGGACTCCGCCAGGGTCTTAATAATATCTGTTTAGCTATTGTAGAAGTCTAACCTGGCACACCAGATGGACTTTTCAATACATTTCACTTCTCCATCTGGGAAAGAGCCCATAAAAAGTGTTTTTGGGAGGGCAAAACCTTTCAAAATCATATCTGGCAGGTGACTGGATTTGGTCAATTAGATGAATTACAGTTCAATCCGATAAAGCAGACGGCAGGTGCAAATTCACTACAGAACCTGAGCCACTTCATAAGGAAAACAACCTCATCAAAACAAACAGTATCAAAGGTGGAGCAAAGATATCCTTATTAAGTTTGTAGTGCTGTTTTGTTTTCCATTCAACAAGAAATACCTCCAGATTTGTTTAACTGCTGCTGCAGCTGTTAGCATCAGTGCTGATTGATATACATGTAGTCACTTCCTGTTGGTGTCTCAGTTGTAGCTACCACCTGGTCCTGCTCTGTAGGATCCCTCTTGGGCTGTCCCACTTTGGGTCGTGCCCAATCATTGTAGACTGGAGATTGACAAGATGGATCTGCCTGATTACAGACATCAAAACCCATGTCAGCAGAGCGAGTCCTCTGTGTTTTGTCTCATAGACCAGAGTAACGCCAATCAGGGAGCAAGCTGGCAGAAAAGGAGGTCCAACTTGTTGATTTGTTTAAACACAACAATAGTGTAACATTTAAATGAAATGTATCAAAACAATAAAGGAGAGTAGCTCAACAGAAATCTCAACTGCCAAAGATTTTCTTGGAAGTTAACGGCTAACCGCATTGAACCTCCTGATGTTGTCTGCCATGTTTGTTTACATCGAATTAATGTTTAATCACACAACATCACAAGCTGTGAGAGCAGAGGTGCTACCTTCTTGGTTGATGAACTGGTTGGTTTGCGGTGTGTCTCTCTTTTTGGCTCACCACATATGACAGGAAGTAAACTAATAAATCCAACATAATCTGTCTTTCTGTGTGGGCTCTCTCATTGTTTCAAAGATTTTCAAAGTCTTCCTCTGTGTACCAGGCCTCAAGGATTTAACTGTTAGTAGTTCTCACTGTAAACAAACTCTTTGGTTAGCATATGACTAAACATCCTCGCACTGTAAACAAACTCTTTGGTTAGCATATGACTAAACATCCTCTTCTAATCCACATACACTGTTTTAATAAGATTACTTTACCTACTCACATCTTTAAAAAAAATATTGAATAAATAAAAAAATTATGCTGCCTAAGTGGAGGGTTTGGCACCATGAGCCACATTTGGGTCCCAACCTACAAGCTGAACATCACTGATCTAGACCACCAATCCCATTATAAAATCATGTCTATAGCACTATCATTATTGAGCTCTCATTTCAACAATCCTGTTTTATTGCAGCACAGTCACAAACTGTTCTCCCTCCTTCTTGTCTGAACCTGCTGCACTCTGGGAAAAAGTGATGAAACTGAAGCAGGACCAAAGACAAAGTTTGTGTCAGACTGTTCTGGTCAATTTAATACTATTCAAGGCAACAAAAAGGAAATAGCACATGATGGCCCTTGGTTCCTCGCTCTAAATGAGCTGTCCTGAATGTGTGCCCAATACAATGTAAAATACAAAGCAGTAACAAACATCCACTCCCCCCGTGGACAAAAGTGTTTGTTTAGCATCAGAGATGTGCTATTTGCTGCTTGCCAAGATTCCATTTAGCCCAGACAATGTGTGAGGCAAGTGTGAAAAGGATGGCCCAGTGAGGGAGAGCATTCATGCAATAAAACAGTCAATCCTCCTGCTGTCCTTCGGGGACTCTGGAGCTAAGCTTGTGGAGAAATGTGCTGGACAAGATGATGAAGTGAAGCTGCAAGACAGAGACAGGGGCAAATCACGAGCTCCTGTTCAAACTTACGAGGGACTGTGCAAGTTTGGAGAGGCTGGCTGAGTTTCTACATCACACATGGATAAATTATGACCCACGGGTCAGAATCGGCCTGTGAACCATCTGAATCCAGCCTGCAACATCCTCAAAAAATATATTTCAAAATTATAGTTATGAATAACCATATAAAAAGATAAATATAGACAATCCTTAGTCAAACAGATGATATAAGTCAGCATCACATGGTTTAGACCAGGGGTGGGCAACTGGCGGCCCAGGGGCCATATGTGGCCCTTCACGTCACACTAAATAAAAAACACATTTGTCATATGTTTATATCTTATATTTTTGTTTTTTTCATCCAGTGTCCAAACTGCACAATTTTCACCGAGCAGATTAAAGTTGTACATCACGTCCACAATTCTTGATCCCAAATCTTCATCTAAGTGGGTAGTGGGTCCTGAGGCCAGCTTTGTTAATAACCCATAAGTTATGAGCCATGGATCTCACTAATAGCAAGATGAAGTCAGAGGAAATTATGAATTTTGAAATATAATACAAAAAGAATACTCTTAATTTCATTTAAAATACATTGGCAATATGATCTAGCCCTGACCCTGCAGAAATATTTGCAAACATCAGTGCCTAAAGTGGCCAAACATTTTTACAGAATCACTTCATGTTCTTGACTTTGGGCTAAAGAGGGACACATGAAGGTAAATAAGTCCAAAGGCTCAAATATCAATACTCTTGTCTTTAAAGATTCAAGCTCTCAATCGATAGCTCTTGCTGTGTAATTAATTCTTTACGCTGACAAGAAGAGAGGAAGTGAAGGATTAACACAGAAGACCATGTTTCCCAGGTACTGATCACCTTTGGCTGTGAGGACATATTTGCTCTTTGTATTTAAACATTTAGAGGAAAAGACATCTTAACTCTGCCTGTTGCAGAGCATAAACTGCTTTAAATAATGAGAGATTTTATGTGACGTTGGACCTTTAAGGTTAGTAAGCATCTTTGCATTCAAACTGCTCATTACTGCATTGAGGGTGAAGGCTGCTAAATGTTTAACGGAGAGGGAGTGAAGTATACTCTGTAGAAATTAACACTCATTTCAGGTGGACCAATTATATCCCAGTCTTTAAAGGTAAATAAATATGCAGTAACCAGCTCTCCTGTGGGAGCAAATGCGAATATGTGGAGTGCAGCTGCTGTCAGCTTCAAACTCTGTGTTTTAATTACTGCTGCAGCACGGCCATGATTACATTTAATGATCACCTCTGAAGAAACAACTCAGAGAGATGTTGGGTTTTCTCGGGGCTCTGATTTTGGTCCATTTTAAAACAGAACACAAGTTCAGTGGAAAGCAGAAAGGAAGCAGAATTAAACATCATAAAGTTCTCTTGGACATGCTGTGCAGCCTGTGAAGCTCTCATGGTTCATTTGATTTGGTCTTGTGAATCACTTTGTCACAGTTTTTGCATTGATGCACCGTGAGTTTGGCGTGTGTTCACTCAGAGACATTAACAAGTCAAGCAAAAACTATTATAAGCAGGTAAAAGCTCTACAGGTCTATACCAATCAGAGGAGTCATTTTGTTTAACACTCCTACCAAAGAAATTCTGTCTGGAGCCACTGAACACATTTGAACCTTAAAGGGACTGTGAGGAGAATCTGTTTCCGCCGACACTGAGACTCTGCTACCCATGAGCACGCGCGGTGACTGTCGTAATGCTGCGTTCCAGTAACCTCGGAACTGGGAGTGACATCATCTCCAACTTATTGGAGAAAAAAACATGCCGATCTACCAGGCTATTGTTAGCTGTTGTTAGCATGCCCTGCATTGTATGAAGAATGTGATTATCACTATGGCAGCATTTTTGTAAATATAAGTCTAACAATACAATGTATACAGCTGATCTAGAGCGACACACCCCAGTCAGAAGTGCAAATAAATTGATTATTACAGGAGCTAAATAACTGTTCACACTGGGGGCATCCATCTTTGATTGTCAACTCGGGGGTGGCGAGGTTTCACTGAGTTCCCAGTAGGAAATTCCAACTTCGGGGGACGTTCCAGTTGCAGTTTCCTACTCGGAACTCGGAAATTCCTACTTGAGACTACAACTTGAACGCACCACAAGCCAAAGCGTGCATTTGTTGTGATGCTAATGAATGCAGCTCAGACCTCCCTCGGAACTCTGCATTGCTTTACAACTTCTTTTTTCAACAACTTACAGGATGCAAAGCGACAAGGTAATGTATCTCTTTCTAGTTACGTGGCAGTAGTTTTTGATGTGTGACAACAAGCAGTTTTGGAAAACTTAGTATTGTAGTTTTGTAGCCAGCTATATATTGCTACTTACAGCTTAGTGCTCTATGACGTGTCCGAATAATATAAATTTGCTCTAGTTTTAATTGTCTTGTTCCCGAAGTTGAGTATCCAGGCCAGTCCAGCCCTGTCCGACCTGACCGGAAGGCTAAGGAATAACATTTATAGATAACCTATATTCATGCTATAAAACTCATCTTAAAGTGTGTATTTCGATCAGGCATATATCTAAAAGTGAGACTTTTTTGTAATTACTTAGAAACTCCTCACAGTCTCTTTAAACTGAAGAAAGTTTAAAGCAATGACAGTACATCTGCAAGCACACTGCTTTACCACCTGACATAACTGCTCTATAATGGGTCATGTTATTTGTTGCTTTAACTTGCCATTATTGTTGTGCCACATTACATTCCATCCATCCATTATCTATTCCACTCATCCCTGTCAGGGTCGAGGAGGCTGGAGCCTAGCCCAGATTTCTTTACTCTTCATTGAACCCCAGTTACATAAACGAGAGGCCCATTGGAACTTTTAATAGAGGATATTTGTTTCATTTTGCATTTAAAAAATATCCAAATGTCTAGCTGGCCTGTTAAGAAACCTGGATCTTTAAAAAAACAGGTCATTGGGCAAGAAGAATATTTATTCTTCAAAAGTTTTAAATCGAAATGTTATGAATATAACTTCTGTTCCCTGAAGGAGAGGAACGAGGTACAACACATATAGTATGGGATATCACGCCCCCGCGTGGCCTAACTGAAGACACCTTTATTCACGCCTTCTGACGAATGACCTGTGGTGGCGTATGTGAGGCCCGCCTGCACGCGTGCAACACCACAGTCATCCTTCAGTTCGATAGCCGCTCTCCACCGAGCCTAGCTGCCGTGGGGCAACCTAGTGTTGTACCTCGTTCCTCTCCTTCAGGGAACAGAAGTTATATTCATAACATTTCGTTCCCTTTCAGTCGATTCACTCGGTACAACACATATAGTATGGGACATGTATTCACGCCCCACAGAGCAGCCACCGAACCGGAGTCAAACCTCCAACACTCTAGTGCATCACAGACCCAGCAGACAGGACAGAGTGAGCCACCGAAGGGCTGTCACATCAGGCGATAAAACCGGACAAAAGTGTGCGGTGAAGACCAGCTGGCTGCAGTACATATATCACTCACAGAGACCCTTTAAACAAGGCCCAAGAAGCCGCCATGCCCCTGGTTGAATGTGCCCTCACACCTTGGGGTAATGGAAGACCCCTGCTTCTGTATGCTAGGGAGACAGCCTCCACAATCCAGTGGGAAAAGAGCGCTGTTTAGACAGCGCTTTACCCTTAGCCGGATTAGCAAAACAGATAAACAACTGGTCGCATAAGCGCATACCTTGGGTGCGGTCTATGTAAGTGCGTATTACACGCACAGGGCACAAAGAATGCAACGCTTTTGCTCCTCCGACAAAAAGCGGAGGGGGCAGTAGCTCAAGAGCTCAAAAGTCATAGAGCTATAAGTGGGGGGATAATCTTGAGGCAAATCGCGCATTTGGTAATATAACCTTAGATCCATCCGGAGTGAACTGGGTACAAGAGGGATGCACAGACAAAGCATGAAGGTCGCCCACTCGCTTTGCTGAAGTCAAAGCAAGTAGCAGTGCAGTCTTGTATGAAAGAAATTTCATATCTACAGACTCAATAGGCTCAAATGGAGGTCCACAAGAGCCTCAAGAACCAGCTAAATCCCATGAGGGAACGCTGGGCTTAAACACAGGTTTCAGCCTGCGGACTCCCTTCAGGAAGCGCATAGCTAGAGGGTGAGCACCTGGCGTCACTCCGTCAAAACCAACATGGCATGCAGATATAGCTGCCAAGTAGACCTTAATTGTTGAGAAAGAGAGACCCTTATCCAGCAACTCCTGAAGGAATGTTAAAACATCCGCAATAGAGCACTGAAATGGGAGTACATCTCGGTCCTGACACCACTGCTCAAAGGCCCGCCATTTGTAAGCATACAGGCCCCTAGTGGATGATGCCCTTGCACTCTGGATCGTCGCCACCACATTTGGAGGCAGACCCTGAGCTATTAAGTTGGACCTCTCAACAGGTAGGCATGTAGACGCCACAGTTCTGGGCGTGGGTGAGTCACCTCCCCTCCTGCCTGGGAGAGGAGGTCCCTGCGCAAAGGTAGCTGCCAGGGCCTCGCCGCCAGCAGACTGATTATCTCTGGATACCACGCGACCGCCCGGACCAGCGAGGGCCACCAGAATCAGGAGAGCCCCTGCTGGCGTACCCTCTCGAGTACAGACAAAATCATCTCCACGGGGGGAAATGCATACAGGAGTGTGTTGGGCCATGTGTGCGCTAGCGCATCCATTCCCAGGGGAGCGTGGCAGTCCGTTATGGAAAAGAACAGGGGACAGTGGGTATTTGCTCTGGAGGCAAATAGATCCACCTCTGCCCTGCCGAAACGGTCCCATATCTGAGCCACCACTAGTGGGTGCAGTCTACACTCCCTTACCCGGGGTCCCCCCTGGAGAAAGGTCCGGTCCCAGGTTTAGGTGACCTGGAACATGTGTGGCTCTGAGAGACAGAAGATGAACACTGCACCATAGCAACAGAGACTGTGACAGTTTTAACAGGGGAAGGGCGTGTCCCTCCCTGCTTGTTTATATAGGAAACCACCGTGGTGTTGTCCGTCCTGATCAGAACATGCTGGCCTGTCAGAGCGGGACAAAAATGCTTCAGAGCTAGGAAGGTTGCTAGTAGCTCCAGGTGGTTGATGTGGAGTCTGCATTGCGCTGGCGTCCACACTCCTTTCACCGCTGCGCCCTCCCACAGAGCACCCCCAACCCGTCAGGGATGCATCTGTGGAACCACCTTGCGAAAAAGACACCCTCCCTATAGGGGACCCTTGTTGTAAAAACCGGGTTCCCTCCACGGAAGAAAGGGCCAACATGCAAGGCGGAGTTATCACCAGCCTCCTCTGGAGATGGCGTGGCCGCGCCTGTGAGATAGAGTCCAGCGTTGAAAGCGCTCTCATCTTTAACAGCCCAGCGGTACTACAGCGATCATGGAAGCCATCATGCCTGACAGCTGTAAGATCGTCCGGAAGCGCAGTTTGCGTCCCAACTGAAATTGATCGAGGCAGCGGTAAAATGCGCCACCCTGTGCTCTGAAAAGGCGTGCTCGGCTCGAAACAGAGCATATTTCCAGCCGAGAAAAACTTTTGACTCGGGGTCAGTGAACTCTTCTGTAGATTTACTGAAAAGCCCAGCAGCGGATGTGCGACAGGGTCAGCGACAGCTGAGCCTCTGCTCGCTCTCTGGAGCTACATAATAGAAACCCAATCGTCCAGATAGGCTAATATCTGACGCCCTTTCCCGGGCCGGAGCCAACGCCGCCTCGACACACTTGGTGAATGTTAGGGGGCAAGTGACAAGCGAGCGGCAGCACTAGGTATTAAGTAGGCTGTGCCCTCGAATGCAAATCTGAAAACTGCCTGTGGTCGGGTGAATCGCTACGTGAAAGTAAGCGTCTGTCAGGTCGATAGTTGTAAACCAATCTCCGGCCTGATAGCGCTCAGTAGCTGTCTGAGTGTTAGCATCTTGAACCTGTATGTTCGCAGGTATTTGTTTAACACTTTCGCAAGTCTAGTATAGGGCCAGCCCTCCCCTTTCTTGAACAACGAAATAACGGCTGTACCAACCTTTGTTAAGCTTCGAGCGGAACAACTCGTATCGCTCTCTTGGCCAACAAGTTGTTTATTTCCTCCCTCAGAACTGCTGCGCTTAGGTTTCTCACAGCTGTGTTTATTACAGAGTTGAAGCAGGCGGCGAATGAACTGCAAGCGGTAGCCCATAGCAGCGGTTCTCTCTACCCATGGTGAGACTGCGCATGCGCCACGAGAAGTGAACTGCCAGCCGGCTGACCTGCAGCACTGTGGGAGAGGGCTGGCGCCCTCTGGCGTGCGGAGAGAACAGCGAGACCTGCCGCTCCGGCTCATTTGATTTACAGTGTTTTGAGGACAAAACAAAACCTTTATTGAGTTCAATAAATGAACATTTTGAACATTCACACTGTGAACAACAGGCTCTGTTTTGAACATCTGTATGTGAAGGAGGTTGTGCTTGGGAGACTGTGTCAGGGAATACAGCGCCTCTCGGGACCATACCACTGAACATGACTTAAGCGGCCTCTTTGGCGGCAATAACTGAGGGCAGCGCGTCTCCGTGCTGCTGGAGCCCTACTGGAGTCGATCCCACAGCTAGGGCGACTGCGGCTTCTTCCTCCTGGAAGCTGAGCTTCTTTGGAGGCCTGGCGGTGGACCCTTACTCCAAGCCGAGGCGTGGAGTCTGCCCAAGTGTTTGCTGCTTTACCGGCTGGGGCCCCGAACTCACGCAGGTGTCGCAGTCCTCTTGTGGGAGGAGGCGGCGGTGCAGTCGGTGTGGATTAGCCGGCTGCTTGGGCTTTGCATCCCGCCTGGGGATAATGCAGCGCAAAGCCTCGGTTTGCTTTTCCTCAGCTCAAATTTAGCCTGGATGGCATCGGCGACTGACCAAACAAACCTTCAGCCGACACAGGCTCGTCTGGGTAGACAGCTCTGTCCCTGTCCGGAACATCAGAGAGAGTTAGCCACAGGTGCCTCTGCGCCACCACTGTGGAAGCCATCCCCTACCCAGAGAGAGAGGCGGCACAGCGGGACACTCGCAGGATGTAATCCGTGGCGACTCTCACCTCGTTAAGTAACGGGGACAGCTGGCTGTCAGGAGGTAGCTGTGAGCCGAGCTCCGCCAGACACATAGCCTGATATGTTTGCAGCATGGTGACAGAGCTAAGTGCACGAGCCGTGCTAGCCTGTGTCCTGTAGATTTTCTCTAGCTGCGAAGCGGAGAACCTACAGTGCTTGGATGGGAGCGTGGTGGGGCCGCCCACACCATGGTTTTGGGTCGGGGCCAGATAAGCTGCCAGGGACGCCTCCATCGGGGGAAGGCTAACCAAACCAGCTTTTTCAGCTCCATCCAGGTCCAAAAAGGGTCCAGAGCCGGGCACAGTGGCGCGGGTAGACAGCGGTTTGTTCCATGTCGAGGTTAGCTCATGACAAAATCAGGAAACATTGGCAGGCTGTTCTTAACAGTCGTCGGTTCGGGGAAGAAAAAACCCGCAAACCGGGGCGGTTTTGAGCCGTGGAGGGAGGCCACTCCACTTCCAGTTTCTCAGCTGCACGGCGGTACAGCGAGAGGAAGGATGTGTCGGTCTGGTTAACCGGCGCAGTAGCGGCGGTGTACTGACCCGACGACAGCGGCTCCTGTTCATCCTCCGTCAGGCCATGCACATCCAGGCGATGTCAGTCGTCATCCTCCTCCTGGTAGCATGTTAGCTCGGCTAGCTGTCGGCTAGCGCCCTCGGAGGGGCCCGTCTCTAACCCAGCTAACCCGTCAGCACACTCCATATGGTCTGCCCAGTTTCCAACGGGGTCTTCGACCAAACACTCCTCGCAGCCGGACTCGAGGGCCAAGCCGGGTCTCTCGACTCGGAGAGCAAAGGGTCGTGCCGTGCAATGGCCGTCTTTCCCAAGACCTTCTCCACAAACTTGACCCGCCTTTCCAGGGTTGAGCTCCGGAGCTGGTGACAGTACTCACAAGACTCCGGCTCAGTCAACGCTCTCCTGGCGTGGACAATCCCCAGGCAGACAGGACAGGCTTCGTGGAGGTCTTTATAGTGTAGGGAAAAGCCGCACCCCTGAGGACAGGGGCGAACAGAAGACTTTCCCTTCATTCGCTCCGCGCTCATGACGAGGCCTTAACACCGGGCTTACCACGAAATTAGCGCTCAGCGAATGGCCAGCGGCTAACACCAACAGGGGCAGTTAAGCTAACTTCGTGCGGGCAGTAGCCAAAATCAAGACCAAGCTAACTAGCAGTAGCTAGTTAGCCTGACTTCCAAGGTGTTCTCAGCGAGGTGAAGGCGTAGAACTGAAGGATGACTGTGGTGTTGCGTATATATGTGCAGGCGGGGCCTCACATACGTCACCACAGGTCATCTGCCGTAAGGCGTGAATAAAGGTGTCTTCAGTTAGGCCACGCGGGGGCGTGATATCCCATACTATATGTGTTGTACCGAGTGAATCGACTGAAAGGGAACTATAGGGTTAACAATTAAAGGGAAACTCCGGTATTTTGACACCTGGACCTTATTTTTAGGTTTGTGCATGCTCATATACTCACTCAGACAAACATCGTGCAGCTCGGAGTCCTTCAGAAGTTATTTAGATCCAACCGATGTAGCCGCACTTAGCGGGGGCCACGGCAACGGAGCTTCAGCGCGGGACGTAATCTCTGCAAAATCGCTCGTCTCTACCACAGCCCGGTTTGTCATTGCAGAGAAATCCTCCAGAGTAGTCAGACATATATTCCTGGATAGATCCATACGCTTGACAGCGTGTTTCGAGTCCCACTCTGAGCAGCTAACACACTCCTCTTCTGTTGCTATAGACGAACACTGTCCACAAGCGCACCACCAGTTAGCATTGAGTCGTGGACGTGCTCCTGTTTGTTGTTGTCGAGCCAGCTGTTCGTCTCTCTCCCTCTGCATCCTTCTCTCATGGAGCTCCTTGTCCGTGTACTCAGACTCAAACGTCGTAGTCTGACTCTTGACATCAGATAAATATTCTGCCATGTTGCTCAGCACTGCGGCTAAAAAGTAGGTCAGCTGTACCTTTGTGTCGGCGGCTATAGCGTCATCAAAAGTTTGTTTACCAGGTCAGCTGACCCACCTGAAGAGGGTAGATGAGCTGACTTTATGATAACACTGGTGATGGATGAAAAAATATAGCGAAATGGCGATTTTGCCCAAAGGAGCATTCAGCGGCAGACTCTAAAATTAATAAGGTCTCAGGTGTCAAAATACCGTTTCTCATTTCTGCTTTAATATCATGAGCATTTAAAAATAAAATGATAAATAAATGCCTAAAATAGTCCAGTTGCGTGAAAGTCTTTTAGTGAAAAGTATATTTTACCATTTATTTAACCATTTTTTGCTGATGGGTGTTTTCTCATTTGTTTGATTCGGATTGGCGTTTTTAAACTGAACAGCTTGGCTGTAGTAAGGGGCCCCTAATTTTTCATTTATTAGCTTGAAAGCACTTGTTCTGAGAAACTGTGCAGACTTTCTTTGGGATACAGCCTATTGTGATACCTCTCCATGGGGCCCTGAATTTCTAGCAGCACTCCTGCCTGTGAAGTTGCTAATGGATGAAAATATCTGATGAGACAATCAGGTGGAAGCAGCAAATGCATTCAGGACATAGACATAAACAGGTTTATTCATTAAAATAATCAACATATGTTAGCTATAGCTGTCTGCCAGAGTAAGTTGAGTCATTTATTATCAGTACTACTTCATCCCTTTGGGGCTGCAGGGAGCTGGAGCCTGACATTGGGCGAGAGGTAGGGTACAGCCTGAACCAGTCCGCCAGCCAGTTTCTTGTATTCATGATTGACGGATGACGACACGGCGAGACGCCTGATAATTGTTACATTTGCAGAGCTGTCATTTTCAATATGCTAATCTGGCATTTTGGCAGGAGACAAAATGAGAAAACACAAAGAATTAAATCAGTAGAAAACCTCGAAAACTGACTCTAAATGTCAGTGAAAAACAACAGTGCTTGCAGGATGCAAATTCTCCCTGCCACAAAGAAACCAGTGTTATTTTTGTTGTGTAAATTCATGCTAAAAATCCTCCTGCCTTGCATTACCCTCTTTTAATATTTTACAACTTATCATCTTACTCTGTCCTGCACTCTGTGACAGTCTGATAGTGCAATCATAACAGGCCATTCTCGTCTCAATTATTCATTTATTTCTCGGGCAGAGCCGTTTGCTAATCCCTGCCTTATTTACAGAATGCCTCTCCAGGCTGATAACATTAGCACTCGGCGGAGCTCTGCTGTCATCTCAGCCATTCTGTTGTCTCTTGGTGTGTTTGCAGAGTCAACACAACATGATGAGGCCCTGCTTGACCTCATCTATATGACACAGACGGTTTACGGTGATTTGCCTTGGAGCGGCACCCGTCCTGTCACCCATCCTTACAGAGAAGAACATACAGGGATGAGACTGAGTCTGGTGTTTGTCCTGATGATAATGTTTACCGTAGATACGCTATTCTTATAGTCTAGTCACACAAACATACCCCAAAACAGAAAAAGATATTTTCTATGACAGGATTTCTTCCAGCCCGGAGGTACCACCTCACCCTGTGCATGTGCATGAGTTATCTGTGCCGGCTCTGTAAACAACATTAGCTTTTCTAATAGCTGTGTTACTTAAAAAAGGGACAAGTCTCACATTCAACCTCCATAAATCATTATTAGATGAAAACTAGTGGGTGTTCAATGTTTGATATGTACAATTCATCCGTTATCTTTACCGCTTATCCCTTTCAGGGTCACAGGGGTCTGGAGCCTCCCCCAGCTGACATTGGGTAAGAGGCGGGGAACATCCTAGACTGGTCACCAGACGATCACATATGTACAAACTGAATCTAAATTTTAACTTTAAATAAAATATGTGAACAGGCATCATGGTGATGCAGCAGCTCGTGCATGTGCTCCACGGTAAGAAAGTCGCTGTTTTGATCCCTGTGTTTTGTATGTTCTCCCTGTGCTTGCATTGGTTCCTCTTGCAGAGGCCCATAGGTGTGAGTGTGAGTTTGAATGGTTGCCTGTCCCTCTATGTGGCTCTGTGACTGGCTGATTACTGGTTCAGGATATTCTCTGCCTGTCACGCTATGTCAGCTGGGATAGACACCAGCCCCCTCGACTGTAAAAGGGATACACCACATAGATAATGAAGCGATGGATGGATAGAATAAAAAAATGATCTATTTCAGTTGTTTTCGGCAGTGATGTTGTAACTTTCAGTGCAGCTGGATCTGCTCAATTCAATGCTGCGTGATGCTGTCATGTCAATAGAATAGAACAGAATAAACCTTTATTCATCCCACACAGGGAAATTTAAAACCCCAAGACTCTGGTTTCCATTATACAACTTAAGGCAGTTAAATAAGTTTAAAATAATTTACAAAAAAGTTGTAACTCAAAAAGAGCAGGAGCTGCTGTAACTGGCTAACAGTCTTGAAATTCTCAGGAGGAATGTTTCAAACACCTTGATGAATTTATGCCATGAAGAAACAGGGTTTTTTTCTGAAGGAAAAATGAGGACAAAACCTGGAACTATGAGGGTAAAACTAAGGGTGAGAAACTGGTCTTGGGGTGTTGTCTATCTGGGACACCCACTTTGTGGTCTGTTTTTGACTTTGCCAATCTCATGGAACATGGTCCTAAGTTTGGAATTGGTAACAAGGCTAACACCAAATAACTTCTATAACTAACTCTACCTACGTCAAACAACAGCTTCCAGTTGCAGGGAATTCTTGCCACATTGTTAGCGCTACCCATATACAAGTTGTACTTTGCTGTAAATAGGGGTGTCAAAACAATCTTATAATCAAGTGGTTCCCAATCACTTTTGTCTTGTGTACCCATTCAGTCTTTTTGTCATAGCATGAGTACCCCCTCACTCACTCGTGTTGATGATTTTTCAAAAGTAGATCATAGTCAACCTGGTTTTTGTGGATTCACTTCGATGTCTGAGGACCCACCGCTGCCTCAGTGCTTTCGTAGTAGTGAAATCCTGGAAAATAACACAACGAAGCCAGCCCATTTACAGTGACACCAGAGCACCAAACACTCATAAAAGACAATAACCTGTGAAGCAGGTTATACTTACCATTTTTTGACAGGTATATCTCAGTACTTTCGAGTTGGAAATAAATGATTAAATCTTTCTGTGTGCCCTCTGCAATACGCGCGCGTACTCCTTGCTGGGAATCACTGTTATAATAGATGCATTGTGATGCAGCTGTAGCTTGTAGATGCACTGATGCAAGCGGTCAATAATTATTTATTTTGCCATAGCTGCTGCCAGACTGCAGCATCAGTTTTGTATCTAAAGCAGAAAAAACAAAAGAGTTTATATATTTATCAGACTGCATGTATAATTTTTATCTAAAAAGTAGTCTAGTGCAGTTATATGGAAAAGCAAGAACATTAGTCACAGAGGTGCATCCTGATTTATTGATGTTATTGAGGGGAATTGAATCATTAACTTAATAATCAAGAGTCTAGTGAAGATGTACAGCTATGTAAAGGTGAATAATCAGGCTTTCCAAGGATATGAAACACAATACTGATTGGAATTATTAAAGGGGAGAAATAATTCATTGAATTAATGTTACCAAACATTTATGGGGAATATATTCTCAAACCATCAGTGCCAACCAGGGAACATCCACTTGAGTCAGAACAGCTGTTACAAGTGTGAAAATTACCAAACTCCACCGCCACCACAACATCTAATGATATAATTGCAGTTGGAGACAGCAAATGTTATCAATTGCTGCCTTTGAGAGTTGGTCTTCAGAAAGTTGGTTGTGGCAGCAACATAAACTATCGTGACCAACAGCCAATTTTAAAAGCAGTAAAAACAATGTTGATGCTGCTTTATTTTGATGATGATTATTCCATGGTTTTGAAGATAATCTGTATCTATGAAACTGCATTTCTTCTGTCGGAGGACTCTCTGAGCTTCAATCAAAATACAAAACATCTCATCTCTTCCAATGAGCATCTCATGATGATTTTGTCTGAATTTTGTCAAACTGGAAGCACAGATGTTTTGTTCTCAGTGGTTTGGAAAGCAGCCTGCCATGGCAGATCTGATGTGTCCTAATGAAAGACTGTCAGAAGTTTATCCCACACACAGAACACAAAACAGAAACTTTGATGAAACAGTCTGGACCTTGTCTGTATTATGAGTAATCTGAAGATAAGAGTTCAATATATGAACTCCCAAATGATGCACAGAAGCTGAAACAGCCTCAGTAACATCAGGACCTTAAATAGTCAAACACATTCAGATGCTCATTAGTCTTAATAATGAAAACACTGAGTCAGTGACTTTTAATTAACTTCTGAATTGCTCATGGAACTTTTAAACCTTACTGGTTTGTTTTCTGAATTATTTAGTTTATTAGAGTTTTTTATCTTTGACAATTGAACCCCCATTTATGCTAAAAGCATGGTTAAGAATTAATGGCAGTATGGGTCAATATCCAACATTTGGTTACAGATTCAGGCTTAGAAGCTTATTAGTGTTTTGGCAAAGACGTAAATTGTTCTCAAGAATCTGAAACCCATCTAGTTGCCACTTTGATGACTGAGACCCTACACAGACATATGAGGCATTACGTACGTCTTAATGAAACGTATCATCATACTAGCTAAAGACTCCTTACAGACATGGTACATGATAAATGGATTTGAGCTTGTATTGTGCTTTTTAAGTCTCTTTGACTGCTTAAAGCTGTTTTACACTGCAGGTAACATATACCCATTAACACCCATTCACTCTCTGATGGTTCAAAATGGCTATGTTAGTTGTCCATCAGTATTTCCTTACATAATATACATGCTCTTTCATACCCATTCACATGCCACTGACACAGCAGTGGGAGCAATTTAAGGTTAAGGTTAAGGGTCTTGCCCAAAGACACATAGCCCTGTGACAGTCTTAGCTGGGCTCAAGCCCACAACTTGCAGATTACTGACAGGTCACTAGATGCCTCAGACATCTGCACCTTCACTCTGTGATGTGAACTTGTATCACTTTCCAAGATGATCTAGGTGTGAATACCACCAATGAGTCTATTTTCAAAGCTTTATTTTTATTTCTTTAATTCTACCTCAACTAATTTTGTCAACTATCTAAAACAGCAATCCAGCCACCTGATGTAAGCCTGGCCAACAATCCGAGCCAACAACTGATCAAGTTCAGCAAGTTCCACCACCTGAGAGATCGAATACATCAATCTAAGCTCATATTTGATTGCAGCTGGACTGATATTTGCTTCAAATGATCGCAGTCCAACAAAAAAAATGTGAGGGAATAAAAAAACAACATTAGCTGGCACCAGAAAAACAAATTAAAAAGGACTGATTTTCTTCTGAAAATAACAAGTGTTTCTGAAAAGCAAGCCAGATTTCAGCCATATTGATCAAATCTTGATTTCTTTTTTTTTCACCAGTGTGCTTGACTACAATCACAGCTACAAACAACATGACGAACATCAACATAAATAAAGTAAGGAGAAATCCTAACATGGTATGACTCTGAAGCATCTATAGACTCTACACTATGAGCAAGCATGTTACAAAACACAATCTACAAGTCTCCAGTGCCAGTTTTTTGTCTGATATCGTTCAAAGTTATGTTGTCATATTCTAACAAAACAATAGCAGGCAGCAGGCTATGCTAATTTAAAATGACCATTTAAAGACATGTGACTAACATGAGTTACTTACACCAAGTTCTATACACGGGGGACACACCACTCTTGTCATAAGACTATATTGTATTTTAGTTGATAATTACTGCAGAGATGCATTTTGAGCCACTAAAGTTACAGAGAGTATCATAACAATGGAAATGTAACTGAGTCTGTCAGATGATTCTGAATGCCTTAAAAGAAACAAAAAGAAAAGTGAGCATACACCTTTCTGAAACAGCTGCTGCACAGCAGTCGGGCAGCGTGTGGACTGGTTGTTTAGAGTAAGGCTTAAAAGAGGAAAACCCCTGCCCTCTAAGATAGCATGGTGAACTTTCCAGGATTATGACTTTCTGTTGTTTAGGATACATGAGGAGAATTGTAGGAACATGGGATGCACACAGCAAAAACGTTAGCTGATGGTTACTTGGTGGGTTTGAATGATAAGTGGCTGAAACCTCGATGACAACAGGAAAAAATCAAGCTAACCTGTTGATGTAGTGTTTATATTTTGGGCTTATGTTGTCAAATTTGGTGAAATACCAGGATGACTTCGTAAAAACACTTCAGGATGTTTCAGGATCAGAGGATAGCAGCAGTTGATTGGTGTTAACCTGTAGTCTCTCTCGCCATGCAGATTCTTCTTGGTGTGATGAACATTTTTCTTGTACAGACATAACTTAATGTTTTTCAAACTCTAAAGACAAACCAAAAGGGCCGAAAGAAAGTAAATCTTTAAAGCTTACACTGATTGTTCATTAAATCAAGGGACAGTCATGTTTTAAATGATAAGCTTACTTGATGATTGCTAAAATTAGTATTAGCCTACAAAGTGTTTTTGTTGCATATGACAGATTCATAAAATGACTCTGGATATAAAACTGGCTCCTAAATCCCCATCTGAAATGTCCACAACACCGCAGTAGATAATTATGGATGACAATGTAGGTTTCAGCTCACCACAGGGAAATCAATTCATTTACATATTAAAGCAACATACTGGATAACATCGATTTGATGTCCCGCTGAAATGTAGCGCAGTGTGATGTAGCGTGTAAATGGTCAATATGAGCAGTCACTGTTTATGGCTGACATACCAAACTCAAGGCCAAATTTGGCCTGGGATATGTTTAAATATGGCTCACAAGATAAGTTTTTGTCTATTGTTGATGTCCCTCTGTAAGATAGCACTTCCACCACTCATTCTACAAGTCCCACAATGCAGTGCAACAGCTGCCCTGAAGTTCCTGTGCACCGACCCCACCTCCCATTACTTTTATGTCACTGTGATCCAGTTCAAACATCGTCAAGTTTAGACGGTTCAATAAATGTTGCTCCTGCTTGCATTGTAAAATTTGCCCCCCTCTCTCACAGAGTTTGACACTCCTGGTTTACAAACATGCAATCCCTTCTTCTTGTTGTTGCTCTTGAAGCTCCCACCTCTTTCTCCTCAAAGGATGCTGATTGGTCAGTGCCTCTATGGATCAAACTCAATCATTCAAGCCTAAAGCTTTGTAAGACTCAGCAGCACTGCAAGGACAGTAAAAACCCATTTACCCCTATTCATGGTCAAATGTTTCTAAAAACAGTGTTTTTTGCATTTTGCTTTAATATAGCAATGACAACCTTTTAAGCAAACAAAGTCTATCGAGCCAAAGAAAAGAGGCTACCCTGGTAAGAAACAAAACAAAATCAGTAATGCCATCACTCCAGTGGAATTGAAAGCATAGGCACTAAAAGTGTTATGGAAATCAGATATAAATGAAAAATAAATAATATTTATCATTTTGATTTAACCAGGAGATCTCACACTGATGTGCAAAAAAGATCTCGAAAGAAGTTTGACAAAAAAATGTTATGGTCTGTAGCTCTATAATCTGATTTACAATTTCTGCCATTATTGAGCAGTCTTGTCCCACACACCCAAGAGCAAACACTACAACAGGACTCACTGAGTTCAGATATGCTGCCCACTCTTGTAGCCAGTAAACACTGCTCGACTGAACGCAGCTCAGACTGACTGTAGGCGTTTCCCTCCGCGCTCTTCCCCGCTCTCTGCTGCTGCTGCTGCTCTCTGTGAAGAGTCAGGCCCTCAGGTAGGCTGAGCACACCTGGGAGAGAGAGGAAGACAAAGTGGATGAGAGAAACATCACATTTCTGGCAGTGTTAAAATACTGCACATATGTTACACCACAAAAGAGCAACAACCAGTAACCTCATTACTATCCTCACTTTGATGAAGTTGTCTTATAAATGTGTTACACTGAGATCCTGAATGAGACAACACTGCAGTAATTAATCCTCAGGGATTCAGCTGACAGAGATCTCACCCACAGGTGATAATGTGTAATCTATCTGATGGGTTTTTATGATTCACACTTCATTCATGTGAGAGATTTCAGAAGTGTGAAGGTGAAGAAGCAGACTGTGCTCTGTGAAACTCCAGGGACACTTTGGAGCTTTGTGCTGCACCCTCTGTACAGTGAGCAAGGTTCTTGCTTAATAACATTACACAGGGAAATAATTCTTTACTCAGCTTACTGTTTAGTGTAGAACAGATGCCTTCATTTAAAAGCACAGTTTTGGCAGATGTGGTGATATTTCAATAGGGGTGTCCCGATACAACTATTTCACCTCCGATACGATACCAATATTGCAGCCTTGAGTATTGGCCGATACCGATATCAATCCGATACGATATCAGCAGGAATCATACAGACTTTTATTACCTATTTTGTAGTATGGACCGTAAGAAAAGGCTTGATCAGGTCAAATTACTCAAACAGAGAGCAGTAGTCAGCAAATGTAGGTATGAGAAAAACTGACCCATTTGTTATTAACCAATAGGTTAAATACATTTTAACCTTAAACATAAGAATATACTACAATTAAAACAACATGAATAAAAAATATTACAAGACCCTGAAAAGTGACCTCAATAAATCAAACAAAAACATATTTCACCAGATGCAAAATAACCACTGTGTTGAACTTAAACATAAGTATATTCTACAACTGAATAAAATAAAAAATAAATATATTAGAATGGACTGCTTGTATCGGAGTGCTGATATTGGAGATTTAGGATGCAGGCCGATATAATCCGATATTTGTTTTTTTGACCGATATCCGATATCAATATCAGATATCAATATCGGATCGGGACATCCCTATATTTCACAACTCAAAGTCCACAAAACAAATAATGATACAGGTTTTTTGGTCAAGAGCAGGTAGCTGTTGCTTGACTAAAATTGATATTTCAGATTCAGACAACTTTATTTTATCCCAAAACACATTTCCCTGTCACACGAGCTGGACCGTTAAATATATTTCACAAGTCCATCTGGACTGGACTAATTGGATTTTGATCGTGATTTCAATTTTGCCATCTGACAATCATAAAAATATTATCATAGAAGAAAAACGATTAATATGGCACACAGTGTGGAGTGCCGTGTGTGCAAGTTCCTGCTCTTCATAGCCCTTCTGTGTTCCACGTGCAGCCACAGCGAGTGTGTGTGACTTATGTGGATCAATAATACTGTATGTGCCACTCGCTGGCTCTTTGTGTTTAAATCAATATTGAAGTTTTAAATAAATGAATAATTGTGTACATTAATTGGGATTTCAATATCACTTAAAATAATCGAGATTCTTATTTTTACCATAATCATCCAGCCCTAGCAGGAGCTACTGCGCTACAGAATGTGAGCCACTTTGCAGACAACTCTCATACAAATATGTCAGAAGTGGAGAAAAATATCCTGACAAAAGAGAAGTTTGCAGTGTTTTTAATCATTTAATAAACAATGTGGTCCAGATTTGCTAAAACTGCTACTGAAACTGCTAGCATCTATGCTAATCCCAGTACATGCAGTCACTTCCTGCGGTTGTCCAAGCTTGTTCCTTTTTCTACTCTAAAGTTAACCAAGACCTATAAGACAACAACAAAACAAATGAAACAAACACAATCACAATATAAAGCAGTCATTGTCAGATGTCAGTGGCATCAGTGTGTTCCAAGTTTTACAAAACTAAGACAAAACGATTGATTAAGGAATAGTTATTTATAAAGCGAATGCCTCAGACTAGTTTATCTGGTTGTTGATTGCCATCCCTGCATTTCATCTTCTTAAGCTGTTGTTTAACCCTCCCTGTGCTTCTGTATCTACTGAGCATAGCCTCTATTTACAGAATACTTGGTGTGTGGATCATCATCATCTATGAACAGCCTCATGTCTGATCAAATGCTTGATCTCATCCAACTCATCAGGCTGCATCCAACGCAGAGGTTTAAGGGACTGCCTTCAAGCTTTCCCCAAATGTCCTCTTTGACCTTGAGATAAACTGAGTGCATTGTGAAGGCACAAGGGCAAAGCCACGATGACATTAATGCTCGTTACAAAAATGCTCCTTTATTGTAATCAAATGAGATTCCTACTAATCACACTATAAAACAACTTTCCTTCTTGGCTCTTGGGCGACTAATGTACTTCCACTTCCTGGCAACTGTAAAACTCACTGAGGCATAAAAACCACCAGACGGCAGCTCTACTTATTTCTTTCTTTTCTCACTGGCTCCATGGACCATTAAATCACGATTTCTTTCAGACTGCTGCTTTCAAAGTTCTGCTTCTGATTCCTTTATTTCTTGCCTCTCGCAGTACTTTTCATTTTACAAGTTATAAAACACCAGGACAAGAGCATCTGTGGAGGTATTCCTGGGCTCTAAGTCATCATTATTCAGGTTATAAACCTGCAGAGCAGCTGCAGCTGTGCCTCCACCTCATCAACATGTTAGTTCAGGTCAGACAGAGATCAACAGTCCAGCCTGACTTTGGAACAAAGAGCAAGAGACACCTCCATCTGCTGCACCGGTGTGAGGGTGTCGAAAACTGCAACAGTTTTTAGTCAAAGCTTTTAGAAGAGCCAATAAGATAAATTATGAAGGAAGGGAGACTTCTGGTTGGCTGGGATCACTCTGAAGCACATCCCCTATCATTATTGTTGTTCTCAACATGTCCTCTTTGACAAGCTGCTGTGCAAACTCCAGGTAATCAATCTTGAGTAATTCAAAGCTGCAGGGGGGTAATTTTCTGCTTGAACAATGACACACAGTAATGAGAGTGCTAATAGCATGACCACAGGATTCATGAAAAACCTGTTGACTGTGCATAAAAAAAAGAATAAAAAATAAAAGAATCAATAAATCAGACTGCACAATATCATGCTTGTGGAGATGGTCTTGCAGAAAAAACATTTAAACCTGGTGAGGGATGAAAACTCCTTTCCTTCACCTTCTTCTTTGCTCATATTTCTGTTAGGTGAGGCAGTACAAAGACCATGTGCCCAACCATTACACATGCAAAAGAAACCTGCAGTGCTGTTGCTTCATATCCGACAGCTCTTTCTTGCAAGACACCTGGTAGTGATCATTTTAGAGCAGATGGGAAAAAGAACTTTGATGATTCAGAGGTCAAATGTCCAGGCACATATCTCAGTACAGCATTTTGTTGTCAAGTTTTGACTCAGTTATTTCTGTGTTGATATTCTGTGAAGCACTTCAAGCTACATCACCATGTAAATGACAAATCATAAATAGTGGAGATGAGATTAGTATTGTGCTCACCATCTAGCTAAAAAAGAAACATTACAGTTTGGTTTCTGTTTCATTTGTTCTGCCCTTTGTCTCTTTTGTCCTTTTGAAGAAGCTCCATTCACAGAGACACTAACAGAAAATCTCTGAATGAATAAGGGCACTTTGTGAAGACCTTGGATCTAAAATAAAAGGAAAAAGATGAATAAAACACCTTTCTATTCCACTCCAGCTCTGACTCTGAAGCTCCTTAACCTTGTTTGAGGGGACTAATCGGAGCAGCTGACAGTGAAGGCTGAACGCTCTGAGGGTGGACCGAGGCAAGGTGACGCACGGCCTCTCTCTGTCCTAATGCAAGACTCTGCCTGCCCTCAGGGGTGCACTGATGGAGCTCTTACATGCCTCACACTGCAGCTCCCCTCTCTTTCCCTCCCTTGCATGATGGGAGCTCTTGTCAGTGTCTGTCTCCTGACTGTCACTGCAGCAGAACTCTCCCTGAAAATGAAATATTCTCGGGTCTCAAATGAGGGTTGTTACTAGGATACACGATTTTGTGTTTTTGGTAGTTGCAGCTATGCCAACATTTCATCACTCATTACTGAGAACATCAATACGACAAAGATAAGAAAGAGTATGAAGTCTCCACTTTAATAAAATTGACCTGTTCCTCTCATTGTGACAATATATTTGTGTATGGTGCAGATTTTAATCAAGAAAAATATCATTTCATTCTCTAATAATGAAACTGCTAAATGAAAAATAGAAATTCAGTGATTATAAGCTGAAGTATTGCAGCACATTCATGCGAGGTATGAAGAAAAAAACATGCTTCTCTGTGACAAGGTGTTATATTTTAAAGGTTGTGTATTAATACACAACTGCTTCAGGTCTACAATAAAAGATTTTGATAAGGCAGAGAGGACGTCTAAGAGGATGAATGTCCTGTGCACCCAAATGCTTTAAAAACTTCTAAAAACATAATAAAACTGAACAATTCAGGCAAAATGATTCAATTTCTCAGTTTAAAGGTGCTATGAGGAGATTCTATTACCGGCGACATAAAGACTCTGCTACCCATGAGCACGCGTGGCGACTGTCGTAATGCTGCGTTCCAGTAACCTCGGAACTGTGAGTGACATCATCTCCGACTTATTGGCGTTCCAGTTGAAGTCGGAAAAAAACATGCCGATCTACCAGGCTATTGTTAGCTGTTGTTAGCACGCCCTGCGTTGTTGTTCACAAATATCACATGAAGAATGTGATTATCACTATTGCAGCATTTTTGTAATTATAAGTCTAACAATATGATGTATACAGCTGATCTAGAGCGACACACCCCAGTCAGAAGTGCAAATAAATTGATTATTACAGGAGCTAAATAACTGTTCACACTGGGGGCATCCATCTTCGATTGTCAACTCGGGCGTGGCGAGGTTTCACTGAGTTCCAAGTAGGAAATTACGACTTCAGGGGACGTTCCAGTTGCAGTTTCCTACTCAGAACTCGGAAATTCCTACTTCTGACTACAACTGGAACGCACCAAAAGACACAAGCCAAAGTGTGCGTTTGCTGTGATGCTAATGAATGCAGTTTGGACCTTCCTCAGAACTCTGCATTGCTTTACAACTACTTTTTTCAACAACTTACAGAACGCAAAGCGACAAAGTAATGTATCTCTTTCTAGTTACGTAGCGGTAGTTTTTGATGTGTGACAACAAGCAATTTTTAGAAAACTTAGTATCGTAGTTTTGTAGCCGGCTATATATTGCTACTTACAGTCCGGTGCTCTCAGACATGCCCGAATAATATAAATTTGCTCTAGTTTTAATTGTCTTGTTCCCGAAGTTGAGTATCCAGGCCAGTCCAGCCCTGTCCGACCCGACCGGAAGGCTAAGGAATAGTATTTATAGATAACATATTTGGATGCTATAAAACTCATCTTAAAGTGTGTATTTCGATCAGGCATGTATCTAAAAGTGAGACTTTTTTGTAATAACTTAGAAACTCCTCACAGTCCCTTTAAGAATGATGGCAGATATGGTCCCCATTGATGAAGCAATAGTTTGCCAAACTATTAAGAAAATTTGAACATGACAAAAATGTGTTCCACAGCTGTGCCAAATCTTCTGACTCTTGATGAAAAGGACAAAATACGAGCAAAATTGTGAAGACAATTTCGGCACTTTGATGGAAGCCTGATTATATTACAAAGACTGATTACATGTGATGAAACTTGGATCTTCCAATATGATCTTGAGACGAAATGGCAGTCAGAGCTTTGTGAAACACTTTTATCACCAAGGATGAAGAAAGCATGACACAGCAAGTCCATCTTTGAAGCCATGTTTGTTAGTTTTTTTTTACATTAAGTGAGTCATATTGGTGGAGTGGGTTCCAGAAGGTCAACAGTGAACTAACAATATGACAAACAGGTTCTAGAAAAACAGCTAGAATACGACAGCTGTGGAGAAATGTTTTCATTGTTCATTAAAGCATCTCACCAGCTCACACTGCACTCTCTGTAAAGCAAAAGCAAATCACAGAGCTTTATCTACCTCCCTGTTCACCTGATCGAGCACCGTGTGACTTTTTTTTATTTTCTTTAGATCAGATCTTTGCTCAGAGGAACACATTTGGTGTCTGTGTAAAAATTAAGAAAAAAATTGAGACAACTGTCTAAAGAAGACCTGCTGCACTGCTCTGATTACAGGAAGACATGGATGCAGCAGAGTGTTGATGCAGGAGGGAAGGAGACTGACAGAGAAAGACACTGAAAAATGCTGGAATATTTTATGTTCAATAAAACTGAATTACAGCATTAGTCTTATTACTAAATAGCCATACCCGGTTTACATGGTGGTTAGTATTTGCAGAAATTTTGAATCTATTATCTGCTGATGCCTATATCATTCTGATAATATTGTGCTTGTGTTCATTTTTTATTTATATTAACTTATATTTTCATCTGTTTATTCATATTTTTATGTATATCTATCTTATTTATTTATCTTCATATCTGCTATATTACACTGCTGCTGGATTTTAAAATTCTCTGAGGGAGTCTTCCCGAGGGATTAATAAAGTTCTAGCTATCTTTCTAATCGAAGTGAAGGGAGAAGTGGGGCAACGGCATCATCGTTTCTGAAAATATGCAGATTTGCTGTACACATGGAAATGCAAGTGTTTAGTTTTTATGATTTATTCACTCTGTGTGTCTTTGGGTTCTCTAAGGCCAGATCTGTGGGGACAAATTTTCCATATGATAAAAAATGTTTGTGGCTATGACTTAACTTGACTCCATGTGGATAGCACAGACAGAGCTGCACATTAAGGTACTGCAATTGGGCTGGAAGAAGCTGTTTACAATAGATAGAAATGAAGCATTATTAAAATATTTTTTAAAGATTTTTCCACGCTTTCAGAGACACCAAGTATGTACAAATATAGAGAATAAAAAAATAAATATAGCAGCAAACTAAATTTTCATATTGAAATCCATCGGAAAATAAAAGAATGTGGTAAACACTCTGGTTCACTGCATGGACCTACAGTGGTAAAGAGGTAGCTTAGCCACAGGGCACAGTCCCCCGTTTACCACTTAATCTTTGTCCTCCCTCATATATGGTCATGAGCTCTGGGTAATGACCAAAAGAATAAGACCATGGATAAGAGCTGTTGAAATGAGATTCCTAGGGAGAGTGGCTTGGCTCTGCCTTAGCAACAGGGTGAGGATCTCAGACATCCAGAGGGAACTCAAACTAGAGATAGAGAGTCAGCTGAGATGGTTCGGGCACCTATTTAGGATGCCTCCTGGCATTTTCTGTGGAGGTTTTCCAGGCACGCCCAACTGGTGGGAGACTCCGGGGCAGACCCAGAACCTGCTGGAGGGATTATGTATCCCATCTGGCCTGGGTAACGCCTAGGAATCGCCCAGGATGAACTGGAAATTGTGGCAGGGGAAAGGGAAGTCTGGGCAGATCTGCTTGGCTCGCTGCCCTGTGACCAGACCCTGGATGAGCGGAGGAAGATATATATATGGATGGTTGGGTGGAAAATACTTTGAGTGCCGTGTTTGGATGGTTTTGGTGGACCCCAGATAATTTTAGGGGTCAAGAATGGGCTGCAGTGTACTTGTCTGATTTTTTAAAAGAGGACTTCTCCCATGTGGATTTGTTAATTTATTATTGTTTTTATTGTGTTATGCATGAAAAAACTACGCCAAACCCAAGGAGATTTAGAGAACACCATTAACGATACAGATAGGCCAAATATCAAACTTGCATGCTTCACTGTTATAATTACAACAATAAAATAGAAATAATAATTATAATATTAAACAGTTAAACAGACCATTGTGGTTGTTCTTCCAAGTTTCAGAAGCCAAAAAGGGCAACTTAAAAACACCAAAACATTTAAGGATTTTGAAAATACATTTTATTTAACAAATGGTGCCCAAAATTCATCACAGAAAAGACATTGTAATAGAATTAGGAAAATGAGAATCATGCTTGACTTCACCTAAATCACAAATTTCATGTACTCACTGGCCACTTTATTTATACTGCAATATAGTTTAGCTATAGTTGACAATGTTCTACATTTGACTTTAGGTTTAAAGGGTTAAAATACAAAGCTTTTGGATTTCTTTCGGTTTTGATCACTGGGTCTTTCTGTCAAACCGCAGACATCTGTAGTTTGGATCTGCTCCGCGTCTGTAGTGTCCCTGCCCCACTGCTTCGGGCTTGACTGGAGCAGTGGGGCAGGGACACTGACCTCGATGTGGCTCTCACCCTGCACTTAAATCTATTTTGGAGAGACTCACTGAGGAAAAGCTCTCCCACAAACAGCTTTACGCTTCACACAGATAAGATACAGTCGAGCTATGATCTGTAAAACATAGATGTCATAACAACAGAGGCCACACTACGGCCGCTCTGAGATGATTTTTCTGACTCTGATTCCTGTCCAGACTTTTAGAAGTCAAACAGATTGTGTAATAAAAGAACATGAGCAGTGCAGTATTAAGCCTCCAAAGGGTTAATGGCGTTGTTCCTGTACATGAATCACAGGAGTGCAGCCTCTCTCTGGGCTCCTGCTCAATTCTGCCAGGACAGATGGTGACCATATGCACACGGAGTGATCACAGAGCGAATCACAGCGAGGTGAGAGCGGAAAACAGAGCAGTGACGTGTGTTCAAATGTGTTAGAGGGCCTCTCTGCTTTATTCAGGCTGTATGGTCCTCGCAGTGAGGAGTCAGGGAGAAAGAACAGCGATTATGAAACTGCGATCTGAGGTCGCCTTACGCTGCCTGGACGGGGCTGCAGCCTGCTTTTGGCTCTCAGGTGACCACAGTTTGGTTTGAGGGAGCCACAAGTCTGAGACGGCACAGACCTGCACCAGCCACAGACCAATACAGGAGGACTGTGAGAAAATCTATGAACACATGCAAAAGTCTGTTTAAATTAGGAAACGGGCAGAGAGAGGAGGCACGTAAACACGGCACCGACCACAAACATGCTCACTCAAATATGCAGGCTGCAGGGAAGTTTTCCCCGGACGCTTAGGGATGCAAGAGTTTCCCATTTTCAGACTAATGTCTCGTAAATAAAACACTTTCTGTAACAGTTGAGGCTGTTCTGCTGAGATGTTCCTGCTTTCTCTAATTTTTCCCTCTTTCTTTCATGTTTTTTGCAGTTTTTTTATCATTTTCCAATTGAAGGCCCTCTTTGATGCTGTGGAGAAATGGTCAAACTATGACACGGTGAATCCTTTTACTCTCTTAATGATACAGTGGAACCCAGCTGTAGTTTACATTATCTAACAAAGCTTAATCCATGAAACAGAATAACTGTGAAGGCAGTTTTTGCTTCAAACTAAGGCACACTATCAATAATCCCTAATGAACAGATACTTCAGGATTTTTCAGGTATTTGACAATGTTCAGTGAAGTGGCTGAAAGAGCTCCCTGCAGTGGTGCAGCTTTAAGGAGGACGGGCTCAGACTACCAGTAAGGTCTGCTGCTGTAGGCAGGCAGTTTAATATTTAATTGTGTGACTTTAATATAAAAAAGAACCTCTTGGGTGCTGGTGGTAAGGTGCTGAGTGGTAAAGCACCAGGCACATACTTCTGTCAGAAATATATCCACTTAAGCCGGGCATCCACTGTACGACTTTTTTGATCGCGGCTGCTCATACTGTACAAGTGAATCGCAGGGGTTAAAAGTTCACAGCTCACTATTCTTCTTCTCACACTATACGACCCGATGCTCAGATGCGATCTGACTGCTCACACTGTCTGTCCATGTACAACATGCATGGATGTATTATAAGAACTATAAAAATTAACACAACAAAGGAGAGAAAAAAACCACACACTCAGTTACAACTAAGACACACTCAGGACTGAACTCGAGATGTTTAAAAGCATCTCTTATTGATTTTAAACATTGACACAAGTTGTTCATCACATCAGACATTGTTTAGGGGAAAATAAAAACGAACAGCCTTGATTTTTCATTAAAGGAAAACCCCACCTCCCTTCGAGACAGTGTATATATAAATTTTCCTCTCACTTCTTGCAGCCTTCAGTTGGAAACAGTTAAAGTTCAGTTTTACACATCACTGAAGTTTGTGTGCACAAAAGAAGACCTGATTCAGATAGTTATAAGAAAGACTTCAGCCAAAGAAGGAGGAGTTAGCTGTACTCTTTGGAGAGAACAAGATGTTTGAATCCAAACTGAAAAAAATATTTCTGGGCAACAGCATTCAGGAAACAGTCTGCTGATCATCTGTTGCCTTTATTACAAACGACAGGAGAGACACTGAGGAATACAAATCTCCTGATGTGTTCCGAAAAGTGGGGACAACCAGACAGAAGAAATCTAGATTGACTGTTGAAAGAAAAAATGAAAGCTTATCTAACATCCAACATAAAACCAATAAAGCCAAATAAACAGTTTGAGATGATTTGAGCTTTGTGACATGGTGGGGTGTACTGATTGAAGTGGTCAATGGAAGATGAATATGCTGTGATCATAAAGGGATGAACACGGTCTGAAACAGTGCTCAGGCAGGCTGAGCCATTTTTATTCAGTTGGCACTTTGGAGCCCAAAGTGTGCAAGAAAAAAAAATCACCCCCCCCCCCCCCAAAATACCATCCTGAAACATTGAAACAAGGCAGGATAAAACCATGGGTCCAGTCTTCTCCTGTCCAGTGTTGGTGAACCCAAACATTTGATACAAACATTAAGAGAAGTCACAAGCCCAAGCCGTTTGATTTTCTCCAGCTTTAAGTACGATTCAGCCTCATCTTTAAGCAAACAGAACACGGAAGGAGTCTTTAGCCCCACTTCAGACTCCCTAACCCAAAGCCAGTCCAACCCAATGTGGTTCCCAAGACAAGGTTTAATATGGTGCCCCAGTACAAACACAAAACAAGTCTGAAATACAACATGTCCTTACCACAAAACAAAAATCCTATAAATCAGTCAATAGATAATAAGAACTTGTCTGATATTATCATTTTTAGTAATTTTAATTGCTTTAAATTAGAATCAGTGTGAGCTTCCACATTTTAATAGTTAAGACTAATAACTAGTTTTGATAAAGTTATATTGATGGTTAAATTTTACAGATATTATGGTGCTTGCCGGATGCCACAACACTCATCATCAAATTCTCTTATGATAAACCACTGCTGACCCTCCTTTGATCATGGAGCAGCTTTTCCTGAATTTGTTTCTTGGTTTGGGAAAAACTTTTTGCATCTGAATGTTGATAAAACCAAGGATATGGTCACAAACATACACATACATAAATAGTAAGGATGTCAAAAAATCATCTTCAAATAGGTGCATCGTGATGCAGATGTAAATGATTCATCAATGCAGGAACAGTCAGGAATCATTTAATCTTGCTGCTGTTTATTGGCAGTATCAGTTTTGTTTCTTAGAGAGAGAAGTCCAGGAAGATGAAACCCAATAAATGTGTTGATTTTGTTTACAATAAGAAGACATTTTGCTACAATTGATCTCAAAAGCAATTTCTACCTGATTAAACAAGTTCAAGTTTAACTGCCTGCTTGTATTTTCTTTTTTAACAAAAGTAGCCTGGTGCAGTAATCAGGGATAAGGCTCACTGTGCTGCATTGTTATATTGATAATTAGTGTACTCGTATTGAGTCGTGAGACTAGTGGCATTGGGGCAGCAGGTAGTGCGTGTACCTCACAGAGAGAGAGAGTTGCTGGTTGTTGCCGGGGCCTCTCTGAGTGGAGTTTGCATGTTCTCCCTGTGCATGTGTGGGCTCCAGCTTTCTCATAATGACCAAAAACATGCTCATTGATCTAAACTGCCATTAGGTGTTAGTGTGAGAATGTGTCTGTCTGGCTGGCAGTCCATGGTGTCCTGCTGGGACAGGATCACTCTTCCTTTGGCCCTGGCATAGATGTTGGATGGATGGATGGATGAATTGAGCCTGTGCAAACTGGAGCCTCATTTTCTCAGTCTTGGATGACAGGTGTGGCTCCTGGTGTGGCCTCTTGCTGCTGTAGCCCATCTGCCTTAAGACTTAACATGGTGTGCATTCAGAAATGGTCTTCTGTAGACCTTGGTTGTTAAATATAAAGTATCTGCAGTTAGAAGTTCAATCTTCCTCTTGGAGCTTGAAGTGTGTCTCTTATTGTTTCAAGAATATTTCTCTCAATATCCTGCTGCTATAAACAAGGTGCTTAAACAGTCCAGTGAATCATTTATCTGTGAATGATTCAATCTTAATCAAATCTTTCTGATGTCACACCTCTCTGACTCCCTGTGAAGCAGACATCAAAAATCACAACGTAGCTGTTCGAGTCCTCCTCCTGTTAATATGAAACCTGATCTGTGTTTGAGCTGATTTTATTAGAGAGCAGCTGCCTCCTGTGAAGCTCAGTTTAATAAAAAGGAAGTATGTTGAATATGTAATTGGATTCGGTGGCTGCACAAATCAAAAGTTTTATATTAAAAACATGAGATCCAGGCAAAGTGAAAATGAGCTCCTATTAGAACAAAAGTGTCGCCAAAATCTGCACTTGTCTTCAGACTTAATGAGATTTTAAATTAATTTTTGCTCTTGGCTTCACACCTGAATTCAACTCAGTATTTTTTGCTTTTGTTTCAGCGAGCAACATTTTTTGAATATTAAAATCTCTCTCTGGAAATCTATGATTAAACAAAGGAAAATTCTAACTGAGGATGAGAAATGTTTGTAGATACTGTAAAGAGAGGAGTGTCCCATTCAGCATTTGGTCAAGTGAAAACATGTCACACAAGCTTTTACCACATAAACAGGGTTAATGGCAAGCAATTATTATGAAACACACATGAACAAGAGGCCCAGTGAGTGACCACAGCACCAGAGGCACTGGAGGCAGAGAATATTGGGTGCATAATATTTGCTTGATGATCCTGTCAACAAGCCCTGTCACAGTTTTGATTGTATTCAGAACCTGGAAGTCACATGACCTTGCAAAGCAGCAGAAGCCACTGATTTCAATGTCTGTCATCAGACTGACTGCCAAACTGAGTATTTCCAGAGGACTATTGTACTTTTTTTTACAACCAGCTCTGCATGGATGGGATTTTAATCAAACATGTGGTTGATCTGCACTTCTCCATGATAAATGGGTTTGTTTTTGTTTTTTCCTGCGGTCAGTTGACCAAGTGGAGGGAGCCACATTTTAATTTCATTGTGCAACCTGCTGCTTAATGACAAAGAAACTATCCTTGTATCCTTGAAATAAAGAGTGCCCCTCTGCCCTCAGTGACCTGAATGAGAATTTAATGCTCATTATGGGTCTTTTTGTTCTAGTCTTGCAGCAAGTCTCAGAAGCCTCTCAAAGTAAAACCTACACATCTGCCTTTTTTCTTGTATTTGCCCTCAGATATGACTAAGGAGGGACTTTAGGAGCAGTGCTACAATCAATAAAACTTTAATGACACAAACTTTTTAGCATAAACAGAATCGCAGAAGAAGCTTAGGGCCACTGAAGTACATTTTAGGGTGAATCCAGATTCTACCCCTTAGCCCTTTCCCTTCATCTTACCCCTTTCCCTTAGCTCCCTGTTTTGAGGACCAAGGACAAGGGGTTGAAACACACTGCAGAGAAACAAGATGCCACTCGGTTCCTGCTACGTCATCACCCAGAGCTGCTCGCGAGCTGTGATGTAGGCAGATGCCACAATAGACGTAGCTACGGCTGCAAAAGCTAGCTTGTCATAACAAGAAACTTCAAAATACAACCAACAGTTCAAAACATGATTAATATTTACTTTATGACATAATTTGTACTTTTAATTAAGCGCTTCCTTTGGTCTCCACTCTGCCTCATGTCAGCAAGTGCGGTGTACTATGGGAAATTCTCATAACCCTTCGTTTCAAATGAGATCCTGGTCTGTCTTTGTTTCGAGGGCTAAGAAGCCCTTGGTCTCCGCCCTCCCCCTTAGCCCTACAAAGGATGCAACTTCACTGGACGTGAACTTGCAAAACCAAAAGGTAAGAGGTAAGGCAAGGGCTAAGGGGTAGGACTGGGATGCACCCTTAGTCGAGTTTTTCAAGTCAGTGAACAAACAATGGGAAGAAAGTCAGAATTATGTCTTTATTTTGGAATTCTGAAACCAGTTGAGCTGTCTGTGAGACTACCAGATGTCTGCCCTCTTCCTCGTCGCTGTATTCAGCCTTCAGAAAGTCAAGCAAGGGATGCATGTTTTTGGTCAACAGGGACTCAGTTTAGGGAGAGTACCTACACTGGTTACACACTTAATGTTTTGGCCAATCAGGGAAGGAGATCTAACTTGCTTCCCTACTAAGGGATATGCGCTTGCACTTGTCTGTAAAGTTGCCATACCGGAATTGGCAAAGACTGTCTACACAGCCAAACAGCCAAAGAAAAGAAAGACGGAGTGAACTGAACTGCCGTCAAAGAAAGCCAGCGACTGCAGGAGGAATAAGATGAGAACAAACGTCAGGGGTGTTACGAGGAGCGCACAAAGGAAATGGAAGTGACGAGTAGAGCTGACTCCACTCCAGTCTCATGAAAGTCCTGCAGCTTGAAGGCTGGTGGTGTTATCACTGCTTAAAATATCAATGCTCCCTTCTGCAAACAACTTGAAAATGTTCATCTGCTGTGATTTTGACTGTGTTTTCTTAATTTTAGACTAGTTGTATAAACTTATTTGAAACATACATTTTGTAAAAAGGTTAAAAATCAAGCAGAAAATTAAGGCACATGCGAAAGTTCCACACCTGTGGTACCACAAGTTTCACTTGACTGGCTGCATAAAAATATGTTTTCTATGGCTCTGATATCTATATTCATGGCCTGTTCAAAAATAAATAAAGCTTCAGTTTTAATATATAATATATCTATGTGCTCTCATTCTGAGGGAGCCAAAGTTTTATATGGCTTGGTGTTTTTCTTATTGAGGTTTCAATTTTTGGAAACCTGGTGTTGGTAGCAAGCGGCATGGTGGATCAGCAGCTACGACATGTGCCTGGTTGTCCTTCTCTCTGTGGCTAGTGACCAGTTCAGGGTGTGCCCTGCTTTTCACGCTGTGTCAGTTGGGTAAGGCTCCAGGATAAGTGGTATAGATAATGGATGGATGGATGGCTTCCTTGTCTGTATGCAGATGGAGCTGAAGTTTGGTTAAGATGACATGTGCAGTATAGTAGCATGCATTAGAGGGCATCAACAAGGTTCTTAAGGCTCCTATAATGATCAAACAGCTGACGTCACATGGCATTGTCCAATTCTTTTGAAAATGAATTGGGAGAACCCGATTACAGAACCCAGAAGTCTTTCTGCATTAAAGTTCACAAGAAACTACGGTAGTAAATCTAAAACTTATTTCTACTGGTTGCATGCAAGTTATGAATATAAAAATTCCCAAACCACATCTGTACTTGCCTCGTTATACCAATTGAGAACCACAATGCTGGGTTAGAAAATTAAAAGTGAAGATTATAACTTACAGTCAATTTAGGAGAGACAAAAGGATTTATGGCACCTCAGAAAAAGTGATATAGAAGGAGACAGACATGGGTCAGTCAAGTGAAAACACACAAACAAGTACACACAACACAAAAGAGCACACAGAAACACACACAGATGGAGAGCTTGTGACGGGTGACCGACGCACAGCAAGGGCACGGCTAGAATTACAGACTGGTCCAATCAGAGGAGCCAGGCCGTCTCACTGTCCGTGTGTTATCCTTGCCTGAGGACACGGCAGCTTTTTCTCCATTAGGTCTCTTTTCATATTGCTTCTTCTATCTGGGGTCACAAGTCTGTGTGTGACATCTATGAGTAGGACACTTTCCAGACAATAATGCCAATCAGGAGCAGCAGGAGAAATCTCTGAGCTGTAATCTCTCTGCTCTCCCTGCAGAACCAAGAACAGAAGCTCTCTTCCTCCTCATCTCATATAACTTGATCTATGCACAGGGAGAAAAGTGTGTGTGGTCTGCTGCATTAATGGAAAATGAAAGGATGGAATGCTGTGAAATATGACTCTGGAAAAATATGAAAAGCCTCTGAATGTTGGCAACCAGACTCAGCAACCCAGTGTTGTGAAATAATTGCTCAGTTAGCACCGAGGGCAGTGTAGTAATTAAGGGAGATGACTAATGTCATAAAATGAGATCTGCTGCGGGGGGAGTATTTCCTGAGGGTCACTTTAAACTGATGACATCATATGGAGCTGTTGTAACACAGTGCTCAATGATGATGCTGTAAGACAGCAGACATTAGCCATAAGCAGGGAAAAGATGATAAATCATAAATGCAGTGGAGGAGTCCTTATTCCCGTGCGCACGTCTGTGTGTGTTTGGCTTGTGAGAAGAAGTCAGCATGTTTCTAACTGTGGGTCAAATTAGAAACAAAGCACTGTCTGATTAACTATTGATGCTGTTTACCAACATTAAACTAAAGCTTTTAGTTTAGTTTAGTTAACATTTCAGTGCTGCATTTCCCTACAACTTTTAAATCCACACCATGAACATTTTTAGAGATGGAAAAAGATGAAGTTTCATCAATACCAATGCTGTTATCATTTCTGCTTATTGGTCTAATTCTCTAATGATTATCAATTCCTGTTCATTTTCCATGTGGCCAAAGCTTACCGACATAGGGCTGAGTGGCAGTAAGCATCCTTTTGTCAAAAATTTAGATGAAATTTTAACCACTTTTGCTCCCTATCATTCATACAGACTACCTCAAATAAATTAGACAAAGATTTTCTTGACTTGAGAAGCATGCAGAATGATGTAGAAGAAACTGATGTGCAAAAAGACTCCTGATAATGATTCCTTGGGCGAGTTGTTATCAAGTCTCAACTGGAAATATTTTTTGATCCCAATCCCTAAACCTTTGCATTGCTTCTTTTCCAGACACACTGGGATGACTAGAGGGTGGCTGGTTTAAGTCCTCGCTGATCCATGTTTGGAAGTTGGTTTGGGAGCTGTAGAGGTGCCAGCTGATTTCCTGGGCAATCCCAAAGGTCCCTCTGAGCAAGGCACTGAACCCCCAAAGTGCTTGGTAGCCCCTCTTCAGGAGCATCAAGCCATCATTCTGTCATCTCACCATTAGTGCATGATCGTAGGACCTGTTTGCACATGTGCATGTCAGCCTGTGTATGCGGCAAGTTTCAACAACAGATTGTAAAGAAGTGAATTTCCTCATGAGGATTCATAAAGTATGTCCTCTTTTACTTCCTAAAGGGCAGGGAAACAAGAACCAGTTCCCGTTAGGAAATTAGTTCTTCTGGTTTCAGGTCAAAATATTTTTTTGGAATGATGGAAACTAAAGCTTTTAATTTTGATGCATATCAGTCTGTGTAGCTCGACTAACAAGACTTTAAACTATCTCTCTATTCCTGTCAGTACTGTGATGAATGAATAAGTAACTTGAAATAAACTCACCTGTGCTCATACACTCGTCCACATATGAACACAGCTGTAATTGGCAATCATAGCATGAGTTGGCAATAGAAATAAACAAAGACACTTAGAACAGCTTTGTCCCTGGTGGGAGATATCTAGGGGTGGATGGCAGCTGGTACATAGCAGTACTCTGGTTCACGGTGCCACAGAAAGTCCTGTAATTAACCCACCTGTTGGTTGAAACTACTTAAAACAGTATGCTAGCTCGACAATTTCCTATAATAATATTCTTTACAGCGTTCAGCCTTTTCTCAACAAAGCTCCTGTGTTAAGGATTATTTTGTGATGCAACATACCTTGAATGTGTCGGTTAGCACCAGCACTTATGCCTGTGGACAGGTGGTATAAAAGGTGATGACAGAAGTGATGTGGTCAATGATGTGGGTCTAATTTGGCAATATAATTTCCTGTCTAATAAAGAATTCACTATTTAGACATGCCCATACTCTCCTTTTTGGGCAAGGTTGTTATTATATATCAATATCTGCAACAGCTCTGATTTCCATCTTTGGAAAATCACTACCTGTGGCAAGTAATTTCTCTACTCTTGTCATATTGTATTAAAATGTCACTTTAAAAGCAAAGATAACAGAAGAAAAACAAATAAGATGCAGACACTTGCAAAGGAAGGAGGTGAGGATGATTTACAACATCCTCAATAAACCATCACACACAGAGCAGGAAGTTAAAGATGTTGACAAATTATGAGAGCAGGCTAAAGTGTCTGCTCAGACGAGGCTTAAAGTAGAATATGAAATGTTCTCACAATTCTAAAGTAAAAAGTGTTCTGTGTTTTATGTATCTGTTGACAAACCTGAACAGTTGATGAAATGCTGAAGTTTTACAGAATGTCAGAAGTTTGTTTCTTCTAAACTTTTAACTCTATCTGATCCAAACTATTTAGCTGATCTCAAACCCTTTACATATGTTTTTTTCTGATAAGTACACTGCATTGGCTTTTACATACTTTATAAGTTTATTCCATGGCTGCAGGAAGCCAAGAAACACTGCAATAGTGATGCAATACTTTTATGGTTTGTTTCTTTCACACTGTACTTTACATGTGGATCAAAGTTCTGCTTTTTGTGATAATGTTAATAAAATAAACTTGCTGCAATTTTTTTAAGTGGAAACATAACCAGAGAGTAAAAAGCTAAGCACCTAACAAGCTCTGATATGATGGCTTGATTTAGAAACAACAACACTTCTGATATATAAAATCTTATTAATACTTTTTGCTTGAGAATTTCTACTTTTTTAAGTGACCTGGTCAAGCTGGTGCTCTTTGTTGTGGCAATACTGCCTGAATTACTGAGTATTGAGCTTGGGAACCACAAAGTGCTAAATGCTAACTTATGTCTGTATTTTTTGACTCATTCCTGCACTACTCTGTAATGTTTTTTTAGCTTGAAGCAGTTCAGAAGTATTCTGTGCCATAAAATAAAGCTTGTGTCAAGAGTGACTGGAGTGATTTTTAACCATATGCTACAATGACTTTGAGATGTTAAAGGTGCAGTGTGTAGAATGTGGCATTTTATACATCCACCGCATTTCGCCAAACAGAAACGGTGAATATAGGAGATATATGTTTCTATTTCTATGTAAAGTCCATCAAAAAAGGGGTACAATCAACCCCATAAAATGTTTGTTTTATGTTTATTTAGTTAGAATTTTTTTTTATAAAAAAATTACATTACCGCGGGCCGCTGTTTCGTGTAGGCCGGCATATTGATCTGCCGTGTTGTCCACAGGTGGTTTTTAGGGACAAAAATAACAGAACGTGAATCTGTCCGCCAGTTCTGAAATCTACCTGGAATGCAGGGGAAGAAGAGGAGAGAGGATGGCGGTGGGTGTATAGACAGTTGTTACTCTGTCATAGGGATTGAAACTGTGAGTATAAACACACACACACAACATAAATTGTGTGCCATGTTCACGATCCCTTTTGGTCTTCATAGTGTGCCGTTGCTCAGTGACATGACGTTTTGGTTACAATTAGGCTCATTCTAGAATCTGAACGCTAGATGTCGCTAAAATGCCAAATTTTACACACTGCACCTTTAACCTGTTAAGAGAACTGAAAGCTGACGATGCTAGCAATGCTAAAGTTACATTACATTACAGAGTAGCTGCTCACTGTTTGACACTCTCCGGCAAAACTTTGTTAGCATGCTTACTGTTGTGCTACTGCAGTTGGCCGAAGCCACAATTCCCTGTTTTTCGGTTACTTGCCTTGTTTGGTCCTTTTGGTTCTGATGGCTCACCCAATCTGGTTTGCTAGGATGTTCTTTAGTCTGTACAGGAGTTTGGATTAGCCTTCACACCACCAAAAACTAATCAAACTTTCCAAAAATGCAAACCAGAGTTTGTTTAATCCATACCAAATGTATTAGTAATAAAGGTTTCTCCAGTGCTAATGGAACTTTAACTATTACTTCACTGAGTTGAACATTAAACAATGTCAACAACCTATAATTCTAGATTAACTTATGGATGAAGTCTTTGTCTCACTTCCTTTGTGAAATATCTCAGACATCCTGTGGACTGAGCCCCCCATTCCAAACAGGACAATGGGTGAACCCAATGGATTGGCAGATCTGCAGCAATCACAAATTCAGGACCAATGCCTCCGTCTTCAAAGTCACATCTGCTTTTTTGCTCCTGTTTTTCTTTTAAAATGTTTGTTGGTTTCTCACAGCAGACAGACGAGTCCGTCCTGCGGATGATAAGACCTGCAGCTGAATCCATTGTGCTCCTGTTCATGTGAGAATAAAACACACCGTCTCTGTGTGTTTGTGAATTCAAATGAGTGTGTACTTTTTCTTATACGTGTATGTTTTATATTATGTTCATGTGTATGGCTCTCTAAGCCTTTAATTCCACCACCATAGATAAGCAGAGCACAGCACAGAAGTGAGTCTTTGACATTCAGGAAAACACTCTTGTCTAATTTTGTCACTATTATCATCAAACAGCTTTTAATCCGACTGCCTCCTCTGAGCGATGGCTCATTACTCTACCGACTCCAATCAGGACAGGAAATCAGAAACTTATGAGGCATAAAGCTCCAAATTGTAGAATAATTGTTGAACTCACCTGGCTCCGTCTACCACCCTGACTCTGCACATTGGCTATATAAACACACGCTGAAGTGAGATACACCAGACGTAGAGTGATGAGGCTGGGGGCTCTGGGACGCTCCCACCAGCCTGATATCAACTGTGGGGAGATGACCCTTGCTGTCCGGGGCCTCCCCTAGTACATCTATCTGTCAGTTGTGTAATGTAATTAGACCTTTATCCGCTCTGCAATCATTAATCAACAGAAGAGCTGCAGTCAATATCAAGGTTGTTTTGGGGCAGCTGACATATCAACTTCATCTGCATCCAGAAAACATTTGACAGTTAACAAGACGAGGGTTTTGTGGATTTCATGTCACTCTGCTGCTGTATCCCTATTGCTGTAACCATGTTGTGCAATTAGCCTTCAGCATAGAGTACATGCTAGGGCAGAAAGATATGTCGTTATTGTGTCTATGTCAAGATATTAACATTCAAAATATTAATATCGAAAAAGCAACAGTGTAAGCAATTAATATCTGGCATGAACATCAAGAAATGAAATTTTGTCCATATGGTTCAGCCCTAGTACATGGTTGTAATGAGTTGTTATCTGAGTTACATTCACCTTTGTATCATTATAAACACTGTCCAATGTCCTGTGACATGAGCAAAGCATTTTTGAAGGGAACTGCTTCTCGTAGGATATTTTGTCTTTTTTCATATCATAATTTATAAACCATGTAGGTGGTTGCACAGATGGGACCACTTACATTTTCCCCAGTTTCCTTGACAGAGTCTTGGCTGGCCCATGAGAGGAAAGCACACCCCAATAGTTGTAATTGTATCCATACAAGTATGTGATACATACATAACCCTAATCCCCCATATTATATAGGATATAAATGAAAGTTTTACTTAGTATGGAAGATGCCATCATGTACAGAAATCTAGAACAAACACAAACCAAAAGATTAGTCTCTGTTTAGACTCCCAGTGGCTGGAAGTTCGCGGGTAACTTGATGGAGCTTGACTGACACTCTGTGAGGCATGTTTCATTGCAATCTTAACAGCAACAGCAGCAAACAAATCACTCCAAACCAACAGCCTATTTGAACATGGTGAGGTATGTTTTTCTATTTTTGCTAATGTCGCATGAGAATTGATCATTTTTGTGACCAATCGACAGACTGCGGCACTTTCAGTTTGGTAACGCTTCGTAAACCTTCAGAGGGGGCCTTAAGGTGGAATGGCATTTGGGTACCTGGAAACACCTGTTATTGTGTACCATGCAGAGCTGAAATTGAACGAGTCTGCTTTGGAGAAATGTGACTTGAAATCCCCTTTCTTTTCCTTTCTGATGCAGCAGGTTGTCTTGGTCATGTCTACATGAATTAATGCATTGAGTTGGGGCTAGGGATGTAACGATATGGAAATTTTGTATCACGGTTATTGTAACCAAAATTATCACGGTTATCATTATTATCGCGATATTGTTGCAGTGTGCTCAAAATGTTCTAAAAGTACTTTTACACAGATTTGAAATCATTTAACTCCTTTATTGTTATATTCATAACAGTTCTTTTGTGTTTTTTGTCAATAAATGTGTCAGACTCAGAGGCCAAACAATGCAAACTGTGCATGTGCACCTTGCGTGAGGCTCCTTATTCGAGGGCAGATACATAGTTCCAGCTTTTCCAGGCAAAGAGTAGCATCACCGTGCGTTACTGAGGCAGTGTGGTGATCAAGCACGATATAATGGTAATTTTAATTGGACACGGTAACGATTATCGTGGGAAATTTTATCGCGGTTTACCATTTTACTGGTTACCGTTACATCCCTAGTTGGGGCCATATAATTTTGTGATTATGTATATGACTTGATAAATAGTTGAACAAATGCACTTCATGAGCTGGCTGGCAAACATATGAGAAGGATTTGTGGGTATCTCTTTACAGTAGGGCATTGTTTTTAGGTGGTCCAAAAGGAGCCACTGTTGTTACACCTTAGGTAGATTACTCTCATCAATCATTAGAGCTTTTAAAAAAACGTGACTTTATTTTATCACAAAGGGGGATCAGGCCCCAGATGGGCCTGATTATCTTGTCTGTGTAGCCCACTTTATCTGTTTTGCTCATTATGGAAATGCAAAGCATCTGACAGAAAAACAAAGCACTCTTTGTTGCTTCTCAGGGTGAACGATCGCTCTCATTCTTATGGGTGAACATTTGCCAAACTGTAATTGAGCAATTTGTAATATCACTCTCTACATCAGCCATGCAAGCTCTCTTTAAAATATGCCCTTATGTACTCCTTAACAATGAAAACCAGGCAGAAACAGTTTTAGGATCTCACACTTTATGCCTTAAAATGTGATGATCAACCTAAAAAATATATATATGCAGAGGTTTAAAGTAAGGAAGTCCTAACAAGCTGTGAATGTTCTGGTAGGTCAAAATGTCAAAGCTGATGCCAACATTGGATCCTTTAATGATACAAACATACCAAAGCCAAGCAAAAAGCTGGACTGATCTTATTTTGGGAGCCTGCCCTGCATTAAGCAGCAGGTACGGGCTGAGTCTCCCCCGCGTTTCCCTGTCCTCTCCCCCCTTCAGGCACACTGGCTCTGCTATGAGATGCTTGCAGGGCGGAGGAGGCGGGCTGGCAGGGAGCGCAAACTTCAAATCCAAACACATGCACACACAAACACATACTCTTAGTAGCCCTCTTTGCCTCTGTTCCTGCCTCACCCAGCCGAGTGGAGGGATTCATGCACGCCAGCAATATAAATGCAGAAAGGGAGTCATTGTTGAAACGGCCAAATCCAGTGTTTAACCCTGTGCTAAGCCCCTGAAGGTGGAGTCCTTCTAACAGTTTAAAACAGCCAAAGTTGAATACTGAACTCTTTCAACGACACAAACAGTGCACCACTCAAAATGTTTAATGACCTTGGACTCATACCTTCCTGGTTTTACCCAAACGGGATGCATATTCAACCCATTTGAGGCCCACCTTCACAGTATAGCAAGCCCTTGCCCCTCCCTCACCCTTCCAGATGCAGAGAAACCATCCACGCCTTTGTGTCCCCCAGGCTGGATTACTGTAACACACTCCTCATCAGGATTCCTGGCGAGAGCCTTCAAAAGCTCCAACGCATTCCCAACAGTGCTGCCAGGACCCTGTAAAGTCTGGCACCCTGTTCTACTCCAGGCTGATTTCAAAATCTTCACCTGTATCTCCATGGCCACGCCCCAGCCTACCTGAAATACTCCTAACACCCCAGACTCAACATTATACCTTCATTAAGTTTTGTTGTAAAGTCACAACAAAATGGCTGCCACTGGAATAACTTCCACAGGCGGGAATTCTTTTAGTTCACAAAACAGAAGAAAAATCCCCTGATTAACATTCAGTCCCCACCAAAGTAAATCAAGCATCTCCTTTCCATCATGTTAAACTTCTCTTCCCTCAGCAATTACTCATCTTTACCATCAAACTGCGTCTCAGCCGCTACACCCCTTTAATCAGCACCACCACAGCTCCCCTCATGTCCCATCACAGAGCTATATCCCAGATTCCTCTCTCCCCAGTGAAGGGATGTGCCGTCCTTCTTCATCATGTCATTCATGCTCAACTCATTAGTGATAATTAATGGTGGCTAAAACCCAGCCCCCTCCAGGCATCACAGAGTCCAAACCTTAACCCAGCCGACCCCGCCCTGCACAGCTACAACCAGCACAAGTTGTTTTTCTGCTCAGTCGGCTGTGGCACTTCATCCGTGCAGCTTAATGCACTTGGCTGCATTGCAAGAGCTGGAGAACGTCCAAACCCAGAAAGCTTTGAATGAGAAAGAGTTTAAAATAAAAACAAATCTTCTGTTTGAGAGAAAGTTTCTTCTTAAAGACTGTTCAGATGTGAGGCAGCAACTTTAAATAACATAATTTCACTAAAAGGTTTCGGTGAGGTGGTTCTGGAAGCATTTATACTTCACATCTATTAGGTAATGGCACAATACCGTGATCTAATTCAGTATGATGGTGCAAGGTTCCCACACATACAAAAGTATGTTCTACACTTGGGTGGTAGACTGCTGTGTGGGGTGGGGTCTTCGCCACTTCATTTTGTAGAAGTTTTTTGCTTCTGCAACCTTGACAGTGCTGTGTTTAAAAGCAGTACAGTACATATTGCTACTACATCTATGAGCAATAGTTCCATGACAGAGTTATCATCTTAATATGATTCCTTAACCTTGAAAACCCTCATGTAACACTATGAATCAAGTTGATATTATTATTATTTTGACAGTTACTGAGCTAATACGATCATCTGCTAATGGCAGTTATAACCTTGCAGAGCAGAAGGACCTGCCTTATTCAATGTATGAGGTCCTGCAGGACCATTTTGCCAACCACCATTGTCCAATGACTTCCGTGACTAGATGCTTAATGGCTCAATCAGAGAAAAGAGGCGGGGGGTGCAGAAGTGACGACTGCAGGAAGTGACTGCATATTTGAAAACAATGGTGGCTTCTGAGGTGGTCTGTGGATGCGGCAATATCTGCAGTTTTAAAAGAACTGGAATTCAATTGATCTGTTAAAAGAAGAGCAAAGAATACCACTTAAACCTCTTTTATGGGAAATATTTTTTTAGCTTCTTTCCCAACCAGAGATCACTGTTGGGAAACTGTTCATCTGTGGAGGATTTCCGCTTCTCTCCCACAGTTAGACTGTGGAAGTCCTGGTTACCCAATGATCCCTGGTGAAATATACTCTCATCAGTAGATTACCAGGAGAACTTGGTGGAGACTGTTGTTGAAGAGGTTCATGTCACATTGAAGTAAAAAATGATATATCTGTGTGGAATAATTTAATATAAGACAATAGTCTGAGGACTTAAACATAGTTAAAGCTAACAGCTAAAAACAGGGTTGAGCTACTACATCATAATGTGGCTTGATGTTATTGGTCTGTGATGAGTAGGGATGTATACCGTGGACTAGTACTTTCATGTACCGGTCCCTAATTGGGTCGGTACCCGAAGATCGTTAAGAATCTGGGAAAACTGGGTATCAGTACTTAAACGTCTCTTCAACTGTCACGTAGATATGATACTACTGCCGTCCGGCTCAAGCATGTCGGTGAGGGCTAAGCACACAAAGGTTTGGGCACACTTTAGCAAAGTTAATGAAAACTCGGCCCGCTGCAGTCTTTGTCAGAGAGAAGTTACATCCAAGGGGGGAAATACTAGCAACATCACCAATCGCGGGCATAATATAAAGCTAAAGGAGTGCGGGCTGTTTGATTGCTATAGAAACACCAGTAGAGTTAGTCGCCCGGCTAACACTAAAGACTGCAGCACCGACACAGACTCTATTATCCGCCCCTTCGGTAAAAACAACACCGTCACACGGGCTTAAACTCTTGACAAAGCGCCGCTGCACTCGGCCGTATAACTTGGATGAAAAGCCAACAGCACAGTTTTCCTCAGATGATTCGCAGCTGTTAATGTCCGCACGGAGCGGAAACTCTTTGTTTTCTGAGGTCAAGAGAGCACCGGATGTGACTGATGGTCAAGCTGCTCTCACAGCGCCCTCTGTTGGATGAAACGCTCCAGGCGGCCTGATGTGCTGCTACACTCAATATTTTACATTCAAATATTTATTTACTATTCAGTTACGGATATTTATCCCCATATTCAAACATGTATTTAAATATCGAATATAAAGTGACAGCCCCAGTAGTCATCATTACAGCATCAATTTTGGCACCACAGATATATGGGTCTGTCTGTACATGCAGACTGTCAGGCAGCATGAAAGGGTTTTGCCATCTCCTTAGCTTTCTTTTTTTTATCTGATAAACCAAAGATTAATATTTCATGATCACACCTGCCATTGTGGGGCCTTATTGGTCTTTCAGTAACTTTTGTTAACAAAAATCCATTAAAAAAATGCAGATTTATAACTGCATTAACCAGTAGAAAAGACATGATTTCGGCATAAACTTTCAACCGAACAGCATCCTCAAGCAGGCTAACAATGATTTTTTTAAAAAAAGATTTCAAATAGTTTTATATTCTGTTTATCACTGAAAAAAAATTACTGAAAATGATGTAGTGGTTAATTGAAGTCCTAAAATACACATTTGCTTTACAGGGACTCTAAATAGTGTATTTGTGTCTGTGGGGACTTTTGGGACACTGTGCATTATGGCTTTACATAAAAGAAGCTTTTAAAAACATTTTACATGTTTTGCTCGAGGCCAGTTTCTACACTTGAATGTCGGTGAAGCGTGAACTCAAGCCGAGTACAAAAAGCTTCAGACAGATTAGCTCAGCGATGCCAGTATTATTGCATTATTAAATGCATGATTTGTTGACTGTTATCGGATAAGATCCTTTTTTGCCACAGTCATTATTAATTGCCCTGTGCAGTCAGAGGACATGCGGATTCATGGGTTTATGAGCCTGGCGCTGGGTTATGAGTTCTGTGTCTTGTTGTGTAAAATGAGAGCAGTAACACCCAGAGGCCTGTCACAGTTTAATATCATGCTGTCAACAGTCCTGTGGTAAAAAGTCTTCACACTGGCATTAATATTCTTCAGATATTTTACTCACACAGCCATTCATTCTTCATTCTCGCCTTACAGCTGCTCTACTGCACGTGGAGAGGTCAGTAATTGTATTTGACTCACATATTGCCCTAAGACATTAATAGCCTGTCCAGATTTTACAATGGACAAGCTCATATTAAAAGATGACATGGTTGCCAATGTTTTGATGTTGTATTTGAGAGAAAACAGACTCAACATCTCAAACACTTCAAAACACTCCAAATTTATACAGAGATGAGATGTTAATTTCAGTAGTTACTCTTGACTCACTTTTTAAACTAAGTCTAATTATTGCCTACCTGTATGTTTTAAGACAGCATTTGAGGTTCTTCTATTGTTTTTTAAAACCCTTAATGGTCTTGGTCCTGCTTATTTACCTGGTTTTCTTGTACCTTATGAGCCCCATAGAGTCCTCATATCCTCAGGTTGTGGTCTCTTCCCAAAATAAAATACAAAACACTACCCCATTACTCTATTTCAGAGTTTCTAGTTTGTGTTTGATTACCTCTATTTGTGCTTTTTTCATTTTACCAACACTTGCAGAGTTTTAGGTGGAAAGGGGTTTTCTAAACTATGGATCTTTAAAATGAGTGTTTTGCTTGTTTTGTCCACCCTTAAATATCATCAGAAAAAGGCCTATATACAGCAAATTTAGAAATGTTTCAATTTGAAAGAGGGAAGTGAACAAGCTGATTTTTTAAGCAAGTAATTGTTAGATATATACATTTATGAAAGTTTCATGACCATGGGAAGGTTCCCACCTGGTAAACTTTCCAGTAAAAATTGGCCAAAAAGTGTATTTTTTTAAGCTGGAACCATTTTAAGGGTCCCCTAAAATCTAAATTTTGACTTTGACAGAGTAAAGTTCCCCGCCGCAGACAGCCCTGTCTTCAAATTGAAGGAATCAAGCATCACTTGTCTGTTGTAAATGATTGCATGCTGTCACTGGCCCCCTGAAAATTTATTTTTCCATTTTTGCACAAAAACATACCAACATTGGCGACCAGTAACTCAGAAACTGGAAGAAATAGCTCTTTTTCTGATGACAGAATCTGTAGCCTGGTCGAAATCACCAAGGAAAGCAAATTTCAGCCAGAAATGTTTGCTTTTTTAGAGATATTGGCATCCATAACTGGCTACACAGGGAACATCTGCAATCCACAAGTTTATAAAACACAACACCCCTTTCTTAAAGGCCCATAGTTCAGAAACCCGAAAGATTTTCCACTAAAGTGTGCCATGAAGGCTTTTGCCTTGTGTGGCTGGCACAGGATCAATTCCCAAGGTCCATGTGTCATTCCCTACTCTTTCAATCTGCTGTCTCTGTTCTAATCTTGAAAGCTGATTATTCATGTGTTTCAAAACAAATATAGAAACTAATATACCTCAAATGTAGTACCTTTAGTTTTTGAAGAACTTGCTTAGTTGATTTTCATTTTATTCTTGTCAACACTCTGCATATTTGTCATCAAAGTATCTGACAAACCAAAGATTTCCTACCTAAAATGTTTAAAAGAAAGTTATCATCCCATTTTTGTCACTGAACATTTCTGGTATTCTTTTGTTGACAAAGTAACTCGATGGAGATCACAGTAAAAATCTCCTCAAATGCTCCAATTCTTTTTTCAGACTTTCTCCAACAGTGCTCCTCTAGGGCTAAACCCAGCACTGACCCCTGTGTTTGTGTTACCAGTATATGTTGCACATGACAGTAAAGCGTGCTGTGGCGCCAAAGAGCCTTGGAGCATGTGTGTTCCCTCTATGAGCGTAAACGTGTTTCTGCATCAAGGTCGCTAATCGTCCTTTGACTCTGTTCATGTGAGCCCCGGTTACTGTGTGCTGGTCGCCTTTATGAATCACCTCACATCATGTCACATCAGCTACCTTTCCTTCTTGCATGCATCCTCCTTTTATTCCTGCAGACATGTCAGAGTGACAGATGGTTGCCGGTGACTCAGCCTTTACATATGTCACAGTCCATCAAGCATGTTTCTTATTTAAAGATGAACACATACAAATCATAGGAGCTATTCAAAGTCTCACGCCTGATTAAAATATGGATGACCGATATATTGTAACACATTAAAACTGGGAAGTGTGCATGTGCACTATTTACATCATTGGTGGAATCTTTCAAAGTCTGTGGCCTCCATCCTGCATTTTATCCCCCTCTCTCTGTCTCTGCTTTTTAAAAAACAACCACCAGCTATTTCATTAGGTATGATGATGTTAGAGCTATGAGACTCATGATTTCTTTCAGCTGCTCCAGAAACCTGTGAAAAAAAATGATGGAACATAGACACCTAATGTAAAACAGCTCTTGACGTGCTTGAAGTATGTGCATGCCTGTTTGTGGATTCAAACTTTTGAACAGCCTGAATGTGACTTTAAAAAGTGCTATAAAATACAAAAATTTACATCACACTACAGACAAGTACTATTAGAATCATACAAGTAATTTAACAATAATATGGTCTGATACCAATACAATATGTAGCATTTAGTTAATTTTAGGTAGGTATATTAAAACTGATAATAACCAACAAGTGCAAATAATTATTGTAAATAATATTTTAGAACAGATACACGATGAAGAAGCTTCTAGTATTTGTGAGCTGGATGAAATGAATGCTGTAGTAGACATTTAAATAGCATGTTAATGTATGCAATGTATTTGTAAAACCGGCATGTTGTAATGTATGAATATGTATGTATCAGAAATAAATGTACATTTTCTGAAGAGCTTACTCATTATTAGGATGTTTGTTTCTTCTCTTGGTAATTTAAATGAAGAATAACATTGCTATAACTCATTAATTTAAATTGTTTACATGAATAACAACAGCTGGTATTGAATAATAATTTAGTATACTAAATTATACTATTTATTCTAGCCCTAATAGCATTAATATTTTTATACACTTATTTATTGACGATATCACGGTAGCTGTGTTCAAAATCGCTCACTATCACGGATATAGTGCACGATATAGTGTGTTCGCCATTTTGTAGTGTTGTTCGAATTCTCAGCAGTTAATTTCATCCACTATATAGTGCACTACAAAATACCCACAATGCACAGCAAATTTGAGTGTACATGCGATGTACACTATACCGTACTCCCGTATACCACAATGCAATGCGGTCGTGTGAAGAAGAGAACGGAGGCTTTTAGGCACTGCTTTCATTCACAAATGTAAATAAACGTCAGAGTATCTTTAAAACATTCATCTCTTTAACGTCTTTTAGCGGCTGTAAACAGCTCCGAAATTTGCTACTTATCCTCCCAAATGCCCGGTTTGTTTACATGAATTTCGGCGCGTCCACTTCCGTCACAGGCTCATCTGCTGACGCTACGACGTTCAGAAAATTTCAGTGTAGTGTCCGAAATGTCGTTTGGTCATTCTCTATATAGTCCACTATTTCATTTACACTACATAGGGAATAGTGAATGAGTGGACGATTTCGAACACAGCTTGTATGTTGTTACAATCCAGGAAGTCAATGCAACAAAATTTCATTTCAATTGCTGTGTAATTTGCGTAATGACAATAAAGGAAGTCTAAGTCTAAGTATTGGATCTGATTTGTAATGAAGGGACAGGACTTGATAAGCTATTTGCTTCACTCTATTCCTTCTCAAACTGGTTCTTGTGCTGACATACACATGTACGTACTCACAGGTAAACCTGATTTAGTGACATGTACAATTGCTTGGTAAACATGTGTATTTATTTCCACTGACTTGTTTGTTTTTACTGTTGTTTGTTGTTTTTAAGTTTGAGAGACAAAAACAAATAAGGAAAGAGAGAAAAAAATATAGCTTATTACTTAAATATATATTGCAACCCATTTAAACTACTTCAAGTATGGCATGGTGACACAGCAGGTTAGTGAGCTAGCCTCAAAGTGGTTTGACTCTCTGTTTCCACCGAGGCCCTCATATGTGTAGACTAGGGTTGGGCATCGAAAGTATACTGCCCATACGCATCATAAACTATGAATATAAAAATGTTTTTAGTGCTTGCAACACTTTTGCAATGCTTTGCTCTCCACTTTTGGAGCTAGCAGCTGCAGGTGAATCAAACTGGAAGCAGGGGAGGGGGGGACACCTGCAGTTGCCTCCATGATAACACCATGGCAAGTGAGTTATTAAATTAGTCACACTTGCCTGTGTATTTTACAGCAGAGTGGCACAGTTTGCAAATTGTGTCTTTCTTGTCAAGTCATTTGACGCTCTTGTAAAGTCTGTAGTGTTGCCAAACTTTAGATTTAAAACTTAGCAGAGGATAGTCGTTCAGCATGTTTGTTTACCTTACTCTTCATGCTCCTCTGACTACTATTATATATTCACAGTGCATGTATCACAGTGCATTGGCGGAGCTTATACTCTCGTTTGTACTGTATGCATCTGCAGGTCCATTGCTTACGTTATGTGAGTGGAATAAATAATGCACCCCAAATGGGTTGGTACCATTTATTAATCATTTAGAAATAGAAATTATGTATTAAATGGATTGTACTGTATTGATAGAGATGCTTCCAAAATAACATTAATTCCCAGACGCTCTATTGGTGTACTTGTATCGTGCACACGCATGGCCAAGATTCAGTTTGTATCAGTTAATCTTCTCATCCTTAGTGCAGACTGCATGACCTCCCTGTGACTGCATGGGTTTTCTGCAGGCACTCTGGGTTCCTCCCATAGACCAAAAACTGGCTCACAACATTAATAGGTAAATCTAATTTGCTCGTATATGTATAACTGCGAGTGTGACTGACTGTCTTTTTATGTATGGCCTTGTGATTGGCTGACAACCAATTCAGGATGAAACCCACCTCTCGCCCAATGACAGCCCCTGCCGACCCTGGTAAACCATAGAGATGATAGATGAATGGATGGATTGACTATTTCAATACAAAAATTCTAAATATTATCACTTAAATCATTATGCAAATCAGTTGAGTGCAAAAGCTGTATTATGTCAGATACTGCAAATAAACCTTCAGTTTTAGACTCCTTAGGAGGTGCATCACTTGTTGATTAAAAAGCTGCAAAGAAACTAATGTTATCTGAGGTTTAGATGAAATCCAGTGATGGAAAATGCAATTGATGATTCAGACTAAGCATGCACTCTAATCCATTGTGTCAGAGCTGCAGTGGCCTCATTAGTTTTTCATAGGAAGGATATTTAAGTATTCATGTTTCCTTCAACCAACAGTCAAAACAAAAAGGAAATCTCTTGTCTAAACATTCAGGTTTTTAGTAGAGTCGGTCTGATCTGCTCTCCTGCACATATTCTTCCTTTTTCCTCCTGATTTGCGGTTGATGTTGCTCCTCAGCAGGGACCATCCGCTCTGAACTGATTGATGTGAAAACTAAATAAAAGAGACAGACAGAAATGTGTCCTCAGCGGCAGTGTGTCTGAGCCCAGTGATGAAGCCGCCTTAAAGAACGAGGAGCAGAATGACAGAGTGCTGCACGCTGACATGCTCACAATCAAAAATCGCTTCAAGTTTCTTCAAAGTTTTGGATGAAATCAGAGATCCCAGGACGTCATGTGGCAGACATGATGGTTTTCAGGTCATAAGGAGTCAGGAGACTAAGGCTGCACCAAAATTGGAAAGATTTCAAAGATTGGAAAAATGTTGCCCCGTGTGTTGAGTCTTGATGTCTGCTGCGACATTAGAGGGTCAGACTATAGTGTGAACATCATGAAAGCATGGACCCATACTCTCTCGTGTCAACAGTTCAGGTGTGGGGCTTTTTAAAGGGATACAACATCATTTCTTTTGTTTTTGTGTCTTGCCTCACTCCTGAGTCCATGACAAACAGATAGACACCATTCTTTTGGCTGTGCAGAACTCGCCCACTCATGATTACCTTAGATCAAACACTGGGAGTCAATGGGTAGCGTTAGCCTTCCTCTGTCTACAGTTTTCTTGTTTGTTTGTTTTACCTTCTTATAAGCTTGTCCACAGTGGTTTGCACATGTGCCCTCTGGTTTAGCTTTGTATGTATTTCTTTTGAATAATTATATGAAGTGCTTATCTTAGTCTAACACTAGATAATGTAACACAACAAGGTAAAAACGAGTCACGACAAGCACACAGAACCATTGATAATTGCTGAAGAGTATATCTGATGATTGTAGGCAGAGACAGGCTAACACTACTCACTGGCTCCCAGTGTTTGAGCTAAGCTAATTAGCAGTGGGCAAGTTCTGCCCGTCTCTTTCTTTTTACTGCAGTCACAGCAAGAAGAATGTCTACCTGCTTGTTGTGGATTTAGGAGTGAAGCATGACATTAAAACAAAAAGATGTTTGTGTATCCCTTAGACACCACAGCCTATTTGAGTGCTGTTGCTTCTGTTACCAAAGAGTACTCATCTTCTGATGGTTACTTCCAGCTGGATACCATGTCATGTCACAAAGCTCAGCTCTCAATCTGGTTTCTTGAACATTACAGTGAGTTCACTATACTCCACTGGCCTCCACAGTCACCTGATCTCAATTCAGCAGAGCACCTTTGGGATAAGGTGGAACAGGAGATTGGCATAATGCATGTGCAGCAAACAAATCTGCAGCCACTGTGCGATGCTATCATGTCAGTCTAGATCAGGATTTCTGAGGAATGCTTCCAGTACCTTGTTGAATTGTTGAAGTTGATTTAGACAGCTCTGATGGCCAAAGGGGTCCAACCTGGTAATAACAGTAAACTGAGTAAATTCAATTAGGTCCCTGCCTATTTATCTGAATAGCTTTTATTATCCTGTGAGAGCCTGCAGGTGTTTCTCTGGTTATGCCAAAGTCGGAACAAAGACTCACCGAGAGGCAGCTTTTGGTTATCATGGTCCATTTCTGTGAAACAGCCTGCCTGCAGGCCTGAGGGCAGCACAGAGTGTCAGTATTTTTAAGAGCAAACTCAAGACCTACCTTTTAAACCTGCTTTGAAAATTATTTTTTACCTACTTCAAGTAACTTTTATGTTAGTTATATAGTTATATATCTGTTTTTACCTTTTAACATGCTTATTTAATAATATATTCAAGCTTTCTTTGATTTATCTTTCTTAAAAATATTTAATCATTCATCTCAATCTACTTACTTATTTTTTTATTACTTATATTCTGTTTTAGTTTTCACTTTAATCTCCAGCTTTTTCTCATTTTAAACTCATGATGCCATTTCCACAGATCCTCACTTGTACACACACAGTTCTGTTAAATCAAGGTCTTTGACTGTTTTTGTGTGTGCTTAATTTAGGCATTTTTGCTCCTATTACTGTTATTTAATTTTGTTTTGCAAATACTGTTTATGTAAAGCACATTGTGCTACAAATGTTGTATGCTATAAATATAAAATTTGATTGATTGATTGGTAGCAAGGTGTACCTAATAAAGCGGCTGGTGAGCATATTTCCCTTTAATGCTGCCATACTTTAAAGACTTGTCCATATATTTTAGCCAAACACTACTTTTTAAAGACTCACTGAAAGAGAGCTTCACAATCCACTTTTTGACCCCAGTCCTCCAGTTGAGAGCCATCAAACTTAAGGATCTAAAGAGCAGCCTGTTTTCATTCAAACAAAAAGACAGAGGAACAAAAAGAGCAGGGAATCATGGGTAATGTGCAGATAGTGAAACAGATTGAAAATTATGAAATGCCTCCCTCTCATGCTAACCCCGAACTCCCAGAGTTAAGATAGAGAACAGGACTTCCCCTGTCCTTTATGATTAAATTTGGACTTTTTCCATCGTCCCACCAGAATAGGAAACAAAACTATGAGCTGCAGAAATTGAAAAGAAACCTGTAAAGCTGATTTGTTAGCCCACAGGTGGAAAGATATTACTTTGTTCATAAAGCAGGACAGAGGCGGTGGATGTTTTTAGACGGTCAGCGGAATGGGAATAAGAAAGAGAGAGAGGGAGCTGCTGCTGCTGTTGAAAATGTTCTTTAAGGTGAGAGTGGGCGAGGACTGTGAAGTCGGACACACAGCGGGTTGTGTATTCTGAGCAGCTCACGGTGTGATGGGAGGATGCAGCAGGTGAGGCGTTTGGAGAGGGGAATCTTCAGGTAGATTGAGCCGGCAGCAGAGGTGAAGAAGTACTATGGGAGAGGTTAAGAAGAGACTAAATTGAAGAGTTTGTTTCAAAGTCGACTCAGACACAACCAGATGATGACTTTCAAACTTCAGAGAGGAGATCAGAGCGAGAAGCAGGTGTTTGAGAGAGGAAAACATCACTGAATGAACTTCACAGAGGATTCAGAGCGGAACAGACTGCTATAGTTTAACCTGACACACCAGATGGGCCATTCAATATGTTTTACCTATCCATCTTGGCAACAGCCCATAGGATGTGTTTGGGAATGGGCAGAACCTTTTACAGCATAGTTGGAAGGTGACTGGACAATTGTCATGTAAATCACATTTATTACAAGCTATTAGATAGATGTAGCACGTGGGTGCTAATGTCATAACATAAAATAGAAAAAAACATAAGCCACATTGAGTAACCATCAATCCATCTTCTGCTGCTTATCCATAATCGGGTCTCCGGGCAGCGACATAACACAAGAACAAGTATGAGAGTAAAAGAGTGGACATAGGGTTTACCTGACATGGCACCAACCAGGGACAGTGAAAGCCAAAGGCAGTTATGCTAATGCTAAACTAACACAACTGATAAACCTGTCAACACTAGACATGCTTAACTTTTCATAGCTGCTTCCCAGTTCAGAAGGACCTGACAAAATTGCTAACTTTATGCGCAAAAACTTCAGGTCTCGCTGTGTTGAGGAGAATGAGGGCTTTTGTTTTGTTGGCTGCAAAAGTCTTTCCTTAACAACAGCGGTAAAAGTAAAAAGGTGGAGAGAGGCAGAGCACGGCAAACTGCATTAACTAAGGGGATAATTCAGTATTTCTTAAGTAAAACCAAGTTTTATTTTGCAGTGAGTCTGAGGCTGGATGATATCTTGCTTTGTCTCTGTAGTTGCAGTGTGTGCAATGTTGCAATGTTAATTTTTTTCCAGTTTTGTTTACCAACAGTAGCAGCAGACAGTAAGTTATTCTGGCAGGCCACAATCTGGGAAACCTAGAGGAAACACTGCCCTTCAACATTTCAGGACTCATTACTGCTGCACTCTATATGTTGCAGAGTCTGATATGTGGCAGCAGCCCTAGATGACTGAAAGTTCCTGGGAAACATGGAGTCACTATCAATGAGTCAGTCTGAATAATTCAAAGCCTTCGTTTCACCAGGACGACAGCTGAGGAAAACACACACTCGCCTCTTTTGTCCTCGTGCACGTGTGCATGTTCGCACACATGACACCGTGCAGGAGTGTGTCTGCCGTCTGCCGTGGGGTCAGATTACCTGTCAGTCACTCTGAAGTGTGAGGAGAAGCTGACACACAAATATGACCTCAGTGTAATTTTCTCAGCTGCTTCCTCCCCTGTGACAGATAAAGCGGAGGAAATCACCAGTCTAACAGCATAATACCGACTCAATCACACATTTTCTTCTGTTCTGACCTGGAGTTAATAAAGGATCGCCAGCAACGCCCCCTCAGGGAGGATATGAATGGCATGCCAGTCATTCTTTTGCCAATAAAGACTCTTTGGCAAATTTGAGGTCTCTGCAGGAGGAGAGATGCACCATAGAGACGCAAGCTGCTGCTCCCCTCACTCTTCAAGCCACTGAACTCGTTTCCATTCATGACGCTTGAGCTGTGTTTTCACTCTGCAGACCCTCTGTAATTACTCCTCTTTAATCTCCACACTAATAGTATACAGACCATTAAATGAGCACGTTTACTCCAGCATATTGTTATCTCATTCATTTATGGGACCCATAAGGAGCTGCAGCAGCAGCTTCACTACAATTTAGCATAAGTTTATTGATCATTTAAAGTGAACACTAATACAGAGATATCAGACCTCCAGACCAATCAGCACTGGCTTTAACTGTTTCACATTTAAAATATATGAACTGTGTCATTATTAAGAGATGTTTGGCTATAAACTGTTAGCCTAACTGTTAGCCCCGTTGCGATCCTGACTGTTTGTAAGGATCGCAATTGGTATTGGCACATGCACATCTACTCTCACTGTTGTCCCTTACACAACTAGAAAAGCACTCGGAGAGCGCAGACCTCCTCCAGCGCCACAGTCTTCAAGACATTTTAGGCAAAAGACTAAAACTAAATTAAAAAGTCAACAAAAAAATCAACACTGTTTATAATTTCTTTCAGCCCACTGAACTGGATCTGGTACTGAAGATTTTTTTCTTCTGTATGCTCCAGTTCAAAAAAGGTCACCTCCTGCATCCATAGTAAAAGGAGTGTCAATGGCACCTGATTCAAAATCACTCCTATTTGGTTCAGTGTTAGTCTATACAGTGAAACAGCAGATCATCATGGGGGAAGAACACAGCCTTCTTCTGGATCATAAAAAAGTGTCAAATAAAGAGACTTAATGGAGGTGAAATAATTAGCCCAATTGTACTGTCAACCCAGCACAGTGTTGCTGCTTGTTTTACATGAAATTCACAATTATGGAAATAACTGTACCTGCCAAAAACAGTGTACCTTACTGGTAGTCTCAGCTCATTCTCCTTAAAGGTGCTGCACTACTAGGATCCCTTTCAGCCACGACACTGACGTCATATAGTACCTCACACTAGGGCTGGACAAATAATCGGTCGTGATTTCAATTTTGCCATCTGACAATCATAAAAACATTATAATCGAAGAAAAATGATTAATATGCCACACAGTGTGGAGTACATTGTATGCAAGTTCCTGTGCTTCATAGCGCTTCTGTGTTCCACATGCAGCCACAGCGAGTGTGTGTGACTTATGTGGATCAATAATACTGTACGTGCCGCTCGCTGGTTCTTTAAAGTTGTGTTTAAATCAAAGCTGGGGTTGGCGATTTTGGAGAACTAGCTGTCTGTCTCTAGCCTGAAGGGGGCGGTAATGCTCCAAAATGATGGATGCCAACCACCGAAGAAGAAGAAGTCTCGCGAGAACTGCCACCTGCAGTAGCATGGACGGCAGTTCTCGCGAGATTAGAGCCAACAGCGGAACAAACTTAGAAAAACAGAGTTTATTTTAGATTTCTTGTACATCTGTCTTAAATGTGAGGGATACCGGAGCTTGGTTGGTGTTGTGGGACAGCTCACAGCGGACTTCCCTTATTTTCAAAGACAAAACTTGAAAGGTAAGCATTCTCCAGCGGAGTCTGTTCCCCTACGCTACATGCTACATGCTACACGCACTGTCGGTGCACGCCCGGGGAAAATGCAGCGCAGCAGGCACGCAGAATGGCGACGGGATTTGATTGGTGTAAAAAAAGGTATCCCTGCAAGATTATTGGTTGGGGTTTTCCCTGTTTTACTCCTGCTGTAGATAGCGGATATTTTTCGCTCTGTTTTAAGAACACATAATGAGTTGATTACCATCGGGTCATAAAGACCATTTTAACCAGTATATCAAAAAGTGTATCTAAATCAGATCACCAACCCCAGCTTTAAATCAATACTAAAGTTTTTAAATAAATGAATAATTGTGTATATTAATTGTGATTTCAATATCACTTAAAATAATTGGGATTCTTATTTTTACCATAATCGTCCAGCCCTACCTCACACAACCCAACTCCAGAAATGCAGTTTTCCTTGAAAGAGAGGATTCTTTCCTGTCCCTGAGAAGAGTGACTCATATTTACCTCCAGACACACAGAGGAAGTGCTGGACGACAGAAAGACAGATGAACAGAGCAAAAGAAAGACAGTGAAGAGTGATGAGCCGGGCAGAGGAAGAGAGGAGAGGAAATAAAACAGAAAATCAATGAGAGGAGGGACACAGTGACAGTCAATGGACCTGAGAGGATTTGGAGAACAGGGACTGACAGACGCTCCCACTGTCTTCAAATATTACAACATCACTGTAGAGAAGTAACTGGGCTTCTGCTGTAAAGTAAACTCTGCCATTTCCGTTAGTGGGGTAGTGATGCAGCACAGGAGACAAAAACATTACACTGACACTACATAAAAATAATCAGCACTGCTGAGACCAATATCCTCTACTGGTTTCTAGCCAGTAAAGCTTGGACTCTAACACGGTTGGTGTTATGGAGCAAGAGGTGACCATATTTGTGGGAGAGGAAGGAGCAGGAGAGGGGGGAAGTTGAAGTCATTCCAGTTACCAATTAACATGTTACAAGAAAGCTGAAATTCAATAAACACAGAGTATAAATAAATTGATCATGAACAAGAAGATATGCAATCATGTTTTTATGTTAGTAAAGATGAGTGTTGTCTCTATCTTCGCTTTTGTGACTGAAAGAGAAACATTTTTACAACAAAAGAGACTAACTTTGAATCAACCTACGGACAGACAGTGAGGCAGGACTTGAGGACATATGACCAATAATGACACTGCATGGACTAATCAGTCATGCAAATCATTAACCTAAATATGCCAAAATTGGAAATTCTAAAATGAAAGAGGTGAAATACAAACAACTTAGATCTTGTACAGAGAGAGTCTTTAAATATCTGAAATATTTTGACTGGAGCTGTTTGCTGAACCAGGATGTGAATGTGCTTATATTAGCTGTAAGGCCCTTTATTACCCTCAGCCAATCAAACAACCTCAAGGTTTCCCACAGCAAGCTTTGAGCAGACAGTCAACCAAGTGCAGTTTTTCATACTTCTGCAATGGTTTCATTTTCAGCCCTAGAGCCTTTTCCTGTTTGTTGACAAGGGCTGTCAAATTCTCCAAAATTAAATTCAAATGTTTTTCAATGTATACTCAAAACAAGGCCACACTGGTGGGTCATATGAATATTTCAGTCCTGACCATGATGACCCATATTGGTGCCTCTGGCATGTAGACTGCCAAAGAGGATACAGTTGCATGGGCTGAGCCCTTGACGAGGCACCACTCTATGCTTGGGTCAAGGCCCACCAATGGGCTTGTAGATTTGTCTTGGATGAGAAGTGGGAAAACTGCTTTGCACATTATCAACACACAGTTTGATCTTATTTTCATAAGAGTGTGGAGCCCAAAGTGCTTCCACATGGTGCTCCTCAGATGTTTTTATTGTTGGCTGGAGTGGCTTTACATATCCTCCGTTTTCTTGAGATGTACATTCTCACTGTTGAAGTTAAGAGAGCAATGGAAGCTGTATTGGGTTCTTCCATAGATAAATCAGGTAGGTCACTACTCCAGGGGCCACAATGTGCTGCTTCTCGGTATATTTTTAATTCAGTATATATGTTAGCAGTTTGAGCAAGAGCTTCTTTCCATTGATATTTTACTTATACTCCTTAATATCCTGCATTTATCTTACCTTTACTGACCTTTATCTACATTTCATTGTCTGTTTAAAATATAAATGACAACCTGTTTTTTTTTAATAACAAGTATTACACTGAAGAGCTTGAGTAAAAAAGATGAAAACATTTCTGTCTCATCTGTTATACCTATTTTTATTTAATTCTTGTGAAAAAAATGCCAATTTCACCAAAAAAAAGTGTATTTATCTGAGAATCTTAAAAAACAAAATCATTTTTTAGATGTGATATTTGAACATTCAATTATGACAGAATTTGGATTCAAGCAAGCCTTCAACATGTCATTGTCTAACCCTGTATTGTCCAGAAAAATTGTTTTTTAATAAAGTAACACAAAACAGAATTTGACAGTTGCTGTTGTGCTTTTATTCGCTTTCTCCACTGAAAATATCTCAAATATTTTCCCAGATAGAAGTCTGCAGTTCAAGTTGTCACTAAAGGTGTCCAATTTTAAGGACAGACAGATTTACTGAAACAAACTTTCATGGTTATACAGTTTTAATAACACTAGAGATCCATCACATATTTTTTGCTTCTATACATTCACAGACTGCAGCTGTGGCACTAAACCCCACACTCTTCCTGAACTGATCCTGTAAAAGCCGGCAACACTAATGTATCATTACATCCCTAATTAACACTTGTGGTTGATTCATTAGTGGTGGGTGAGCTATTTTACCCCTGTGTCTCTCAAGGATTAAGTTTCTATTTGTTGTGGTTTCCTTTGTTTATTTATCAGACTGAGGAAGCTCCAGAAGCTCGAGGAACACACCTAACCAGACACTGAGTGAGAGAGTGGCAGGTGACTGACTCCCCCGGGCTTCCTGTCACGACTGTTCAACGTATATTTGTGGGTAAAAAAACAACTGCAACCCTGAGTCCACACACAAACAAACACACCCACAAAGGAGGAGGAGGAAAAGTGGAGGGAGAGATAAGAGTAACATGTTTCCTTTTTAAGGTAATTTTTACAAATAAATCTATGAATAGATGAATAGATCTGACCTTTGCTCAAACAGCATTAGGGATGGGAGCCAAAACCAATTCCATTTGAGAATCGATAACAATTAGCTTAAGCAATCAATATCTGTTTTTTGTCCTCAACACTTCCTGTATCATTTTCTTCCACTCTTTTCAGCATACCTTGAAAACTGATCATGCTCTTAGCTACTAGAAACAAACAAGTCATAGATATGATCACATCAAACAGGAGAAAGAAGCTGTCAAAGTGGTAGCTTGACTGGTAAAACATGACATTAACTGCACAATATGCAGTGTCTGTGATTTCAAGCAAGAACAAAAACAGCACCAACTTGCAAAGGAATATTTCGATAAGGTGGTGGATGTTGTTGGTACTGAAAACTGGCGTAGACCAACTTGTTTCCTCATCGGACAATCCACAGGAAACGATAAAGGAATCAATCAAGAACTGGATTGTTAGGGAGAATCAATCATGGCATTGATAAAAAAAAGTTTGGATCTCCATCCCTCAAAATCATAAAACAAGTCCAGTTACCTCTAAAGAAGGGCCACGAAGGCTAAATGAGGGAAGGGTCTCAAACTGCCTTAAGAACAAAACAATACAAGAAGTTGAGACTTATTCTAAACACTATATTTTGTCTCTTATTGTAAAATATGCACAGATTTGATCATCATGCTGTTTTCATGGATAAGGATAACTTAGCAAGAGTAAAAAGTAGGGATGTACCGATCAGATATTGATATCGGTCAAAAAAACAAATATCGGATTATATCGGCCTGCATCCTAAATCTCAGATATCAGCACTCCGATACAAGCAGTCCATTCTAATATATTTATTTTTTATTTTATTCAGTTGTAGAATATGCTTATGTTTAAGTTCAACACAGTGGTTATTTTGCAGTTGGTGAAATATGTTTTTGTTTGATTTATTGAGGTCACTTTTCAGGGTCTTCTAATATTTTTTATTCATGTTGTTTTAATTAAAGTATATTCTTATGTTTAAGGTTAAAATTTATTTAACCTATTGGTTAATAACAAATGGGTCAGTTTTTCTCATACCTACTATTGCTGACTACTGTTGTCTGTTTGAGTAATCTGACCTGATCAAGCCTTTTCTTACAGTCCATACTACAAAATAGGTAATAAAAGTCTGTATGATTCCTGCTGATATCGTATCGGATTGATATCGGTATCGGCCAATACTCAAGGCTGCAATATCGGTGTCGTATCGGAGGTGAAATAGTTGTATCGGGACACCCCTAGTAAAAAGCTTTTACCAAACTATTATAGTGCTACAAAATGGTGGTATGACTTTGAAGCAGCTACCACATTTCCAAAGTATAACACAAGGCTATCACTTCCTGTTGAGAATTTTCACTCATTCAGATGAACTGATCAAGTTGGTGCCCATGGCTGTTGCCTTGCTGTCTGTACTATTGTTAAACAAATAAAATAAAATAAAAGAGTCAGAAATGATTACATTAGGGTTGCTGGCCACTTCTGTGGTTCCAGTTAGCAGGCTGTTAGCAGCGTTCTCTTTGAAAACACAGAAAATCTTTCAAATTTAAAAGCTGGGTTGCATTTTATTCTGCAAAATGAAATGTTTAAATTGTGTAATTTTTGATAATTCATCCATCCATTATCTACACTGCTGTCTCTTACAGGGCTGTGGGGGAGGATGTCAGCCTATCCCCAGACATTGGTCAAGTCAAGAAGTGGGGTACACCCTGAACCAGCCACCAGCTGATCTGATCTCAGGGCCACACCGAGAGACAGACAACCATTCACGCTCAACTCATATCTAAAGGCAATTTGGTGTCTCCAATCAACCTAAACAGCCTGTTTTGGTCCCATGTGAGGAAGCTAGATTTTTTGTACATCCTCATCCAGCTTTATTTCTCAACTCTGAAGGACGCTGCTTCATTCAAGTTTAGGGGCTGATGCCCTTTGACGGAAAAAGTGATGGTTTGTGTGTATTTGTGTGTATGTGAGAAGAACAGAACAGCCTGAAGGGGCATGTGAAACACAATCACCTCCGCCAGCTCCTGCTCAGCAACTTTCTCAGCAAAGAAATAGGAGTTTGTAGTCAACCTCTGTGATCACTGTTTAAAGCTCTGCCACATAACCAACCGTCCTTCGTTTAGCTTCACTCGTATTTGGCTTTATGCTCAATAAAGGATAAAGAAACAAAGAGCGGCTTAAAAAAAACCTCTTGGATGGTATTGTGACTTTCTCTTGTCCTACAGAAACAAACAACCACAGCTCAGCACACATCCTGAGGGTGTTTATACCAGCAAAGCTGCGATGACATCAGTAGCTGGAGGCCGTCCTCGCCACTGGCCCACAGCCATCCAGTTAAGACCTCCAGGATGTGGAGCTCCACCCACCCTCATGTCGCCTAAAGGAGTTGCAATGCTTGAGCCTGGGGGGCGATGACAGACCGCTGGCTCACCCGTCCAGAACATTGCACTGATTGACTAGAAACACACACAGTGACATTACAGTAGAACATGAAACTGTCAGAGGAGGGGGAGCAGAGTAAATTGTTGGATTGACTTAACACGAGTGGGAAGCAATAAAGCTCACCACCACACAAGCTAACGGCTTCAGCATGCACGCCGCGCAGCCCCTCCCTCTCCTTCTGCAGAGACCTTGGGAAAAAAACTCATCTCATCCCCCAAAGAGGACAGAGTTGTCACTTTTTATGTAAGTAACAGTAATTCAGTTTGCTCTGTTTTCAAATAGATTCGACCTTTTCCGAGGCCGCAGTGTTAATGTCTGAGCTACAGCAAATACAACAGAATTATTCTAATGCAGATTTACTGCTGCTGTTCCTGATGAATAGATATGACCTTTCTCCGGCTGTCCACTTTTCATCTGTAAGATTAATTGAGTGGTTTTGCTTGAGTTTCCTTGCAGAGAGAATGATATCTGATACTTGTCCTTACACCTGAAGGCTGCATTCAGCAAGTGAACACAAGGTTGAAGCTCGGGAGACGACCAGAGGGGAAAGAGGCGGAGTTCAGAGGTCACACACTGACTCTCTCTGAAGGTGTGTTTGGTTTCTGACGTGTAGGCTTTTAAAAAAGCAGCTTCACACATGAATCAAACATAAAAGGGAAACCATCCTGCAGGCTGCAGCTGTGAGGAGTGATACAGCAAATATCTAAAACAGGTGAGAGCTTTCTCCTGCTTAGAATCACACCCATTCAATCTTACATTTACAGAGATGACTATCAGCGAAGAGTCGGTTTCTGAAACTGTCTACGACATACAGATCCAGCTGCTTCAATCTACCAGCTGCCTGTCACTGGAGGCCTCCCTCACCTCGCTGAGCTAAAATCAATTAAAACCTGCACCTTCATGCATTTGCAAGGTGTCTCCATGAGTAGGTGCTCCCCTCAAAACATGATAGAGCCTCAGCCTTTTCTTGGTTAGTTAATCAGATATAAATCCAATCCTCTGAGAGCCAACCTGACACCACAAATTAACCTAAATACTACTCAAAGTTTAGGGTGGGCAAGACCTGTCAGGGACCAGCCAAGACCCCATTGGGAAAGTGGGGAAGTTTGTAGTGGCTTCATCTGTACTATTGGTGCGTTCCAATTGTAGTCGGAAGTCGGAATTTCCAAGTTCCGAGTAGGTAACTGCAACTGAAACGCCCCCCAAGGTCGGAATTTCCAACTGGGAACTCGGGGGAACCTCACCACCCCCCAGCTGACAATCGAAGATGGATGCCCCCAGTGTGAACAGTTATTAAGCTCCTGTAATAATCCATTTATTAGCACTGACTAGCGTGTGTTGCGCTAAATCAGCTGTATAGAAAGTATTATTTGACATATTTACAAAAATATAGTGATATTTACATTCTTCATGTGGTATTTGTGAACTACGAGGTGTGCTAACAACAGCTACCAATAGCCTGGTAGATCGGCATGGTTTTCTCCAACTTTCTCGCTGATAACTCGGAGGTGGCGTCACTCCCACTTCCCTCTTCCCAGTTCCGAGGTTCATGGAACGCAGCATATGACTGGCTGCTACAGATGGAACCCCTTAATTTCCCCCTCTTTTCCTTGACTGAGTCTTAACTGGGAAATGACTGGAACATGCTAGGACCTTCCAAATGTTATGACTGAGATGAGATCCCCTGTAATGGCATGACACTTAGAGACTGGTTAGAGCTAAAGCTACTCCAATTAGAGTAAAGGTTGAGATCCATTGGATGATTCTTGAGAGGGAAGAGCCATCTCATGGGGACACCCTGAGGGAACCAAATCCTGAAGTGCCCCAAGTGTTCATATGAAGCTGGCGGCAGAAACCCAACACTTGAATGACTATTGTGTGTGTGGAAAAGACAGTTTTTACTGACCTAGATCTACATCTTTATGGCCTGTTTAAAAAAAAAGTTTCAGTCTGAATATGTAATAAATTTATGAGCTTTCACTGAACCAGAGGTGAATTGTTTTATATCTGATTGTTTTTCTTTTATTGAAGATTTAATTGAGGAGTCACGGTTTTGAAAAAACACTATGGGTCAGAAAATTTAATTCCCTTTCATTCCCCCCTCAACACAGCCTCTCTGTCTCTGAGTATATTGAGCTAAATTTTGGTTGAGATGATGTGCAGACCTGCAGCTTCCATTACAAGACATCCAGAGCACTCAGAAGGCTACTTTAATGAGCAAACAACTATTGCCATATGGCTTTGTTCAGTTTTTTTACACTCTATGACTATACCCTACTGCGCTAATGCTTCTTATTTTTGTTTTCTGGCAGATGGCAAATAATATATATGGATGTGACACTGCCAGAGTGTCTTTAAACTACGCCCAAAATATGTACTCTTCCTTTCCAATCCAGAAATTCAGCTGATTTATGATTCTTGCCATGAATCAAACGTAAATAATATCTTAGTAAATGGTAAATGACACTAAATTTGCCTCAAGTAATGAACCAAAAAATCTCACAAGTGATTTATTTGGATTTTTGTGATGCAACTGCTTGAACACACACATGATAAAAGCGGTAACAACTCAAAAAATGTCCAGGTCTGTCTACCATTGAAAATATGTGGTGCATCATAAAGTACAAAATACAATAAAGACCTTTGACTGCTGAGCAATCAAAGCTGTACATCATGCAAGAGTGGGAAAGATAGACCTTCAACTATTAGTGTTCTCAGTTCCCAAATGCTTAGGAAGTGATGTCAAAGGGGAAGAAAAATTATTATAACCCAGCTTTTGTCAAACATGGTGAAGGCATCAAACAAAAAAAAAAGGAGAGTATTTGCTAAAAACTATTGAAGTTTACCAGTTGGAGCATAAATTATAAGTCTTGCTTTTGCGGTGTATTCAATTAAATATGGGTTGAAAAGGATCTGAAGATCATTGTATTCTGTTTATATTCAAGTCTAAAAATGTCCCAAGTTCAGGAGCATGGGTTTGAAATAACTAAGTTATAGAAAAGTTGATTGAGCTTGAAAACACCATTGCTACCACAAAGCTTCTGCAAATGTAGGTGAATTACTAACATCACCATTACAATGTTGGGCCAATCACTGCTAATGTATTTGTGAAATTTACACTGTACACAATTCTGTCTGTCTCTTATCTAATAAAACAATATTAATGGATGTCCAGTACTTCTATGTCTTGCTGTAGTGGTGTGGAAACAGATACATTTTGGTGATATTAAAGGTGCATTCAAAGTAAAGGTTTGTGGCAAATCTTCTCTGTTGTTGTTGCTGCTTGTCGTCACGTTCTTGCACACAGCTAAATATAAACGGTAACGCACCGGATGATCCCTCATTGATTTCACACATGCTGCTGTGTAGCGGTTTTAACTTGTGGATGTTTGACTCTATTGATCACAGATCGATTTCTTCTCATGTATTCAGACGTGCTGTTTCTGTCCTCCAGCTGTGTGCAGTGACGGTTCATGATTCAGGAGAAGCACAGAGAGCCATTAGCCATCTGGAGTGTGTGCAGCAAACATACATCTTCATGATCTCAGAGACATTACTCGTCTTTGTTGCTCTTTTTCTTTTTCCACTGACTCATTCTGACACAAAAAAATCTAAACCAAACAAATGTTCTTGTAAAAGTCTGAATCTTTTTCTACCCTTAACTGCTCCCTGATGCTTCTCAGACAAATGACTCCCTTGTGAGACACTAAGAGAAATAAATGAAGCCTGAGTTAACACTACTTCAGGGCCTTGCTGCGGCTGAGACGATCACGATCCAGGTGAAATTACACCTTAAATCTTACACCTATCTCCTGGTTTAGCCCCTGTTTTGGCTGCTATTGTGATGGTAAAGGTGGAATAACTTGGAGGATGAAGAGGTAAAGAGAGTATAAGAGCTAACAGTGAGCTCTCTGGGAAAGAAAACATCCTTTAGAAACTATCATAAATGTTTTTGACCCTACTTTTTTTTTCCCTTTACCATAAAACACCATGTAAACTGTTCAATATACATTCTTCAGAATACATTTCATCAGTCCATGTGGGAAACAGCCCATTGAAAGTGTTTGGGAATGGGCAGAAGCTTTCAAAAGCATATCTGGCAGCTGATTGGATGGTGTTTTGTTCAGGTCTCCCTTGCAAAAGAGATCTGTTGATCTCAGTGGAACAAACCTGGTTAAATAAAGGTTAAATAAATACAAATAAATGTCAAGGTGGGCACAGACTCCATCACAGACCAGCCAAGACCCTATCAGGGGAAAGAGAGGTTGTATGTGGCTGGATCTGTCTGTGAGGAGAATTTGTGACAACCAAATTTCCTCTTTGGGATTTATTAAGTGTTTCTGATTCTGGTTCTGATTAGATTTGAAAAATTAAAACAAAGAAAACACATTAGCAGGCCACTCTATTGTGCTAATGCTTGCTAAAACTGTTTTGCCCCCAGAGCTGCCTTAATCTCTTCATGACAACACGCTGCTGGAAACATTCATCACAGATTTTGATCGCTATTAAAATGGTAACATCATTAATTTTCTGTTGGCTTTACATCTATGATACATATCTTTCAATCTGCCACATTACAGAGGTGCTCTGGAATTGAGATATGGTGACTATGGGGCAACTGTAGAACTGTGAACTCATTGTCATGAAAAACCAGTTTGAGATGATTTCAGATTTATGACATGATGCATTATCCTGCTGGTTAGCCACTACATGATTGACATGTGGTCTTAAAGGAATAGACAGAAACAATAACCAAGGTAGGATGCAGTGTAAAAATGATGCTGAGTTGGTAAAAAAGGGGCTCAAAGTCTGCCAAGAAAAGACCCCCTCTCCATTAAACCTCCACCATCAGCTTGAATCATGGCAGAATGGATCCAGGCTCTTATGTTGTTCAAGCCAAATCCTGACCCAAACATCGCAGCAGACATAAGTTCAAGCAGTCTGAGAAAAACCAACAGCCCATTTTCTCCTTTAAACATTGAAAAATGTTGAGCTTTCTTCGTTCAGAGCTCTTTAATGCCAGCCGAGCCTGGAGAAGTGCAGAGAAGGAGTGGGCGTCGCAGCAGAGTATAATGAATGCACACAGGGTGAGGGATCACAGACGCACCATGACATATTCATCTCCTCCAGGCCCCCGGGTCATTTGACACCATCCAACACAACAGGTGAGAGCGGAAATTCAGTTTTCAGTTATCACACAGGCCCAAGCTCTAATTACAGACCTTCATCATTCTCTCTGCAACAGTATTATCCATTATGTGTTCACACAGAGCAGAGGCCGTGCAGACTGTAATCACACATCTCATCAGCACAGCCCATGTCCATCCTTAAACTTAATTTTAAGCTGCATTAATTTTACCTTAAATAAATATTTTAGGACTTCTGAGAACTTATCTAAGGCAAGACTGTTTCGTTAGATGCTAAGACAACTTGCAAAACATTCAATTTACTGCCATGGATTACACAAAACCTAAAGTTGGGACACTGTATAAAACAGAAAGTAATGATTTTTAAATACTTTTCGATCTATATTTAATTCAACACACTGCAAAGACAGAATATTTAATGGTTGAACTAATAAACACAATTGGTTTGTTTAAAACATTCCTTTATTCCTTTTTTAGGTTGATCCTTGCAACATGTTCCATTAAAGCGAGGACAGGGACAATAAAAAAACTAGGAAAGCTAAGGAATGCTCAAAAATTACCCACTTGAAATCACCAGGTGAACAGGTTATGTAAGCAGGTGAGGATCATGATTAGGAATAAAAGGAACTCCCCCAAAAGGCTTAGTCTTTCACAAGCAAAGATGGGATAAGGTTAACCACTTTGTGAACGGCATGAGAAAATGGTTTGATGGTTTTAGAACAATGCTTTTTAACATACAGTTCCAAAGAATTTAAGGATTTCATTATCTACAGTTCATAACATCTTCAAAAGATTCAGAGAATCTGAAGAAATCGCTGCACGTTAGATGCAAGGTCAACAACTAACCAATGCATGAGAGACATATTTCACACTTAAATTAAAGCCATATATATTTACAACGCTTACAAACACAGTTGGCTTCTTGAGCCTGAGCTTATATGAGATGGTCTGATGCAAAGTGGAAAAGTGTGCTGTGCTCTAATTTGGTGTTTGGGAATCATGGATGTTGTGTCCTCGAAAGGGTCGAAAAAGATTATTCAAATTGTTATCAGAGCAAAGCTCAAAGTCAGCATCTGTGATGGATTTGGGGTGTATTACTGGCCATGGCATGGGTAACTTGCACATCTGTGAAGGCAACGTTAATGCTAAAAGTACAGGTTTTGGAGAAACATTCTGCCATCCATGCAACGTCTTTTTTAGGAACGTCCCTGCTTATTTCAGTGAGACAATGAAGACTCATTCTGTATGTATTACAATAGCGTGGTTTTGTGGTAAGAGAGGTACCAGATTGGCCGGCCTGCAGTCCAAACTTGTCTCCCTTTGAAAAAAGGTGGTGGATTATGAAGTGCAAAAATATAACAACAGACTTTCCCGCACCACTGAGCACCCAAAATTGTAAATCAAACAAGAATGGTAAAGAATTCTACCTACAAAGCTTCAACAGTTATTATCCGCAGTTTCTACATGCTAAGTATGTGTTATTAAAAGGAAAGGGAATGTAACACAGTGGTACACATCCAGCTTTGTCGGAACATGTTGCAGGCCTGAAATTCAGTTTGGAAATACCCGGAAAAACAATGAAGTGTATCAGTTTGAATAAATAAATAAATTGCCTTTTTTATTGTATTACATTAATTATAGATTGGAAATGATTGTTAAAATTATTGTATTCAGTTTTGATTTATGTTTTACACATCATCCCAACTTTATCAGAGTTGGGGTTTGAGAATACCGTGCTTGTTATAGCAGCATCGATGGACAGCTGTGGATGGACGGCCTGATAGGTTTTATACTTGTGTCTTAAGTACCGGGTTTTGTAGTACTGGTGAGATATTTATTCCAGATAAATAAAACCTGCTAAAGATGCAAGTGCATCCTGACACCACAGCCTGGCTCTTGGACTACCTCACAGGCTGGCCACAGTAGGTGGTAAGCTGCACCTCTGAGGCAGTAACAAGCAACACCAGAGTACTCCAAGGAACTGTTCTGGTGCTTTTCCTATTCACCCTCTTCACCTCAGACTTCCGATTCAACTTTGGTTTCAACTCGAGTCAACCACTAATTTAAAAAAAGGCCACAATAAGATGTTGTTTCTTCTGTTCTTACGTCATTTAAAATTTCACTGCCATCAGGAAAGGGAATGTTGTCATTGCTGAGCGTGCTCAGAAGCTTTTTGCTTGTGGATCAGGGAATGTTGTTCTCATCATAGACTGTATTCATGTGGCTCTCTGCCATCTTTCCTTCATTACACCATGAGCCGAAAACCCCCAAACCAACCAGACCACAGCCCAACATGTGGGTCCCCTGTGTTCACCCTAATAGGTCCAACCCACCACAGTGTGCTGTGATGTCATGTAGCAATTTACATCAGCAGAGCTCACCATGAACATGAGAAATCAATGCGAGCTCAGACAGACGAGCAATTAACAACTATAAATGAACCCTGTGAATGAGTCCCCTGCAGCAGCTCAGTGTGTGCTTGTGCATGGACAGGGATGACCAATTCAGAATAGCTCATTTTATAAACAGCAATCAGATAATGTGATGTGACAATTGTGAAAAAATGAGAGTTCTCCAGATCTCCTCTCCCTTCATCGGCATCCTTGGTGACATCACAGTGCAGATGGAGTCCCCGGAGACAGGCTATTATTACCTGCTTGAGATCCTCATAAGTGTCTGCAGAGCCTCTCCCACAAATCAAGACCATATTTAAAGACCGCACATGCACATCAGGCTGTCACAGTACAATGATTATGTACTAAGATACAAGTTTTGTGAGAATTTAACTATATTGCAGTTTGTTTGGGAAAATCCTTGGACCCAAGTATTTATGTGCCAAAAATGTCAGAACAAGAAGCCATGCACACTGTCTAAATTGCACAAATAAGATGGAAACATGTTGAAATGTTACCAGTGTTAAAAAAAAGTGCAATCAATGAAGCTTATATCAAAAACATGGCTTGAGATCTGACATATTTTCACTTAAATTATCAATATAAGTCATAAAAATATGTAAATGCAAACTTTATCAAAAGTATAAAGCCTTTAAGGATTTTGTTTATTTTACATTTGTTGTAATTGAAGATTAATCATTTCCAACAGTTATCACTAAATGTGCATTATGCTAATGAAAAAGTGCAAGCAAAGAACAAAATCATATATTTTTTTTTAATTAAATAAATCAAGTTTAATAATTTCAGGTTTTAAGTTATCAAAAACTTCAGGAAAACTCCTGTGTACCACCCAAAGTGTGGTGTTCAACTGTTAATTTTTGACCCATTCTATCTTTCTAAGTCTGATCATATTTTTTTTTTAGATACACCAGATGGACTGTTCAATGCATTTCACGAGTCCATCTGGGCAATAGCCCATGGAAAGTGTTAAGGAAGTTCTTTCTTCAGCCCATGCTCTGCACAAGGCTTGCCAGATCAACCACTGATGTCACAGCGGCAGGTCTATACTTGGAAATCTGCCATTTAGGCAGCTACTGGGGCTATTACGTAGGAGAGGAAGTACTGATACTCTAGACTTTGCGGCCCTGAAAAAAGCACTATACAATGTGAGGGAGACATGAAAAAAAACACACAGCGGAGCATAACAATCAAGCATGATGTGGAGTTTCTAAGCACCTGGTCATGATAATTTTCATCAACCGCTCAGTTTATCTATGTATATAGACTGTTTTTAAAAATGGCACTTCGGCTCTTCAAAGCTGCACGACACAGAGGGAAATTTTAACAAAGCTGAGCACATGATCCAGACACATCATAAGGAAGTTTCCATGCATGGAGAAAAAAGATCTGAATTATCTTAATGCTTCCCTAATGATGCCAACTGAGACTCTGCCAACAGTGCAGAGTGAATCAGAGAGAAAATACAGTAACAAGAGCCTCACAGAGTCAGCACCGTGTTTGAGTTGCTTCTCAAAGGGCTCAGATTAGTACTAAAGGACCCTTCTTACTTTTATGACAACTGTCTGTCTGTGATTTGACACCCAAAGATGGTGCAGGTCAACACGCATTGACACAGTCTCCAATGCCACCAGCCCCATTAATCAAAGGCCCACATACTCCCCAACCATACCGAGTGCCACCCACCCTCTTAACAACAAGAACCTGCTCATATGTCATAAGAAAACAGACAGGATCATTCCTGCATGTAACTTGAGAGTATATGTACACCTATTCTGGGAAAAAGTATCAGAAAAAAGAGGAGTCTTGGGTAGACAGAATCTGTAAGATTATGCTGACTAGGAGATTAGAAAATACTGCCCAAAATATCAAAACATGAAGTTATAGTGATAAAAGTCAAGGTGGTAGCAGATGATCCTCAGTTATGACATCAATACATCAATATCTGATAATAAAACCCTGATGGAACTTATTCTAAAAATAATATCATATGAACAAATGACGAATGAGATGACTTTAAGCACGTTTTCTTTTTCTTAACCTGGATGGAACACAAGGAGACGGTAGATAAACTGCAGCTGCAAAGTGTCTGTCAAATGGATACTGTTCTTTTCAAGATGTCTTTAATAAACTCATCTCAGGCTTTTAGAATTAGGATTTTCATTTTTTATCATATTTCTTGTCATTTTCATTTTGTTTTACTAAAACCATCAGATCAATTTTTTCTTTTGTCGCTTTGTAGCAATAATACTGTACTTTAGAGAATGTGCAATAGACTTAGAGAAGGTGCAGTATACCTTGAAAATGTGCAATGTAGCTACTGATGATAATGTACAATATTATTTATGTTATGTTTCAGTTATGTTACGTTGCATTCAGGTTTCTTAGTTTTTACTGTTTAATATAATTTAATTTACTGTCTGTTAAGATTTGGTAAACTGAACAAACAAACAAAAGAATAAAAAGTGAATGAAACAATAAACAATAAAAGCAGTAAGTGAAAACAATACAAGAAAGAAATGCTTTTGAATGATAAGCTAAATTTAGCCACTAGAGCTGTCTTTTCACTGAGTGGTCTGGCTTGGTTCACTACACTTTGGCACAGTGGACTTTTAAGGGGTAAACTCTGATCATGTTTGAGATTCCAACTTGATGACATTATTGCAACTAAACTATAATTCCCATAATGCCATAAATGAATGTGATTTATCATTATAATACTGTGTTCCAGTTGTACTGGGAAGTGGGATTTCTGAGTTCCAAGTGGAAATTTCAACTAGAACTCCCCCCGAGGTCAGAATTTCCTACTGGGAACTCAGGGGATCCTCACCACCCCCGAGTTGACAAGCAATGATGGCTGCCCCTAGTGTAAACAGTTATTAGGCTCCTGTAAAACTCTGTTTATTTGTACTTCTGAATAGTGTTTATGGCCCTTAATCAGCTGTATACACAGTGTTGTTCAACTTGTATTCATGGAAATGCTGCCATAGTGTTATCTACATTCTCCTTGTGGTATTTGTGAGCTACAACGCAGGGTGTGCTAATGCTGCGTTCACAACGCAAGCGACCCAGCTACCAAAATTGTGTGGCCCACTGACATATGGTTGCGCGTCCATAAATACCTCATTTTGGTCACCGTTGCCATCGGTCGTTGCTCGGTGACGTCACGCCCGCTCGAGCTTCACCGCGATCATATCATATATCATATAACATGATGTATAAGCGGACATTATTCCAGCTTTATCCTTTTCATTCACTTATCAACCACAAAACACTGCAGCTGATGCCCTGCAGCAGCATTATCTGTGAGTTTCCTGCGGTCTGTCTCGGCGGAACTAATGTCCTTACTGATTAATGTTTCCCACACGGACATGGATTGTTACTCTGTAGTCCAGATGAATAACTGTCTGTCTAGGGTAACGTCACACATGCACACACCTGCTGATTGATCAACCTTTTTTTACTTTGACATCGCGCGACAAACTATATGGTAGTGTGTAAAGCGGCTGTCACATCACGGGAGGGTTAGCCCCGCCCCATCGCGGCTGTACATTGACTTTGAATGGAGAGTGATCACCGAGGTAGTACAAGTAGCGTCCGGTGTGAACGCAGCATAACAATGATCAGCAAGTTTTTTCCGACTTTGTAACTGAAACGCTGATATCTCTGAGATGACGTCATTCCCTATTCCCTCTTCCCAGTTCCAAGGTTAAAGGAGCGTAGCATAAACTTGGGTGTTTTATTTGTGATGTCAATCCTAATTGGATCAGCACCAACTAGAGAAGCACTCTGAGAGCGCATGTCTGTCCACATGGAGAATGCTGTGTTATCAGCGTTCTAGTTGCAAAGTCGTAAAAAAAAAGTGCCGATCTACCAGACTATTGTTAGTCATTGTGTTAGCAGAAGTCCTCTGCTCCCATAACGCAATAAATGAATCGGATTTGCCATTGAAAACTCTAGTTTTTTTTGTGATGTCAATCTGTAGTGGATCAGCCCCAAAATGTTTTGGCCTTTTCCTTGGACCAAACCACTCCTCTGGTTAAATTTTCATGTAAATCCATCCAGTAGTTTTTGTGTGACCTTCCGAACAGACAAACAAACAAACAAACAGACAAATCCTGGTGGTAATAACACTCAACATGTGCAATGTTTAATGCCAGTGTATCATTTGTAAATCTGAATATAGTATATTGCAATTTTGCACATCCAGTATTGACAGCATGTCATTTTTGCACAACCTTCCAATCAAAGCTACCCCCTCTGCACTATTTAAATTCTCCTGCTTCTATTACTATGGTAACCATACCATCATAACTTTGCACTTGATCCTATTTTTGCACGTCCCCCCTGTTCCTCTAACTTTGCTAAGAGCATATTTATTGCAAGCCGTAAACTACCTCAGATTGTTGTTGTGAAATTGTTTTAAAGGTAAACTCTGACTGAAGAGAGAAATGCAATTTCAGTGACTCTGTATATCATGCATGTAAGGAATTGACAGATGAGCCTTGAATCCTTGAATCTTTCTGTATAAACATCCACAAAAACATCTGCTCATGCCACATTGGCCAATACTGTCAGCACTAATGTTGAACGGATGCATTGGGGCACCCCTCATTTAAATGCTTTTATAGCTTGTCTTGAAAAGGAGACATGTCTGCACACAGGCTATGTGAGTTCTCTAACTCCATGTCGGCCGTCCTCTGCTGAGATCTGAACATCTCCCTCTGTCGTGATGTTTGCAGTGCTGAGGCAGCTTAATCCCCGCCTCACAGTGATTGATAGGTCTGATAACACAGCACATTCTCCTTAAAAACACACTCTGGCTGCTGCTGCAAAATCACAGAATATACTGCGATGCTCGGCCCAGGAGCCCGGGTGTTTGAAGACGCTGAGGGATTTGGTTCCCCTCATGGAGCAGGATTACTGCTGGAGATTCAAAGCAGATAAAAATAATTTGCATATTCATCTGAGAGCCGACCTGCCTCGTCCAATCTACTTCCATCAAAAGCCATATTGGATTTCTGATTGGGGGGATAACAGGATTGCTTGTACCCAGATTCTTATTTAGGGCGGACTTGATGAAGGTGAGGAGTGAATGTGGGGAGATTGATGCTCGACACAGAGGGTCACTTTATGTATAATCAGAGTTGAGGGATGTGAGCTGTGAAATATGTGTGTGTGCAGATAAAGAATGCCTTTCTCTTTCGCACAAATAAATCATGACCGACTTATCACAGGAGGCCTCCTCTCAAGGCCTCAATGTCAGAGGAAGAAAAATGAGAACATGCTGAAGATGATCTGGATCTCAGGGAGTGACAGTTAAATCATTCAGTCACCTAAAAGTCATATTTCTAAGACCCTGTTCTTTTCTCAACAGAGACTTTGACTTCTGAAATGTAGCTCAAGTCTGGATGGGATTAGATTAACGATTGGTACTAAAAAGGAGCTGCTGCTGCCGGTGGAAGAGTTTCTACAATGAAGTCATTAAAAGTACCCTCTGTGTGAAGTTAAAAGTAAAAAAAAAGTTGAACAGTTTGACATGGAAGCCTCTGGGTGCATCCCAATCTTAGAATTTAAAAGATGATGTTTTTTGTAAGTTTTTGCAAATGTTGCAACAGTCCCTTTTGTGCTATCCCAAAAAATGTTGAAGCTCTTTCTCGATTAGAATAATAATCATGGCTGCTTCTGTGAAATTAATGTGAGAGCTGTCATCTCATGTTTACTCTGCTTTCACTCTTCAGTATCTGAAAGACAGAATTAAAAACCCTGAAAGTTTAATCATCATATTTACACATTTTTTTCTGTGAGTGTATGATGCAAAAAAGAGGCACCACTCTGCTACAATGTCAGAGAAAGATTGCAGCATGGGGTATGTTCACAGTCACTATCTTCCAAAAACCTTTTGAATTGAACTGAATTGAAATTGATAAGGTTATATTTGGAAAGATAAGTGGATGGGAGGAAGATGTTCAAAGACAGCATCACACTTGGTTGCCGTGTCCTCAAATTTAAGCATTGCTCATTTACCCCATGATCTGATCAGGGGCCTATTCTACGAAGCAGGATTACTGCCTAGCGAAGTAACTTTGAAGGTAAGTTCTGGGTTTCCTGTTCTACGAGATGGGTTCACTTCTTAGCGAGGGGAGTCTCTAACTTAATATCCTCATTGTGTCTTATCAAACTGTACAAAAAAAAATGTAAACACGATAGGAATGAACAAATGAATGAATTCATCTTGGAAATGAATTAGACATGTCTGGTGCATGTTACAGTAAAAGTGCATGTTGAACAGTGCTTTTTCAGGATGATAATGGTACCAAAGACTTTTTGTGCTATACTTATGCATTGAGACTGTCAGCAATTTTCTGCCAGCACTCCTTCCGTGCTTTTGCAGCGGCGACGGTGTTGCTTTGGACATTTATTACATGTTTTAATTCTTCATACTTTGTCATGATCGCCTCCTGCTCCTCGTGTGAGAAGTATGCGGTCCGTTGCTCTCCGGCCTGCTCTGATGCTCCAGACTTGTCCATGTTCGCGATTGGTCAGATGCGGCGGGCTCCGCCTTATATGCGTGCACGTGCTCGTTGCAAAGCTGGATTCACTTATGAGGTTGATAACCAGCGTCGTCAGACCGTTTAGCGAGACCGCCGGCTACCGCGCTAAGTTCAGCGAGGTAGCTCCAAGGCTATCTCGCTAGGCTGAACTTGCTTCGTAATAGGCCCCTGGAGTGAGAGTCAGGAGTCAAAACAACATAAAACTGCAGGAAACCATAAAGTCTAATCACCAGCACTAGCATCAATATTTTATATGAATGAAAAATTAAACATTCAACTAAACATGGTATTTTGAAGGAAAAAAGACATTGGGTATCACACCAATAACATTTTCCATTATGTGTTAGCATTGAGATAAGAAGCAAAGATATTAATCCTGATCTATGTCACAGTTTTTAAACGTGGGCTGCCTGTGGCCTTGAAGTTATTGTTGTGTATTTCATGAACAGAGGCTGTTACCTGGGACTCCTTTTTTCTGTCATTCTCTCTCTCTGTCCCTAAATCTTTAACAAAAACAACTTTAAATGTTGACTTTCTCAAGAGTAATTTTTCTTGTGCTTATGCTCATGACAACCTCACACCTCTCATTAACTCACATGGTCACTCTCTCCTCTCACTGAAATTATCAGGCTGAATCAGGCTCCATCATTTCCTCCATTAAAGCTGAAATCAGCCTGAAATCGATGCTGAAGCTTTAAACTGCTCCACACTTTGGGTGTGAGGAGGGAAGAAGAGCAGGGGCAGAATGCACAGTCTGTCCCTATTGCTCAGGATGAAATGTCAAATCTTAGTCTGGATGGGTTTAGTCACTTCCTGAGGCCCCCTCTGTTACTCAGACCCACTCCCTCCTCTGAAACCGTCCCACTGAGGCCTCCGTGATAATCTTTCTGACCTCACAGCTGGGGTAACGCACAGGTCAGCATCACTGGTTGGCCCAGAGGAGCCCCTTCCCACCCTCTGTTCTGTAATTTCTATCAAACAGCTGGAAGTGGAAGGAGAGTGTGGGGTCTCCACCAGGACAGCCTACTAATGCTCCTAAACATAATCTGGCTGAGAACATCAAGGAGGGAAGAGCAGCCGTCAAAAGATATCATCAGACAGATAACGAAAGACAATGCTGGTGCTTAGAAAAAAGTCTGAAAAGATTTAAAAGGCATAGAAGTTAATCTCATTTACCTGCACGGATGTTGTAAGAAGACAAAAACTCATGAGGAGCAACAGCCTTCAAAATCCCAAAGGTACATCAAAACCATATACTGATGACTATTATTAAGTACACCTGTTCAACTACTCTCTCATGCAAAGAGTTTATCAGCCAAGCACAGGGCAGCAACTCTATGCATTGATCTATAGACACAAGCAAGACCACCAATTAAAGTTAAAGCTGAGCATCAAAATGATGATTTGAGTGATGATTTCTGAACAGACAACACATCAAGATGTGCAGCAGAGGAACACACCTGGTGCCACTAATCTTGAAATATCAATAAAACCAAAAGGGATAAATAACCCACAATTTTACACCCCTGCGGTGTGAGGACATAAACACAAGCTCTTCCAACCAAAACATATTTGAACCACACTGTAATCATGTTTGTTTCTATTTACAAAATGAACATTTTAACATGGAGTACAACACACTACTAAACTGACCCACAAGACCAGGGACAATGTGGGGGTGCAGCTGTACCACCTGGCAGCAGTGTGGGAGAGGAGGATGCTGTCAAAGCTGCAGAATATTTTGGGCAACCCAACATGTTAGATATCCCCTCAACATGCACTACAGAGCATTACAGCAGGTCATTGCCTGTGCCCATCTGACTTTACAACTTACCACTCTAAAGGTGATAATGTCGGTTTATACATCCTATTATATGATATATGACACGATTACGGTGAAGCTCAAGCAGACATGACGTCACCGAGCAACAGGAATGGCGACAATATGTGCCATTGTGTACAGCTGACAGTCGGTGGGTTTGCGACCCAATCTTGTTCACAAAATACTGTTTGGTGTGAACGCACCTTAAATGTAACTCACTCTTGTCAAACCCTGACTTCTGTACTTATTTGTATTCATTAACATAGTTTAATTTAATTACTTGTGCTTGGATTTTTTTTTTGTTTATTTCAATTCAAATTTACACTTGATTCCTATTTCAACTTTATATATCTCCATCTTACTTATAAATGATGTGTAATGCAACTAAACAATCAAATTTCCCCTTTGGAATTAATAAAGTATTTTGTTTCTGATTAGTGATTCAATCATTCCTGCTAAAATATTAAACTAATCGCAACAACATCCATAGTTCAATACACACGTATGAGTTACCGTATTTTTGATTTTAAGTACAAACATCTTTTATGCATCCATTGCTGCCCTTTCCCTTCTGTATTTGCTCTGCTGCCTTTGTGCCAGTGAGTCAGTGCACAAGGGTGATGAAACTCCTGCTATGAGTAGCATGTTCTGTGATTGGCTGGGTGGGTTTTTTTACAGCTCAGGGTGTACCCCACCTCTTACCCAGTGTCAGGTGGGATAGGCTCCAGCCCCTGCAACCTCAAAAGGGAAACGCAGTATAGATAATGGTTGGATAGATGCTCAAAACAGCTTTCAAAAGTACGTCCTGACTTTATCAGAAGTCCCATTGACTAAAATCAGAAATCCATTACAAGTCCTTGTTGAATTCCACAAATATATGATCAGAAAACACACTTTTGTGGCCTTAAAGGGCATTTATGTCAGAAAAATGAAAGTACAATGTCATCACAATAGTAAAATCTGATATCAACAAAAGAAAATGAAGTCCCTGTCTACAAACTTTAATCATTTTAGTGGTTTATGTGTTAATTTTTTGTGTTCTTTAGGATAATGAAATTTATTTTTAAAAAATATTTATCATCATCTTTTAATGTCATAAATCGCACCAAGAATGCTAACTGAAATATCTTTTTTTTGCTTGACATTTAAATGAACAACTTGTTGAAACAATCATGGAACAAAATACAGTAGATCTCTCCTTAATAACCCCCTACTGTTCTGGAAAACTGACTAAAACTCCTACGAATCGAAAGGAATATCAATGAATGGAATGAAGGACTGCAGTGGCCAAAAAACACAAACTGTGAGCAAAAAATCATCATATGTACTGTCACATCCCTATGATATCTTCTGTATGTATTTTTCAAGTGTCTCTGCAAGTGCCTCAAGTGCACACTCACAAACACATAGCAATTTTTAATGTTTGTATCACAGTGCTATAGCAGATGTTGTGAGGTTTTTTTAGTGCAGTCAGTGGACAGAACAAACAAACCAAATGGGCTGTAGGCATCTGCCTCTGCCAGCAGAGGAAACCCCGATAGTTCAGAGTAGATTCTTGATCATCCAACTGTTTTCACACACACATAAGCATGCTCCTATTTCAACTTCCACAAGACTGCGATCAACCTATCCTGCCCACCAGCGGTCTCCTCATCTCTTTCACTCCTCTGCTGTGTGATTGCATGGTGCACCCTGCTCATTATCATGCCATCACTATGTTCATTCTGCAGGTGGGAAAAGGTTAGAATAGCAGCTGTTATGCAATCAGTCATAATTGTCTGTAGAGAATCAACAATTTAGATCCTTGGCAAAGAGCATTTCATTTCACCTTTCTCGTCTGAGAGATCATCAGAGACGAAGGTTAATGATTGTAATGAGACCAGGAGCAGGAGGGACTGGCACAAGGTGTAACTGGTGAATGAATATCCCTCCAGCCTGGATAAAGAGGTGGGTCTTGTGGATCAGATGTATCCTGTAACACCTCAACATTTGGTCTCTGAGGTCAGATTTACTGCTGACCTGTGATTTAAAACAGCAGGCTGTGTATATGATGGTGACATCACCCATTACTTTCCAGATGTTCACTTGCATTACCAGGTCACAGCCATGTTGGTTTGCTGCAGACGGACGTGGACAAGGAAGGGCTAAAAAGCCCATTATCAAAGCATGATTGTCATAGCCTGTGGTTTAATCATCTGCTGCTGAAATAGCTAGTTTACCTTCATGATTCCACACCAAAGACAGCATGTATTAAAGGTTTAGTCAGCGGACTTCTAATCTTCTAATCTAATGCAGTATTTATCAAATTCACCGTATTTCTCCTCTCCATCCACAAGGTGTCACCACTGACAGCATGTTGAAAAAAAAGTCTGGTGTCAATACACAGCCTTGGCTCTGAATTTTAGCAGGTAAATACTGTGGCTCGGGCCGAGTTACCAAAACAGGGTACACCGTCCCCACATCCAGGGGGTAATCATACTCATGAGCAGATCAGACAGAGGGGGGAGGGGGAGTCGTAGGTTGCTTAGAGTGCGCAGTTAGCGTAAGAGAGAGATACAATATGTGCAGTAGCAATGGCTGAAAAACAGCCCAAAAGAAAAAGGTCAGGGGAGCAGAAAGTGAAAAAGAAGGGCTATGACCATGAAAGAGCGAAGACCTGGGTCAACATTGGTGTTGCTTTCCGACGGTTGAAGGAACTCTACCAATTGAAATACCTGAAAACGGACGCGGATTTCGCCGTCTTTCTGCTGGAAAGGTAAGCAACATTAGCTTTGTGGTGCTTCACATAACAGTAACAGCCGTTGGGCATTCATCTTATTGTCTAATCTGCCAAAATGTACTGCTGTCGTGATGTTATCAATATTGTCAGTCGAGTTGTCTGACGAGTCAGGGTTTCCTTAGCTACGTTGGTCAGCTGTGCAGTTTCTATGGCCGTTTCCATGACAATGCATGTCCATCAGCTTTCGGGGGCGGAGCCAGGGTTCATCTATGAACAACCTCTTCACTCCTTTCCTCCCACACCGCTGACTACACCTTTAATGGACAGCAATTAACACTTTTCTGTCCACTACTACTTTATGTCCATGCAAACACATGAAAAGAGTCTATCCTTCTCTTCTTCATAAAGAGTCTAATCAGCTCATTGGGGAGCTCTGTGTCTTCATACAAATATTCTGTTAAGTTGCACATTCACTCTGGTTTCTTAAGAGTTGGGGGGGGGGGGGGGGGTCAGTGCTTCTGCATCTAACTTTGCTCTGCATTAATGACGCAATTCAGGCAACAAACCTGAAAACTCATACGGCTGCAGATGTGTATACTCACAGTTTGTAGTATGTACTTGCTTGTATGGGAGGTGTGTCATTTCAGAATCTACTAGACGGCACAAAATTATCTCAGGCTATATGCAACTACAGTTGTGTTAGGAGTATACAGCAAACATGGTGGTAATTCTGACAGAAGTAACAAAATAAACACTAATAATCAATATTATCATCAAATATTCATTAGCAGCTGATGAACAGTGGTCAGACTTCACCATCAGCATCATCTGCACTGTGTTTCTCCAACATTTTCCTCAGTGAACTGTTGTAGTGGTTCCAGAGTTATGGTCTAGTAAGTGTCCATCTTAACAAATGACTTGCAGCAAACTGTGCTGATATGTTGTTGTCATACCATCTGCTAAAACAAAGGGTGTCCTCTCTCATGTGTCAATTGTGAGGTAGACTTAATTCAGAGTTTTTAAACTCAAAAAGAGGAACCAAAGAGCTGCATAAAAGTTTATCTTTAAAGGCCTATACTGATTGTTCTAGGGGGGCAGACAAGTGTTGAAGAAGCTAGTACAGATGATTCACAGCAAGAAGGTTGCTGGATTGATCCCCATGTAAGACAGCGCCTTTTTGTGTGGAGTGTGCATGTTCTCCCCGTGCATGCATGTGTTCTCTCTGGGCATTTCAGCTTCCTCCCACAGACCAAAAACATGCTCATTAGGACTATTGGTGACTCTAAGTTCCCCTTGGGTATGAGTTTGAGTGTGGATGGTTGTCTGTCTCTCTATGTAGCCCTGTGTTCAGGTAGCAACTGGTTTAGGGTATACCCTGCATCTTGCCCAATGTCAGCTGAGATAGGCTCAAGCCGAAACCATCCCTACTCTTATAAAGGGATAAACAGTGTAGATAATAGATGGATGAATGGTCTGAAAATAAAAGACTTTAACATTTCCTTTTGCAGAGTAAACATGCATCCCAGCCGCTCTGGTGTGAGCATGTGTGGTTGTCAGTCTATCTATGTAGCCCTGTGATTGGCTGGTGACCAGTTCTTGTCAGCTGGGATAGGCTCCAGTTCCTGAAACCCCGAAAGGGTTAAGTGGTATAGATAAAGGATGTATGATTGTTTACTGGATAAAGACACAGCCATGTTTCAATGATAAGTTTACTTGGTGATTACAGATTGCTAATGATAGTTTAACTTTCAAAAAATGACTCACAGATAAAAAAACTGACATTTATAGCCTTGATAGAACAGTACACAACACAATATTAGGTAAAATATTAGCTGGCCAGAATGGAGCAGGATGTGACTTCACATACATTTGTTAAAAAGTTTCTATACAAGAATCAGACAGCACTTCCCTCAGATCTAACAGCAAGCTAATGCCTAGCATCTTTGTATCAATTTATCAGCAAAATCACATTGTTCAGAGTGTTTATAAAATACACAGTACTGAAATGTTCTTCATGTGTATGATGCTGTTTGTCTGGTCAACTGCTTGGTTGCCGTTTAACAGGGTTAACACACACAGACTAGGTGTTTCAGTCACCACTAGGGCTGAACGATTTTAGGAAAAGATTGAATTGCGATCTTTCCGGCAGATATTGCGATTTCAATTCGATTCACGATTTTCTTCAAATCAAGCTTTGAGGTATTCACATGTAGGGCTGAACGATTTTAGGAAAAGATCTCATTTCGATTTTTCTATCAGATATTGCAATTCACGATTTTTTTTTTTCAAATCAAACTTCAGTGCAAAATTCACTTTGTTTACAATACAGACAACAGCAAGGAAATAAATGATGAAAAACACTTAACACATTATTCACCTTCAATAGTGATGATAAATAATCTGTTTTCATTAACTTCTACTCCTAAACAGAGGCTTTGTGTTGTTGACCTGTTTACCAGCACTTTTAACATATAGATTGTCTACAAATTTGTAAAACAGTATGTGTATAATACTTGACACAACAGACCCTGAGTCAGTCAGGAGCGCTGCAAAAAATTGCTGCTTTGGCGATCACAAAATTGCATTGTCTAAAATTGCAATTTCGATCTGAAAACGATAAATTGTTCAGCCCTAGTCACCACGTAATAAAAGACATCACTCCATATAAAGTCAGCCGTAGTAACTGAATAAGATTCAGTTTCAGGGCCTGGTGTATTTTTCAGAAGGTTTAGAGATAATCCTGAGGTGCATGCTGTACCTCTTCCTCCCTGTGCTCCTCTATCCTCTTCACATCAGGGCTCCAGCTGTGAGACTAAGAGGATCAGAGGATGTGTGGATGAACTGATGTAATATGATGCCAGGTGGAAAAGTAACACTCACTCTATCTCTCCCACTCTCTCTCCCTCACTCACCTGTCAGTAGCAGTGTGTCTGTCTTTCAAAACAAATTCATTGAGAATAATAACAGGAGTACAGTAACAAGCTGACTCATGGATCATGGGCTCTAATCACCTTTGCTCTGTGTCACTGGAGAAATCAGGTTTGGTTGTTAGAATTTTCTGCAAGCAAGCAGACTTTCTGCAAACATCCCCTAACTTTCAGTGCTTCTTTCATGCGTCACCTGTTCGGTCGAATAAAGAAAACCTTCAGTCTGTTACCCACTGCAAGCTGTACTATGTTTGCAGTGATGTGACAGCTGTCAATCAAACTCTGGTACAGGTCAAAAAACCCAATCGAGGGCATATGAAAAGGTCAGTCTCAGTCTGCTTTCTGTTCTCTAACTCACTCTGCCTCCATATTGATGCTGCATGTGATTCAGGGGGCAGATTAATCAGTTTGTCTACACACAACATCTCAGTGAAATTTGACCTGATTCGTATGCTTCATTATTGTCCTAAAACCTCAGAGAACTTTTCAGTAGTTATCATGTCTTCTTTAGTGAAAACAAGTCCAGTGTAAGATTAGTAAATAGAAATTATATGGATTATGATCTCTCACAGCCATTGTCATACATACATTGCAAACTTCAGTTTCATTAAGTCGGTACATTGTGCAAAATGTTAATAACAAGAGAAAACATTTTTTTGAAAATTTAATCAAATGTGCTACAAAGGCAATATATCTAAAATTGAATTTGATAAACTTCATAGTGTTCTGCAAATATTCATTCGTTTTGAATTTGAAACCTTTAACAAGTCCCAACAAAAGATAGGACAGGGGCATGTTTACCGCTGTGTTACATCACCTTTTCTTTTAACAACACCAAATAAGTATTTCAGATGTCTGAGGACACTAATTGTTGAATTCAGTTATCGCTTGATGTACCACTTAAGTTGCTCAACAGTCCAGGGTCTCCATCGTCGTATTTTGCACTTCATAATGTGCCACACATTTTCAATCCCAGGGATGTCCCTGCAAAAGGCGTTGCTTGGGTGTTGCTTCAAATATGTATCATTCACCATTAGTGATGCCCTCACAAATGTACAAGTTACCCATGCCACGGGCACTTACACCCCCATATCATCTCAGATTTTGCTTCTGAACTTTGATCTGATAAAGGGCATCTCAAGTCCGGAGGAGGAAGAAGCTGAAACTGGCAGAGCTAAAGTAAATGGAATATGAGCAAAGAGGCCATAATATTCGCCAAAGGAGATGAGCTGTAACTAAGGGTGGGGGATGGGTAGGCCAAATTTTATAAATGTATTGGATCAAATACTTAAGTTTTTATACATGCAAAGAATCTTTTGATAGAGGTGATTGTCATCAATATTGCTCAACTGATGTTAACTTAGTTCTGACTTAGGTTTGACTTAGCTCAACACTACTTGATGTTTCACCGTTTATTGGCAAAAGTTGGCTAAGACATCAATTTGTGAATGGGGCTGAACACTCACATTGTATTCTTATAAACTGTATCCAAGAGTGGTACTAACAACTCCATTATTAGTTTAAAAAAATGTTAAGGACTATATATTCAGTTAGCTGTATTTTTGTTAAGTTGTCCCTCGTCTTCAGTCCCTTTCTTGTTTTACTGGTGTAGAACCCACAGCCATCCAACACACAGACTAATGGTCATCTTCAGAACTTTTTCACTGTGCTAGTCAATGGAAGCTCAATATACAGTTTAATCGTCTGGACAAGGCTTGGGTACAGAGAACTTTGGAACCAGTTCCAAGTTTTAAAAGTACATGAAATCCACTTTTCACCTGATTTATCATAGAAATCCATATTAACATTTATTTTAAACTGGTTTCATGTCACCATTCTATAAATATGTGTTATATGTAGTTGCTTGAAAAAAAAAACAGAAACAATAACACTACATAACATATCATTTTAATTTAATTTAATGATTTATTTCCCATTGTTTAACAGTGTTTTTCTCTTGTCACTGAAAAAAATAAGTCTATGTTGATGGTGCTTCAAGAGGTTGAAGTTTTACATGCATTCTATCAAAATTAATCAAGGCAGACTAATAATGGCAGAAAGTTGCTTAAGGTTGCAAGAGTTTTAAGAAATAAGACCTTAAGCTGTGTCATTTATGTTAGCATGGTGACTCCAAGGCTTTTATACTTATTTCTAGAAAATGATTGGCCATTTAATCTGTATGTTAAATTACAAAGAAGGAGGAAAAGGTCAATTGCTTTCAAACCATTGTTCTCCTAATAGAGTCAGCACAAAGATGCATTTTCACAACAAACACATCATTCCTCTCTTCCTGATTTCCCAGCCAGTGTCTATGGGGCTCAGAGAGTGTACAAGTGCTAATAAATAACTGAAAACAAGACGGTGATCAACTTCAAGTGACAAACCTCTTCATTTTAAAGTCTGCTGGTTCACCTTTAGTTGTGCATTTAGTTTCCTTCCACAGACTCTCTAAATCCCACAATTATTAATATTATGGAAACAAAATACTTCATCTGTTTTCATTACATAAGTGTGCTGTGACTAAATGCTACTCTTTAAAGAATTACAAATGAGACATGGTGGATTTATCAGAACAAGTGCCAAACAAAGATAATCTCCCTGCAGAAAACTTAGAGGAATGATTGATACAATATGCAAGACTCTGAATACATTCTGCAAATCTGCTTTCCTCTGGGATCCAGGTACACACTGCTGCCAAAATGTTTCTCTAAAAAAAGTTAAATGGTAGAAGTTAGAGTGGCTCACAGAGTGGTTCTTATTCTGGCAGCCTGCTCTCCACTGTCAGACAGAAACACGGGTAAAGCAGGAAGCAGCATGTGTTTGTAATAAAATATGTCATGAACAAATCGACATGTACCCTCTCCTGGAGTAATCTGTACCACATGCTGCTGGTTCAGGCCAGAGAAAACCATCGAAGAGACGTCCTAAGAGAAGTTTGTCCTTCAGGACATCAGCAAAATATAAAAACGTTGATTGAAAGTCAAGAGGCGTCCTGTCTGCTACATTTCGCATTGACTTTTTACCACCTCAGCCACACCCACTCTTCACAAAGTCATAGATTGTTTTTGATCCTGAGGAGATCCTCAAGGTTTGGATGTGTGTCCGGCTGGCCCCGTGGCCCCCCACAGGGCCCAACATGTAAGGATAGACTGAATTATTAGAGCACTGACAGACATGAGGGGCGGGACAAGGTGGCCTTGACACTGCATTGACTCTGTGTCAAAGAAGAGGTAGAATGTGGTTTGGGGCTTTCATGTTCTGGGTGGTAAAACCACTAATATAACTGTAACTGGGCCTCATTCGATAACACAGGGATATTTTTATTAGTTTAGCATAAACATCCATTAAGCTTCATGCTGGCATCATTTTTGCCATCCAGCCAAAATGTAACATAGTGTTAGGCTATCAGCAAATGGTCAATATTTTAAACTAATTGCGCTGAACTGTATTGGACCTATGTGGAACTTATTTGTGGGGGGAAACCAAAGGTTTTGTCATTTCGCACTACTGAGGACTTGACATTGATGACAGTACTGTTTTGTCCACACTATGTAGTTATGCATGTTTTCTTTGTGTTAAAAGACAACTTAAGCCCCTGGTTACCCCAACTTGTTATTCCATTTAAAACTGTGATTTTAAGTTATGGTCAACAAACCAAAACAACAAAGTCAGATCCTGAAAACCACACCTAGTACTCTGAGTCATGCTAATATCATTATTAGTTAGACATCAAATGATCATTTGCTAAGGGGTGTTTTCTGGACCCACCAAACTCTAATCATTTTTAAGTTAGGTCATTACAAATATCGCCCGAATATTTCAGCAAAATCTGTCTAGTACCTTTTGCGTAATCTACCTAAAAAACAAACAAAAAAACGCAGGCAAAAATGAGCTCCTCAGCAGAGGTAATGAATGAGTTCTGGAGTTCTTGTTCATAAGGAAATTTGTGTTCTAGAGAGTTGATTTTCAATAAACTTCCATCCCTATGGCAGCAGCCAAGATACTTTTTCTATCAGTAACAGCTCCAGCAGAAATTGAATTCATGTTTGCAGGGCTGTTGCCATGTGAAATATTACCCTGTTGGGTTGTAATTTAATGTAATTTGAAGACCGGGGCATGCTGCTTTGTGGCATTGTTCCTTGTTCACTTTCCTTGCCAGGAAAACATGCTCAATTATCACTGTTACAGCAAGAAGTGCACACTCCTAAGTACTGAGGGAAAAGGGGGAGGGAAGGGGGCTACACACACTTTAAAGATAAATCTCCATGCTGGAGTCACAACAGAGAACCATTTCAAGGCAGAGTAATGGTCTGTTTTCTTTGTAAGACTTATGATCTTGCTTTTGAAACAGTTCTCTCAGATATCATGTAAAATACAAAGTCAGACAAACACTTGTCGACAGTGAGCCACGCTCAGAGGAGGTCTTCTGATGATTTCTGCTGTTGGTTATAGTAGCAGTTGTGCACTCTGTCAAGCATGTACTTTCACTTTTGGCATCAGCAAACAGTTAACTCTAAAAAAACAAATGCATCTGTTAAAGACACTTTTAATGTAGCTCTCACTCTCAAAAGATGCAAAGCACCACATCAGTCAAATTATATAATGCAATCCAATCCACTTTATTTATTCATGCAGAACAATATTAAAACAATGAAGTTTGCCAGAGTGCTGCCCAGTGTTGACATCAAAAATAAAATCAAATGACCAAACAATGATAAATGACTAGAAATTGTCTTCATATATATATATATATATATATATATATATATATATACATATATATATATATATATATATATATATATATATATATATATATATATATACATATATATATACATACAGTGAGAGAGAGAGAGAGAGAGAGAGAGAGAGAGATAGATATATTATAGCTGAGACTGTTGGGGATTCAATTTGGGGAAAAAACAAGTAGAAAATCAATTTGATCTGTTATTATTGCACATGAATAAATAAATGAACAAAAAATAGTTACTATAGATGGACAGACAGACAGACAGATAGGTATATAGATAAAGCCAGATAGATGGATAGATAGACAGATATATACAATAATAATACAAAAATTAATGAACAAAAATAATTAAAATAGATAGATAGATTGACAGCCAGCCAGCCAGCCAGATAGATAGATAGATAGATAGATAGATAGATAGATAGATAGATAGATAGATAGATAGATAGATAGATAGATAGATAGATAGATAGATAGATAGATAGATAGATAGATAGATAGATAGATAGATAGATAGATGAACAAAAAAGATGATTATGGATAGATAGATACATAGATGAATGAATGATAAATAACAATGATTAACATATAAAGATAGATGGGTGTATGAATAAACAAACAAACTGATTAATATAGATGAACCTAAACGACATCTCGGCCCAGGCACCCCCCTTTTCAATGTCAATAAGTTTGGGGAAACACTGACTACTAATGACTCTTAGTGTTTGAACTAAAGCTAATTAGTTGTGGCCGAGCTTTGTCTGTCTCTTCCTTATTACTGGACACACAGTAAAAAAAATGGTGTCTACCTGCCTGTCAGGGACTAGGGAGTGAGGCAAAACACAAAAAACCTAAAATGTTGGCATGTCCCTTTAATATATGAGCAGCAGCATTTGGAAAAACTGTAGACGAGCTATGGGGGCTTAAATTAATCCGATATAAACAAACATAGTGCACTGTGTTCTTATCTAGTTATTCTATTGAGTTATGAACAGAGTGAAGCAGCATTAACAAAAGCTTTGTACAAAATGTACAAACACATTCAGATAAAAGCAAATGTAATCACAAACACCTCTGTTTTTTAGCTTTGCAGGTTGTGGTAGTGCAGGTTTCACTCCACGCACTGGTCTTTTGTTCCTCATTCAAGAGTCACTGTTTAAGTGCGAGGTCAGTGCCTGGTGCACGCAAACTGAGGAAGGGGGAGCAGACAGGAATGACTGTGGTCTTCAGCCGTACCACTCTGTACCACTGAGACCAGAGAAACCAGTCCCCATTCTGTCTGAGAGTGAGACAGAACATATCCAAATGAGAGGGAGACCCTCACACAGCAGCAGAGCCTGGGGGCATGTGAGGCAACATCTGACACAAATACACACACACAAAGTCAGACGTGGAGCAGATCTGGTATTAATGGCTGGTTTGGGAGGGGTATGAAGAATGTTGATGTGACACGGAGTCTGGTACTAAGTAAGAAACTATGGGCTGAGATTTTTCAAATTAATGCTGCATGATTGCAGGAAAAATGATATTGAAATAAAAATGATATTTTTCTGTGTGTTGCTGGGGGAGTTTCCACACCTAAAATACATAATAGCAGATTTATCAGTTTTGTTCTTGTAGTGTGTGGTTAGCCACAAAAAAAAGAGAGGAATAGAACACCACACACCTACTGACTCACTCACCAACAACCAGGCCTCTACTCTCGCAGCTAGCATGACTTCGGTGTAAACAAACACACTGGGCAACATCAGGAGGAATTTGGGTTAAATGTGGCTACCTTTCAGCTTCCTATGATATCATTGGCTGTAGTAATTTCTGTCCAGCTCCTCTCCTTGTCAGATTGTTATGTATAGTTTACAGGTCAGTTTTTTTAGATGCTCATGTTTAGCCATCAATCAAACAAGTCGGTCCACTGTTCATTTGTTGTCATCCAACATATTCTTCACTTTTACTCTGGTTGCAATTGCTACATTTGTTTCCTGTTTCAGCCATCTTGCTTCCTGATTATCTTTGTTCTGGACTTTGAGAGAAAACACAAATAGTTAAAATGCGCTCCATTCAAATATTAGGACTTCAGGTTGTAAATATTAAACACGCTCTGACTTGAAATTGTAAATATTAAACACGTTTAATATTTACAATTTCAAGTCAGGGCGGCCTCCATCCTCTTCCAAGATGACAAAATGACTATTAGCACACCTCACACCACAGGACAATCAGGTAAGACAATCTTAAGGACCAACAGAAAATCTGGACTTTGCTGACTTTGGATGGAAAAGAGGGTCTGAGTTCAAGGTTGGGCTAATTGTTCTGTAGCGTGTACCCAGCTCAAGAAAACATCCCCTGTGACCATGACTAACACTCGTATCATTTGTCCATATGCATAAATCAAGTATGTTGATGTCTGTTGTGAGTTTTTTTAAATGTTGAATAACATTTATACTTTTAATCTGAAAAAAAACAACCAAATTGATGTTAGTCAAGAGGTCATTCCTAAATGCCATGTTTTAAACAGTTTGAGCTGCTTGGCAAGCATTATCCTGTAACTCAATTTATTTTTAAATTAGATTTTTTTCTTTTCCTGGAAGAAGAATCAGGGGATGAAGTTGATATTTGTAAAGGTTTCCACAACTCAAAAAAATGATATGGCCTCCTGCAAGCTTATAAAACAAGTTCAGAAACATTCAGGCCTTACAGATTTGCATTTTGGGAAAGTGGTAAAGATATCAGAGAGGTATCTTAGATAAAGGAAACAAGAGGGTTGGTTTATTAGGTCCAAGAAATGTTGAAAAGAACTTAAAAAGACAGCTCATTCACTTCTGATTTTCTTTAAGATTTAGTAAAAACTCAGACAGCAGTGTATAAATTTATATACCAAAGGATAATTATGCCCTCAAGTTAATGTTTACTTCTCACTCAAGCTGCAGAACAGCCTGTTTCATGTGTTTGAACAGCTGAAGGCTCTGATTCTCTGTGTGCAGACAGAGGAAACACATGAAGAGAGACTGAAATAAACATGTTCAGTTCTTTAGTATAAAAACAAAAATCCCAGACATGTTTCAGCTCCAAAACATACTGATGAACTACAGGTGACACAAACTCCAACAGCTGCTCAGGAAAACTACATTCAGAGACCTCGTCGTCGCTAATAAGTGTAAATCGTCGCTCCAGGCAGGACCATTGAGTCTGCTCTTCACACTGATACAGCCCAGCAGCTGCACGATTTGGGGAAATGATGTCCTGATCTGACAGAGTTATCAGCAGAAGATTACCACGAACACCCAGAGGAGGCCAACTGTCACTGCTCATCGTTTCCTCACACGTTATGAAGTTATGAGGAGAGCTGCTGCTGGCAGGTCTGACGGTGGTCTTTGTGAGGCTGTGATTAAAGAACAACAGGTGAGACGACGCAGGAATAACTGGATTATCAGAGTGTTCATCCTGACAGCTGCTACTGGGTGAATTCACTCGTTTTCCACCATTCAAGATCCTCAATATTTTACAGGGTGAGGAACCGGAATTGAGAGTGTCAAACCAAGTCAGAGTACACATTTTCAGCAATATAATTTCTTAAAAACCAAGGGTTTTGGGACCCATTGACCCCCAAATGGTCGTGTCATCAGTGCAGTGTGTACTGAACAGCAATCAAGGTTGACTCTCGACCTCCTGACAGAAAGTCTAGCATGTTTTTTTTTTTTGATATTCTTCTGTTGTTACATTTTATTGTTGTTTATCAGTGAAGCACAGTGTTCTGACTGTCAGTCACAGATATAAACAAATCAAACAGCAAAACAAGAAGTTGGCGCTGTTTAGACAAAATTTTGAGACAAAGAAGTTTACCAAGCTCTGTCATCAACAAGTGTCTATAAGATGTGTCCAAGAGGTACAACAGCAGACTAGAATAAATGGAGAAATGACTGAGTTACCACTTTCTGCACAAAGTTTGCATAGTATGAGAAATAACATTTAGATAGACACACAAATACATAGTAGCACAATTAATTCTTAGCAAACACAATATCACAGACAGTGATATGTAAAGATAACTGCTCAAGACTGTTCATCATCAGTTTTGTCGGTTATTACAACCTCAAACCAAAGACAGATTTTCAGGCACAGAAACAAAGGGAGAATCAAAGTTGTTTCCTGAACTAAAAGTGTTACTGGAACTCCTGTAATTTTTTCCAAATACTAAAAATTATTCAGAAAATTACTGCAGATATCTGGTCTGTATACATTGGCTTTCAGTATTGCAGAGATTACCTTTAGTTTAGAATAAATTAAGTAAAATGTTCCTCCTTATGAGCTATTAAAATAAGACATGTTCTCCAAATAGATTTTACCTCCAACAAGGAGGCTATGTCAAAGTGATTAGGTGCAGTAAATAATTCAATCCAGGATTTTTTTAAAGGATTTTAAGTTACATTATGAGACATGACAGTTCCCCACATTACTCAAATACTCAAAATGTTCTTAAAAGATTTTGATTAAATTTTCAGGGAATGTTGGTAAAAGCACGAGAAAGAAGTGATTACATGTTGGTGATAAACCTCATCCAGATGCACATTCAAGACTTTTTTTTTTCGAAATGCTTGCTATCTTTGTGTGATCATCCTTGGTAGAAGATTCTACATAGTCCGCCTGTGGAACATTATGTCCATGGTGCAGCTTTGCATTGATTAGCTTAAAAAACAGAAATCTGAAGATAATAACAGAACCACACAAGATCATTGTGAGCTAATGCACAGAGAGAGCAACATGTAAACAAAAGATTATATTAAAATGACTCCTGTTGAAAACCGACCTGCATGAAATTCCAATGAACCAGGGCAGAGTAGCGCTGCTGGCACACCGATCAAGGTGCAGGCTGTGGAAACTGATAGACTGACAAGACAGGGCGGGATTTGCTTCCTAGGCCAAAGGCTTACAGGGGAGCTGAGCAGTTGAACTATGTGGACATTGGGTGTTTTTAAAGTTTAAAGCAGTTGGAAAAAATACATACGATACAACCTTTACTGAAAACATCCTATTGATTCTGAAACTGGGGCATTTGCAGATTCTAATACCTTCAATGTACAGTTTCCTAATTGGACTAAATAAATAATGTTTGTTTTATTGCTTTATGTGTGACAAATTTAAATGGATCCAAAAAAAAGGACATTTAAATGGGTGAAATAGTATTTGATCCCTGTTCGAGACTGCAGTGCCAGCCAACAGATAAACTGGGGTCCAAGTTAATTTCCTGTTAATTAGTAAATCTCTTGACGTGACCTGGCGTGCAGCCTTCACTATCAAATGTTTCAATTTTAAGATTTTCACAACATTTTTGTCATTTCTTCTCAGCTCACACAAAAGTCCAAGCTAAATATTTACCAGTATCCATTTCTAGGTATCCGTCCAGCTTAGCTCTTATTTAGACTAGATCACCTCACTCAAACAACAATACGGGTTCACACAATGATGCCTCTCATCGCTAATCCTCACGCTGCTACTTGTTTGCTGGAGTCTTCTCCCTGCTATAATAAGAAGAGGCTCTGCCTGTCTGGGTGTCATCTGTCACCCACAGCCTCTCTTATGGATTTTCCTGTTTTCATCCCTGCCATCTGTGACTCCTTCTCCTTCTTTGCTTCACAATGGAAATTATGGGCAACTCTCTCATAACCGACACTTCACAAACTAATTATAAATCTATTTGTGTCCTCTGAATATTCTCTCTGTAAACCAAACTAAGCCCTGATGAACAACACTAAAGGGCTGATTCACCAAGAGGGGGTCCGCTAGATGCTCTAAAATGGTGCATCTTTGCTCTTTCATCCCACTTCTAAGCTGCTGACACATCGAACACAACTATACAACCTCGACGACCACTCTTCATGTAATGTCAATGAACAGCTGCGATGGGGTGTGGCTAACCCTCCTGCAATTAGATGGCCATGAAAAAGTGGAACTTTTCAGGGGATGTCATGTGGCTGTGTGGCAACAGCCAATCAGAGTTGTGTGGGTGCGAAGGTACCCGTGACAGACCGTTTTTATTCTGGTTCACAGACTGACAATCCATGTCCGTGTGGGAAACATTAGTTAGTGAGTACATTAGTTCCAGTGGTTCCCAAACTGGGGTACGTGTACCCCCAGGGGTAGGCAAAGTGACCTAGGGGTACGGGAATACCTGTCAGGTAAAGAAAATTTGATAAAAGCCTGAAGTGTTGGCAGAGAGGCTGGATTTGTGAGGCACCTTGGAGAAGGACATCTATCTTGAATTGTCGAAGATTATCATAGTAACATAAGTTCATTCAGACATCCTTTATAAAGCGGTGGCGAGTTTGCACTTTTTTTCTAAATTCATTTATGTATATGTTCCAGAAATGTAAATTTCCATTTTCAAAAGCCAGCTGGTGTTGCCCACTGAAATTGCTGGTAAATAAATCTTTTTAGTGAGTCCGGAGGAGTAGGATTCGAGCCATTTAAGTTGGTAAAATTCATTTTTGGAAGGTCAGGACAAAAGTTGAAATGACGAGTATAAAGTCAAAATTTTGAGATTAAAGTTGAAATGTTGACTATTAAGTTGAAATACAATTTCGTCATAAATGTCCAAATGATGAGATTAAAGTTAAAATGTCAAGAAAAAAAGTGGACAGTCAAGAATAAAGTTGACAATGTATTTCGACATAATTCGACATGTCTGCTTTTTTCTTGACATTTCAAATTTTTTCTCAACAATTTGACTTTTATCACAAAAATTTATGTTGACATTATTCTCATCATTTCAACTTTAATCAAGAATTTTTGACTTTAATCTTGACTTCACCAAAATCATTTTATCCATCTGACATGGCCCTAATACCCTTCCATAAGTGAAAAATAATTCACTGTAAGAGATTTTATTCGTATGTGATGCATGTTAAATGTGGGAGGTAGTGGTGGGGCAGCAGGCTTACAGACACGTTTCTTTTCTTGCGGCTGTAAGTGTGTGAGTATAGGGGGTACATGGCTGGAGATCAAGTGTCAGAAGGGGTACAGGCTGCGAAAAGTTTGGGAACCACTGACCTAGACTGACCGCAGAAAACTGACAGACGACGCTGCAGGGCCATCAGCTGCAGTGTTTTGTGGTTGGTAGGTGAGTGAAAAGGATACAGTTAGGAAAATGTCACCTTGTACATCCTATGAAATGATACATGATATTATCGCGATGAAACTCAAGCTAACGTGACATCACTGAGCAACAGCTACGGCGACCAATATGAGGTATTTATGGACATGCTATGTGACTTCAGTGGGTGATGAGATTATGGTCGCAAAGACACTTTCAGTGTGAACACAGCTTTAAAGGTGATCAGACCAGCCCATAACGTTCTCATGATCTATGCTGTTTGCTCTTGTTTTGTTTCTAAATGTGAGAGGAAGCTATCTGTGCCTCTACTCTGATAAAAGCAGACCCCAGATGATGACTGAGCAAAGTACTGTCCATGCACACATGATAAAGAAGCATTCAGTTGGCAATGTAACAAGATGGTTCTCCATTTCTGATGTCTGTCCAACTTTATGCTTCACCTTTGCTCTCATGATCATGATTAAAGTTCCTGCTTGAGCTATCCTGCTCCCTGATCATCTGGTTTTGTCCCACTCTATGTGACAAAACAGATTACGTATTCAGCTGTTTCTTGGTGTTCACCACACATCACATTTATGATATAAATTTGTGCCTGTCCTGATCCTTTTTTGAGAGGCTAAATGGCTCTTAACACCCCTCACACTGTAGAATAATCAGGTAATATCATGTTAAGGACCAACAGATAATCAAGACTTTGGTCATAAGTGGTGACTTGGTTGGGCAGATTGTTGTGTGGTGTGTACTCTGCTTTATCCAGTCATGAGTCAGGCTTGAATAGCATCCTTGATTCACATATTAAACCCGTCATACAAAATCAGGCCAACACTAACTTACAGGTTGCACATGACACTAAATCTACAATAACTTTTTAAGGAAACATGCTATAACTGGGATCCTGGGCAGATTTCCTGAGCTTCAGGTTGGATTGATATATGCAATCCTCATCTCTCATGTCTGCTTTTTTTGGTAAATAACATGGAAAAGGTTCATATACTGGAGCTTAGTAGCATTAGCAGAGTCACTGAATGTGCTGATGCTGTGCTGATTCCGATCCAGCAGTCTGGTATCCCATTTCCTCCCATGAGAGCTCCGGGTGCTGACCTTCAGACTGTGTGTGTGTCATTGCATATTCTACATAAGCATCAAGAGAAAACATCATTCCTCACTCTATTTTCTAAGGTGTAGCTGGATTAATCAAAGCAATCCGACAATACAACCGGAAGATACAGGTATCAATGCTTTCAATTGTTGGAGTGCACAGTTTATCTTTCTCTCTTTTCTTTCTTTTATCTTTATTTCCTTTGCTCTTCCTCCTGTCATTACAAGAAGAAATGTACACAATAACATCAGAATTTAGGGCATATATTAACTTTAAATTCCATGTGTCTTAAGATACTATCTCACTGAGATTGTAAGTGAAAAAGAACAGCTTTAATGTTGCAGAAAATAGAAAGACCACTCAACCCCTAACCCTCGAAACCAACCAAGACTCTTTCACAACTACTTCTGGGTCTTTTCAGTCCAACTTAAAAATATCAAAGAATGATATCTGTCCAGCCATCCATTATCTGCTTGTCCCATTCGGGGTCAAGGGGGGCAGTAGCTTATCCCAGCCGACATTGGGTAAGAGATGGAGTACAAACTGTATCAGGGTCACATAACGAGACAAACAGCCACTTACACTCAGAAGTTACAACTAAGGGCAATTTGGAGTCACCAGTCAACCTAAAGAGCATGTTTTTGGTCTGTGGGAGGAAGAAAGAGTGCCCCAGGAGAAACCACGCATGAAGGGGATACCATGCAAACACCACACAGAAAGGCCCCGACCAAACATGGATCAATCCAGCAAGCTTCTTGCTGTGAGGCAGGTGCACAACCTGCTGCGCCACCACGCTTCCCAACAGGATAACATATCAGTAAAAAAGTTAATTGGAGGTCACATCTTCCAATATGTTTCTCGGACATAGACAGCACTTAAGCAGGTGCATCTCTATAGTGAGTTCATCGATAGAGGCAGCAAGTCTGTGCAGAGATTGTCCAGTGGTGTTTGAGTTGGTCATAGGAATTTCTTGCTTACCATGGGGTGCTACGACAATGCCATAATAAGTATCTAAACTTTTTCCAATAGGGCATCATGACACTACAACATGTGCTAATTGGTGCTAACAGGACAAGCAACAACGTATTGCAAGACTGCTTGTTGCCTGTCGTCACTGATTTCCTCTTGTGCATGAAGCTTATTGTTAAAGGGACTGTTTGCTGGACAAAACAGAAGAACAGAATGAAAGTTCATCTTTAAAGTAAGTATACAGCCCACATTGGCTGTTTTTTGGAAAGACAAAAGCCACATTTCAATAATAAGTGAACTTTACGATAGTACACGGTATGGTTGTTGTTTTGGGGGTAAACTGAGCAAGAAAACCATAAAATAATGAGCATGGTCTGCAGTAAATTCCTTAAACATTCCGATATTTGGCTAATCATTTTTATAGATTAAATTTTACTTGTGTATTTGGCAAGTAAGGCTGTAGTTTGATCCTGACCCTGCAGGCACAAGGACACGTAGGTGGTGCTGTGTCTCAAGCCTATTCAAATGGCTTGCAGTGGGAAATTAAGAGGATGTAAACAAAATGCTTGTAGTGTTGGATGACCCAACACTGCTATTTTGGCTTGTTTTCTCTTACAATTCTTTTAACTAAGAAAAATATTTGGCCTCATGTGCTGCAATGTATAGCATTAGCATCTGCCTTGAGTTGTTCTGAACAGAGAGAGAACTGAACTGTGACACTGTGGCACATGTTTAGGCTCATGCCATGCACCTCACACAACCCGATTCAAAAACCCGAACTTCACTTTTGAAACTTAATATCTTGCTCAAGCTGACAACGACTCATAAAATCAATAGTAAATTCGATTGTTATTACATCTAACAGTACAGCAAACTCCTTATTTGGGTTCCAAGCTGAAAAAGTTTGTGCACCTCTGCTGTAATCTGTTTCTGTGACATTAGCATGTCTTGGAGGAAATCAAGAAAATCTTAGTGTTACAGTTAGAGCCCAAAGACTTATCCCAGCATGCTTAGCAGGTTCTTGTTCTGACACTGGATAGACAGGAAACCCAACACCTACCTACAAATAAGACTGAGTCAGACAGTGAGAGGAGCCTCTGACATCCTGATGTTTACAGTGTGTGTGTTGTGTGGGAGGCCTGCAATATGTTGGATGTGTTATGCAGAACTAAGGTGCAGCAGGTGAGAACAGACGGTAAAGTATAAAGTTACCATAATTCCTGGCACATGTACCCATTAAATGAAACATGAACAGGTTTCTTCCTCCAACTGTCTGATGAACACTGTAAATCTAAACAGATGAACATCAGTGTTGCACATATTTGACTACACTGAGAATTATATAATCTGTCTTTCAATATTGCCCTGATGATCTACACAAGGCTAAACAAAGGCTGGAAAGGAGAAATAGCAGTAAACTGATGGTTGGAGCTGTATTTTATACTGTATCTCTTGGTTTGGGGGCTTGAACATGTTGTGAAAGCTGCCGGTAAAATCATCAGTATAAAGTTACCCACTCTGTCTCAAACCTTTTATGAGAGAGTAAAATTTGAAGCTCAGGACATCACAGAGTGTCCTCACTGTTCTCTTCATGCTGAATCTAAGCTCCTATCTCAGGGCAGGAGACTTTGATCACCAAAGGTCAAATCGAACTGGACAAAAAATCAGTTTCTCTTCTAACCATAACTCAACTAAACTGTAAAAAATGATCCAGCCCGATTGATTTCATTCACTGAGCTGCTGCTGCTTTTTTTTGGTGATGGCTCTGCTTCTGGTTTTCTTACTGATGTTTTTATTTGTTCATGCACCTCAGTCTTTTTTTCTTCGCATCTGAGTCAGCGTGGCTTGTCTTAATGTCTTTTTACCTGGCTGCTACGCAAATGACCCTGAGAGGACAATAAAGTTGAAAAATAAAGTTATCAGGATAAAACATCATTCTAATACAGCAGCATTAGTATTGTAGTAGTAGTATCCTCCCTTGCACTCAGAATATTTTGTTTTAAGAATGTTTTTAAAGGTGGAAGACGAAGGGTTCCTCAACCTACTTCACTAAGGAACGGAAGTTTTTTTCTCAAAGGGGATTTTGACCTACCCACATACAAATACACACTGTTGTTTAACTGTTGCTCATTCCATGAAAGCACAATCCTTACGAGTTTTAAGTCATTGTAAATGTGATTATTCAGGCTTTATATATATATATATATATATATATATATATATATATATATATATATATATTAGGGCTGCACGATATTGGAAAAAACTGACATTGCGATTTTTGGGGGGTTTGCAATATATTGCGATATATCTTGCGATATTAAGAACAGAAGAATTTTCACAAGATGGCTTGAATAACTCTGTTTGGAAAGAATTTGGTTGACTCATAACGACACCATTGTATTGATATAATACCATTTAATCCAGGCTAAGGGGGTTCATCTGTGAATGATGAAGATTGCTGTATATAAAAGGGATCCAGGAGGCCATGTCTCTGTACAAAATAGAATAGGTCTAATTTCAGTTGCTTTTTTTCATTTTCCCAATAAATGGGGGAAATGCGATAGTCACACTGTATGCACAATATGACTATTGTGCATGTGCACATTGCGATGGCGATGTTCAAACGATATATTGTGCAGGCCTAATACATATATATATATATATATATATACATATATATATATATATATATATATATATATATATATATATAGATATATAGATATGTATATGTATATATATATACACATATATATATATATACACGTTTGTGTGTGTGTGTGTGTGTGTGTGTGTGTGTGTGTGTGTTCTTTTAAAGACGCTTTGAGTAGGTTAAAAAAGGGAATATAACAACATGAAACAAAATTTTGAGAAAGCACTCTTCTTAGTTTTCATTTATTTTGATTACTTTAGATTACTTTTTCTTTGCCTCTAGACATGACAAAAACATCTACATCTCTGTCCAATTTTAAGTTCAGACTACAGTCATATATAATACATCAAGATCCCAAAGCTTCTTTTTGTTCCCATTCATAATTAATTAAATTGCTTGCTGTCTGTTTGTTGTTAAGTTATTCTGAGATATTTTATTGTATTAAATTTTATTTCTTTTTCTTATATTTCTATTATTAACTTTATTTGGGGAGGTATCTTTGATAAGCCCATTTGGGGTTTTTTCACCTCTCCAGCACTACCTTGTATTTTTTTTTCTATGCCAATGTAACTGTTTCTAATTTATGGTGCAAATAAATAAAATAAAAAAAAATAAATAAATATCCCTGCTGCTCTGTTTGACCTGTGAAGGTTATTTAGTGTGAAAGAGTAACAAAAACATTTAGTGTAGAATATTTTGAATGCATTTTGTTTGATTTAATAAGCTTTCTTATGAAGGTAAATAATTCAAGATTCGCTTTTAACCTAGGACATGGTTGACCTGGCTGCACACCCTCATTGAGTTGCCATTGGTCAGATAGCCTTAATCCAGCCTCAAGTTGACCTCCACATCTGTGAGTAGTTGAGCTGAAGTTTGATTGTGATCGCATGTGCAGTACAGATGCATCCAAAAAAAAGAAAAAACATCTACAACATTTCAAAGACTCTTTTGATTTTCAAACCGCTGACGTTATATGGCTTCATTCACCTCTTTTACAATCACAACACACATGTATGACCATGCGACCACCGCACATAGTAGCCATAGTAACAGAAAAAAGGCTTGTCTAATTTCAGGTAAAAGTTTATTTACTGTTTGATACTTCTGATATTTTAGATATCAGATTGGTTGTTTAAAACATTTATCTGAATAAAAGTATAAAAAATTCTGACATTACAAGTAATAAAAGGGACCTTAAATGTCCAGTTATGCCTCTGTAAAAGAAGATAAAGTCTGATTTGGAACTAAGAGGAAAAAATAACATCCAATTTCTCCTTATTGAATCTGTGAAAGCACAAAAAAGAAAATTATCTTTAAAGGAAGAGATTCAATAATAGATATTCATAAGGTCCTCCTGACAAGGAGGTTAGCGTTAGCATAATATGGAAAAATCACCTCAATTACTCCCACTCAGCTGACAGAGATGGAGAGGATGAATGAAGAGATACTGAACTTTAATTTGGCAGACAGCTGCTCTGTTAAGGTCAAGCCACCCTCAGATTGTCTGGGGGGCTGCCAAGACAACAGATGATGTCTCACCTTATCTGTCCCTGCAGACAAGGGTCTCCTGAGGTTTAGAGGTCCTGCACTTTTGCAATTAAACACAGAAGGTGGACAAAAATCCACTCTGTAAAACTTCACATATTAACAAAACCAGCCAGTCTGAAAAACCAGACACATCTCTATCAGTCTGACATCTACAAAAACAGACTTTGGGGCATTCGGGGGCAGCAGGAACTGCAGACTCAAGATGAACACAAATTACTCCAGTTTCTGCAGAGCCTGTCTGACAAACATTCTAACTGTGCCTCACAATCCTGAGAAAAACTGAACTTAGAAAATTATTTTTCTCTGATAAACACGATCTATGAGAGGAGAGAGAGAGGGTGACATTTATCAAGCATTTCAGGGTTTGGGGTCAAACTTTGAACTTGTATGGAGGCCACAGTGTGACTTCTCTTCAAATTAAAGCACTTCCCTGGAAGCTTGAAGCCTGAGATCATAAAGATTGCAAGAGAACAACTAAACAAGGTAATTGTAGATTTATGAGAGAAGAGGAAGAGTGACAAGCAGACAACAGGTTTTAATTCCAGCTAGATTTGCTGAAAGCAATAATTTTGTTTCCATTATTGCTGCTGTATTTTAAAATGACCCCGAAACTGAGGGAAGGCACTGGCATGCTCTGCAGCAGATTGAGGTGCAGGCTGTGGAAACCAACTGGTTGACGAGTTTGGTGGTGATTGCTGCAGAGTGTTGCGAGTAAAGAACGCTTTACAGGCAAAAATGTGGAAATTTGGTGGAGGTTTTCTTGTTAGCCACGCTCCCTATAATAGGCTACATACCTCAAATCCTTCATTTAATCCAAAATTCATTTTGTATAAAGTTAGTAACATTACATGCATTTTTTAAAAGCAAACATAATATCCATTGCAATATCCAGTCAAATGTGGTCTACTGTCACTCGATGCTGTCATATTTTAGAGTCATATTGTAAATACTGGTAATGTTAATAATGTAGATGCATTGGCCTTGTTCATAGTCTCACTTAACCTATTTATCTTCCATCATAAGGAAGTTGATATAGCTTAAAAATTTTGCTCCATTGCGAACTGCTTACTTATTTTTTAACTTAATTTTTAATGCTCCTATGTATTGCGATGTCTTTATTTGATATTCCTCCTGCTATACTATGTATAAGAGCAACTGAAAACAATACGATTTCCCCTTTGGGATTGCAAAAGTAATTCTGATTTTGATTTAAAGAAGTCAAATCAAGGTGAGGACAAACAGCATTTATTTGTTATTGAAACAGCACATTAATGCTTAGCATGTTAGCATTAGGGCAAAACATTAGCATGAATTCAATGCATTCACAAGTCACACACTGACCACTTTCTGATATCACTGTTAGCTACAGAAAGTGTTGTTTTTGAAAGTTTCGAAGTTCCCATTTTGACTTGTTATCTGTTAGCTGCTTGCTATTTGTATGTACGGTCAACAGGAAGAAGGCCCCCTGTAAGTGGCTGAATAAGAGTCGTATCTACATCGAATATGGCTGTGACAACAGCTTGTATCATGGCTCAGTAGTCCATGTAGCTGCCTAAGAAAGCTATCGCAGAAGCTTGGTGTAATTTTGAATGCCCATGATATGATCATGACTGAATCAAACAATTATCAAATGTGTGTTTTTCACACCCTATAGACCTGTCCCTTTCGTCTGTAAAAAAGTGTATTTGAAAATGTGTGTATGTTGATTCTAGAGCTCTAACAAACATCCTGAAGAGGACACCCTTAAACTTTGTACCTGTTATGCAATGCTGCATTTAGGTGTCCCTGTAAGCTTGGTTCAATCCACACACAGGAGAAACTTTTCTGATGTTCCTCCTCACACCAAATATTTATCCAGACAGGATCTAAAAATAATGACTCATGTCTCAGTTCTGGATGGTATTTGGATTATGGTGCCAGAGGGAGCAGTGTACCACCCGACGAGATCTTGTGTGATCTGAGAGAGAAACACATATAAACAGAGACTGAAGGGAGATCTGCTGCAGTGATGCTCTGCAGAGAAAAACTGAAGCAGCGTGCTGAGCCAGTCGAGCTGAATTAACATTCAACAGGGACGTTTCAACCGACAGTTCTTTGTTAAGGGCTGTAGGAGTGATTACACCTGTTACTTCATCCTGTGAGAAGCAGCAACAAACACATTCTTAGTTTTGACGGCTGAAATATCTACTGATAACTGAAAACTCATTTTCGAGTTGTTATGATCATTACAGTTTTAAACCAAGCAGAAACATCTAAGCTGATGCTGAAGAACAAAAACCTTGCAGTAATGAGGGGCCACTTGAGGCTTGTTGCAAAAGCAAAATGATCTAATTACTGTTGATTTTAAAATTTCATTTCAACAGCAGAAAAAACATGTTTACAGATTGATGAAAATAAAAGTTTTAATCTTAATTGATCGTGTCTTCGTTAATGAAAACAGCACCGGGGGGATTTTTTTTGTATCTAACTTGCACAGAAAGGCTTCAGCAATAGTGTTTGTCGTTACTGGGCCTAGAAACAACTGTGCTATGTCACTTGGGCTCAATCAATGATTTAAACAGCAAAACAATGGTCTGCATGAGTTACAACATCAACATCAACTGGTGTCTTTAGTTTGTGGCCTTGAGTTTGGCTGAAATAGAATAATCAAACAAAAGCAGCATAGTGATGCAGCAGGTAGTGCACATGCTTCACAGAAGGTTGCTGGTTCAATCCCCCTATCGGTTAGGGCCTTTTTGTGTGGAGTCTGCATGTTCTCCCTGTGCATGTACGGTTTCTAAACAGGTACTCCAGCCTCCTCCAGATCAATAACATGTCCATTAGAATGACTGCACTTGGGTGTGAGTGTGAATCATTGATTGTCTCTCTTTGTGGCCCTGCGACCAGCTGGAGAACCAGTTCAGGTACCCCAGCTCTCCCACAGTGTCAGGTGGCTCAAGCTGGCCCCAACCCCCAAGATGGAAGGAGAATGAAACAAGAGGGAAGAGATGGACAAGGGGAATGTCAATTAGACAAAGCTGGAGGCAACATCTCAGAGTCTGTTTATCGTTATCAAGAGCCCACAGTCTCTACCTTGAGGAACATCAGGCCAGGCACAAAATGATTAAGTGGGAGCGCTAGCCTGCAATGACAAAGCAACAGTTTTTAAAGTATTTTCTTGTTTGTTCACTGCCTAACACTTACATATAACAGCTGAACAAATTTATTAGAGCATTACTCAGAATAAGGATTACGCCCCACTGCTCTACATTAACAGCACTGATAATTACCAAAATCCTTTCTGTAATGTTCAATACACCAGTATGTGGACGATCTTTAACAGAAATAATATTTTTAAATGCTAAAATATGGTAATTATTGTTACACATTAATTTTAAAATGTACTGTTTCTCAAAAAGTACATAATTATTCCTTGATTAAGATGTGAAATAAAAGTTATTTAAAAGCATTCCTGAGGGGAAAAAAAGTTATAGTGGCTGAATGTTCTGCTTCGTTAAATTTCTTGCATCTCAGAGGAGCCCAATAAGCTGGTTCAAATCTGCTTATAATAAAGTGAGTGAAATTCCTCAGTCCTGTTCAAAATATTAACATGTTCAGTTTGAAACAATTTTCAAATATATATGTATATATATATATATATATATATATATATATATATACAGTATATACACATATATATATATACATACATATATATACATACATACATATATATACATACATACATATATATTTATATTTATATATATATTTATATTTATATATATTTATATTTATATCTATTTTTATATATATACACTCAACAAAAGTATAAACGCAACACTTTTGTTTTTGCTCCCATTTTTCATGAGATGGATTCAAAGATCTAAAATTCATTCCAGATAAACAATATTACCATTTCTTTCAAATGTTGTTCACAAATCTGTCTAAATGTGTGATAGTGAGCACTTCTGCTTTGCTGAGATAATCCATCCCACCTCACAGGTGTGCCACATCAAGATGCTCATCAGACACCATGATTAGTGCACAGGTGTACCTTATACTGCCCACAATAAAAGGCCACTCTGAAATGTGCAGTTTTGTCTCACAGCAAAATGCCACAGATGTCGCAAGCATTGAGGGAGCATGCAATTGGCATGCCGACAGCAGGAATGTCAACCAGATCTGTTGCTCGTGCATTGAATGTTCATTTCTCCACCATAAGCCGTCTCCAAAGGTGTTTCAGAGAATATGGCAGTACATCCAACCGGCCTCACAACCGCAGACCACGTGTAACCACACCAGCCCAGGACCTCCACGTCCAGCAGGTTCACCTACAAGATCGTCTGAGACCAGCCACTCAGACAGCTGCTGAAACAATTGGTTTGCATAACCAAAGAATTTCTGCACAAACTGTCAGAAATCGTCTCAGGGAAGCTCAACTGCATGCTTGTCGTCCTCATCGGGGTCTTAACCTGACTCCAGATCGTCGCCGTAACAGACTTGAGTGGGCAAATGCTCACACACGACAGCGTGTACCAGTTCCCAATAATATCCAGCAACTTCGCATCGCCATTAAGAGGAGTGGACCAACATTCCACAGGCCACAATTGACAATCTGATAAACTCTATGCGAAGAAGATGTGTTGCACTGCATGAGGCAAAAGGTGGTCACACCAGATACTGACTGGTTCTGAGTCCCCAGACCCCCAATAAAGGAAAAAAAATGCACATTTCAGGGTGGCCTTTTATTGTGGACAGTCTAAGGTACACCTGTGCACTAATCATGGTGTCTGATGAGCATCTTGATGTAGCACACCTGTGAGGTGGGATGGATTATCTCAGCAAAGCAGAAGTGCTCACTATCAAACATTTAGACAGATTTGTGAACAATGTTCGAGAGAAATGGTAATATTGTGTATCTGGAATGAATTTCAGATCTTTAAGTCCATCTCATGAAAAAAAAAAAAAAATTATATATATATATATATATATATATATATATATACATATACACATATATATATATATATATTTATATATATATATATATACACACATATACATATATATATATATATACACACACACATATATATATATATACACACACACACACACACACACACATATATATATCTATATATATATATATATATATATATATATATATATATATATATATATATATGTATATGTATTTATATATATATACATAAATGTGTTGAACATTGGCATTGTGATGTAGTTTCTTGCAATTTCATGCCTATCTTAACCTTTCTCAACCCAGTTTGTACAACTTTATGCCTATCTTGCTCCCATCCATCTTTTTTTTTGGCCACTGTCAGACCATGTTTGGAATTTTTACATGTTTTTTTTTAATTTAATCCCAATTTTGCTGCTATAATCAATTTTCTTTCATCACTTTAGAATTTTTTTGCCATTTTCTTTTGCAATTTCAAACCTATTTTGCACCTATTAACTTTTTTTCTGCTTTTGTACCATTTTTTTTACCCAGTTTTACAATTTCGTACCTTTTTTGCTTGTTTTTCAATCCTCCACTTTTTCTCAAATCTTTTATACTTCGATTGATTTAATGTCATATTGGTTATACTATAAAACAATCTACTGCTTATGTTTAAGAATACATAAGATGAGGAACATTAAAACAATCGCAGAGTAAATCGCAATGCAATATTGGGGTAAAATATCGCAATTAGATTATTTTCTCAGATCGTTCAGCCCTAATATATACCAAGACATTATTCACCTATAAGTTCTGACCTGTGCAAACTTAAGACCCTTACATTATAAGTCAATCAGGAAAAAGTCGCCATCTTTTTCAGCTCATGCCTCTGATATGAGTGAAGCCACTGTGTGAGCTCAGACCCAACAGAAGAGCAGATGCTTATTGTGTAAACATTGCAGATGTTAGTATATGAAGGAAGTCTTGGCCTGAGGCTGTTTACTACTTACTGCTTCACTGGATCTACAGAAAACTCAATATCCATCCTGAAAGGCATAATCTATCAGAGGGTTATTAAAGATGATTGCAGAGAATTCTGGCTGATAAAGTACAGATTATTTGTCCAAATTTTGGATAAGAAATAAATTCAACCAGGCGGCATGGTGGCGCAGCAGGTAGTGCCTGTGCCTCACAGCAAGAAGGTTCCCGGTTCAATTCCCTGGTCCGACGCGGCCTTTCTGTGTGAAGTTTGCACATTCTTCCTGTGCATGCATGGGTTCTCTCCGGGAACTCCGGCTTCCTCCCACAGACCAAACACATGCTCATTAGGTTAATTGGTGACTCTAAATCGCCCTTAGGAACGAGCGTGAGCGAGAATGGTTGTCTGTGGCCCTCCTCAAACGAGGACAGCACCGTATTGTCTTGGCGTCGGCATCAAAACATGGATCGCTGTTTACACATCGTATTGTAGATAGGCTTGTGTATTTACTTGAGAACGCAAAATCAACGCCGGGACGTACCTGTGGGTTTCCACGCATGCTCCCAACCCACATTGCATGCTGGGTAATGTAGTTCTTGGGTTACTACACTCGTAACATCACAGTTCTGCTCCAAGGTGGATTCCACGTCAACAAGTGCTCATACGTGCGTAACATGCTTCATCTCTGCGTGAGACCTTGTTGCTGTTGTTGCCGAAGGTGGTGTTGTTGGTGTTCTGTGAGCAAATGTTGGTATAAAAGTCGTAGCAATATTTATAGCTGCTGGAACAAGATCAGAATCAGCCCGGCTGCCGCCATTGTTGTTGTTGTTGTTGGAGTGTGTAACAGCGTGGGGCGCAGGAGGAGGGGTGCTATGAGGTCACCTTCTTTTCCGGACTTATCTGTTTATACCAACTATGGCATGAAGACAAATACGCAGATATCCACTTGCAAACCCGTTTTCAAAAAAGATGCGGAGTCATGGACAAATACGCGTCTCCGTGTGTCAATATCACCAGATCTGTAGTTTTTTTTACCGGAGTCTTACAAATTCGTACTTGTGTAAAGCCCACCTGTGTCTCTATTACCCCTTTTCCACCAAGCTGGTTCCAGGGCTGGTTCGGAGCTAGAGCCAGACTTAGCACCCGTTCTTTGGTTTTCCACAGACTAAGCACCGGTTGCTGGCTCTCAAAACCGGTGCTTAGCAAGCACCAACTCTTTGCTGGGCCAGCAGAAAGAACCAGGTTACGTCGGGGGCTACGCGCTTACGTCAGGGGGTGGGGGCGGGATTAGCAGAGTCAAAACACAGAAGAGAGCCATTTTTAAAAAGACGAGGTTGGAGTAAGCGAAAAACAGATTGAAAAGAATATATATCTATAAAGAATATATAAAGAAAGAATATAGGGACCAGAAGACTGAGCTGGGTTGTAGTGGCAATGGTCGGCCACGTTTTAACAGCCCGCATTACAAAATGCTCGATGCTGTTCTCGGGGACCGACCAGCGTGTAGCACTGCCGGGGCATTGAATTCGGCCACAGACATGCTGGAGTCTATGCAGGAGGACACAACCCTGGAGCAAACCTCCACAGAGCATGGTAAGTTTATTGTTTTGTTTATTGCTGTTCGCTAGTTGTTATGGGAAACTGGTGTGACGTATACAGACGTATACATTGACGTGCTGACGTAGCTCTCTGGCCGGCACCCATTTGTGGAAAAGCAAACGGTTCTTAACTGGTTCGCTCTTGAACCAATTGTGAACCGGCTCTAGCACCAGCACTAGCACCAGCCCTGGAACCAACTTGGTGGAAAAGGGGTATATGTGGCCCAGACTGGCGACTGGTTCAGGGTGTACCCCGCCTCGCGCTCAATGAGACCCCGACCCCAAAAGGGATAAAGAGGTATAGAAAATAAATGAATGAATGAATGAAATTCAAACAACAACTCAAACAGGGGAAAAGTCAGAAACTGAAGTACCTGCAGTGACACCTTGCTGACATGCTCAATGAGGCTGCAGCCCCGAGTGTAAATCCCCTAAGGCCTTTCAACTAACAAGTGAGCTCTATAAAAATACAGCACAGCAACTATCATAGAGAGAGAAATGAACTTTATGTCATGATTGCTTTTTACACCATGCTGTCAATGTGTTTATTTTAAGCTTGATGCTTTTACACAGGCCTCTGTCTGGGCTGGCTCACTGCAGGAGACAGCCTCTGGTCGACAGTAGAGAAGCTGCAGATTTTAAAATTCTATTTTGCCTTTTTATCCTGACATAAGTGGTTCTCTCATGATGCACCTTTTCAGTATAAAGACACTTGAAGCTCCATCAAATCAGATTTTCTGACTGATGAGATCATTTTGGGCTGAAAGTCAGAACCAAACTTTCCCCTAAAATGAGATTCTCTCCCTGTTATTGTTAGGGCCAAATTAGGTAACATCTGCCAAGAATACTAGAGTCTGAGACTGGCCTTCAGCATTAAATCAATAGTCCACTTGCTTCAGATGTTTTTCCTGCATCTCATCTTAATCATGAGTCCTCTGCAGCAGTGAGCACTCACCACAGCTCCTCAGCAGCCAAAGAATTACTGCCTGCGTTACCCTGAGAGTTCTTCACAGGATGTATTGCAATATCTATGCACTACACATTATGCCTCAGGAGTAAGATAATGCCATATTTCGTCATACTAAAAGGCCTGTCAAATTAAAACTACAGATGTTTACAAGCGATGCAACTATTGTCATTAAACTACAGAACAGATTGGTAGAATCTTTTTGGATCAATTCACAAATGTAATCAGAAATATATTCAGTTCTGGGTGCTAACAGCTGTCAGTCATTTGTTCTGTTGTGTTTGGGCCTGTAAGTCAGTGCACAGAGGTGAGGAAACTACTACCATGAGCGCTTAAGTTGGAGCAAGACATCCATCTCCCACTTTGAAAGGTGAGGCAGCAATATGTACCAATGTTGGCAATATGAAGGTGCACCCCAGGTAGCGATGAGAGTGGGGGACAAGATAGCTCAGCATTTGCCAAACCTAAAAAAAAATCAGTAATGTTTGAGATTATTAGTGGGGCTATTGAGTTCCACGGGTCCTGTAAGAGAACATTATCTTATTTAAACTAGAGGTGCTCCATCTGTAGGCAACAATCAGTATCAGTTAATTTTTGTCAAGAAAATGTGGCCAGTTGATGTCTGTAAAAAGTGATACCAACTGCCAATCGCCTGTGGATTAACCTAATTCAGACTCATGTACGCCATCCACTTGTTTGCTCTGCTCTGCAATCCTCTTAGATAAAGCAGAGTCTCAAAATCTTTGTCTTTGGTCCTTTAGTCCGAAATATTAATCCAGTATCTAAGTCTATACTGAAATTCAAACTGAAATCTACAAGCATATAGCTAATCAGCTAAACTAAACAAGCTACACATTACTCAATAAAATAGCATATGTGTTTGGTGATGCATTAAAAGTTCAGTCACAAACATTGCAGTGTGGTCAGGTTGGCTCTGTAAATTGAGTATTTGTTGAAGCTAAGAAAATAATTTATTACAAGTATTTTACAGAGTTGGAGATTTCAATTTTTCTGAACTTTGAATAAATAAAGTTGAGTTTCTTGGAATCATGAAATAATGACATTTCTTACATTATGTTAATGAGTTCATGATTTTAGGTGTATTTCCTTTTATTTGTCAAAGTATGTGCACTGTTTTGTCTGCTGGATTGAATTAGTAGTTTTACTCTGTTGATAATTTTGTTTATTCTCATAATAATAATAAGCCATAAATGAGTCTTATTTTCTAATTCAGACACCCGTACAATGAAATACTTGTTGCACTGCTCCTGAACATCATTTTGTTCTGCTTTGTTGAGCAAATCTTTGACCAACTGCAAAAAAAAGAAACAAAACATGATGCATGATCAGTATCAGGTCTCTCCAACAGGAGAAGAGAAGCCTGATCAGGGCATGCCTCATTTAAAGAATGCACAAATATTTATCCAGTCTCCAAGGGCAAACATAAACTAGCATAGTGCGTGAAAGTAAAAAATAAATTACATAGCTTTTTAACACAGCTTTGGAAAAAGAACTCTAGAATCTCCTCAACAGACTCGACACATACTGACGTCTGACTTTTAACATTGCAGAACATCTTTTTCTAAAACAGTTCTTTCTGTGAAAGGAGTAAGAAGTAAGCAGGTGCAACTTGATCACCTGAAGCTCGTGACAAACTTTTACAGCACCGAACACTCATGTTCGATTTTATGTTGTTATTAAATTTCCTTTTGTTTTCATGTTGTGTGTAATTTCACTTATATTTTACTCTCAACTTCCAGTGTCCATTGTTTCCTTCTCACAAAAGATGATCTACAAACTGAAGCAATCACAACAAACACTGTGATACATTCATTGGATGACTGTTTCATTTTGTCTATACTCAACAAATAAACCAATAAATAAACAATATAAGTGCAAAGTCTCAGTTTGCACTTCTGATGAATGCTTTAGCCCTGTCAATCAAACACACTGTCTTCAAAAATGAAGAGCCCTCTAGATCCCCTGGCTGCCTTCTGTCTTCCTACTGGCTAAGTAACTACTCCATGTTTCAGCAGAATGCCCTGCTAATGGTACAAAAAATATAGAAATTTGACAACCTACATCATGCAAACTAATGCACATTGATTATTTCAATCCTAACTCTGCAGCTGAAGCCTCACGGCGAGCATGGAAAACAAAACAGACATGGAAAACAAACAGAGCTGTCTGCCAGGAAGGCTTGACTGTACCTTTAAAAACAAAGATGTACTGTAAAAATAAAGTGCTCTCCTCATGATGCTGGGGTTTCTGTGGGTGATTCATCAAAACAGCCTCTCTAACTTTCTCTCTTTCTGCCCCTGCCTGTCTCTCTGTCTCTGCCTCACTCTATAACTCAGTTTTATTCACATCACTCTGCATAATGCATGATAGCACATAGGTCCCCCAGGGCCTGCCATTACGTAAACCTGTTGCAAGAGGAGCCACAGCAGCATTTTTACAACATCCATCAAAACAGAGGCCGACGTGTTTCAGAGAGCTTTGTGATGTATTGCTGGATAAGCGGCAGTGAAGTCGGAATTTAATTACAGTTATTCTAAAAGCACACATCAAATATTGTTTCTTTACAGTCTGAAAGCTGAAGAAAAATGAGAAGACAGGTGGTGTGTACGTTGGATTCATCAAATGCGGACATGAATGAAAGAGTACAAAGAACTAAAGTGACCTCTGCAGGGCACTACTGCATGAAACTATGAGGGAGAGCCCCTTTCACTGAGAGCTCTCAGACTGAAGCAGCGAGCCCGAGGACACCCGGCCTGCTTCATCACAGTGTGCACCAAGACAAAAAAACACATACAGTAGCATGACATTTGCAGTGTAACAGGATGCAGATGACAAAAGAGGACAGCCAGCCTGAAGACCTCTCTCTCTCTGCTTAGTCAGATGTTGTCTGCCTGCAGCCCCTGCAGCGACCAAAGCATCCCCTTGTTTTTCAACAGGCCAGTTGTTTTGCAATGTATATATACTTTTTCTGCATTTCTTTAGACTTAAGTCGGTTACCTGCAATACTCTTCATACAGTGCAAATGTGTTTCTTGCTGTTAAATATGTTTCTTAAAAGAGTGATTTTTGAGCATTTCGTGGTTCTTCAAAGCTTCTTCAGGAGTAGTTTTGATTATTTGGAGGCTGCAGACAAAGACCCACCTGAGGCACTTTTCCACTTAGCTATACACATTTATGCTGTTAGAGAAAAATATTTTAGAGATTTTTGGGAGGCTTTTAAGGTACACCAACGTGTGAACCTCCGTCATATTTTCTTCAAAAGAGAGTCAGAGAGAAAGGTTAAGCTTGCACTAATAAGTAGACCCTGTTAGGAAAGAGGGTGAAAATGGCAAGGATTGAAGAAACCATCCAATCATCTAACTTGATTAATGTGAAATTTGGACAATGTTACTATTTTGTTCCAGTTTTTTTATATTTCTTTATGTTACTCAGTTCCAGTGAAGCTGGAACAATGTGCAAACCCTTTTCGATCTCTATCTATATTGAATTGAATATCCTACAAACACTAGATATCTAATGTTCAAACTACTAAGCTTTATTGTCTGTAAATATTCACTCATTTTAAACGTCACACCTGCAAAATGTTCCAAAAATATCCAGGACAGTGGCAATAAAAGACAAAAAACACCTGTTTGGAGCACTTCAAAAGGTTAGCATGTTCATTGGAAACAGAAGAGGGTCAAGATTGAGTTTCCCACTGGAAAAAAACTTGCTTAAACCCACGAACAATCAGCCCTTTAAAGCGCTTTAAAAACCTGTAATGATAAACTGTGGTAAACTTTCTGACAGTAAGTATTGCTATTTCCTATTTTAATAACTGTTAAAAGTGTGATTGGAACACAGACAGAACTTCGTGTCTGCTCCTCTGCACAGCCACAGATGCAGGCATGATGCACAATTTGCAGTTTCTGGCCTCTGAAAGCGGAAGTGCCTGCATGGACACTAGGGATGGGACGATACACTTAAACTCACGATACGCTGCACCTCGATATGCCCGGGTCACGATATGATAAGTCACGATACAATATCAAAAAAGTAAAAAAGTAAAAATATTACTGTGTAATTACAACTTATTTGTTTTTAAGTTGCACACAGGAAAACACAGGGCCTAACAGGCCTTACACAAACAATAACACTCTCTCTAACCCTAGAGAGGTTAGAGAGAGCGTATGCTAACGAGCGGTAGGCTTGTTTTCGCCGTCTTCGTCTTTTTTAATGAGAAAGCCAAAATACTGCCAGACAGATGACTTGTATCCAGGTGGAGCTTCATCAATTTCGACCTCATTCGACTCCATCATTCGGCTTTTTGGAGACAAGGTAATTGGTGCTAATGTTTGTTGTTGTCACTTCTGGTCACATGCGCGATTACCGAACGTGACGTCTTTATTTCGCGATCCATTTTTTTCAAACTCAGTGCATTTTGTCATGTACTGAATCGCAATATATTGCCAAACGATATTTCATCCCATCCCTAATGGACACTGTGCCTGAATTTTTTTCCTCCTCAAAACAGACAAAGTCTGAGATCTGGTTGTATTTTGGATTTTTTTATGGATGCCCAGGGCAAAGGATTGAAGGCGGTCTGCAAAAAACGCAGAAAAAAGTCTCTGGAAGGGAGGCAGGGAAGAACCACAAACAGGCCCACAGCAGCATCAGAGGGGAGCAGCCTGGCTGGACTGTTGAGAAAGATCTCATCGAGGAACCAGAGAGGTGGAGAGGGTCAGATTCTGGTTCTTGAGTTCATATCACTTATTAAACTAATTAAACTTTTTAAAATTATTTCAGTGTGTGTATAAGTACTTTTTGAACATTTTGAGAATATTACAACAACACCGTAATAAATTTGGTCAACGCAACCATTGATTCTGCTTGTTGATCCATTTCTGTGACTCCCATAACTATATCCTGCTAATTCTCTGAACCTTTGTTGGCCCTCATAGGTTTTCAGGGGCAACAATGTCAAACACATGACACTCATGAAATTTAGAGCTGTGTTGCACAGGTTAATGCCTCTGCAAGTTCCTGATGTTCCAACTGACTGCATGTGGTGTGGGAAATACAATGACAACTTTTTTCCAATTCGGCCCCGTGTTTTCCATTTTGTCTGACGTCTTAATTATCACTTCTGCTGAGTGAGTGACTGATGAGAGCATGATGTCTCTTAATTAACAGTGCATGCAGAACAAAGTGGAAGGAATCGTTAAAGGAATTAATAAGCAAAAAGACTAATGATACTCAGTTCTTCAAGAAGTTAATAATTCTCAACTGGAATAGGTTTTCAGTTCCCATCCCTGTCCAGTGTGTGTAACATTGCATTTAAATGTTTAAAAAATTAAAGCTTAACGAAAAAACACCCTATGTCACAGCTTTCTACTGACGCTTTGGTAAAGCAATAGTCATCATTGTACAAGATTTTGAGGATGTCTATCAGATTTAAGAGGGCCCTGGCTTCCCCGTGATTAGCCCCTCTGTGCAGCAGAGATTTTGGAAGGCTTGTTTCCACTTTCAGACCAAAAACAAGAGCAGACTGCATAAAACTGCCAAATTTGTGTTGGTGCTTGAAACATATAAGGGCCATTTGTACTGATTTTGCTGTGACAAGTTTATCTTTACTCATCAGTCAAGCACAAGCTTCAAGTTGCAATGTCAGCCAAATGTCTATTTTTTCACTTTCAACAGCAGAAGGTGGACCCTGACCCACTCATAGTTTGGACACCTATGCTTAATCATGCATCAGGTTTAGATATTCTTTTACTATGAGACTCCTCCTTCACTGGTGAGATAAACTGAGATACATGTCACTGCGAAGATTAAAAGGAAGTCAAATACATCCTCCTCAGTGCCAGAGGGCTGTATCATCCTTACGTCTCTGTGGTGCATGTGAGACCTGTTCGGATCAGTTTGGTCATGTTTTGTGTAACAGAAGAGTGGTGTGATCACAGAGGGGCTCTACAGGTGACGCATTGAAATCAGTGGATAAATTGGAGCAGTATTCGCTCTCATTGGCTGGTTCAGGACTCACCGCTCGCGTTCTTCCCACAGATCAGGTGTTGCCAGGGCAGCAGAGACCCCCAGATCTCCGCGTCCCCGCTGATGGCCTGCTCCAGGGTCTCCACGGTAAACTTGGGGATCCCATTATCGCGCTCGAGCAGCGCACTGCGCACAACCCGCGCGTACACCTCCCTGAAAAGACTCTCCAAGCACGCAGCCAGGTAGATGGCCGCGTGCTCGTGGATCCGGACCGCGACCCTGCTGTCCACCATCCACCTGAAGAACTTGCCCACGTTGAAGACCAGTCCGCAGCGCAGCGACTTCCCTCGGCTGAACTTGTCCTCCTCGGTGCTCATGTTGTACATGGACAAGGCACCGAGGGCCGCGCTGATGCAGGTCGCCGACACGCTCCACGACAGGACCATCTTTACGGCACTTTGGATCTCGTATTTGGTGCATTTGGCGTAGCGCAGGCTCAGCCGCTGTGCCTCCTTGGCCATCCGGACCAGAGCCCGGCTGACCAGCACCGAGAGCCGGAGCAGGACGTCCTGCGGGGGGCTCGGCAGGCTCATCTCCTCGTCCCTGCTGAGCGCGCTCGCCACTTCCCCGAGGCTCCACGGCACATCCTCAAGCTCGGGTAGTTTCGCGCACTGCCCGGTGCTCTCCAGGATCTCGGCGTCTTCGACCAGGACCGTGTTTACAGTGTCCAGACTGTTGTGGCGACTGTGCATCGAGTCGGTTAGTTGCCAGTGAGTCCCTCCATGTGCCTCCGAGCAGCACAGCGACGCACTGGAAGACCTGAAGGAGTCGGCGGCTCCACCATAACCCGAGTCTAGTGTCAAATCCTCCAGGGTCCGCGCGACTGACTTACTACTCCTTGCCATAACTGCACTTCATGCTGCAAGAGAGGCTGTGAGGAAAAGTGAGGGAAATTTTCAGCGCGGACGAGCTTGTGTGCGCACGCGCCCCGCACGAGCTCAGCGCACTCACTGCGCTTTCAAGGGAAAGTCCAAACAGGCTGAGCTCTGAAGTTACACAGAAGTGTCTCACTCTGAGGATCAGCACACACACATGCACACACACAGCTGAGGCAGTGCGGAGCCTGACCAAGGGGGCGGGGCTTGTGGAGAAGCACATCAGTCAGCCAATCAACTCTCAGGGAAAAGCAGCAATAAAGAGTTAATTGGATTGCCTCAGGGGATAAATACAGTATACCGCTGCTTCTGAATGCATTTTCACTATTGACGTCCTGACGTGTCTTTATAATTCAGTGTGATGCTTTTTAACATGTCCAGGAGCATCAACGAAAATCTGACATTTGATATAGGGGTGGGAATATGGTCCAAAAATCATTTTGAAACGTAAACAGCTGAATTGCGAGACATTAAAGGTCCCATGCTGTGAAAAAAAACTAATTTATTTTCTTGTAATGTTAGAAATGGCTTGGGCAGAAAAACAAGAAACCTTTGTTCAACTCTCAGTTCATGGAGAAATGTGCTCCACCTCTTAAAAAATGCCACATAAAACGCCCTCTTATTCTCTTTATGTAAAAACTGTACAGCCTCCACCTGCTTGTGTTTTCTGCTTGTCACAGGCAGATTTCCTGACTGCTTTGAAAGTCTGCTTCACAGCCTGTAACCCCACTTTCCAAAAATCAAAATTTGTGGGAGGAAACTGGGGTACTGCCAGAAAAACATAAACAAGCAAATGGGAAATGGGAAATGGACTTGAGCTTATATAGCGCTTTTCTAGTCTTGGACTACTCAAAGCTGCTTTACACAGCAGGTTATACCTACCCATTCACACCCATTCGCTCTCACATTCCCTCACTGATGGTTCAGAGTTTCTATATTAGTTATCTATCGGTATTTCTAACACATTCACGCCCTTTCATGCCCATTTACACACCACTGACACAGCAGTGGGAGCAACTTGGGGTTAAGTGACTTGCCCAAGGACACATTGCCATGTGTCACCCAGAGCTGGGCTTGAACCTGCAACTTCCCGATCACTGACCAAGCACCAAGGTCCTGGCATCTTTTATTTTTGAACAATTTATTCAACATTGCACTTAATGCTGACCAGATGAAGGCAGAAGAAACTAGACAGCACTTGGAGAGTACAAGCTCCTGCTAAAGTAGCTCACATATTGCTCTTACACCTATAAGCAATAATTTATTGATGACGTGACCTTCATAAAATGATCCTTTGACCCTGAAAACCCACACCTAGCACCCAGTTTGGCAATTATTTAGCCAAAACAATTGTTCACTGATGGTGGTTGTCTGAATCACCACCAAGATGTAATTTTTTTTTTAACTGAGCCATTACCAACATCCCCAGAAAATTTCTGCAAAATAGACATCACATACCTTTTGCGTAACCATGCCAACGATCAAACAAACAAATGTAGGCAAAAGTACAACCTCCTAGGAGGAGATGCTGACATCATTACAACGTCGTTTCCATGCATAACCCTTTATACAATTTTATGCTTCATTGTCTCCCACTTAAAAACAACATGTAACTTAACTGTTTGGTGGACTCTGTTAGATCAGTAAACAGTAACCTGATTTTCCCCAATCACAGTTAGATTTTGGCCTCAGCAGTTATAGTCAGAGAGTCTTTGTGTTCTAAGAAGGGTTGCCAGGTCTTGTGAAATTTGTAGGTCAAACCTTTGAGGGAGAACCTAATCTTTTCCAATGTGATACATCACAACATATCCTGAATCCATTTGTCATAGGTTGGGGTCAACAGTTGGTCCACAATATGATAATTTGTCTAGTGTCCTTGGGCACATAAAATCACTCATATACTCAGTGACATCCCAATAAACACAGATGGTTTCGGTTGTGTGGTCAGTATTATATTATCATATTCGTGCACATTTTTTTTTGTACTGACGCAGCAAAAACTAGCTGAAATTTGACTGGAGGAGCTTGGAGTCAAACTAATAACTTCAAGCTGAAACCCAGCGCTGGGGGTCCATGGGTCAAGACCAAAAAGAGGGACCCGGGGAATGTTTCAGGGGGTGAAAATGTGTGCCCAGAACAGAAATTGTGACGGAAATGTCTTCTGCTTAAAAGCACCATGCGGATATATTTCCATTTTTTAGCCAGTTTCGCCATGATAAGAGTGAGTGTAGATGTTTGCTCATAATATGCTTCTGTTTTGTTTATTTTCTTTTGTTATTAAGGCTATTTTTTTGCATTGCAGTCCATTGTTCTCTGTCCTTGAAACAATTACATTTACATGCTAACATATAAAATACAATAAACTAAAATGTATGCTTGCATGTCATGTAAAGGCTGTCATAGAAATTATCTTCTAAAGTCTGTTATCCATTTCTCTTCGATCAGCCATTTTATTGTTTCATAGAAATGAGAATCTGTTTCATTGTAATATGACTAAATTTGAGTTGTTAGAAAAATGTGGAATTTTTGTTGTGCATATTCATCAAGAAAGTTGTTAGCTGTGTGGCTTAAGTAGTTCAAACCACTAAAAGACTATTTGTAAATTACAGGAGTTATGCGAGATCAGAGGAAATTGTTTTTTTTTTTTAGTTTTTGTGATTAAATTGATTCAAAATGCCGGAAAGCTCGAGGCTTGTTTTAGTATCTAAAGCAAACTTCAGCGAAAAGTTTGTTTGTCCAAGCATGGATATGAAATAAGTTTTTCCTGTCCAATTTCATATGTAAAAAAATAAAACACTTTGCACTAAATAATGCAGAAATGTCTGTTTTTACATAACCATGTTTAGGGAACATGTTTCCCAGAGGATCAGGCTTTTGAGATATTTTCTGAGGGCTAATGTCTGATGGTAACATGACTCAAGAGCATTAATAATAGATTGCATGCATAATGTATCCTTCTCTCCTCTGCAGGAGAACTCATCGAAAAGGCCTGAATTACTTCCAAGGTCGTTTATGGGATCATTTACAGGGGCTTACCTACACATTTTAGCCCTCCCTGAGTTCTTATCTCTGTGGAGTCAGCTGATTCCCAGTCCACCTTAAATGAAAAGTCATGACTGACACAAATACATCAACACTGGTGATTTTCTTTATCCTCATATAACAGCATTGAAGTGTGTGGTGTAAGTTAAAGAACTGCAGCCTTGCCTGGATTATTCCAGATTACTTCAAAAAGATCAAAGTTTAAGTAAATAGATAGAAAATCTTATCATGTTAAAATAATAAGAAGAAGAACTTCACATACTTCAACTCTATGATTTGTTTGACGCAGCTTCACAGCAGAACTGCAGACAGGGCAGAGCTTTGCAGAGGACTGTTGATTTAAATGTCTCTCTGGTGCAACAGTGAACCCTGCTGTTCTGCAGGAAAACTCTTCTTTAGATGTCATTTGACAAAGGCCCAAGTAACAATAATAATAATAATAATAATAATAATAATAATAATAATAATGATAATAATAATAATAATAATAATAATAATAATAATAATAATAATAATAATAATAATCATCATCATCATCTTTGTAAAACTCTTATTAAAGTGAATTTCCTTATCCTGTGAAGCCTGCAGGAGAATTTGATGCCTGATTCTCCATATAAAACCCATAGATGTTGCTGGCCTTAAGAGAAGAAAATGGGGAAGATTTTGAAGGCGTGGTCTCATGGGATGGTGCATGGATGTTAGGAGAAATGGTCCAACCAATATTCAATTCAAAATTCTTTTGACCTCACGACTACATTACTCAGTAACTGAAACAATAATAGTTGCTTTTGTAAAATAAAGCCTGTCCTAAAATTTGAACTGCTGTTCTCAAAATGGTGTGAACATTTTAGTTTTTTCTTGTCATTTATTATTATTATTATTATTTTAACATATGACGTTAATGTCCATGGAGTGTAATGATTGGGGCCTTTTTGATCATTTTTGTTTCCATTGTCAAAAGTAGGAAAAGATACCAAAATGATCTATGCTATCATACCTTTTAGTGTTGTCTTTTTGTGTCTTGCCTCACTCTCAAGTCCATGACAAGCAGGTGAACATTATTTTTTTGACTGTGCATCCAGTAACGAGAAAAAGATGGACGTAGATTGCCAACCACTTAGCTTAGCTCAAACACCGGCAGTATATGAGTAGTGCTTTAGCCTGCCTTTGTCTACAGACATCAGATAAACTCTAGACAGTCCTGTGTGCTTGTTGTATTTCATATTGAGCTCAAGATTAACCAACATATACACCACAGTCCATGCCAATGTGGACTCTCCCCTCAGCCCCAGGCTGTTCCTGCCTTGGCCTCTCTTTGTGCGTGCTCAGTTTAAAAAAATGTAGATCCTCTTCTGTATATTACGGGGCAAATAGGTAAGGTTTTGAATCTACATCAGTCCTGAAGAAATCATCCTCATCCTCTGAAGTCAGCCATAATCCATAGTAGTAATTTTCTTTGTCTCATAAATAGAGGCCTTGGTTTGTTGAGAAGCACTTCCGCGGTCCACATGCACCTGCTTGTCATGGACTTGTGAGAGAGGCAAGACATGAAAACAAGAAAGATGTTGGTGTTCCTTCATAACAGGCATGTCCAAAGTCCAGCCCGGGGGCCAATTGCGGCCCGTGTTCAAATTTTCACTGGCTCGCAGTCTCTGTTATAAAATCAATTGTATACGGCCTGCTTGCACCGTTGACTGCTGTATTACTTGTGTACAAAAAGCCTACTTTACATTTCACCAGAAGATGGCAGTAGCGCAGTGGCCACATCTTTGTGGCACTTGACACCTGACCTTTTGTCATCATTTCAGCCCATCCCACTTCAGACATGGCGACTGTAGCAAAAAAAAGGTAAAGTTGACAGCGAGTGCCGCCAAGTGGAAATTTGAGTATTTTTTGCCGAAATACAAAACAACTATGTCTGCCTAATTTTCCACGAGACCATAGCTGTTTTCAATCAATTCAATGTCAAGCGGCACTACCAGACAAAACGTGCTAACTACAACAAGCTAACTGGGGACGAACATGGCAAAAAATTGAAACAACTGGAAGCTTTTTTAATGGCACATCAGCGCTTTTCACAAGAGCTCGTAAGTCAAATGAAAATGCCACGAGGGTGAGCTACGAGGTGGCAACGCTGATTGTCAAGCACTGCAAACCTTTCAGTGAGGGTGAATTTATTAAAGACTGTGTGCTGAAAATAGCTTAGAAAATTTGTCCTGAGAAGGAGCAAGATTTTGCCAATGTTTGCCTGACTCGTAACACTGTGGTACGGAGAACTGAAGACGTTTCATTCGATATTAAGAGACAATTAGAGACAAAAGCTGAATGGAGCAATCCCACAATCCGAGGATCCAGAGGCAAGGGATGTCAACTCCTTCAGCTGCACTACAAACTGCACAATCTGGCAGCAGTTCCCAAGAAGTCATAATGTATCTCCAATTAAAAAAAAAACAAATTCTGAGCTTAGGGGACTTGACCCCAGCTCTTAGGGACTGGACCACACTGCTAGTCAGAGTGTGTCATACCAAACTGTACCAAAGTGCACTAAAACAAACTAGACCAATTGATTGCAACATACCACTGGACTCTAATGTTTAAATTTTACAGCATAGTGTAAAAACTCATATTACATAAATGATGTCTGAACTTCTGGTACCTTCTTCAGTTTTTGGGATGATGCACTCCACAAGCTGATGTAAAATAAGGGTCATCTGGCAATAATTGAGACAGCTTTTTTGCTCATATTTTTGGTTTGAGCTGTTTAATCTTCTTTAATCTAAGTGTTGTATTAGCTTGAGGATTGTAAAACAATATTTCTGAAATATTCCAGCAAGTTTAACTGCTGAATGTTGCTTTTTAAGAGGTCATTTTTGTTTGCTATGGTCTGTTGACTGTAAATGTGATTTGTTGAGGACTGTTTGCTCTGCCGTCATGGTGAGGACGTCTTTGTAAAAGAGATGTTTTTTTTTTTATTTCTTATTCTGGTTAAAATGGAATATCATTTCTAAGACGTTGGGCTTGATAATCAGGATAAAAGTAATTGAAAATCACAGTTCTGTCTCTTTGTTGGAAGAAAAGAAACTTTTGCTGATGAGTTAATTGTTTGACCTCGCTGAATTTTGTTTGATTGAGGGGGAGCATGTTAGAGGGAGAACAGGGGATTACCGAAGAGTGATTCTGTCTCTTGTCCTCTGATTGAATCATACCTTGAGTCTGAGCACAGACACAGTTGTCTGTTTAGAGCCAGGTAATGAAGTTCTTTTCATCTACTCTGCTCTTAACTGAAGTACTCTAGGATCTACTGAAAAGGTTCACAAAATATTTCATACAGAAAACCAGTGTACCTAAAACTAAGTGATAATGTCCTGACTTTGTATTTTATTAACATTGCTTCAGGAGTTTAGGTTTTTTAAATGTCTGATCATTGTCTGGTTTAATCTTTACCAACACACTTATGGTTGTTTTAACATAATGTTTGCCATCAAGAACATGTGGATTTGAATTGATTATTGTCATCAAAAACACATTTCATGGTTACTTGTTTACTTGACATCACATCTAATGTGTGATGCAGTAACATTAATATTATGTGCACACACTGTTTTAACAAGTTATAAGATGAAGTAAAGGTCCCAGAATGCCACTACAAACTCTGTGTTTCTTACTTCCTGGGGTTTATATGTTATAGCTATACAATCTCCACCTACATTTGTGTTTTCTGCTCATCACAACCAAACACTAATCATTCTGAAAGTCAGTTCTGTGAACTTTAACCCTCCCATCAGACATTTATTGGACTGTCAATCAGCACAGAGCTCATTATCATAGCTTCTAGTAACCTCCCTGCCTCCTCAGAGCTGAGCGTTTTAAAAGCGGAGAGGAAATTAGTTACATCTGATCCTCTACAAAGGCATATGTCTTTTTTAACCTAAATCAATTCCTTGTTTAATAGACTCGGAATACATGCTGTAAATGGAATAAATTGCCATGACATGGCAGCTTTAAGCTGCCAGGTGCTGCAGTGGTTAGCACTGCAGCACCTTGGCATGAATGTCCCTGGTTTGAATCTCTATCAGAAAAAGTATTTCTGTTTGGAAGCTGTATGCTCCCCAATATTGTCTCCAGGTTATCCAAAGTAAATCAACATTCATGGGTTTGACTGATTGTTTGTCTCCATATACACTCACCCGACATTTTATTGGGTGCACATGATCCATTGCTTAAGTTCATCACATGGCAGTAACTTCATTTGTTTACCCATGCATATGTTGTCAAGACGACCTGCTAAAGTTCAAACTGAGCATCAGATTAGGGAAGAAAAGGGATTTAAGTGACTTTGAACATGACATGGCTGTTGGTGCCAGAAATCGCTGATCTGAGTTTGTTAGAAATTTCTTATACTGAGATTTTTATGTCAAACAATTTCTAGGGTTTACAGAGAATTATCCAAAATAGAGAAAATATCCTTTGAGCAACAGTTCTCCAGGTGATAGTGTCTAGCTGATAATAACAGAGGCTCGAGGAGAATGGACAGAGTGATTGGAGATGACAGAAAGATGACAGTAACTCAAACAATCACTTGTTATGACCAAGGTATGCTGAAGACCATTTAAGAACATGCAATACTTGATGTAACAGTGTTAAGGATTTTGACTTGGTACACTTTGGGCCCTTAGTCCCAATTGCACATGATGTAAGCTCCACCGCCTACCCCAGTATCATTACTGACAATGTCCATCCCTTTATAACATCAGATTACTCATCCTCTGATGGTTTTCTTCCAGTAAGATGACATGCAATGTCACAGAGCTCAGATCATCTAAAGCTGGTTTCTTGAACATAGCTTTGAGTTCACTGTGCTCCAGTAGCCTCCATAGTCAGCAGATCTTGATCCAATAGAGCTCCTTTGAGATGTGATGGAACAGGAAATGTGCATTAAGATGTGTGGCCTTCAAATCTGCAGGAATTGTGTGATGCTTTCATGTCAATACGGATCAAGATCTCTGAAGTATGTTTGTAGAACCTTGTTGATTTAGGCCATGAAACAATAGGGCAGTTCTTAAGGCAAAATAATAGAAATTTGTACTTAAAAATGCGGGAAGTGAGTGTATGTCAGCTCTGTTACCGACTGATAAGCTACAGAATGTTGACTTAAGGTGTGCTTGAAAATAATTTCTATGTAAAAAGATTCCGAGGGGAAGTCTAATTATATTAATGGCAGATGGTTCAGAAAAATGTGGTTAATTCAGATATGTTCTTTTTACCAGTCTTAGAAGTACTGTAACAGTGCATCCCTTTATTTACAAAGATTAAAAGTCAACTTTGTTTTGGGGCCATTGTGTTCACTTTAAGGTCCATAAACCCATAAGCTGCAGAATTGAGTACATTTATGAGTGAGCTCACCAAGAATCATGATTAATAAATAAATGAAACACTGGCACTTCATGTCAGCATACAGTTGAAAATAGGATTGCCTTGAAGTAGAAATTGAAAACAAAATTTGGTTGAAAAAACAGAACAAGAAGTGAGCAGAGCCCGCCAAAAAAGAAAAAACCTTCAGGTTTATGCTGCCATCTAGAGTTCACTTGAAAAGCTACATCAAATGTGTGTTTTTTTGTTTGTTTTTTACTGTACTTGTAAATTTAAAGTACACTCTGTCAGCAGCAAGTACAAGATTTCTTACCTCTATTAAAGAGGACAAGCACAGAAAATCCTGATGAGGGTGTGGGCAAAGACCTGCAGCAAAGTGCAACAACTTAAAACCCCACCAAGGCGCTCTGGCTTAAGGTCTAAAGTCTCTGTACATCAAGGAGGCTACAACTACCTGACCATCCAATGCCCAGATGATAAAGCAGAGATAAAAAAAATCTCTGAATTCTTCATTCTTATTCATTTAATTTAACCTCCTATTCTCCTCAAATATTATTAACACATTTTACCCTTGGGGTCAATCTGACCCCAGGGATATTTGTCTCCAGAAAATGATTTAAAGAAAATTGTTGACCAAGTTTTTGTATCAGGAACTTTATTTGTTGAATACATAAATAACCCCTTGATAATGAAACCTTGACCTGTCCTCTAGCGCCACCATCAGGCCAAACTTTTCAATCAGAAATAATTTATCTTAAAAAGTTTTCATCCAAATCCTCTCAAATTTACTGACAACATTGATGACCACAAGAGTATGAACCCTATCGGTTTTGGTGATGATATGACCTTTCCTGCAGCGCCACCATCAGGTCAAACTTTCACTTTTAGAGTTAGTGTATCTTCCAAACCTTTCATCGAAATCTTTTCTAATTGGGGTTCACATTCATGACTCTCACAGAATGAACCATATTGATTGATGTTGGTAACCCCCCCCCCGTTTCCTCTCGTAAAAATATTTATTTACTTATTTTTATCTACTTTTTGTTTCACATATTTGTGGTCACTATAAAGTCTCACTCACCCCTCCTCTTTTGCTATCAGGGCTTGGGACCGGCAGTGGCAGAGTTAAGGAGGTTTTTTTTTTCTTTTTTTAATAATTAAAAAAAAAAAAAAATCTTTGTTTTATTTTTATGATATTTTTATTTGTTTCTTTTTTTGTCTCTTTTTTGTGTGTTTCAGGGGGTTTACATTTTTGATGTACAATTCACCCATTTGTGAAACAGAAAATCATAATGAGAACATCAGTCAGATAGTCAGAACATGGAGCAGTTCTTTATGGCAACAGTCAAGTTTGTAGTCAGCACTACTTTACACATGTGCAGAGAGTGTGTGCATGCTCCTTGCATGCTCTTTGCGGACTCCCCCCATGTCCCCCCTCCCCATGTCTTGTATTAACTCAAAACTATCAACTCTGCACCTACAGGTGTGGGAATGTTAGGTCACACATGGGTCATTCACAGACAGTCAAATTTTACACAGCTAAAACAGCTTGGGGTCAAATTGACCCCACAGGAACACAGATGCGTGCAATATGTGTACAGCACAATTAAAAAATATCATCATAATAATTTTAAGCCAAATCAATAGTACCCATCAAATTAGGAAAAGTAATGAAATATGAAGCCAAAAAAAAAAAAGTCAACTATTATTTTTTGAATGATAAACATTGAATGGGGTCTAATTGACCCCAAGGATAATAGGAGGGTTAAGGGTGTTTTGTGAGTTCAAAAACAGATTTATGGTTATATACTCAAAGGATAAGAGACTGGTGATCGGTAAGAGCCTCAGAAACTGTTTTCAAGCAGCGAAAAACTGATCCAACCCAAAAAAATTGTTAGCAATAAATCACATCTTAAAACACACTTTTTTTAGACTTGCTTTTACATAATCCTTTTTTTTACTTATGCTTTACTATTTTAAGTTCTACTGTTCTTAACCTCCTCACGGTTTCTCATTGTTTTACTCCTGTTTTTACTATATTTTCTTGTTTCAATATATTCAGTCTTTATTATCTTTATTTTTATTTCATTTTATTTTTTGTATTATAAGTATTTTTTTTCTGTTTTACCCGTCCTCTATATGCCCATTTCTTTTTATATCTTCCTGATATGATGTTGTCAACCTTCAACAGTCTTAAATTTATCTATGTATCTGTAAATCTATTATCTATCTACTGTCTTGTCATCTCCTTGTCATTATGCATTACACCAGCTGTTTCAATCCTACCAGTCCATTTTATTTTATTTCATTTATGTTGCTTTAGTTAAAATGACCCTCTGTGCCTTTCTCCTCTGACTCTCATGGTCTCTGATGAACTGATGGTGGATTTTATTCTGCCTTTTTCTGCATTTGTTTTGTCTGTTAAAGCACTTTCTAAACTTCTGTTTGTAAAGATGCTAGATAAATAAAGTTATTATTATATTATCAGGCCCGGATATTCCACTGCTGTATGCTTGAATGTGTTTTTGACATGGTAAAATACAACGTAGATATTGACTAAAACAGAAAGTTAAATAGAGACACACATAATAAACAAATGTTCTGTGAAATGCTGTTTTGAGCTGGATTGCACACGGTCAAAAACCTTGTCTTGATCTATTGTTCTGATCAAAGTGCATTGGAGAAGTTTTACATAGACAACAGTGTTAAAAACCAGATAAAGGTTATGTTTGAAATGTCATCTACAGAAAAATTGCTAGTTCACTTGTTTAATCCCAAATTTTCTCCTGCAAAACAAGTATATGCATTTCATTCCTTAGACCCCCTTGTACATAATGCAGTGTGTGATTTTTACATTTTAGATTGGCGTTTGTTTTTGAAAATATAGATCTTATTCTCAGCAACAATTATTGTCAGTGGGAAACAGCATATTCAAAATCTACACAATATGTTCAATTTGACCGGTTTACACATTAATAATCAGGATATAACTAACAAGTGCAAAATATTATAACCAGGAATGGTTACAGTTGTTTTCAAAATTGTATTGGATACATAAAGCTACAATGGCAATGCATAAAGGAACCAACAATGACAACAAATTACTGTATTTCACAGTCTTATAAATGGTTAAATAGCTGTGGAGCTAAAAGGGATTGAACTTACAAAATGAGACCTGAAAATAATTTACAAGATTCATATAAATTCACATTGTGGCAGTAGCTTAGACTGAAGTAACATTTACTGGCCTGTAACATCATGGCCATAAGATGAGTGTCCAGTATTAATCAACGAAAGCATAAACACCTTGCTGGTATTTGCTGTACCTTAAAAACTATGCAAATGGTAAAACAGTACACACAGTGCATGCTCAAGGGCGCCATTAGCGACAACATTTCAAATATCTTTACATAACACTGACTATGTTTTATGCTAGTGGCAACATGTTTTCATGCTTGTATTTACTCTTCTTAAGATCAAAAGATGCATGAAGGCACAAAGTCCTCATTATATATCAGTAGTAGACCCTTTTAAAGAAGCATGCTGAAAATATTTTAGTTATATCTGTACATTAAGGTATTTGACTTACTTTTTCTTGTAAAACTTTGAGGCTGACAACTCCTTCTAGAGGAGCAGGTCAGAAATAGAGAGAATTGGACTTGTGACCATTCACACTAGTAACATGATATGGAAGAATTTATAGGAAACAATGTATTCTTTCATTTTAAAACCTTAATTAGCTACCCAAAGTCAAAACAGCCTCTCAAGATTCCAGAAGTTAAAAAAGTGTGGCAACTATTGTATTTTTTGCATTTGAGTACTCTGAAACCTGCTGTCAAAACATTTCTAAATGATTTAACTTAAAGGGGCGGTTTTTGAAGTGATGTTGTATGAAGTCCATGGCAATAGTTAACATTGTCAACACAGATCCTTCAGTCAGCTCTACCTCTCGAGGAAATGAAACTGACAAAGACGCTACATTGCTGCAGATTGGACCAAGAATGTTTCACATTTTGTTGTATTTACATGAAAAAAAACTTAAAATACAGCATTGGGGTAATTTCATACAATACTGAACACATTTACAATGCTCAACTTTCTTCTTTTGTTTATTTTGGTACTACATCAGCACACGGCACACCCTGCATGCTCTTCCACCCAGAGAGAAGCAGTACCAAAACAAAGGGGCATGAGAGTGGAAAAGGTTGTGTGTAAGTGTCCAGTGCAGTCTGGAATCACCCCAATGCTGTTTTGTTGGTTTGTTTTCACCTAAATTCACAAAATTCCGAGGAGCAACAGACCCCAACTGCAACAGTGAAAAGCTAAATTCCTGTGCTAATTCTTTCATACAGAGGTAATGCTGGCAAGTAATACTATGGACAATACATTTGACATTAGCATCACACAACCGTCAACTAAAAAATGCTAAAAGGAAATGAGAGAATAAAGTATTTATATTGCACCTTGAAAGAACAAATGACACAAAGTGCTTCACAAAAACTAAAAATAGCCTACGAATAAAACACACAGCCACAGACACTACAGGTCAGCAACATAAAAACAGACAGGGTAAACAAAGGTAAGTCTAACTAGATGAGTCTTCCTGAAAAATGTCCACAGTCTCGTACGAGACGGTGAAAATGAAAAGTCTCCTTCTGTTTCAAGTCAAGAGGGACAACCAGCAGACACCACAAGAGTCCAGCTATTGCAAACGCTCCTGAATGACCATTAAAAGCTCAAGCACAAGAATCTGAACCTTTAATTGAGTCATGAATTTAATTGTAAACTGACGCAAGGACATAAGAATAGGCTATTTACGGCCTAAATCATTTTCAGTGTATGGAGTTCGTCTGTGGAATGGATTAGACATAGAAATGAAAGAATGTCAAATACATGGTAAGTTAAAAGCTTAAACAAAAGATGATTGTAAAGTACAGAACTGTGGTGTGAGCATAAAATGTGTCACAGATTTTAGATACATTTGAGTTTATTATTGTTTCATAACAATCTAAAGGAAGCTGAGTAAATTATGAATTTGAAAAGGGTAGGTAAAGTAAGCTAAGGCTTCAGCCTACACCTTTTTTGATCTTGTTTTGTCATTTTGTCATTATTTTGTTGATTGTTATGGGTTATGCGGGAAAAGCACTAACTTAGCACTTGTTTGCTTTGCAATTTCTCATTTTAATGTTTGTAAGTGATATTTCATGTTTAAAGTGACTGAAATAAACTAAACTAAAGTAAACTAAAAAGACTCATTATGGACAATAAGAGAGGTGATTATCCTTTGGTCCTGTCTCTCATTATTACATAATATTTAAAAATCTCGACACATAAGAACTACTTCTGATTTGAAATAAAAATGCTGTTGTCTAATATTAGAGGCCGTAAAGTTATTAAGAACAAAAAAAATCAATTAAATACAGATACTGCAAAAGCATATAATTACAGGAGATGTCCTTGGCTCATGTTTTAAATTTATTTATTTTTTTTAATTTTACTTGCTATTTCTTTGTTTATCTTCTGTGAATCTATACTATTGATTACATGCACTCACGCCTTGCTTTAATCAGTATTTTAAAAGACATACCATTTTGTTTGTATGCAGTTTTGGTTAATGAAACGTTTAAAAAAACCCTCTAAACTTTCACATCGTTCCGAGTATCCGAACCTCTCTTGAGGGCGGGATACACGCAGCTAAAGGACCTTCGTACGAGCGGGAGAGCCTATTTAATAAATCGAGCGCACCTACTCGGAGCTCTGCCTCGCCGCTCTTCATGTGATCATCCGGGTACTTCAGAGTGTACACATAACCTAATTCTGCCGCTCCGATTCGCTGCTTGTAAAAGGCATTATTTAGACGCTTGTTCCGATCTTCTTTCCACACCGACGTATTATGGGAGAAGATATAGAGAAAATAATATGACTATTGACATTTGGAGTGTTTTTAAACGTTGTAAGACTGTGTTTGAGCTAAAGGGAAAATGCACATTGCGGAAACGTGACAGGGAAACACTTGTATAAGGGCTGGGTTTGACCAATCAGCGGGCGCCATTTTTGTCCTGCGTAGCTCTGTGGGTGGAGATGTTAGTACACAGTGGACGACATGCTTGGCGGACGAGTTTACTAGACAGTAACACACAGTTTGTGGACATTATTTGATCATTTTTTGGATTATCCTGCCGTGGATTATCGCTTCTCGTTGGAAAAACCCGGATATATTTGTTCGTTTGAACCTTAAATGAAGCTAAAGTAAGTCTTGCATGGGCTGTAGCCAATCTTGTAAGATAGTCTAACGTTTCTCGATAAACGTTAAATTTATACGTTAGCTTCAAGTGTGCTTCGTGGGCTCATTTATTTCATATTTCATTTGATATAACATCTTTACTGCCAAGTCAAAAGACAGTTTTCCTGTGTTCCTTCGTGGTCACCTGCTTTTACACATGCTGCCCCAGTTGCTCAGGAGACCCAACTCTGTGGATGACTTCATGGAGCAAGGTTAAGGTTAAAACACCATAAACTCGTCAGTTAAAGCTACAACCAGAAGCCAACGCGACATTGACTGCTTTCGAGGACAGATTATAGTTATTTTGGGGGCACCCCTTTTTCCATTGCACCTGGGATAAATAAAGGCAGCAGGTGACATGGTTGTCAACACCATCCACTGGTTCAGGAAGGGACTGCGGCTGCATGACAACCCGTCTCTGAGGGACTCCATCCGGGGAGCGGACACCCTGCGGTGCATCTATATCCTAGACCCCTGGTTTGCAGGGTCCTCCAATGTGGGCATCAACAGGTGGAGGTGAGTAGGGGGTGTGTGGGCTAGTTTATCGGTGGATAAGGGGGAAAGATAATGTTTGTGGAGATGGTTTCTGTGCCACATGGGTGAATGTAGTCCCATCTAAGTGGGCTGTAGATCTCTGAAATGTTAAAGGTGTGGTCCAGTTTTTTTTTAGGTGTTTTGTATGGTGTTCACGCCGATGGTAATTTCATTAGCCACGGTGATACTTGTGAGCCCTGTCCTAAAAAAGGAGGGAACCTTTTTTTTTAGCTCACAGTATGTATTGTGGTAGATGGGGCCAAGAGCTTCCTGTAATTTGTGTTTTTTATTACAGAAATTTAAAATGAACAGGCTTCTATGGAATGGTGTAAGTCAGAAATCCTATGGGATATTTAATTGTGTTTTGCATCAATGGTGGCAATAAGGTCTGTAGCAAACAAAAACACAGAGACCCCTTCAGGTGGGCTCATAGATTTAAAGGGATAGTCTATTTCTGAAGAGTTGTCATATGTCACCCATGTCAGTATAAAATTCATTAGCCACAGTGTCTCTGGTCAGCTCTGTCCCAGTAAGGAGGATATTAACTCTAAAGCTCATCTGCTGAATTTGTTGCTGTAGATGGGGCCAGCTGCTTCTAATTTTTTAAAATCAATTATAATGTTTTATAATGAAAACAAGCCTCTATGTGACATTTTTAGGCCACAATTCAGGTATTTATCCAAATCAGGTATTGTAAATCCAATATACTTTTAGCCTTGAGAACTAGAAGTGTTAAATGCTAACTGGCTTAGGTGTTTTTGGACTAATTCCCACACCACCCTGTAACTGTATCATAGTGTATTTACACCGTGGACACATTTTTATTGCTGTATTTTTCAATTGGCAAGCCATTTGTTTTTGGTATCACTTTACCACTTTGCTTTTAGGGAAGGGAAATCAAAAAACAATTCCACATGAAAAATCAATTACAATTCCCTCAAGGAATCAATATCAGTAGTTTTTGTGCTTGACAACTTCTTTATCAGTTTATTCCACTTTTTATGCATGATTTGCAAATTTAGGCCATTGTGCTCTAATCAGAAGCAGTCAGCACAAATGAAAACAAAGAGCTCAAAGATGTGGCAGCCAGTAATCAGACTTGTGCTTCACTGTCCCAGCTGGGATTGGGTTTAAAACTGAGAAAACTTTGGACTAGTCACCTGCCAATCACAGAGCCAACATATGGGGCAGGCAACCTTTCATGCTTAAAGGCAATGTAGACAACAAATGGAAAAACATGCAACCTCTTCATAGAAAGGCCCAACCAACTCCAGGAGTTGAACCAGCAACCTTCTTGCTGTGAGGCATGAGCAATCAGCCTCCCAGACCTCCCAGACCAGGAGGTATGCCTAAACTGATAAAAAAAGTATAAGTATTTTGTTTTGTGGACACTCAAATTTACTGCATCTTTGCTAACATTATATTATTTTTTTATTTCTGAGTGTTGTTTAATTAACTGTGCACAAATATGTTACTGTTCTATTATCCCTGTGCTTTATTAGTGATTTTAATCACCACTGAGTGACATCTAACCCTGCTGTCAGAAATGTTCTCAAGCCGAGATGACACTGGCTACCAGTTTGTTACATGTTCAATGTTTTTAGAACGTTGTTAAGGAAGTATGTGGTCGGGCAGCACAGTTTTTCTAAACTGTGTTATGATTTTTCCCCACTGACAATTACGGTTATTGTTAACTCCCACAAAACTTATTTTTGATGTTTCTGATGAGATTTCAGTGGCAGAGGCCAGAGTCATGTGGCCTGGTGGTCATCACAGCTTGTTAACGTAATATCTCAAGAATGCTTTCAGGGGATTTTCTTGAAACTTTGCTCACATGTCCTCTCTGACATATGGATAACTAATTTGATTTTGGGGAACATCAGACAAAGGTCAAGACCATTGTCAAGGGTCATCTCTGTGCATAACTTGCTTGTGAATGCTATATCTCAAGAATGCGGCCTGGAATTTTCTCCATATTTTGCACTAATGTCCTGTTTGTAAAGATCAAACTGATGCAGTTTTGAAGGTCAGATGTCAGCGAATTTGTGTCCCATGCTCAAAACACTTCCATTTAAAAGTAAAAAATCACTGCAAAGAACTTACATATGGACATTTGCTTGAAAGTTTCACTCTTTTCGTTTTAAACTGATGTTTATTCATTATCCCCGAAAAATACTTTGTACTATTATTACAGATACACTCATATCCCTAAGAAAGAGGAATGAAAAGCATTTTAAACAACATGAGGGCAAGAAAATATTCGATCGTCTTCAAAAGTTCAGGTTTGGTCTGTGTGTTTGTAAAGAGCTCACCAGAAGGGGGCGCTCCATGTTTACTATTTCAGTGGTTCCTTCTGCGTTGGTTGTTTGTTGAGTAAAGTAGTTAAGATTCAAAATGGTGTATATATTTCAGCAACAAGAATCAAAATGACAGTGTGATACTTTCTCTGTAATATTTTTTTATATTAATGACAGTGGCCATATCTCCAGTCTTCGGTTAAATGCTGGTAACAGCTTTCTTTCTTTCTCTCCTTAAGAAATTAATTCATACACTTTTGAACTTAGGGCTCCAGCTTCACAATTCTTCCAAAATGGCCATAAATAACTGTTCTATTTAAGGAATGATCTGGTTTTATAAATGCCGCTTTTTGACTTTGATGCATTTTAACATGGTAAAGCCCTGACTCCAGCATAAGAGAAATATTTGGACATTTAATCAGCTTAATGTCTAAGCCCAACCAGCAGACTCCACACATGAGGTCTCATGTTCTGCTTTTGATCTGTTTCCTCCTTTGTCTTTGTTAAATTTTGTTTGCTTCATTCTTGTGATTGCAAAGCACTTTGATACACTGCTGTAATGAATATAATTTCCACATTTGTTCTTGCTTAAAGGCATGCTTGTTCTATTTGCATGTTCCTCCTGTGACACTAACGCACACATGAATCTTTGTACTGCTGCAGCTCTTCTCTTATATCATCAGAGCTGTCTAACCTTGCAGCTGTGCTTTCACTAAATTGATAAAATAGCATCCAATATGATATGACACTGTGGAAACTGGCATGACATGATCAACTTAATTCCCTTGCTGCACAAACTCCGCCCCCTTTACTGTATGATCAGTCAAAGAGAACATACAATAGCTATTAAAAACAGAGAAGCACTCCTCATCAGGAAATACATCCATCTATATCCCCCGTAGGTTGTGACCTCTCCAGGTGATGCCAGACATTATAAAGGAAGAGGTGAAGTTAGGAATGGGAATCAGAAAAACAGTTTCAGTTGAATATTGATAGCAGTTCCCTCAATGAATCAATATGAATAATCTTTCTGCTGGTCAGTTCCCTTATGAATCCTTCCAGTTTGTTCTGCATGTTTTTCAAATCAAGGATGTCACACATATCAGTGGCAGTCAGCAGAAATGACCACAAAGAAAAATATCATGGCAGACAGGGTGCAGAAGTGATCACAACTGTGCCTTAATTTTCTACATTTAATGCACAACTTTCAGTAAATGGCAAAAACTTGAAGAAGCAAAAATCTATTCAGCACATTTATCTCAGTTTTGTTGCATATAATTCACCTTCAGAGGACACTGCTGCAATGGGGACCCCAACAAACCTTAAAAGAGTTAAATTTGATACTTTATGAGCAATACAACCAGCATCCCTCCATTTTCTTGAATAACTTATATAATTTTGCCATAGAATCACTCATTACTTCAATACTATAAGTCTTTATTTTATTGTTAATCATAATTACATCATGCTACAGGTTAATATAAAGTGGCTTGCAAAGTGTCTTTTTGATTTTTTAACCTATCAGCCACTGTGGCAGGTTGACAAAAAGTGATTTCTAACTGTGTGGCAGAATATTGTATTTCTGATATGAGACTGATTGAACAAAATTGAAACAATTCTGACGCCTGTTTGATGCCACAGCGACAAATAGAAAGCCCCAGGCAGTCATTTATAGATTATTTACACTTTTGGAGCACACAGTGATTTCAAGGCAGTTTGTTCAATTCAGTTTACCATGGTGTTCTGCCAGAGGCTTCATCAGCTGCATACAGCGAGCTCATTGATTGTTCTGTGTGCTGTTTTTCAGGTTTTTGTTGCAGTGTTTGGAGGACTTGGACGCCAGCCTGCGCAAACTCAACTCCCGTCTGTTTGTCATCAGAGGACAGCCCACAGACGTCTTCCCTCGTCTGTTTAAGGTTTGATTGTGAATGCAGTTTGATATCTAAATTTGAAGCAGAGTGAAATGTGAAACATAGCTAAATGTATTTGCACATATTTCAAAGAAAAGTAAATGGACACAGAATATAAGATAAAGTCATGTGGGTGAAGAAGAAACTCAAAGTGGGCTTGTTTATGCCACCTTAAGACATGAAAACAGATTGAATAACAGTAAAAAACACAAAATCTAAGTCATTAAAGAAGAATATCAAGGAGTTAAAGTATTAAGCTATCATTAATGATCAGCATTCATGACTTATTTATATTTATTTAAGTTTGTACTGTATTAAAACTGTCTACCTCATGAAGAAATGTCATCTCAATCAGACTTCAAAAGGGCATTTTGCTTGGTGACAAATAATGTATATCTAGACTTCTCAAACTAATGTAGCAAGTGATGACTGACTTGACATTTTTCTGAGCAAGACTTAGACAAATGAGTTTGGATGTGATTTTTCTTTAATTATTAACTCTATCTGAGTTTATCATTTTAAAGTTGCATGTTTTAATCTCCTACAATGCATGGCTTTATGGATTATGTATGTTTTATCAATCTTGAAAGTATGACAATATAAGGGGGGGTCTTGATAAGCTTTGCTTCCTTCAGCCCCTTTTCGAACTTGCACTTTTTCACAGTTGTGCCATTTTCTCTGTCTTTTACATTATGTTTGTTCCTATTTGAGCTTGTTTGAGGAAAATAGAAATCGATCAAATCTTTTTTTTATAGACTTAATATGCCGATCTTATTGGCACTACAAGCAATCTAATACAGGTATTTTACCACAAATTAAAAATCTGCATTTTTTTTTTTTAAATTTAGGAGTGGAAGATCACGCGTTTATCTTATGAATATGACTCTGAGCCATTTGGGAAGGAGCGTGACGCAGCCATCAAGAAACTCGCCAGCGAGTCACGGGTGGAGGTCATAGTGAGGATTTCGCACACACTCTACGATCTGGCCAAGTGAGTCATAACACTGCTCTAGTTTCAACATCTTTAAAACACAGTTTACTGTCAGTTTCTGCACCCTCCTCGCTTCAGCATCAGAATTAAGCCCTGTCTTATTTCTCTGTTTCAAAGGATCATTGAATGTAACGATGGTCAGCCTCCTCTCACGTACAAGCGCTTTCAGGCTTTAATCAATCAGATGGACGCCGTGGAGCTTCCCGCAGAGACGATCACTCTGGAGGTGATCAACAACTGCGTCACACCCATCCGGGATGACCACGATGAAAAGTTTGGGGTGCCGACCCTGGAGGAGTTGGGTGAGTTAACTGTAAATTCTTAGGCCGAACATGTCTGAGTATTAGATTATTTTTTAAATTCATACTCGTATGTTTTCATCGAAGGTTTTGAGACAGAGGGTCTGAGCACAGCAGTGTGGCCAGGAGGAGAAACAGAAGCTCTCATCAGACTGGAGAGACACCTGGAGAGGAAGGTAACAGGATCAAACGGGTCAAACTGATGTTTTCTGTGGGTGACCCTAACATGAACAATATTATAATCAAATTATGCGAAAGAAATTGATACAGATGAAACACAAGCAATGATCAATTAAAGTTCATAAAAAGCGTGGTCTTTTTTCTATGCTCTGATGTTCCTTTTTCAGTGTACAGAACAACTGAATTGTGTTGATAATTTAATGAAAGGCTTGTCCAAGTGTGAACTTACATTATTTAACTCTCAGTATATCTGTCTTTATTCTTCAACTTTGAATACACAGCAGCATTTATCTATGTTCTCTTTGAATGACTGCTGTGTGAATGAATAACTATAGAATGGACTGACAGTTAAGGATGGATGAAGCTGTAGTTCCTTGAGCAGCCACTTGAGGCATGCTGCAGGAGCCCTTGAGGTTACATTGTTGTAACTGAAGAAGGGATGTTTTTACAACCTACATAAACATATAAACACCCTGATGGGAAAAAAATGTCAGTCTAAAACAATAATACATCTAAGTGCTCTCACTATGCAAGGGTAATTCAACCATTTTTAAATTTGTTGAGGATTTCTAGTTTTAGAAATTAGGGACATGATTGACAGGGCTACTCATCCACACAGGTTAGATGGCCGTTAATTCCACAGTAATATGGCCTCTTCATCTGTGGGTAGGTTGAGCCAAAGTTTGATTGAGATGGTACACACAGTATGGCAGATTCCACTGAGATTTAACAACAGCTTTTTTAAGCCATGATTGACCCTCAGCCCCCCCAGACACTGTGTGGCTGTCTATGAAAGATCAGAATAACTTCAAGCTGACTTTTGAGTCCGTGGTATGACTCAGAAACAAGGTCAGTAATGATCTGATTTATGTGCTAGTACAGCGGAGGGAGTAGCTATCGGTCCAGCTGCATCATCTTCCACCCTGACAGCTGCCTGCCAACATCCAACCAATTACCAGCCAACTCCCAGCCACTGGAAGCCCCCATCTCTCTAAGGTTGTGCCTAAATACCATTGACAACATGTCCATTCATGCATTTGCAGGGTGTCTCCATGAGATGCTGCTTCCCTTACAAGCTGACATAGCCTCAAACTAAATCACCTGCCGGATCAAATGAGAGCACTGACACTACAGATTCACCCAAACATGGCCTAGAATTTACAGTACGTGACTGTCAGGGTGGGCAGTGCCTGTGAAAGACCTACCAGAGAAAGTGGGGAGGGTTAAGGGGCTGCTTCTGTACCATACACTTACCATGCTCTTGTCTCATGTGGCCTTGGTTCAGTTCTGACCTGAGGCCGAGCTGCCAAACTCCTACATTCCACAGATACTGCACCCTAAGTAAAAAGAAAGTGATCTGCCACCAGGCATTTGTCTTGCTGTAACACACTCCACCTTACACCCTAAAGTGTTTTAGTTAAAATGGACTCATGATCTCTTTCAGGCCTGGGTGGCAAACTTTGAGCGTCCTCGCATGAACGCAAACTCTCTGCTGGCCAGTCCCACTGGCCTCAGCCCTTACCTGCGCTTTGGGTGCCTCTCCTGTCGACTCTTCTACTACAAACTTACTGACCTGTACAGAAAGGTACGTACAAGGAACCCAGACTACACAGAAAGGTATGAGCAGTGATAAAGCACTTAGAAGAGTCTAATCCATTGGGTTGTGATTTTTAGGGGTGACACATCTTCATTTGATCATTTTTTTAACATTATACTGATTTTTATTTTCATTTGTCACAGAGTGTAACCATTTCATTTACTGATTTAACATCATTAAACAAAGGTATAAACAAATTCAAGAACAGGAAAAGGGAGAAAGTAAAAGAAAAAGAAAAACTTACATCTACATTAATAACACCCAAAGTGTAGTGTTGTTGCAGACTTGTAGACCTTCCCAATATCAAAACAAATTCATACAATTTTTCTTTCTGTTTCCTGTGTTTTTTCTATAAGTCCATGTTAAAGATAGGTAGCATGAGTTAATTTGGCCTCTGGTGTTGAGGTAAAAAGAGTTGGAAATAAAGTAGCTAAACAAATACATGAAAACAGCCCCTTCGTATATGTATACTCAGTCTACATACATTAAACATATCCAGATTTTTGTTCATATATAGCGTCTTCAATAGCGTTATAATGTAAGAACCCGAAATTTGTACTCTATTAATTTACAGTTATTTTTGTGTGAGTTCTTCCCTTCTCTGTCTCCGCTGCTGTTTGTTTTGTCTTGAGTATGTGTTTGACTCCTAATTATTGTCCAATATCATGAAGTAAAATGTAATAAACTGCCTCGAACAAATGTGTTTACTTATTCAAAGATGTTCTGTTTTAGATCTCTGTGCATTTATTAATATATTGGCAGCAGAAACCATGTAAGTGTGCCATATAAGCACAACAGCTAAAAGTCTCTTTAGCCTCAGGACCCACTAACAACACCCGTATTAAAATGTGGGACCAAACTGTTCATGATGAATCATTTTTCTTCTTCTTTATGTTTTCATCTCCTCTGACAGAGCTGGTAAAGCCAGATAACTGAGAATGATTCAGTATGTTGAACTCTCTTCACTGAACAGGCCTCTGAGCTAATGACTGAAGTTCATATGTAACTTATTTTCTGTCTGTGTTTCTTCACTCTGTGTTATCAGGTGAAGAAGAACAGCTCCCCCCCTCTCTCCCTGTACGGTCAGCTGCTGTGGAGAGAGTTTTTCTACACGACCGCCACCAACAACCCCTGCTTCGACAAGATGGAGGGAAACCCCATGTGTGTGCAGATTCCCTGGGACAGAAACCCCGAGGCCCTTGCCAAATGGGCAGAGGGTCTGACTGGCTTTCCCTGGATAGACGCCATCATGACCCAGCTGAGGCAGGAGGGCTGGATCCATCACTTGGCGAGACACGCCGTGGCCTGCTTCCTGACCAGAGGAGACCTGTGGATCAGCTGGGAGGAGGGCATGAAGGTAAAGCCAGAGATGATCCTTTTTTATTTTATTTTATTTTATTTTTTTAAATTAATGTTGACTTTATGATCAACACGTGTTGGGACACATACAGTAGATAGTTGTTAAAAATGAAAAACAGGCACATGTCTTAATTTTAATGTGTGTATCACACATGCAGAACATTACAAAATGTCTCATTAATCCAGCTCATCCTGTTTTTTTGCTCTTTCTCCTTTTGAAATAAAAAGTAGAAATTAACCATCAAGCCACAAATAAAGTTGATCATTTGATTTAGAGTTTCATGGTTAGGCATCTTGGAGGCTCAGCAGATAACTCAGTCTATCATAGCAGATAAATTTATCCAGGAATAGGTGTTCATTTTTCAGAGATTCTTGTGAAGCCAGCAGTGAGCGATTAACAACCTAGAAGCCAGACTCCCTGAAAAAACACTGTTAATGCTTTCTTAATAACTTTCTGAAGTTGCACCCATCCACCAGTTGAGTCTCAGTTCAACAGCAGACTAAGTTTAAACAGGCTTTACTCTGGTTTGTTTCAGAACGATTTTCTTCTGATTCCATCACATCGATAGATAGTTAGCTTCCAATTTGTAACTATCCCACATTAAAGTTGTTCTTTCACAGGTCGAGTTGTATGCTGACCTTTAAGGGGGAGAATGCTGTGCAGTCAGCGAGCCTGTCTTCAGCTCACGGCTGGTGTGGGAATGAATGCTGTGAATCTGTTAAACTCCTTATATCTGGATGCAAATAGTTTGCAGAGCTGAAGATGAGGGGCCGAAGCCATCTTCCTATTGAAAGTTGTTACTCTTACAAACTAATATCTTGAGGTGTAAAAGTTACATACTGTTACTTAAAGTTGGCTGAAATATCAACATCACAATGCACATTTGTAAAAACAACAGTTCAGAAGAGAAAGACTTTTAATCTGCTGGATTTTAAGCTGAGGTTGTTTTTGATGTATCTCAGAAAGTTGAGTATCCCGAAACTCTGATTTGCTTTTGCCTCACAGTGTAAAATTTGTAGTTCAGACGAAAATGTTTGTTTTCTAAAGCTCTGCACATTGACGCTATCCACATCTGCTAACATGCAATTGGTCAATACAGCTCTGACTATAAACAGACTACAAACAGAAACCTGAACACTCCCCCGTGCTGCATTCATGAAAACTATTCAAGGGTGTGTGCTCGTTATACTAAGACCATAGAAATCAGGGATGTCCCAGACAGTCAGACTTTTGGCCCAAATCTTGATCCGATTTTTGAAATAATTAATATCTGCTGATTCTGAGTTCAAATCTGATACTGGTATTTACTTCCAAGACAAAACAGCTGCACACTTTATTTTTGTGTGTCTTTGTTAAACTAATTAAGTGAACAAAGTAAAAAGACGCCCTTATTTAATTGCCCTTTTACTAAGTCAAACTTGCATTGTTGTAAAATTCAGAGAGAGTAGCTGTTAGACTCTTATTTCTGTGTAAAGTATTTCACACCACTGACATGTATGGCACAGCTGAAGGCCAGAATAGTAAAACAGATCTGGATTGATGTCTAAATATGTTGTTTAAAAAAATAAATTTAAGGCTTTAGGCCTAGTGCCAAATGAAAAACGTGCTACAAATGAAAAGGTAAATGAAGCTTATCCTACACTGTTTCAAAATAATTCATCCATTTGTGTAAAAGATGGATTAGTACAGTGTAAAATCATTCATCGTGCACACTTCACAAAGGTCATGCTCTCCAAAATCTATCAGGATGTGGACCCAACTTGTGACAGGTGTTGTCAGGCTCCAGCAAGCCATGCGCATATGTTCTGGTCCTGTCCTGTTTTACATTCATACTGGAGAGAAATATTTGAAACTTTATCAAAGGTGACTCATAAATCAATAGAACCCAATGCTATGATTGCACTGTTTGGTGTAGGTCCACCCACAATTCAACCCTCCTCCTTAGAAGCTGCCCTTGTAGCCTTTGTTACTTTATTAGCGAGATGCGTGATTTTGTTGAAATGGAAATCACCAATTCCTCCTTCACACACATTATAGATAAATGAAGTTCTTAGTTTTGTGAAATTAGAAAAGATCAGATGTATTTTGAGGGGTTCTCTAAGGAAACTTTACAAAACATGGGTTCCCTTTCTTGCATTTGTTCGTGAGCTGGACTTCCAGTTATTCCTGAGTGACTCGATAGCTGTCTCAGTAGCACTATTTTTGACATGACAGATATCCGAACTGACCAGCAATAACTTATTTATTTATGATTATATTTATCTTTATTATTATTATTATTATTATTATCATTTCTTATTTTAGTTATTATTTGATTCACAATTATTACTGGTTTTATTTGAAGATTTATTTTTATTTTATCTTATTTTATTAATGTCTCCGTCTTAGATTTATTTCCTTGATTTGGAACTTTTGTCCCTTTCTTTTGGTCTTGTATTAACTTCGTCTTCTTCTGTATTGTTCATGAGAAAATGTTAATAAACAGGTTTGAAAAAAATGAATAAATAACAATAATTCAGACCATAAGCAAGGATAGCATTTGGAGGAACTGAGGAGAAAAAAACAGTTCAGTCAATAAACCTAGTTTGTCCAACATTAACCAACTCAAAAACTTAGAGTTCCAAAGAGTTTAGTAAAGAGTCCAAAAGGTTAATAAAATTCACTGTTCATAAAAAAATATAAATTCCAATGTAGGAACTAGTTCATTAAAAAAAAATTCTTAATGGCACAAAGCAGTTAATTGAATTCAATGTATCCAAATACACAGTACTTTAGTATCAAGATCTAAAATGTTCATTGTTCATTAATTCCAAAACTAACAGTCACAACATTTAACCCCCCAAAAAACATTATAAACTCAGTCCACTGTCCTTTTTGTACCCCCCCTCTAAAGAAACATCAAAGTGTTTATGGACAGTCCACATTTGTATGTGTGAGTGTGCGTGAGAGAGTGCTGATAACTTGCATTATCTGATAAAAAAGATTTGTCCAGGTTATTTGTTGGAGAGCAAAGTTCACTGGCAGTCTTGGAGAGCAGAGGCTTTAAGTGTCACTAAACACTGCAAGATTTCCACGACACTTTTCCACAGAAGATGAGCAAAACCTTCAGAGCAAAAAGGCAAAAAAAGTAGTCCGGCAAACCCGTAGTCATATCGATATCGAGATATCTGACATGAATATCGAGAAATGAAATTTTGTCCATATCGTTCAGCCCTACTCTCAGGTCCCAGGTGCTGCAGTCGGCTCTGTGCAGCATGGTGTAGGTTTTTTCTCCTGCCTGACACACACGTTAGCCACAGGGCTACATCACCCGCCCATTTTACTTGTTTCACTGGCAGATATTTTTTTATCATTACAAGCAATTCAATACCTTTTTTGCCTTTTATTCCTTGTAGTAAGATATTTCTCTGGACTTGAGTATGAATTAAAATAAGTGATTTAGATATTTTTGACCTGAAATTAAACAAACACACTTGCCAAGTAGAGTTTTTGCAGTCTTATCATTATGTAAAAACATGTGATGCCTAGCCCTCTCTACTCTTGCTACAGTTGTTATGTGGGATCAGATTTTCAAGGATCACACTTAACATCAACCACCAAAGCTTGAAAATAAAGAAACATTAAATGAAAACCATGAGAATGTTGCATTAAGCCTGTATGCTCCCTGCTCTGTGTTCAGGCGTTCGAGGAGCTGCTCATAGACGCAGACTGGAGTGTAAATGCCGGCAGCTGGATGTGGCTTTCCTGCAGCTCCTTCTTCCAGCAGTTTTTCCACTGTTACTGCCCAGTTGGATTTGGACGGCGTGCTGACCCAAATGGGGACTTCATACGGTCAGTGAATGTTTTTTATCTGCATTGTGTGAATAATCCAGAGCCTGCTTGTTCTCAGGCCGCTCTGCCCCGTCTGTGCTCCATGAGGCACAGAGCGCTCTCTTTGTATAATATCCTGACACATGAATTACCTATACCAGTCCTCACTCTTCTCTGTTTCTGCCTTCAGGCGTTATTTGCCTGTTTTAAGAGGCTTTCCAGCAAGATACATCTATGATCCATGGAACGCCCCAGAGGAAATGCAGAAGGCAGCAAAGTGCATCATTGGAGTCCATTACCCCAAACCCATGGTGAACCACGCCGAGGCCAGCCGCATCAACATCGAGAGGATGAAGCAGATTTATCAGCAACTGTCCTGCTACAGAGGGCTGGGTAAGAGCTCCACACCAAAAGCACACTCTCACAATGTTTGCCAAGAGGTGTTTGATTTGTCTGTCATCACCCACCCTGGATCACATGCTTGTTTCTGTCTCTTCACAGGTCTGCTGGCTACAGTTTCAGCCAACTCCAGCAGTGGTGCCAACAGCGGCAACACAAGAGGAGTCAGTGCAGGGAGCAGTCAGGCTCCTGGAGGGGCCTCTGAGACCCCTCCCAACCAGAAGGGAACTCTTAAGACAGGTACAGAAAGTCATAATGTTAAAAAATACTTCTGTGTGTTTAAACAGTTGCAGTTTGAATGATGAATGCAGATAAGATCCTGAGATGTCAGTTTGAAGTCTTCAAACACAGAGCTTGAGTAAATAACCATTTAGTTTGTTTACTGGGTGTACCTACAGCTGCATTCACACCGAACGCAACTTTGCAACCATAATCTCTTGCCCACTGGACAAGTCATGTGCCCAGAAATACCTCGTTTTGGTCACCATTGCCATCGCTGTCACTCAGTGACGTCATGTCTGCTCGACTTTCACAGATCATATCATATCATAGGCTGTATAAGCTGACTTTATTCCAACTGTATGTTTTTCACCCACCTACAAATCACAAAATACTGCAGCTTATGGACCTGCAGCAGCATCACCTGTGAGTTCTCTGCGGTCCGTCCAGGTGGAACTAATACACTCACTGACTGTTTCCCACACTGACATAGATAGTTACTCTGTGAACAGGTACACACCCATCCTCCATCACACACCTATACTATGCTGATGGGCTGTTGCTGCGCAGTCACACAAGGCATTGCCTGAAACGATCAACTTCTTCAACTTTGGGGACAGAGCGAATTCATGTATAGGAGGGGTAACCCTGCCCCATCGCGGCTTTACATTGACCGAACATGGAGAATGGTGCTTGGTGTGCTGCCTGGCTTAAGTTCTGCTTGGGCTGCAGAATTTCTCTTTTAATATTTGACTTTATATAAGAGCACAACTTTTGTGCTGATCACTTTATTTGATGTGTCTGTTATTAGTGGGGGCTGTAAAGAGGGGAAAATTGGAAAGATTTTGAGTGCCAATGACTGATCGGGACCCCTAAAAATATCATGATATCAGCAACAATTTGCAAAAGGCCCTCTAAGATTTCTTTACTTCCCCACCATGTCTGTCTTGTTTTCCATTGCGTAAACCAAGACTTATCTTTTGTGTCACTAAATAAAAAAAGAACTGATACTTATAGAAAAGAGGCCTTTTAGAACATTTATTAGAGGATATTAGTTTCATCTTTCCACTTTTTTAAAATCTGAATGTCTTTCATTGTCTGTCATTTTAAAAGAACAGGTTATACGGTAAGAAATATGCTTATTCTGCAAATTTTTAAAATCTATGACAGGGTTGAAAGTTAAGCAATTCCTGGTAGTTTATTATACTCTAAAATGAAATGTTAAATGCTCAAATGGTCCAGATGCCAGAAAGTTTCTTGTAGTGCTAATTTTGACCATTATTTTATCAAATAATCACCTAACTTGGAGCTGACAAGTAGCCTTATAAGCATGTTTTTGGTCGGTGGAGGAAACAAGAGTACCTGGGGAAATACCATGGAAACATGCCGACTCCACACACAGAGGAGTTGAACCAACAACCAACCACCCCCTTGTTTTATGGAACCAAAATACTTAGTGTGCCAAAGTACAACCCAGGAACTCATTAAACATATTCAGACGGTAAAAGCTGCCCAGAACCAAACTACATCCCAGTGAAGAGAAAACTTCACCAATAAATGAAATTATTTCACTGCTGAGATTTCAGTCTATTGGTGCTTTCATACTAAAACATTCACTGGAATAATGTTTCAATTTCTGTCCTGTGTTTTGTTGTTTTAGAAAAAGGACAAACGACACAGAAGCGGCGCCGGGAAGGGTCTTCACATGAAAGAAGTTCTAAAACTTTGAAGCAGAGCAAATAACAAGAAAAGACTCAAACCAGAGGGTCCGCCTGTTGATAGGGGCGGGATTGACCCTCAGACTACACACAACCATGACTGTGTCAGATAACAAACTACAGAACAGGGTTTTTAAGTTGCTGCAACTGTTGGATGTTTTCCTCAATCACTTTTGGTGCTTTTCGATCAAAAGTATCAGAAACTTTCAGTACCAGGAACTTCTAAAGAAATTAAATAAGTCTTGAGGCCCATTGTTCTCTGTTTCCACGGCAGCTTAAAGTTCCAGGAAAAATGTTCAAAATCAGGCTATTGATGCAGAATAAAGCAATAAAGCATAACTGCACTACATCACTAGTCAACTGTGAGGCAGTAAAAAGGGCCTTGCTGTGCCCAGTCTGCTGTCACTACACCTGTGGTGAGAATCTTAATAGTTCTCCAAAAAGTTTATCACTGAATATTATGTAACTGTTACATCAGAAATACATTTATGGCAAAATGAAAGAATAAAGCTGTCAAAAAGGCGAAGCTAGCCTGTTAGCTTTTTGCACCTTTTTTGATTTGTAATCTAAGTAGCTTTCACACGAGCTAAGAGGCTGGTGGTTGTTTTAACTGATTTTCACTCTCCTTTTTTCAAAAATAGGAAATTTAAAAAAAAGAAAAAAGAATGTACCAAATCTTAAAAGGTGCTTGTAAGAAGAAAAGTAACTCCAATCATAAGCTGTCAACAGAGATGTGTTGTCAAAGTATAGTGTTAACAAACACTGCATGTGCATCACATGTTTGAAAGGTTCAGCACTGCAGTCCCCTCTTCCCAAAAGTTCCTTGTCTTTTTGGAAGTACCACCCTTTATGCAGGGACTCTTCTGGGAGTAAATCAACCACCCTGGAGCTGGTTCCTGCTGTTGAAATGCACAAAGTTCCTTGTAAGGAACCAAGTTCCTGGGCAAAGTTCCTGCTGTTGAAAAGCACCTTCTAATGTACTCATATGTTATCAGTTCATTAGAGATCAGACAGGATGGTCAGCCAGTTCCATCACGAGGTTGGATTCATGAAACAGCTCAGGAAAAGAAAAGAGAACTGAAAAAAAAAAACACATAAAAAAGATTCTGTAAATAATGAACCCTCAGACGCAAGAGGGCTGCACTGCAAAGAACAATAACTCTGTTGTCGAGCCCAGAATTACATGTTCTACATGAATGCAGTTGAGTTTTTTTGTTCTTCACGCCATCAAAAACCACACCTTACAAGATCATTGAAAGGTCAAAGGATTTTAAAAAGAGAGCTTTGTGGCTTTCTCTGATGATTTGGTATGAGAGTATTGATCCAGTCGGCTTTCAACCAGAGACTGCCAAGTGAAATCCTCGGCTGTGGGTTGTCTGTCAACTGATTCTTTATATTTTCATTTTTAAGTCCATTTACAAGTGAGGTAATAAAGACAGCAAAGATATGTAATGTCAGGGTAAAGCTTCTCTAAATTCTCTGGTCACAGTTGGACAGAAAGGAGCGAATATATATTCATATATTCCAATAATTACCTTTATTACAAAAATATATTATGATGCTGAGGAAATATGCATTTCATGTTAACCTTGGCCATTGGTGTTGAGCTTCTCATGGCTTATATTCCACTTTGAAGTTCTGAAATATTTTTAGATTTCATGTATAGTCATTTATTCAGATGGATTGTTTTCCCCCAGAGAGGGGTCAGTGTTGGCATTGCATAGGAGAAGTATCCAGGTGGTTTCCTCTCATTGACAACCCCGCCTTCAAGTTTTGTCGAGCAGGCTTAATCAGAGAAAGCTCACACTCTCTTGTACGTGCAGCCCTCTTGGTGCAGAAATAGCGAAAACAATCAATGAAAGTCTTCACATCAGGATGTCGTGAGGCTTAACGTCTTCCGTTGTAAAAAGTAATTGAAGTGTTAATGTTTCTCGTACCATTTACTCAAAACACCTTTTGTCCGTCATCTTTACACAATCAGGAGATGAGTGGTGTACAGCCCACACATTAACCAAACATCAAAAACATTTGCATTCATATACCCCCCATAAAATCATATTTACTCGTGAATAAGCTCCTTTTATTCCATAAAGTTTAAGTCTGTGTCATTATTGTTCAGTATGTTAAAATGAGATCAGACAGAAAAACAGAATACAAACAAGCATGGCTGTCAGGTTTGCTCATGAAGAAAACCTGACAGATAATGAATATTTGTACATATGTATTGTTTTCGATACCCAACTTTTGTATATTTGGTCGTAGGTTTCACAGCTCATTTTTGTAAAAAGAAAAAACAAACGTGACCAAAACCTAAAGACCTACTGTGAATGCATGTTTTTTCTCTGTTTGATTGTCAATCTATTATTTTTGTATAAAGAATAACCAAAACTAACTGTATTAAGATGGATATAAAAGGAAAAAAAATATTCTTGTATCCTGTCTTTCTTTACTTCACAACACTTCAGCTGTTTGGGATTTCATATGTAACTTCCTGTTTTAATTCCTCAAACAACATATCATTTTATTGGGGCTGGTTTTAAACTTGGAAATTATTTCAACTCTTTAAGGCCCAAGACCATAGATTATAGCCAGAAAATTCCATTTTTTTGGAGCTGAAATGTTTGTTTCACTTTCTGCTAAAATCCATAAAAATCAAAATGTCCATAAAATTCAACATATAGTTTTTTTTGTATCTCATTTAATACATTAGGTGTTTTTGGCAACTGATAATCCATTTGAAGAGATTTTTATCATTTATCTGATTGTATTCAGATTTTTTTTTGTAATTTGATGATCATATTTAGTAGATAGAGGTATTATAAAAGTATGTATCAAATATGATAAAATTGGCTTTATAGGTTTAAGTTTTTTAGTATTTTATTTTGTGAATGGAAAGAATTAGGGAATTTTGTGTCCTATCAACACAAAGGTTCTAAACTTTAAATCATTGTGCTAAGGTGCATGAAGTATAAACTGTCAACAAAAATGTCACCTGCAGCGCAACAACTTTGGACCTTTTTTAAGTTAATGCCCTTGCATTTAACTGTTAAACTGGCACAACAAAGGAACAATTTAATTCATTTTAAATTAGACTGCTTAAATCTCTTCAAGGGACACACAAAAACATTTCCTTTAAAAAAAAACAAAATGGACAACCCATGAAATAGACAGAAAAAAAAATCCTTCCTTGCACAGAGTGGGCCCATTACAGAGGAGTATAAGGGCCACGTTAGATGGAGAAAATAATTTTGGGGAAGTCGAGATTAAAGTGGAAATTTGGCGGTTGAAGTTGAAATGATGAGAATAAAGTCAAAATTCAATTTTGTGATAAAGCCAAAATGTCGAGAATAAAATCGAAATACATTGTATGTTGACTTAATTTTCGATTTTAGACTTCTTTTCTCGACATTTTCACTTTAATGTCATCATTTTGACTGTAATCACGAAATTGTATTTCAACTTGGTTGTCATTTCACCATTCATCTCAAATTCAGACTTTATTCTCATAACTTCAGCTTTAATCTCGACCTGCTGAAATGATTCTTTCCATCTAAAATGGCCCTAATACTCGCCCATAGTCCATAAATACATGAAATAGAAAGCATTTTGGAGAATGCAAATGCTGTTACATCTATAAGCAATAGTTCCATGATAGTCACCATCACAACCTGACCCCTTGACCCTGAAAACCCACACCTAGCATTCAGAATCATGTTGATATCATTATTAGTTAGACAGAGCGATTGTTAATAAATGGCATTTATCTGGATCACCACCATAATGTAATCAATTTTAAGTTGGGCTATCAACAACGTGTCCTGGAAACTTCAGCAATATCTGTCCAGTAGTCTTTGTGTAATATTACTAACAAACAAACAAACAAACACAACACGGGCAAAAACATATCCTCCTGAGGTAATTACCAAAATAAAAACTGAGTTATTTCACCTGTTTGAGGTTGATTTTCAGTTTATTGTGTTTTGGTTTGACATAATGTTTAAATCTGAGTTTTTAGTGATTAGCATAATGAATGTGGTCCCTTACTTGACCTGCTGCCCTCCACTTTCTTTTTGACTACCTGTTTTGAGTCACCTGCTCCACAGGGAGTGACGTGCTGGCAGAAAGCTCTGTTAATAATAGACTCTGCATGTATAATGCTGGTTCTGCTGCCTATGCCACATTCCATCAGACGTGAAGATGGACTCTGGCACATGCTGTGGCATGTGAACACTGAAAAGACAATTAGGAAATTGGACTTTTAAACACCTTTGAAAACATCTAAAGTGCCACCCAGTCTCCCGTCTCTCCAAATTCTGTTTGTAAACATGAGCATACTTTTCTTTATCAGAAGTTTCAAACAGTTTTTTTTTTGCCTTTTAGTACCTAGGCCCAAGTCAAAATTCCAAGACATACCTTCATACCCTGGTACGATAGTATTGACCATATGTTTTAATATCTTGGTTTTCAAATATGTTTTTACTTTTGCTATATAATAGATGACAGGTAAAATTTAGGGAAAATAATACAACTCTAATACTCTTTTATACTACCAAAGAATTTGGAGTGCTAGTTATTGGATTTTTGCCAATATGCTCGTATCTTAAAACTAAACTTACTCCTTACCAAAACTGATACAGATATAAGTAATACATCTCGATGTTTTTAATTCACCTACATTAATGCAAAATTTATTATTCACACCAACAGCAAAATCAAGCTCAGTTTGTTCTTTTAACAGCTTCACACAAACTGGCAAAAAACAGTCTTTACATCTAGCACACGGGGCATGTTAGCGCCACTCCTAAAACTGCATTAATCGTCCAAAAACTCATTAGTTTCACCAATATTTCATCATGGTCTGCTCGGGCTACTCCTCCATTACAGTCTGTGTCACTCCAGACATGTTTTTGTAACTGTGCCGACCTCTGAACTGAAGAAGAAGAATGTTTGCCTCTGCGCATGCGCAGTACTCTCTGGTGCGCTGCCTCCGCATCCTCCTTTCGATGAGCTCCTCATCTGTAAACTCTGGCTCGAAACTGTTAGGACATCCATCATATTCAAAGTTCTCCTCCACAACATCTTCATCTGATAGATATTCGTCCATTTTGCACAAAACTGGAAGAAGAAAGTCGTTGCGTAGCCGGCAGTCTTCCCCTTAAACAATGAGCTGTAGAGCAAGCGCTCTTCTTCAGTTCAGAGGTCAGCACAGCCACAAAACATGTCTGGAGTGACACAGACTGTCTTGGAGGAGTAGCGTGAGCGGACCATGATGAAATATTGGTGAAACTAATGAGTTTTTGGCGATTAGTGCAGTTTTAGGAGCGGCGCTAACATGCCCCATGTGCTACCATAATATGGATGTCCGCCGCTCGATTTTGGATCTAAATATCTCCCAAAGCACTGTTTGGATCAGGAAAGCCTTCTGAGTGAGTATATTGTTCTACTTCATTATATAAACAATGTGAAAGCTGTAGAAACCGAACTTATCCTTTAATTCTCACGGTTAAAATTCTAGCAGTAAATATTGGCAGAAATATTCATATTGGGCACTAATAATATTTAGGTTTTTAGATCTGATAACACATGATATCATGCCAATAATATGCATTTATTATCTATATTAATTATCTATGCTTATAGGATCAGCGGGGCTGGAGTCTGACCCAGCTGAGCTGACACTGGGCGAGAGGCAGGGTGCATTCTGAACCGGTTGCCAGCCAATCACAGGATCCCATAGATACACAGAAAACCATTCACACTCACACTTAAATCTTAATGCAACAGCATGTTTTTGGTCTGTGGGAGGAAGCTGGAGTGCCCAGAGAGAATCCATGCATGCACGGGAAGAGCATGCAAACTCCACACAGAAAGGCCAGACTGCAGGGGATAAGCTCATCCTTGCTGTGAGGCATGTGCACCAATAATATTGTGCATCCCTAAAAATAGTTGAAGAATGTATTTATTTATTTAAAATTCAGGAATCCTGCAAAGTTTGTCAACTGCTTATGTCACAAATTTCAGAATTGTATAGACTTCAAGTCCAAATTAAAAACACACCTGTTTCGCACCACGTTTAACTTTTGATTTCTCCAGTATTATCTCATAAACAATATACTCTTGTTTTCTGCGTGCACTTTTTAACTGTTTTTCTGTTTGTTGAAGGCCCTTTTGGCTCTGCATTTTCTTGTCACTTTGTTTTCTCTGTATATTGTTTGTAATTTGCACTTTTATCCTTTTATCCTTGTAAAGCATCTTTGAGTCTTTGAAAAGCGCTGTATAAATAAAATGTATTATTATTATTATTATTATTATTATTATTTATCAATTAATAATGGTGTGAAAGACAAATGACAGTGTTTCCTTTATTTTTCACTCTCTTTTTTGTGTTTTTAGTTGTTTGTGGAAAATTACACCTACAGTATTAATTAATTTAAAACGTATCCAACCACTGCTGCATTTTTCTGTTGACAACTAACAAAAACAAGTACACACAGACAAAAACTCAAACTAAATTAACTGACATTTTCATCAACGAATAAAAAATAGATGAAAAGTTTGACAGAGACTTAATCAAAACAGACCTAATTTGGTCTGTTTTTTTTCTGCCTTAGCTTCATGGTGGTGGGATAAGTTGAGGAGTGATCCAATCAGAGGTCCTCTCTTTATGAATTGATATATTCATGTAGAGCAGGTTCACTGTTTGTTGTCAGTTCTGGTATTGTAACTGAGATGCTCTATCAGGTAGCAAAAATAAAGGTGACTGCATTTCACACAGAAGTTGAATTTGCCTCTGTTAATTTATAAATTCAGACTTTACTATCAATCAGTAAAGGGTTATTAGATGTTTCATTTTATCCAAGTGTAAAACATGATTGCAGAAATTCAAGGAAACGTAAAAATGCCTTACACTTTAGATGAGTCAAATTTACAGTAGCTTTCTTTGACTAAAATGTTGTGAAACTTCATCAACTAAAACTTTAGGCCTACTAAAATCAAAACAATTTACCAAATTGTGACTTAAACTAAAGCAAATTTGAGGTAAAAGACTCAAAAACTAAATTAAAAAGTGCTGTCAAAATGAACTGCACACCACTGCTCTATCAGTGCAACACATGGTAGGACCCTTGATGTTTCACACTCAGTTATTTTGCTGTTAGCACTGATGGGATGCCTTCAGTAAATCATTGACTGTATAATCTGAGGTCTGCCCCGTGAACGTGTCACGGTCACATGGGACTTTTGGTTGTATCTAAACGTCCGCGTCGTCCCCGGGATCCCCAGAGAAGCCCTCGTGTCCAATCACAGCTGGAGATCGATGGGCGGTGATAGAGAGGTTCGACAGAGGAGGAAAGAGCCGGACAGCTACTACTTCACCCTCCGTACATGTGTGAAAAATGGAGTCGAGCTGGGACAAGGCGCAGAAGAAACCGGTCCGCGTCATAGCAGCAGCCTGCAACGGCATGGGCATCGGGAAAGACGGGAAACTGCCCTGGAGTCTACCGTAAGAGTAACACCTGAGGATGATACCGAGCTCTTTTTCATTTAACATTCAGTGCAGGCAGACGACTCATTTCGCATTTAATACTTAAAATGTATCAAAGTGTTGCTATGGTATAGCCTATTGATGTAATAATAGGCAGAAGTCTTTTATCCTACGATAACAGAAGAACCCGGAACGAAACAGCTGGAAGAGCACAGAAGGGAAATCCGGATATTTTTAGTGATCGGGTCGTTTGGATCAGTTCTGTTTAAAGAATCGACCTATTTTTCTTTTAAAAGTTTTTATTTTTATTATAACATTAGTTTTATTTTTATTTACTTTATAGTGAATGTTTTTGCAGCATGTTCAATTCTTTGATATACATATATTTTTTAAGATAAACACTTTATTCCAGACTCAAAAGCCATGTTATTACAGTATAAAAGCATATATATTGGTGATAAAATAAAATCATGAAAAGACACAGACTGTTGGCTCAAATATTTTCAGTTTAAAGAGAAATATCGAGTATCATTTAAGAGGGTTGAGTCAGTGACATCAAATTTTAATGTTCTGAAGCAATTATTTGGCACATAAATCCGTTACACATACAAACATTAAATGTCTGAGCACAGCATGAAAAGTGAGGACAGACAAAAGACAAACAACTCACTCACTTAGAGTAAAAAAAACATCAAATAGACCAGGGATTCCCAAACTTTCTGTCACACAACCACCAAAACAGTGATATCATGCCACTGTTTTATGCTAAATTAAACTAATTTTATCACTCAAAAATGTTTTTGTGCAAGGTTATTTCTCCCTTATACTACCCGGTATTCTATTTTATACCAATGAAAGTGTGGGTAGTGGGGAATTGTGCATTTCCTGGATAAAGTCTATGGTCCTCAGTGCAGTAAGAGGGAGGAACTGGTCTTCTTCAGATGTCTTCCTGGGAAGTTCACTTCGTGGTCTGCCTTTAACTTGTGTTGTATTTCTCATCACAATGTGCAGTCCTTAAAGTCTGTGTACAAGTGATTGATCAGGCTTTCCAACAATGTGAAATACAACACCAACTGGTATTTTTAAAGGAGACAATCAACGAAACCAAAATGAAATCATACAAAAATCCTCTATAGTTTGGGTGTTTTGTGACCCCCTTTCTTGATTTTCTGCGACCCCACGAGGGTTCCAGCCCCCACTTGATAAACACTTAAACAGGTAATGAGTTGTATTTCACATAATCAGGTTTCATGGAAGAATATGAGTGTTTGTTATGATTGCTGTGTCTCCTCAGTTTAACTTCTGTAGGGGTTTATCTGCAAGAAAAAATATATATCTTTATTCTTTTTCACATCATATTTGGGCCAAAAGTCCTGATCAAAACTCATTAAGCATAGGTATATGAATTTAAGTAGGGTGAATTCACCCTATTTTTATTCTTGAAACCGACATGAAAGATTCTTCCAACAACAATTACTCTGATATTGAACTGGAATAGAAAAGTTCAAATTACTGGCTGGAGCTAACACACCCTGATGTTACAATAAAGTCTTACATATTCAATTTTCAGGTGTCTTCAACAAAGTGGGATGTATCTGTAGTTTTTATTTGGTTACTATGCAGAGTATCTTACTTTCTGTGATTTTAGCGCCACCCTGTGGTTCAAAAGTTTATTCTGTCACCTCCCTGATGTTCTTAAGTTCATGTTTGGGTGAACTGATGAAGCCTCTCACTGAAAACAGGGCCTAACATTTCACTTATTTAAAGTCTTAGCTGTGAGGAGTGTAAAGACAGGTGATGCTGACAAACATTAAAAGAACTGTGACTGTTGTTTGATTTTGTAGGTGGAAAAAGAAGAATTAGTATTAATCAATCTGTTCACAACCAAATAAAACATCTCACTGGACACAGTTAAGTGGGGGAATTATGCTGAATTCTCTTTGCTGAATATAAACACACCAAAATGTATGAGACTGCATTTATTTTAGTTGTGACATCAGTTTTACAGAAGAAATGTTTGTGCTTTTGATTATTTTAATTGTTAACTTGTTAATTTGAGTCTAAAGCAGCGAACTTGTTGCTTGACTGATGTGAAAAATATTGAAACAAAACTACAAGGTGCATTAGACATACTTAAAAACTAGAAAATCGTTTACAAAACTTTTTAGTTCAAATGTGTACTCTTGATTTGAGTATATAGGAAATGGTGCAGGATGAGGAAAATTGGAGGTATTTCATATTTTATATAAGGAAGAATGCAGTTGCTCAGTCAGCTCTGATGATACAGTTTGAGCCTATTACTCTAATATTTCATGAACTTCTTGGTGCTCCTCAAAAGCTGATGGTTTTAGAATTTGAGCTTTATCATTTTGGACTTTGTGAGAAAAATTGACAGGATGAGAAAATAGTGAAAATGCCAAGAATGGGTTTGGGCTGTGTTTTCTTTGCATGTTAATTGTCTTTTTTTTACTTACATAAATCACTAATTCACTTGATTTAATTATTTTATTAAAGGAGACATATCATGCTGATGCATGATTTAATACTTACATATAATTTAATAAATTTGAAAACAAGACCTTACATCCCCTTAATTTTCAAAAAATTAGATATTGTATTTTTTCTGATATCCTAGAACGAGATTTGATGCCTCTGAAAATAGGTCATTGCGAGATGTCCGCGAGATTTAAATCGTCGTGACGACACGAGGTACCTTTCTTTTTATTGGAGTAATCTGATAAAACACTTCCTCCTCTGTGATGTCCGTTAGCCACAAAACCGTCACAGAGGAACACATCCACCAGCAGCAGTATATAGATCCCTAGCTCACACTCACTCATTACCAGCTCTGGCCTGTAGGGGGACTCAATACGCGGTCGCTGCTTTGAGCCTGCTGGAAAATACAGTAGAAGAAGAAGGACAGGCTGGCTCAGCCCCCGATAGACCTGACCAATCAGAGCACAAAGGGCTGTGACGTTGCGAGGTAACTGTAGGTCATCCTGAGATCCGAGTGTTTCAACAAGAGCTTGATAATGGCCTGAAATGAGGATTTTGAGAACGCAATTGTGGGGCAATGAAGGAACTAAATGACTTGTACTGAGGGCAGAAATGCTTTACAGGCATCTTAGTCTGGCATAGGGAAAAGGAGAAACAAGCATGATATGTCTCCTTTAAGCTAATTTGTACCTGAATATTATGTGTTTTCATCTCATTCTTAATATTCTGTTATGATGCTTAAAGCTACACATTATTATGTATTTATTATTTATTTGATGTGGACATAACAATTACATTGGACAAACCAGGTGCATTGTTTTAAGTGATTTAGCACGGGTGCTAATTTACAACACTTGTCCACAGGAGGCTTTTATAAAATGATAAAATTAATAAATGAAGAAGGGAAAGAAAAAATACAATGTACAATGAAATATGACGCAATAAAAAGAAGCAGTTTTTCAAATTAAATACATACATAAAATGTAACGCCAAGGCAAAATGATCAGTCGTCAAGCAATTAAAATTATTCATGCAAACACTGTTGTTTTGATTTCAGCCATTTTTTAAGTCCATACACATTATTCCTCACATTTTTACCTTTTTCCGTCAACATTTTTAAAGCTATATTTTAACTAAATTCTTTAAAAAAAAATTAAGATTGCTCTTGCCATTTTACTGTTTCCCATCATTTTAACTTTTTCTGAACATCTTGTCTTTAGTCTGAAAGTGCTTATGAAGAAAAAAATCTTCTGTCCTAGTTTCTCTTTCCCCTTCTTGACTCGATTTCTCATTCGAAGTTATGAGTAACTACTCAGTTTTAATTATATATTTGCAGTTATTTTAGTTTTTATGTTTTTAATGCTCTTGAGGCTATGCTATTAAACTTTATATCATTCACAGATAAAAGTGCATGTATGATTAATACAAGGCTGATTTTCCTTTTGAGAATTTAATCTTAAAGTGATTTAAAAATGGTGACTAATGCTGTAGTTGATTTAGAAGCATGTTCCATTTACACTGATAATTTTACACTAATGTTGAAAATGTGTCTTTTTCTAGAACAGAGTTCCAGTTTTTTCTGGACACTGTCACACATGTATCCGCACCAGGTATGTCTTTGTAAATACTTCTAATCTAGCATATGCATCCCTAACAGTTTGAGTTCACAATGTCTGTCCTCTTATAAATGTCAATGTTTCTTTGAACACTATGTGATAATGAGTTAAAACTTTAGCACAGCAAAGGATGGAGCTTAATCTCAAATAGTTGATTCTTACTGTTTCAGGAAAGATGAATCTGATGGTTTGGGGTAAAAAGTGCTGGTTCTCCAACCCAGAGACCTTCTTCCCTGTGGCCAATAACCTTCACGTGGTCCTGAGTAGGACACTAAAGTGAGCACATGCACTCAGACGGGCACATTAGTGGATATTTGGGTTCATCTACAGATCTATCAGATGTTTTAAGGTAATTTATGAAGGGTTTCCTCTTACAGCACAGCTCCACACCATGCTCATTTTCTGTGTCATGACTTTGAGAACGCCATCCTCCTCGCCACTCGCTTCCCCCTTGCTGACATCATAGAAACCATTTGGGTTGTCGGAGGGACACAAGTATACAAGGTGATTATGGGTCCTTTTCACACATGCATGGCTGAGATGTTCATTAAAGGCAAATGTATCAATGCTGAATTAATTTTCACATTAATTGTTATTAGTTTTCCTCGAAGACGATATGAATGTGACTTAAGACAGCTCTACAAATTAGTTTAGAAATTCTCTGTTTTTTATCATTAAAGTTTCCTGTTGTCTGGTATAAAATATTCAACAGACTCGATGCTGCATCACACATTTAAAAGCCTGTTTATGTATTCAACTGTTGATATATTTATGTTTGCTCAGGAGGCGCTGGAGCACCCGTGGTGCGACCTGGTTTATCTGACAGACGTCATGGCCGACTTTGATTGTGATGTTTTCTTCCCCGAATTTGACAGAGAAGTTTTTAAAGAACAGGAGAGGTTTGTGTTCATGTCTCTCTGAATGTTTAAAGAAGCTGGTCTACATTCACACCACGTCTGTTTCAACTACAGAGATATTTTTACCCCTGATCATTACCAGTCCAACAGACTTCACTGCTGTTTGTAACCGCGCTGATGTTAAGTTTAATATCAAATAAACAAAGTGTGTCAGGCAGGTATGTGCACAAAGATGGAACTTGACTTTGGTTCACTTTGCTCTCAGTGCTAAGACTTTTTATATATAATATTAAATGATTAGGCTCATGTAAACAATGAGTTCGATGACAGAGCAATGCTTTGGGCAATAAAAGTAACAATCATGGATGGATATGGAGACCAAAAAGTTTGAATGACATCAGAAAAATAAATAAATAAATAATTAAAGAAAACAGGTAATACATAAGGTAGTTTCTAGAAGAAGTAATTTAGATAAGCAAACACAAAAATAATTATAAATGGTAAAAGATTATTCAGTAAAAATAAAGCTTCATTAACAAAAGCCTAATACTGAAACAAAAAAACATTCCCAAGAATAATCCAGAAACAGCCCATTCCAAATGTATTAGACATATTATGAATAAACAATGAGTTAATTGTTAAATAAACCAGTACGTTGATTTATTATTATTATTTTAATGGCATAGAATTTTGAGGAAAAAAAGCTAAGAGAGTGAGTACTTCACTTTCCTGTTGTAGAAATAGATAGATGATCTGCTGGCGTAAAATGTTCTGATATTAATCTTCTTTTCTGACTCACATCATTCATTTCATTGTTTTTCTGTCCAAACAGGTTTCCTGGTGTTCCGAGTAAAATCCAAGAGGAAAACGGCATCAAGTTCAAATTCCAAGTATTTAAGAGAGAGGCAGCTGATGTGGTGTGATTATTAAATCCGTTGAACAATGTAAACTTCAACTCTTTGCCTTAAAAATGTGGAACGTTAAATGGCTGTTTGATTTGATCATCCTCTTTAAACTTTTTCTCATCCTCTGAATGTATTCTCCCACTGAAGCTTGATCACTGATTTCTTATCCAACATCTGCTGCCATCACTGTCAGTTGGTCATCCTCCTCCTCTTCCTCCCTCTCTTCATCCTCCTCCTCCTCACTCAGTAGGGGTGCAGCTGCTCAGAAAATATGTCTGACTGAGTCAGAGCGCCTCCCAGACTGTTTCTGTGAATCACAGCATAGCTGACTCCCTCTGAGATAATAAAACAGGCCTCCGCTTAGGGCTGGGAAATTAATCGAAAAACAATCGTTGTAGGAGCTAAGTCTTTAGCATACTTAGCCTACCGAGCCGCTTGACCCAGAGTGACCTGGTTGACACGCTGAGGTACCTGTTCCAACTGTTACCGCGTGTTCCTTTGAAAATCAAAACGAGTCCGGACACTCTTCTGATGCTACATAATGACCATTTATTCTCATCTTCTCTATTAACATCCTTGAGTTCCTTTCGTTGACAACCAAACAGTGAACACACCGGCATTCAGCGCCACAGCGGTCAAAAACCGTTTGCCCTTCCGGGTCAAACCCCTGACGTCAACAGTGATGTAACTACCTTTATACCTGCAGGGCAGGTAACAGCGACACCCTATGCACACCAAGTGAAACATTATTCATTTTCAATTATTACAACAGGTTTGGCTCCTATAATCGTAATCGACATTTAGACCCGATAATCAAAGAAAATTTTACTCATGACAATTATTTTGATTATTTTCCCAATGTAAGTCACGTGACCGCACCCCCTCCATTTAGTCTGCGTTCACTTTCGCCAAGAGTGAAGGACGCGCCACTAACATGGAGGAGACAAGCGCCAATCTATCAGAGGACCTACTAACCAAGAAAAATACTCCATTGTTTTGTGGCATTTTGGATTCTGTGCAGAGGACATTGAGCGGAAAGAAGTTAAAGGAAGACTGTGCCAACAACCATCTGTATCACCACAAATTTGTTCCAGCAGATCATAAAATAATCGTTCATTAATCGTAACCGAGGTAAGAGCTTCAATTGATCGTGATACTGAGATTAGGTAATATCGCCCAGCCCTACCTCAGCTACATGAGAGCAGAGAAATATCCTGCGAGACCTGACTGTGGACCAAACTGTTTATTTTCTAAACTTTTATGATTTGATTACTGTGAAGTGTTATGATTTTGAAAAATGGTAAGGATTTAATTTCTTACTGGCAAGAATTTCACTTTTTGACTTTCTGTACATTTAAATAAATTATTATTTATTGACGTTGTTGTTTTTCATAATTTCTTCCACTAGATGGAGCCACATCAGTGAAAAATGATACTGCTGAATGATTCTCTGGGTTTATACCTCTGGCCTCTTCTGCAAACGTGCTCACCAAGTATTTTAGAGAATTCCTCTCATATCATGATTTATAATTCTGTGATAGTTTCATCATATATGTAACTGTAAGACAGGCCTTAGAAGAAACAATAATGTTAAAAAGAAGTGAGAGGTTATGAGAAGTTTGCAGAAAGTGTTAATCTTAAAATAGTATGTAGTCTTCTCCTAAAAAAAAATTCTGGAAAAATAGTACAAATAAAAAAGATATATTTCTGGGATGTCCTTTACAGTATTAAAAAACACCCCTTAGGGGCAAGGTAAATGATACTTTTGACTTTCAATACTTTCATCAATAGTGTGATAAATAACCTATAAATCAAATAAGTGGTTTATTTTAACACAAAGTAAAGTAAATGTATCATGTTTAAGGAGCAATACATAATGTAATATATATCTACTTTGCCTTACAGATGTATTTGACCACCCGCCAAATTTAGGTTTATGCAACAGCTGTGATAAATAAACAGCATTCTGAATACCAAAATCATTTATCCTGTTTCTGTAATGGTTAATACACCAGTATGTAGAAGCTCCTGAACTGAAACAATATGTTTCATGCTAAAATGTAATTATTTATAGAAAATTTGGGAAGCAGATTTATAGGGACCTTGTTGACCTGAGTTTCTACTGAGGGCGTTTTCACATTAGGTCCACTTGTTTCAAACCGTGCTGCGGCGCAGTTTGCCATGGGTTCGCCCCCCTCCCCCTCCCCCGCTGGCTTGCATTCACACTGGCAACATTCAACCATGCCCGGGCCCACTTGTGTATTTACTCAGTTTGAAACAGCAGGGGGCGATATGCACATAACTGGTTACCAAACCTGCTACGGAGGAGAACGAAGAAGAGGCTACCATGGTAACCATTTCCTACACCAGATAACCAATGTTTACGCTTCGCTCTCTTTCTACATTTTCCTGCAAATGTGTTTTTTTATCGTGTTTGAGACGGCATCGGCGACCTTCCGGACCCTCGTAAATCATCGTAATCCTCAACCAGAATAAACAAATCAGCAAATTGAGTAAGCAAAAGATTCAACTGCGGGATTAACAGGAAGTAATGCATCAAAAGTAGATCGGTTCGGACCACTTTGTTTCACACCAGTGAAACCGCACCAAATGTAGGGAGATGGAGCGGATCGAGACCACCCCTTCATGGAGGTCTCGGACCGGCTGATTTGGTGTGCACCAAAGTGCGGTGGTTGCATTCACATTGACACTAACGTACCAAACCCTGGGCCAAAACTTCTTTGGTGCGCACTAAATATGGTTGGTGTGAAAATGCCCTGAATGGGCCCCTGGCCAAGATGAGACTGACCATACAAGCAGTTTCATACTTCATAGAAGATTTGCACAATATTGTATAGAAATTGAACCAATGAATTTAATTCATGCTGCTCTTAAAACTGTATTCATTTGTTTCTTCGTTCTTCAGTCAAGCTCAAGCAGCATATTCTGGAGTGGGACAAATTTCTGTTAAGTTTGGATCTTGCTGGGGGCCATCCTTAAGTGGACCGCAGGCTGCAGTTGGCTCTTAGGCCATAGTTTGGACACCACTGTTGTACTTAAGCAGCATTTTTTTCTCCTTTCTTCCTTAAGCTTCATCTCCTCTAACTCTCTCCTCATCAGCCTCCTGGTCACAGTCGTCCTCTTACTTCTTGGTTTTGGCCCCTGCCGCTGTCTCCAGTCTGACACAGTGAAGTGAAGCCAGGGGCAGAGAGTCCTGGTTTCATTAGCTGTGACACTCACTCCCATTAGAGGGAGGAATGTTCTGGGGGCTTTTTCTGCCTCTGACACATAAAACACACAAGAAGAGAAAGAGCACACTATCTCTCTGTAGATAAAGCCGAGAGAGATCTAGATTTTGTGTGTTGTATACAAAATTTCACACAATGTAAAAGCAGTTTATGTGTCTGTACGAATAAAAATATACGTAATGGAAATTCTATTCTGCATGAATTTGCAGAAGCTCTGCAGCCTTTTGAAGAAAAAGAGAAGTAAAGACTTCACATCCAAATGCTTTCAGTTCTAATCTAGTGTCTGTGCTTTGGATTAAGTTTAAAATAAAAAGAAGGAAATTTTTGAAGAAAAACAGCAACAATAAAATCTGCGACAGTTCAAGCTCCTCTCATATATATTTGTGTGTTTGTGTGTGTGTGTGTGTGTGTGTGTGTGTGTGTGTGTGTGTGTGTGTGTGTGTGTGTGTGTGGAAATAAAACCCATTCAAGCTGTGAACAAAACGGATGTCAAAGCCTCAGCTGGGTTCAGGTAAGAAGGTGTATTTCCACTTTATGGCACTGGCTCAACTTGTCTCAACTGTAGTCAGGTTTGATAACAGGCTCAGTGATGGCAAAATTTCAGCAAGTGCAGAGTTTATTGTACTCTGGATGGAGTCAAATCCCAGAAAACTTAATCTCGGTTGAAAAGCAATGGTGTCACAAACAAGTGTAAGTAGAAAGCACTTGGAGAGCACAAACCTCTGCCAGGGCAGCTCACATATTGCTGTTGAACTAAATGCAATAGTTCATGATAACGTTACCATCATAATATGGTTCCTTAACTCTGAAAACTCACACCTTGCACTCAGAATCATGTTGATATCATTATTAGTTGGACAGTTATTGAGCAAAAACGATTGTTTGCAAATGCCGGTTATCTGGATCACCACCGAAATCAAGTCACTTTTAAGTTAGCCTATTAACGTCTCCTGAAAATTTCAGCAAAATCTGTCCTGTTGTTTTTATGTAGTCTTGTTAACAAGCAAACATGCAGCTACAAAAACATAACCTCATTGGCGGAAGTAAAAATGATCTTTCAGTGAATCAAATCCACAGGTGTCAACTCTGAACTTGACACTTGCAGAGTCATCCATCCCACCTTCCTGCCCGCTGGCCATTACTAAACAAGTACCAACAGATGCTACAAGCTAATGCCATAAAACTGCACTGCATTTATTGTCTAACATATGTGCTCAAACCAAACTTATCATTATTTCAGCAACGGTTCCACATTTAAAGAGGTAGTTCAAGTTTTTGATGAGTGGTTACTGGAGACCCATCCCATGGCAGTAAATGTTAGTACCAATTAAGGAACTGCCTCTCTGGAAACCTACACTGCCATCTACTGAACCTGAATGCACACTACAGCGGTTTCATTCATGTCCAGCGTCTCCGTCTGAATGCGGATTGACTTTGAATATGCAAAGGAAATATCTTTGTGTTTTAAGTCAGGAAGTGTCTGTGTAAACGTAGCCAAAGTTTCTTTACTGTGATTAACTTTTCCTCAACTAACAAACTGTTTTGATGCAGCAAACATCTCCTTCCACCAGCAGCTCCCCACTTACATCGAGTCAGAGAGCAGCAGGAGGGTCAGGTAAAGGTCACAGGAGCACAATCTGATATACTTTGATAAGGCCCTGTTTACACAACAATGTTGTCATGAGAAATAGAAAGGTGCACCCTTGGTTCACATGGAGACAATGTGAAAACAATGCCCGTTCACATGGATCAGCAAGAACTTGTTCCGTGAATACCTGTTAGCGTGCATGCCAGGCCAGCAGTTGGCAATGTAGGTCTATGGCGAAACAGCACTGTTACAATGCACATATGCTTTCCAGTGAAGACAGACTTCACAAACAACAAGGGTGGACGCACAAAGACACAAGAGTTTCTTGTCTGGACAACAAATCTGTCCTGATAACAAACCGAGCTCAGTAAGCAGCACATATTTTGCCAGGTAGACAGTCAGAGCTGTTTTTGGTGATGTTGTTCCTTGCTGCGGACGCAACCTGCATTTGAAAGAGTACTGCTCATACGCCATGTGTCATCATTTTCCCTGAAAATGCTGACTCCTGTTTACATGGAGACGGATACTAAAAAGTCTTCAGAGACACAAACGCAACAGAAACTCTCAGCTTTTGTCTGTTCTCATTGTCATGCAAATGGGGCCTAAATAAATACAACAATGTGTCGTCTTTGCAGTGTTATGGAGTTAACAGTGAATGAGTTCAAAACAAATATCTGAGAGAGTGCATTCCTAACACTACATAGAGGAGTTGATCAAAGGTGCTACAAAGATTTCAATTTGAACACTGAAAAAGTGCATGTTTTAATACAGGTGTGGCTTGATGGCCAGGAGGAAAACACACCTCCAGTCAAACAAGGATCCAAGGAAACTTGTCATTATACATCTGGTTGCATAATTTAACTAAATTTTTGGTTCCCTCTTGATTTGTTAAGATTGTAGACAAAATAAAAATACAATGATAAACAAAGAGGAGTGCAGATGGTGCATTAAGTAGTCTCACAGCCCGTGGGAAGAAGCTGTTCTGCAGTCCGATGGCACAGTGGATACTCCTGTACCTTTTGCCTGTTGGCAGCAGGGTGAGCACGTTGTGACTGGGGTGGGTGCTCTGAGTTCTGCTCACCTCCCCATGGTCACTGATGGTAGGTAGATTGGTACTCAGGATGTTTTGGGCTGTTTTTGTCACTCTTTGCAAAGTCTTCCTGTCCTGGGCCTTGCACATCCCATGCCAGTTTGTGATGTTTCCAGTCAGAATGCCTTCAATCGCTCCTTTGTAAAAGTTTACAAGAACTTGAACTTTAATTATGCCAAAAGCCAGAAGGCACAGAGAGCCTGTAACTTCAGCAGTTCCTAGGAGGATTAGTATGGATAAAAGCAGTATTATCAGAACTGGACTAGATTTCTGTGCAAAGGGAAGAACAAAAACAGCTCTGAAAGTATTCCTGTAATTATGGTATTCTAGAAAGTTCTATTTTATGGGCAGACTTTCCTCACAAAAACAGGAAGACCCCTGTGCTGGCATGCCTGTCAAGCTGGTCTTGCATTGTACTTACTTAGCAGTGATACACAAATCACGCTACGCCATTTTTGATCTGACTGGCTCTTGATGAATCTGACAGACAGAATAACAACCACATGCCTGCAATAAGCTAAGGAAGACTCTGTAATCCTTAAACCATGTGTTACTCTGTGAAAGTTAATTCCATGGATATGGCAGCAAAGTACTTGACTCATCTGAATGCGATCCAGACCTGTCTCCCATTGCAAATTCTTGGCTCATTATGAAGTGTGGGACACTGTGATGGAAACTCTGTTCTTCTGAGTAACTCACGATAAGCATCAAGCCTGACAGGGGAAAATATTCCATCCTCAACACTTCAACAATGAATTTATTGAGTTCTCAGCTTACAAAATACTGCAGGCATTAACTTAAGAACGAGTGCATATTTCCAAAGGCGATAAAGTTCTAGTCTGAACCCTAAAGGGACGGTACAGGATTTTCTGAAGTGGGGTTGTGAGACTTTTAAGATTTTCGCCAACAGTAGCCACAGTCCTGGGGTTCAGCCCTGTGTCTGTACAGAAATAGTTTGTATAGAGCAGGGGTGGGCAACTTTAATGACCAAGAGGGCCACATAAAACCATTTTTCCCAGCCTGAGGGCCACATTGTTACACATATTCAGAAACTCTCGATAATGAAAAAGAATGTTGGATAAACAACAAATGAGAATATAAATACCAATATTCATATATTACAACATAAATACAAGTTATTATGCATAATCAAATGAACTTGATACAGAATTCAAGCAAATTTAGGTAATATACACGGAATTAAAGCCAATGAAGCTATTTTCAAATCAATAAAATGTTTTTCAAATTTTTAAAGCTCCAATATTTTGCTGCTGCCATTTTTTCAATATAGTATTGAGTGATAATTGATATAATGTTAAAGGCTTAATGAAAGAGATTTAGACACTATAAGAGCAAGGTAAGGTTACGTTAATAACTTACGTAAGATTATAGAGAATGATTTCTATTGGATATCTGAGTTTTCTTCATATTTTCAGCTCCTGGTTTTTGGGAATGAATGGAGGGCCACATTCAGTGATGTGGAGGGCCGCATTTGGTCCCCGGGCCGCCACTTGCCCACCCCTGGTATAGAGGCTAGAGCCACATACTGCTGCAGATGGAGCCACCTCCACAGGGTGAGGTGTTAACTCATCACATTGCTGTAGTGGTATAAGTAGCAATAATAGAAACATTATGTAGTTTGCTGTTATCAGTCTGGAGGCCATGATGCTGTTATTAACAATGTTTCAGATTGCATAAAGTCACTCTTCCATGTACCATGAAAATATCAACAGGCTTACATCAATTATGGCTCCCACAGCAGATCAACAGTCTCAACATGGACTGATCCAAAAACTGGCTTCCCATAACCAAGTCAAGTTCATGCAAGCTGGAGTTTCTGCTACTCTTCAACAGATGTTATGAGTTTAATAAGTTACCATGCCATCTGGTATCCTCTGTAGTCTGCTGTAGACACCAGCAGACAGCAAAAGCCCCTTTTCTCTGAGTTTGTTTACATCTGTATTGTGGAGCTTGATCAGTGTGTTCATCTGTATAGTCATCTCTAGACATTTGACCTTCTCCACTGGAAGAAGGAGCAAAAATTCTCAGCATCACAACTCTGTCTTCCACTGACTTTGAAAAGCTCATCCATGTATGTCTTGTCCTGTCTTGACTACTGCAGTTTGCTCTTTACTTGCCTTAGTTAATCCCTTATGGATCTGAACTGGCACAAATCGTAGGTCCCACATCATCCCTGTTCTTCTCTCCCTTTAATGGCCCAAGGATTTATTTTAAAATTCTTTGAACTTCGAAAGTACAGCACAGTCTAGGCTCCTTCTACGTAACAAAGCTATTGACACCATAAATGCCCCAAACCATGCACCGAGGTCCACCAGAGCACCAGTTTGTTGTTACCAAATCAAGGCTCACTCTCAGAGAAGATTAGACTGGCAAATTTATTAACCTGGTTTTAAAACTCTACTTAAAACATATCTTTACTGGAGGTCATTTTCTTAATGACAATGTATTTAAATTTGTAACCATGTTTAATAGTGTCTTCTTTAATTGATCATTGTGTTGTACAGCACTTTGTGACCTTGTTAAGTGAGGTGCATAAAGAAATTATAAAAGTTATCATTATTATAGTTATTATTATACAACTTGTTTTGTCAGTTGCCTGGCCTCCTAGCTTCCTTCCCTTAAGTCACAGCAACACTGGCTGCGCTGTAATGGCGTGACGCTAATGCTTTTTTGTGTGATATGGTTCACTTCAAAGACCTGCAGTGTGAACTGGGATGAGAACTGAAATTCAATTCCAGTTGAAAACTGATTAGAACTCCCTCAAGGTATCTATATCACTTGTCTTCTTGTTTATCAATCTATCTTAATCTATCTGAATTTGTATAATGCCAGTTAATAAATAACAAGTGCAATCTCAAAGCACTTTACAATAGAGCAGGCTGAAGCCATACCAATTCTCATATCAACTTCTTCCACTTAGTGCTACAAGCTTTGCAAATTAAGAAAGTCATGCTGTTGTCAAAGGCAGACAGCGGGGATCGAGACAAAAAAGTAAAAAATCAGTGCAGACAGCAGGAAGAAGTGGTCAAAATAAGTGGTAAATTAAAAAAACATAAAACAAAAAGTGCAAATTTCACAACTTTCAGGAAGTGGAAACATCAGCACCTTGCAGAACAATGTATCCATGCACCTCAGCATTTAATATCACGATTGTTTCATTTGACATCTATGCCATTGAAAATCAATCAGCAAAAAATGGTTAAGGAAACAATCTATAAGCAGAATATTAATGACAGTGGTATCAATAAAATCATATCAATTCCGATCCTTTAGGGTGAACACGATCCAAAAAAATCTGCAAATCTGTAGCTTTTTTCCAAATGATTCTGAAAAAAGGAACTGAGCTGTAGGTGTGAAATCCCCCTAAACATCTTTGTGCAACATCTACTTAAATCAAAGCTCACACAAATTTACGAGTGCATTAGGCTTCTGTTTTGAACAAAAAGTTTAAAGCGAGAGCACTGTCAGGCTGTAAACATTTTAATATCATTCAAGTACAGCTGTGATGACAAAGTTCCCTCATTGAACAGCACAACAATAAATGTAGTGTTAAAGGGATACGCCAACTTTTTTTTCTTTTTACGTCTTGCCTCAGTCCGCTTGTCCATAACAAGCAGATAAGATGCCGTTCATTTGACTGTGTGTGCAGTAACAAGGAAGAGACGGACAAGCTTGCCCATAGCTAACTAGCTTAGCTCAAAACACTGGGAGTCAATGGGTAGTGTTAGCTTGCCTCTGCCTACAGTCATCAGATACACTCTTCAGGAACTCTAAATGGTCCTGTGTGCTTGTTCGAACTTCTTTGTAACTCCCGGAGGCTTTGTTTTGTTGTCCTACTTACAAGCTTGTCTGCAGCAGTGGTTTGTGATAGAGTTGTGACGTTCGTGAAAGAGTCAAGTCTTGTGAACAGCTCTTTTAACTAAATGAGGACAGATTTATGATGTAGACATTGTTTTTAGCTCAGTAATAACTTCAAATGCTCCACATTGTCCCTTTAAGTGAATGATGAGAACTGATTCACAGTTGTGAGTGAGTAGTTTGTTTGCGAGCATTTCTTTAACGCAAATTTCCTGCAAACTTAAGACATATTTCTGCTTGTCTGGGACTTGGGACTAAGCCAAGACATGGAGAAAGAAGTTGGTGAATCCTTTCAAATAACAACAGAAACACATTCAGGAACAGTTTATGTTCATGCATCCTCACAGTTTGTCAATCGTCTCCTTTTAACGGGGCAACTGGATTAAAAAGCGGCCTCTCCCTGCGTATCTGAAGTTTTCCTAAGCTCATCTCAAAGTCCTTCTTTGTCCCGTTTAAAGCCTGCAGACTTCCTGCTGTCCTTACATCATAACCGTACGCTTTCAGCCGCTGGATCCGATAGTTGACGATCTGCGTAGTGAGCTCGAGCACAGTGGGGGTCGCTTTAATCTGAGACATGTTGATGCCGCTGCTGAGGAGGCCCCTGAAGCGCTCGGACAGGATCTCTTCAGGGTAGTAAAGCAGAGCGGGACAACAGAGCACAATGTCCCTTAGCTCCTCCTCAGTGCAGCCCATGGTGTCCTGGGAGAACGCCAGTGTGCGGCGCATGCTGTCTGGGTTCAGCTCAGTGACGAAGCCTCTGAGTTTGGAGAGAAGGCGAAGCAGCTCGGCCGTGCTGAAGCCGCAGTCTCTGAGGAACAGCAGGTTCTGCATCAGCACCTCGGGGGGCTTCAGGAGAACAAACGGGTTCTGACTGAGCAGCTTCTGTAGCCAGATCTTCATGTTGGCCTCCTCGCCACCAAGCTCCCTGTAGGCCTGCTGCAGCGTCCGCACCATCTGCTGGTTCTGCTCCACCGGCCGACTGAAGCTCTGAGGAGCACTCGCCATCAGCTTTGTGACGATTCGCTTGTTCAGGTTCAAGCTCTGAAAATACGCAATGTTGTCCCTCTGGTTGTCATGGTGACTAGAGGAGGTGAAAAAGGAGGCGGGAAACTTTTCAATGATACTGACCAGCTCCTTCAGGTTGGGGCACACTGACATCCAAAGCTCCCTCTGAGCCTGCACCTGCTCTGGGTGACACAGGACAGACTCAGGGTGAATGGCGAGGATCCTGGCGATGACGGAGCCAGAGGCACCCATGTCCCTCAGCAGCTCCGCCACCTCTTTAGTGTAAGCCGGGCTCTGATGCAGAACCCAACCCTTCAGCTTGCGGACCTTCTGGATGTCCACGGAGAGGTCGTAGAGCGCCTCTACGGTCTGCTGGTTCTCCGCAGAGCGTAGCGTCACACATGGCCGCAAGTTTAGAGGCAGGACGGGGACACGCTGACAGCGCAGGCACAGAGAGGACGCAAAGAGGCGCAACATGGAGGCAGAGCTGCGAGACTGACCACCTGCAGATATCAGAGAAGAAAATACAGAGAGTGACAAAGAGGCAGTGAGCTGACAACAAATATCTTCATAAATAACAAACTAAAGCAGCCAAAGACACAAAAAGTTATCCAGGGATATGGCTGACTAATTATTTCCGTCACAGTTTTCATCAACAACCTTTTTTCCCCTGATGAAAGCTAGACAGTAACTAATAAAAACAAGTGTAAGTGTACAAAAACTAAAACTAAATTAACAATGATGTGTTTGTAAAATCTATAAGTATATAATAACTGTTCTTCATAAGAGTGACCTCAGTATCAACCAAAATAGTACAGGTGATCATGTTTCCCATGAGTGGCTCCATCTTTACCGATCTATGTCACTGTCCTATGATATTTACCAACATGTTCGTTTTGTCTTGTCACTTTTTCGGTCATATGTTTGTTCTAAGTAAGATACAAACTGCAACATTTTTCATTTTTCAGATAACTTTGTGTTTTTACATTTGCGTAAATGGGATAATGGTCATCAAGGAGGTGAAGGTGGGTCCTTAGAGCAGACCTTCTAAGAAAAGTGTTAATTTTGTTACAATACCAGAACTGACAACAAACAGTGAACCTGCTCTCCATGAATATATCAGTTCATAAAGAGAGTAGCTCTGATTGGATCGCTCCACAACTTATCCCACCACCACCAAGCTAAGGCAGCTGCTAAAGCATACTCCATATGTGAACATGTTTCTTGGAGACAGGTTAAAGGGTACAAAAGGGGCATCCCCAAAAGACAGTCAGTCAGCAAGGACGGGGCGAGGTTTGCCATTTTGTGAACTACTGCCACAGGCAAATAGTCTAACAGTTTAAATACAACGTTTCTCAGTCCATAATATCATCAAAATATTCAGAGAATCTGGACAAAGCACTGCATGTAAGCGTGCAAGGCTGAAAACTGAATGCCAAAACCTTCAATTCATGAAGCTGGAACTGTGTTTGTTGCTACATATACAAGAGCAAGTTAAAACTCTACCATGCAAAGAAAAAGCCATATATCAACTTCACTCAGAAATGCCGCAGAATTCTCCTGGCCTGAGCTCATCTGAGATGGACTGACACAAGGTATCTGTGTACTGTGGTCTGACGAGTCAACATTACCAAACGTTATTGGAAATCATGGACGTGGTGTCCTCTGGGCTAGGGATGGAAATTGATAAGATTTTATTGATACCAATGCTGTTAACGATCCTGCTAATCGCTTCAATTTTTTAAAGATTCCCTTATTAATTCCTAAAGATTTTTCATGTGGCCAAATGTTGGCCTGTAGTTTTTCAACAATGTACAACACACGTCACAGTATAGATAACTGCTTCTGCAAGTTGCTGGTGTTTCACACTCACTTAAAGTTGTGCCTTTTGTAAAAAAAAAAACAACCTGTCAGTGGAAGGAATTGATAAGGGAATTGATTAGCAAAAAGACTCATGATATCGATTCTTTGATGGAGCTGTTAACGATTCTCAACTGGAAGAAAATGACCTTTCAGACTGTTATCAGGACAAAGTTCAAAAGCCAGCATAGCGATGGTGTGGGTATGTTTTGGTGCCCATGGCATGGGTAACTAACACATCTGTGAGGGCAGCCTTAATGCTTAAATGTACGTCCAGGTTTAGGAGCAGTAGCGTGGCTTTCTAGTAAATAGTGCAGGTACCCGACTGACCTGCCTGCAGTCCAGACCTGTCTCCCTTTGAAAATGTGTGGCATGCTATGAAAACCAAAAACGTAGACCCCAGAATGTTGACCAATGAAGAAAAACATCAAGCAAGTATAGGAAAGAATTTCAGCTACAAAGCTTCAATAGTGTCCTCAACTCCCAACGGTTTGTAGTGTTTTTAAAAGGAAAGGTGATGAAACAGTGGTAAACATGCCACTGTCCCAGCTTTTTTGGATGGTGCTGCAGGTATTAAATTCAAAATGAGTAAATATCTGCCAAAAGCAATAAAGTAAGTCAGTTCGCCAGTTTAACACTTTTTCTTTGTAGGGTTTTAAAGGGAAATGTTTAAAAAGATTCATTGTATTCAACTTTATGTTTTAGACAATGTCCAAACTTGTAGAGCTCATCAGCAGCTATATTTTAAATGAATAAATGAATCATTTCACCTTAACAGAAAGCCACTGCTGTGAGGCAAATCATTCAGGTTATTGTGAAGTGTCCTAAAGTTGTTTGATAACATGATTTTTTATTAGGGTTAGGAAATTATATGATTAATTGATACCACATCATTCTGCCGAGGATCCTTTTTTTATCAATCCCCTCATTGATTTCTTTGAATTCCCTGTGTGGGGAATAAAGAAGGTCTACGTGGCTTTTCTGTTACGAAAGAAAAAAGATCCTGCAAGTTGCTGCTGTTTCCACACTCACTTGGAATCACATAGACAGAGACATTGGACGTTGTGCAGTCTGCATATTTTTGTCTAAAATCTAGAGAAGTTGTGACCACTTCTGTTTCCTGTCAGCCAGGATCACATTGGACTCACTTTGGCTAATTTAAAATCATTTCTGCTGACTTCCCCTGCTGAGACTGGGAACTTCTTGATTTGAAAATTACCCAGAACTAACTTAGAACAAACCTATTGTTGAGCAATAGGACAAATTATGTTGACTTCTAAAGCTTGTTATTCATCATTCATCATTTTATAGTCTGTTTGTCATATATGTATAGATGTAGTTTGAGTCATGAGGTTAATGGGAATTCTGCTTCTAACAATGATATCTTTTAACATGAAAAATATGAACCTAACTGACATGAAGACACAACAAACCTGCATACACCTTTGTTATGTTTAATCTTTTTGTTTTTCAAAGACAGTTTAGAGGAGACGAGGTGAGCACTCACTTCCATTGTTAGTTACATCAATGACAAAATAAATGGCACAGAAACCTATTCAGCATAAAAGCCTTAAGTGAAAACACCACACCAATCAACACACAGACCAAACTTTTGCCTTTAAATGCCAGTCAACCAGGACTTTGCCTTCAAGTCCAGGATGTGGCTCCATTGAAGCTGGCTTGGTACACAGACAGTGTTGGGCATGTTTCTTCAAAAATTGAAAGCATTATTACCTTCGCCAGGAGGTTATGCTATTGCTATTGCTGTTTGCTTTTTTCTTAGTTTGTTGGTTTGTTTGTTAGTTTGTATGTTTGTTTGTTTCTCTGCTAGCAACATAACTCAAAAAGTTATGGATGGATTTCGATGAAATTTCAGGAACTGTTCAGATTGGGACAAGGAACAAATGATTCGATTTTGGGAGTGACCCAGATCACCATCTGTATCCGCCATGATGAAAAATGCAATTTTCGTGAATAACTACTGAACTAAAATAGATATCATGATGAATCAAATTGCTAATGGTACGTTTTCAGGGTCAATGAATCTAAATATTTACATCAAACAAAGGTAGGACTAATATTCATGGTGAAAATCACAATATGGGTCAGGACTGTGGCGCTGGTGGAGGTCTGCGCTTTCCGACTGCTTTTCTAGTTTATTACTTCTTACTGTCATTTCAAAGTAATTAGTTACATTATAATATTATTTTGTTTGAAATGTAAGGCATTACACTTATTACTTTTAAGTTACTCTCGTCAAAAAAACAGGAACTATGGATTTGCCATTCTAAATGAAGCTCATTCCACTCAAAAAGCTCATTACACATCTTGTGGAAGGTGATGTGGTGCCTATCTGACTGAGTTCGGCGTAGAATATAATAGCCACATTGATGGCTCATGGCACAGTACAAGAAATGATCATAGCAAAAACAGACAAAGGGTAAAATTCTGGTAAATTGTATTAGAGATACTGTAACTTTAGGCCTGGCGGAGGACTTTTCTCCTCTGCTGATCTCACACAGATTATTTGGCGAATTTGTATTTAAACAAACAAACATAAAAAACTCTTCATTTCTGTTTAAATTAAAAATGCAATGTAACTTGCATTACTTACATTTGTACAGAGTAAAGTAGTACTGTTTTTTTGGAATGCCTTACATTACTACATTACGGTAAAAAGGAATGCGTTATAGTAATCACAATACTTTTGCAATGCACTACTCTCAACACTGCACACAGAGCATGAAACTCTCCATCTCTTGAAGCACAAACACCTGCCTCGGTCTTTGTTAAAGGAGACATATCATGCTGATGCATGATTTAATACTTACATATGATATAATAAATTTGAATACAAGACCTTACACCCCTTTTATTTTCAAAAAATGAGATATTGTATTTTTTCTGATATCCTAGAACGAGATTTGATGCCTCTGAAAATAGGTCATTGCGAGATGTCCGCGAGATTTAAATCGTCATGACGACACGAGGTACCTTTCTTTTTATTGGAGTAATCTGATAAAACACTTCCTCCTCAGTGATGTCCGTTAGCCACAAAACCTTCACCGAGGAACACATCCACCAGAAGCAGTATATAGATCCCTAGCTCACACTCACTCATTACCAGCTCTGGCCTGTAGGGGGACTCAATATGCGGTCGCTGCTTTGAGCCTGCTGGAAAATACAGTAGAAGAAGGACAGGCTGGCTCAACCCCAATAGAACTGACCAATCAGAGCACAAAGGGCTGTGATGTTGCGAGGTAACTGTAGGTCATCCTGAAGTCCGAGTGTTTCAACGAGAGCTTGATAATGGCCGCAAATGAGGATTTTGAGGACGCAATTGTGGGGCAATGAAGGAACTAAATGACTTGTACTGAGGGCAGAAATGCTTTACAGGCATCCTAGTCTGGCATCGTGAAAAGGAGAAACAAGCATGATATGTCTCCTTTAAAGACTAAGAGTACAATTTCTTTCTTCAGAGATAATTACAATAGCAATTTGTGCAGGACTTCAAAAGTCAACAATCAGACTTGCTTTTAGAATTTGAGCATATTTACCTTCACAACTTCATGATTGTCATAGCTTGCCTGCAAAAAACTACCAAGACATCACAGCATCAATGGAAAAATAGGAGCAACAGAGCCTTTAGTATGTAATTTGTCTTGTCTTGAATAAAAGCAATGAAGAAGGAAAATTGTTTTTTGTTCTTAGAAAAAAACAAATAGGATAACCTTTAGGCAGCAGATTAGTGCTTTAGAACTCTAAAGGGCAGAGCTGAAGCATGGCAAATCGTACTTTTACAAGGACATAACTGATGGTGGAAGTCATCATAATGATGTTTGTTTCACTGCGCACATGAAGATCATGCAGAAGCACGATATCCTCTTCCAATTACTCACAGCCCGAGGGTCTTTCTGCAGCTTCCTGATGAATTTCACTGAGCCAAGAGGACTAAAAAAAAAATTCAAATATAAAACAACCGAACACAGAGGCGTTCCTTTCATAAAGTTTGAAATTTAAGCTCTGAAGGAAATGTTTGTCTTTACTTTTTACAGTATCGCAAAACCTCCTCCTTAAATACTAATATCTGTGCAGAGATTGAATCTGCTTAATTTCTTTTTTATGGATACTTTATCTACACACGCTGTTACAGAAAGAACCCTTGTTGCAACTTCTTCAATCAAATGGGTTTGTTTGTATCATCAAAAGGGTCCAGGAAAAACACAAGCAAGCCAGTTGTACATCATTCAAAGCTGAACCAACATTTCAACAACCACTGGAGATGAAATGATGATTTAGAACCAATGAGTTAAAGAAAACTTTTTTGTTATCTAAGACATCACTTGACTATCTTATACTGAATACTGATTCCTGGACTTGATTTTAAGTTAAATAATTCCACCCATTTAGTAAAACATGGCCATAAACTTGTTTTTCATTTGTCATCTGTAAGACATTTTATCTTTAAGTCATGTTTCAAGCTATTTCCTATGACTTTATAAACACTTAAATGAAAGTATTTTATATGGAGGCATATGTTGTAAAATGTTAAATGAAATGTTAATCTTATTAAAACACAAAATTTTAAAACAGTAAAACATTTGTTTTCTGTCTTTTTTTTAAATTCCTTTGAATATTATTGCACCTTATATCAGTCTAACACCTTTTCCAGAATCAAATGTAAATTAAAGAAGCATTTTAAATCTACTGAAGTTAAAAGTAAAAAGTATTTAATTTAAATGTACTTAAAGTAGCGAGTATTTGTGGTAAACATTGCTGTGTTATGTAAAAATATGAAGACCAGCGGTGTAATTAGATTCGGGATGGGAAATTAAACCTAAATTCAATTGAGAATCCGTAACAACCATCTTAAAGAAATAATATCATTTTTCTTATTGCTTATCAATTCTTTTCAAAACAAGGATGTCATACAAACATTTGGCACAAAAAAATGTCAAAAAAGTCAAATGGTACTTTTACTTTTGTGGTATCGGCTCAACTCAGCTCACAGTTTGGATGCTCCTGGCTCTGTTTCAAGTACAGTACAGACTCTACCAGTACATTAAAGTAAATAGGACAGTCATGGTGTGGCTGCGTTAAACTACAGTGGCATCCTCACAAAAACAAATCAGGGAACAAAGGCGATCGAGCTGCCAACCCCTTAGTGGTCTCTTTAAACAGTAAGGAGAATTTTTTTTTTTCAAAGATCATTGCAAGCAGCAAAACAACATATTACTTAGAGACTTTGGCATTTTCTGTACAGTGGTGTGGCACATTTCTTAATGAACTGAGAGTTTAGTTAAAGGTGCCATGTTCTTCTGCTCCCAAGCCCATTCTGACAACATAACAAGCAAATAACATTGATTTAGTGGGACAAGGGATCTTTAACAATTCAAAACAGTTGTTTGTTTTAGTCTTTGAAGTCATAAGTAGCTTCATAAAGTACCTTTTTAATATTACTTACAATTATTTACCACATAAAAAGACGAACATGTAAGAGTAACAAGGCAATATTAGACAAGGTTATTCATAGCAGAAATTCAACAGTGTTTTTTGGGACTTTTTTCCAGGAATGACATGTTCATTATCTGTCATTAAAAATCCAACAACTTCTCCAGAAGATGAAGTTAAGTCAACAAATTAACACAATGTCTCTGATGCACACATAAACTCTGCAGCAGTCTTTGAAATGTCTTAACCAGCTGATGATTTGTCAGATAAAAAGGAAACCAGATGCTGATCTTAGGTACTCAATTTAATCCTAAACCCGAGTAACTGTATGTTTATTTATTATTATTATAACTGTATGAAGCCTGTTAGCTCAGCCAGCCTAATGTGGAGACACAATTATTCCGCCAAACTCTTGACACGACGTGATATCGCAAGATTTCACCCCTAAATATAAATAAAGCTTTCAGTTGTTACCGCTAGCACAGGATATATATTAAGGTCACGCAGGTTTACTTTGATTTCTGTCTAAACAAATGTTTTACCTTTAGCAGCGGTCAGCGGATGTGACATTTTATTATGAAACTGTTTCTTCCTCTACTGTTGACTTCTGTCGTGTCGTTCATCGCAGCGACACCCTGAGGTGAAGCCTGGTACTACAGCACAGCTCAGTGGAGACCATCAGTAAACAAACTGATCAGTCACGACCACTTCAGCCTTCAGGCTGTTCCTGCAGATTGGTTCACAAACTTTGGTGTTTCTTGGTATCCGCATCAAACATTTGAAACGACTGGCTGGAGAAAAATATAAAAAGGAAGCAAGAAACACAGGCTTCAAAGACAAGATTGTGGATACTGAAAATGCCAGTAATTAATGAAGACATAATCTTTAAGTTTGTACTTAAGTATAACAGGTAGTACATCAAACTCTGAGCTACTTCAAACCAGGCACAGTAGGACATTATACTCTCAGCAGTAAAGAAAGGACACTCTTCTCATCTAATAAAAGAATATTCTGAAACGTGACAATTTTCAGAAGCAAGTAAAAAATCAAGTGATAGACCCTTTAGATTTACTTTCTATGTTTTTCGTCATAGCTGTTCATATTCCAAGAAGTGATTGTCCAATTAAAAATATAAAACACTGACTTTATCAAATTCATCATCTATCATTTTCTATCTAAATGTGTTTTGTACAGGTCAAAATGATTGAGTAAGTCAAACTAAACAAAAATGTTTTACAATAACACAATGACCAGATAGATTGAATCACTTCAGCTCAACATAATAAAACTGAAGCTGACAAAATAATTCGTCAATTTCCAATCTTAGAACAGTTAGAGCAAAAACCTAAATTCAGATGCACATGAATGATAAAGAATTCGTTTATAAAACAAGAGGACCTTTATAAAAAAGAAAAGAAAATACTTCTTTAAAAGATAATTTGCTGTTTTTCTTTTTTGCTATGGTAAAGAAACAGACAGGGACTGAATATTGAATTCCTTTACTTTTTATTGAAGTTTGCATATATAGTACTGTTACCCTTAAACAGCTAATGTTTCTTTCCTTATACTTTTATCAGGGCTACATTTATGTATGTTTTATGGTGTGGCTATGACAGCCACAATGGCAGACACCTGGCCAGGTGTTATCAGTCAACCAGTTTATAGTAATAATTTAGCCAGGTGTTCACTTTATGATTTGAGGTAGATCAGGTGGTGTAGACTGTCAGCTCACATTGAGCAACAGAATCATTACTGACACACAATGTGCTTTGCATTGTTTGCGCTATTTAAGTGAAATCAGAGCAAGACCTCAGCCACTGTTAGTGAAGTTTTGTTTAAAAAATACCACAGTAGGTGGAGGATGTCATACCTAACAATATTCCACCTTTTTCTTTTTCATGGTTCAGGTATTAAAATGCAAATTCTCTCCACCTCTCACATTACTAGCACATGTAACAGGCAGATTATATCAAACATTTCCTGTTGGCTGGTGCTCTGCACACTTACTTCTAGTCCTCATATTTTGTAATATGATGGGGAGCCCCGTCTCCCAGGCATGCCATAGTCATTTCAGGAATGTCTGACAGGCGCAAAAGGAGGAAAAAAGCTCTGACGTTGTAGAATCAGCTTATTGTTTAACTCTTATTGCGCAGGAGTGTGTAGTTACCTGGTTGAGATTTCAAATATGTCAGAAATTCATCTAACGTGTGGCATGCAGTGCACAGTCTGTGATCTGCTGTTATGTGTGTGCTTCTCAAACCAATCTAACGAGTCAAAAATCAGGTTAGCCATGACATTATGTAGTGTGCCCTTAGTTTTTGGTTGAGACCATCACCCTCAAGAGAACCAACAGCAAAGTTCAGTTTTCATGTAGTACAAGAACTGCTACAGAGGCTCCATAAGCCGCTCATTTTAGGGAAGTCTGAGTATTTACTGTTTGTTGTTGCTACCACAAATGTCTCATTGAAGCAGATTTTTTTTTCTACTTTTGTCAGCTTGTCAGATTTCTTGTGCCTTTTTAGCTTTGTCAGAGTTCACGTCTTATCTCATCTACTGTCTTCAGTTCTTTTTTTCTTCTTCCTGTTACTTTTTGACACCACAAGCGAGTATACACCAGTTCAGGGAACCCAACAATACCAGTTATTGTGTCTCATTTGACCACCCTGGGCATGACAGGAATTTGGAAATCAATTGTGGCCAAGAATGGAAAAAAAAATCCCCAGAGGTGTTGTTTGAATTGAAGCCTCGATTCTTAGCTTTCACGTGATGGGCGAGATAGGCATCCTGCTGAGCACGACAGAGAAGTTTACTGTCTCTGTTGCCAACCACATGTCTGAACCACTTTTATTTTTACTTCCGAATTGAAATACGGCTGTTGTTTTTGATGCACACTTGGGGTAAGTAGACAAGCCTGAACTTCCTCTCAGAACTCAATTCGGGAAAGAAAAACCTGAGGAGCAAATAAGCGATCAATGTTGCCAATCACGTGGAAGTCCTTTCATTTCTATGGGAAACTATAATGCCTGTCTGATGTACAAACTTGTGATGCACAAACTCAATGATAGATTATATAATTTTATTCCAAGTTTTTCCCCTTATCATGCACAAAACACAAAAAAACACAACTTCCTAAAGGGAAAGGAATGCAAACTAAAATTTCTGTCTCTGCTACTAAAATAGATTAATTCCTAAAACTCTATGGCTGAGGATTTGAAATGAGCTCTAAATGACATTATCAATGCAACATGACAACTTCATAAGAAACTCTGATTGTATGACCCTGTAAATGATTTGTTCTTTGGACAAACATTGATTGATTGAACATTTGGATCTTATTTTATCAAAATGCAGCATAATATTTTAAATAGCTAGTGTGATTATCATTTTATCAATGAAAAATGTCTCTACTTTATTACATTTGATGTGAAATTTTGGCAAAAATATTAGCTTCCCTTAGCAAAAAGTAGTTTATTCAAGTGTACCACGAGGATACTTACTTTATAGTAAAACTGAGGCAGTATATTTGAAGTTTACTTTTTATATACTCAAGAATAGTATACTGTAAAATACCAAATAGTAGCCGGGGCGTTTATTTGCTTCAATTACTGAGCAGACCAGGAGTTTATTTGGGACAGGCATTTAATTCCTTTTGCACAAAAATTTTAAATAACCCAAAATTAAAAATATATGGCAAATATAATCAAATTATTTATTTACACTAGTATGAATAACACCTGAACATTTTCAAGGCAAGATTACAGTACTGTAGTTACACTCTTAATACCGGTCAGGAACGACTGGTGGTTAAGTTAAGGTCTTACTTCTTTTTTTTTTGCTGCACCAGGGACATGGAGATAAGCAGCAATATGCAATCATGTTTCTTTTCAAGTGATGGCTGTCAGTTGAGCTCAGCATTTGCATGTGTGTTCTGTAAACTTCGACAGAAGCTCGTACGCGACGCCGAATAAATTACACCAGGCGTTTATTTGGAATGGGCGTCTATTTGTCAAAATGTACTGCTACACCAGCGACCGGGCGTTTATTTGGTATTTTATGGTAGTTAAGTATACTTGGTTTATACTGCAAAGTAAAAAAAGTCTTAGTCTAACTGCATTAATAATAATCCTTTCTCTTGTACTTCAATACTAAAACTTATACTTGTACTTCTGTATACTTTCTACTTCCACCTGCCACAAAGTACTAAGCTTGTATATCTTGATCAAAGCACAGAGTAAGGTCAAGTCATTGCTTACATTTCATTTAGCAGAATAAAATTGCTTATCAGAGCACATATTTTCTTTGAGGTGTTAGCCCTGTTGTAAATTTACATGTTCAAAATCATATAGAGCTGGAGTTTAACATTTCACATAAATAGCATGTGTGCTCAATTGCATTACCTTTATGTACCTTAAAAAAATAAACAGAGAAACATTTGACATGACTTTATTGATCAAACTCTCATCCCTTTCACAAGGGTTTGGCAATGGTGTTTGTCATCTGTTTCAACAAGAACATGTTTTGTTTTAATCACATCAGGTCAGACAGCGTTTACAGATTGTTTTTTTAATCTCATATAAGTACTTTGCACATTGATCTGTGACTCTGTACAGGCCTGTCTGATGTAGTAAGTACCTTAAGTAAAACACAACAGAGTTTGGCACGTGGATGAAAAGGAGAAATTTGATGTGAACACGTTTGTTGAAAAAATTCCAAGTCACTAATTAAATCAAATGGGCCATCTTTCAAGAATGCAGCACTGTTGTGTCTCTTCTTTAGTCTGTCATAGTTTTGAATGTGATACAGAACTAATTTAATGTGTTTAATCTGTGCATGAAGGGACATTACAAGAGAGTAGAACTTACAAGTATAATTTAATTATAACAAGTAAACTTGAAAAATTTGCAACAAATACTATTTTTTTATTAATTAAAGTATACCAACAGTTCACTTAAATAAACTAAAATGTGGAATATATACCTTGTACACTAGCAGTATAGAGAAGCACATACTTTTTGAATACTATAAAGTGCGCATTTGTAAACTTAAAATGAGTGTATAAAGTAAACTTTAAGTATACCTTAACGTACTTGTAAATGTTCCATTTTAGTCCAAAGTATTAAATTACCATAGAATACTTGCTATACTTATACTCAAGCATCCTAATAAAATGAACTTCAAGTACACTACTTTTTGCACTACAAGCCACATAGACTGTTCAACATTTTTGGGTGTCCTTCACTGGTCTATCTGGGGAACAGCACAAAAAGTGTTTTAGGAAAGCAGAACCTTTCAAAAGCATTTTCAAAAGGTGGTAAAATAAGGCAAATAACCAGTGAAATAAAAAAAACTGAAATAAAATTAAAAAAACTACAGTGCCTGAGATTTGTTTGTGCTCATTTCTGAAACACCAAGGAAGAAGAGAAGACACGGGTCAGGAGACAAATGAAATATGTTCTCCATGAAAAATGTTGTTTCTGCTCTTAAATACACGAAGAACTGAATGAAGGAATGTCCATTTCTGAAAAAAAAAACTGACTTAACTATTGTACTGTACATGTTGATCACTTCATGAATGGCCATTGTTCACAGGCCATTGTTCACTTCTTCTTGTTGTCACAGCCTTCACTCTCGCCTTTTCCCTCAAAGGATGCTGCAAAACCAGCTCAGTCATTTCACCTTTAAGCTTTGCAAGATCGATCTACTTGAATACAGACATTGTATCATGCAGGTCTGGTTGCACTACAGTGTGGGTTTGTAGTACTTTGGCGTCCCACAGATTGGTTTTGAAGGAGTTCCAAAGTACTTTTTAACAACCAAATGGCAAACATCACTCTGACTGCATCTGTTGTCGTATCTCGACAGCTTGTAATGTGCAGAAGACAGAAGGAGGCTTCTTGACACTGGCTTGTTGCAGAATAATGTGTTTATTACAAAAAGCAACACCAGAATCATGCAGGCACAGCTGATACCTAGGGGAGACTGCAGATGATGTCCGTCTCCTCTACTTCAGTTTGACCACAGTTTATATAGGATTAGGAGTTGCATACACAGTTACATCTGGACAGCAATAAAACGAGCCTTGGCTGTCACTTGAGCTATACACTACCTTAAAAGGACATGTGCATTCTTGGTGTAAAGAGTCATCTGCAGCCCTCACATGTACACATTTCTAGGGATGTATGCTTTTGCCTTACATGGACACACGCCAGATACTTCACTATCTACAGTATTTCCACAAGCAGCAGAATTTATGAAGAGGATGCTAACTAGAGCTGAATATGTCTACTATCTTTGTCAAGACAAGTTGGTCACTAAAGTAGCAAGTAAAAATTTTATGGTGTGATTTGAAAGTTTTTTGCAGCACATGTTTTTTAATTTGCTTAATAATGTAAAAAGAAGTGTGAAAATATCAGTACTCCATGTTTGCAGGTTTTATCTCAGACCTGTTCCAGTCGCTAATGCTCTTCCAAACTCTTAAGGTCAACAGCTCCATGCACCAGTCACATGAACAAAAGCTTTCAGTTGCCCTCCTTTCCCTCCTCTTATCAAACCACTGTTTCCACTGTCCCCATTCTGTCCAATAATCTAATATTTTTGGAAAATAAGTCTGTTTCTCAAATAGCACTTTGTTTGCCTCCACAGCCTGCGGCATCCAGGGCTCTGATGAGTGTAACCAGCAGCAGGCTGAATTGGAGCAAACACACTCTCAGGTTTTCCTCACAGTTGGTGCTTCATCATTACTCCTGATCACCAACTCTGCAAGCTGCCTCCCTCAGCAGCACGGGGCCACCACAGCTGAGTGAAAGCTTCAGTTCATTATGGTTTATGTAGTGGTAAACAGCTGATTCACGTCAGAGGAGATCAGGGTGGAGCTCCTTTCTTGCTCTTAATACCCCACATGTCGACAGAAGTGAGCGTGTCATATCTGAAGCACTGATAGTCTTCTTATTTAGTGTTGGCATCTTTCAGTTACACAAAGACACTCGCTGATTTGTTTTTAATGTGTCTCACGCAAATCAAGTTTCTTTCTCATGGATGAAAGGTGGTAAAACAACATGTGGGCCTGCAGCATAAACAAGGCCGTTCACACCTCTCCTACTCTCAGTCAACCCAGGAATAGTTTCCATGGCTGACAGTCAGGTTAGAGCAAAGTCACGCAACCTTAATCAACCTCAGAAACAGTGAAGCTCTGACAACAGAACAAGGTAGTAGTACTTTTGTCTCAGTGGTGCATAATCAGCGTGCAGTATTCCCATGTGCAATTACTCTGTCAATGAGTAATAATTCTAACAGCTGATTTTTTCTTTATATTTCTTGTCTTAACATTTATAACTACAACAGTTCTCAAAGAGCACAGACCTCCACCGAGCAGCTCAGTTCCAGCAGTGGCTTTTCCACAACTCCTGTAAAAGATGCAAGTGTAGATCGCCAGGATCCAGACCAAACTCAGCATTTACATGGAGGTTGGATTACTGTAGTCTTGCAGAGCAGATGGACCTGCCTGGTTCTGAAATCCTACATATCCATCTTGCCAACCTCCATTGTCCAATGACTTCACTCAGCTAAATACTTAACGGCCCAATCAGGGAAGAGAGGCAGGAGCTGCAGACGTGACGACAACATGTTTGAAAACAATGACAGCTCCTGCAGTGGTCTCAATAACTGAGTTTTTTTTTAAATCAGAAATGACTTAATATTTTCTTTAAAACAGAAGTAAAGAATGTCACTTGAAGCTTGTCTTATGGAAAAGCATGTTTTCAGCTCTTCTGATGACTGTGAATCACTGCTAGAAAACTGGGAGAGAATGCAGAAATCCTCCACGAACATGCCGGTTCATCTATGGTCATCATGGTTACTCAGTGATACTTGGGGAAATAGCCTCTCCTCAGAAGTTACTAACTACTTAGTAGTTTAAACTTAGTAGAGACTGTTTTTGACGAGGTTCATGGCACACATAAATGTTAAATGATACATCTTTGTGGCATAATTTAATGTGAAATGATAGTCTTAATGTAGTTTAATGTAATGGCTAACTGTTGTAAGCCATAGCTATGTATAGCCGCTGCATGTGTTATTAGCAGCGTTGCCTGATACGGACTGGTCTGTGATGAGTGTGACGAGCTGAATGACCGTCCAATCACAAGCTGCTGTTGTTTGTGAAGCTTCTGCCCCTGAAAACATTTTCAAACAGCTCCTTCCCAGATGGATTTGCGAAGTATTTCCAAGGCGGATATATGGAACTGTCTATCTGGCGTGTCAGGTTAATGCTGTATGAACACAAACACCTTAAAGTTTTGGGAAAATCCCTTTATATTCTTAATTGTTTGAATTGTTGAATAGTGTCAATTGAATTTCCCTTTATAAAATTTAATGATTTTTTTGAAATGTCATTCTGAATCAGATCCAGAGGAAATTTATCTTGATGATAGAGACATGAATACCATTTTATTCAGTAAAATTGGAAGCAAATCTGATAAAAAAACAGCAAAGATATGTTGTTGTTTTTTAAAATTCCGTCCATGTTAACTTATGGAAGTTTTATGAAATTTGGGTATTCTTTTTTTTGCATCCAGACAAATATATATATAACCACCAAAATCTACTAATTCTGAAGTTGAGACATTACCAACATCTCTTGAAATTCAGCAAAATCTTTTCAGTAGTTATGCGTAATCTTGCTAACAAACAGACAGCCAAACAAAGAAGCAAAAACAACAACATAATCCCTTTTGGCAGAGGTAAAATGTACATACTGTTTTTTAAACTTACTCTATTTTTTATCATCGTGTCCCTTTGTTGCTGGAATTTCCCTGTGTGGGATGAAAAAATGTTTAATCTACTCCTGGCACTCCAGCTTCCTCAAACAGGCATCTGTGACTCCAAGTTGTCCTTAGGTATGAGTGCGATAGTGAATGGTTGTCCATCTCTCAATATGGCCCTGTGATTGGCTTGTGATTAGTTGAGGGTGGGATGAGCTCCAGCCCCCCAAAAGGGATAAGTGGTTTAGATAGTGGTTGGATGGATGGGGTATGTATTTTTTTAAGCTGCTGTTACATTGGAACTTTTTGTGGCTAATGAACAGACTGTAGCCCTCGGGTTTGCTCTGCACCACTTTAGAAGGGTCTCTAAAAGTGGGATGAGAGGGGCCAGTTAGTTAGGAACATTTTCTAATTATTTGAGCTTATTGAAAATCTATCTCTATTTAAATCTAATCTCAGCAGTCATATTTGAAAAATATCCACTGAAAAAATAAGTTCAGTTGAGACAAGATGAGATGATACCACATTATGGATGTTTTTGTATTTTATAATCAAATCATAATATAACTGTCAGAGATAAAAGGCATGGACAAAATCAAAAGATGCAAAAATTACATTATGAGATCCTGATCTAATCCCAGTTCCACAGTAAAGAGTCTGTCACTCTGTATCCAGCTTATAAATGTGTATTGTGTGTGGTATGTGTGACTCGACCAGACTAGAAACAAAGATTAAATTGCCACACACACTCTTAGAAAAACAGACTGTATCCAGGTTACAACACAGTCACCAATTTCAGCATGAGGAAACACACTTTAGTCAGACGAGGCTCGTTCACACTGTTTTTAAACATAGTGGTCACATAGAAAGGAGATTAAGGATCATTAACTGTCGGAGAAAGAAGAAAGAACAAAGAAGAATACTTGCTTATACAGAGGAACTCAAGTGTGTGCTAAAATAAGAAAAAGCTATTTGTAAGAAGCTTTCATGGTTTATGCTAAGAGCTGCTCATACAGCAATCTGATACTTTTCACAGAAAGAATCACTTTGTTTTTTCCATTGTTGAAAAAAGAAGCCTGTAAATATACACTATTAAGTGCAGGTTATTTTGTAGGAATTCATCATTGGAAAAAAAAAAAAGTATGCAGTGAAGGTGGGTTGAGCTGAGAAGTACATCTCTCCTGGACTAGACTAGTTGGGCCAGACTGTCATCGAGGGTGAAATCACTTGCCACATGGGGTGAGTGGGTGACAGGATACAGAACTGATGACAGAGTCATGGCTGTTTTCTTCTTGTGAAGTTGCTCAGCTGTGAAAAGTGCTGCCACAGCTTTCACATCAGGCACATGAAAAGCCTGCAGCCATAGTGCATCGTCCTGCTGCCTCTCTGCATATATATCACTCCATTCATGAAAATCTATCAACAGTTTAAGTAGGAATCACATAAATCCTGGGAAACCTGCAGAATGAATGCATTCTGATGAAAAGGGGGAGTTTCTCCACAGTGGAGGGAAACTGAGCTTTAATTTTGAGACCACTGTGGACTTACATACTAGCTAGATTAGGGTAAATATGGCTCTATGTATGTCAATTTATGTCTGATTTTGCCTGGAAATGAGCACAGGTCTTTGAAAATATAGGCATGCCTCCTATTCTTGAAATTTCACCTCCTGAGACCTATGGCTTGCCCTTCCAAAAAAACATGGATGCACTGCTGCCATCACGCATGTATATCCAACCAGAGTGAAACAGGCCTAATGGTGGTTAATCACAAGAACGCAGCAAAAGCATGAATAAGACACACAAACACAATGAAAGCTTCTAGTAACCCTTCCTGCTTTTCTATGATGCAGCCATCAAGTGGTGCAGGAACGAGTCCAATAACGAGGGAGTGATTTATTATTTTGCACTTCCTGGTTCCCAATCCTGAACCTATGTGGGATTTAAACTACCCCTTTTGGATAAGTGCCTGAAATAAGGTTCTTGGCAATCAGATTTAAATGTTCAGTGGAAAATGATACAATGCACCTGATGCTGCCTGCTCGCTAACAAACTTTTAACAAGGACTGCTAAATGGCCAGGGACCCAACATCAAGCATTTCTGATTACTATTTGAAAATCTGTATTTTACACACTACTGCCACAGCCACGAGGAGCAACCTCATCAGGTCATCTGATTATAAGAAAACTTTAAAACAAGAGGTCACACAAGTCTTTTGTTAGAAATATTGTAGTGTTTTCTATGCTACACCGCCATGTTGCAGTTCCATAGTAGCTAAATACTTAGCACTCTCGCCAACTACATTCAAGCATAAATAATCATGAAAAGTAGCTTTGTTGTTAAGATTTTCACAAAGACCAACATTTTTGTTCAATACAGTTTATTATCAGAACTTACCCAAAACACTTAATACAATTGGCCTTTGGTAAACTTGCAGTCAGTGGAACAAGCGGGATGCTAACTCCTGCCTTGGCCTTCAAAAATATGCCATCCCTGCACCACTAGTTTGGTGTTATGTGCTGTGCTTCCATGGTAACAATGAACTCTTTGGCCCCTATCCTATGCCAGATGCAATGCTTTTTGGCAGGAGTTTTACTGGATTTCCACCTGATGCCAGTTTCACTGTTAAAGTCTGTTGAGAATAAACAAAAAGGACATGAGAGCTGACACTGTGATTGGTCTGATCTTTGTCATGCCAAAAACTGCTACACTTGATGAAGGCTCATCATCCTTCTACCAGAATGTACCAAGAATTTACATTGTGTAAATAGTAGGATATAGACCAGCATGCCACAAACTTCTTTGCAGCATGTGCTGAAAGCAACAAGCCTCATGGTCTAAAATAGGGAGCTTTGAGTATGTCCAACTCAAGAGGCAACATCCACCAGAGAATGCATTAGTGAGTATCCGTCACATTAATGCATCAAAAGCAGTGAAGTCTGAGGGCTTCTCCCAATGCTACAGACAAATGTGGCCTCAAAAGCCATTCAATACAGGGTCCATTTCAAAAAGAGTGACTCAGGCCCCATCCACAGGGAGACAAAACGCTAAACAGTTTCCAAAACGATCGTCATAAAGACGAAGGTGTCTCAGAAAATGTGTGCGTCCATATGAATGCACTCGATACGCATCAAAACGCTGTAAAACAGATGCCAGACGCCTAGGGGCGCTGTAACATTTTGACGGAAACAAGCAGAAACAGACAAAAAAAACAGTGCGCATGCGCATTTACGGCAAAAGTTGTAAACAGAGATTGTGATAAAGTGATCATAAAGTGCCGTAATGTGTCCTCGATAATTGTTTGTTCAACTCGGTGGTGATTGAGAAGGAGATTTTGCTGCAACAGGGGCAGTAGCTTCATCCGCTCATATGGTTCACGTACGCCGCCATTGTTGTTGTCGCGTGTGGCGCATGCATGTCAATGTCTACATGAAACTATGACGTAAGCGTATCTGAAAAGTTACGGAGAGCCAGTAATCACGGAGCTGCGTCTGGCGGTAACATCTTAGCGCAAACCTTAATTCTGGTATCACTATTACTTCTGCCAAGGAGGATATGTTTTTGCTGGCGTATGTTTGTCTGTTTGTCTTTTTGTTTGTTGGCAAGATTACACAAAAACTACAGGACAGATTTTGCTGAAATTTTCAGCAGATGCTGGTAGTGGCCCAATTTAAAATGATCAGATTTTGGTGTTGATCCAGATAACGGCCCTCTCCAAGTGCTTTCTAGTTTTGTTTTGTTTTTAATCAGTCCTGCTTATGGAATGCGCATGTCTCTGGTGACTTTATCACTTACAAACCTCGCAAAAGCTTTTGAGACACTGGAACTGGTGCCAAATTCTGACTTGTTCCCTAATTTTAGGACTTCTTACAACAAAACTCAATTCTCATGATGTGAATATTTGATCTTACATTTGTTCTCCAGAATTTTTCCTTTCACTTGCTGATGCATTTTATTTCCTTCTGCATGTGAACTGCTCCAACAGATGGAGTTCCCCTTTGGAGCGTTCTGCAATTTCTGTCCTCTGGACTTGGTAGTTTCCTGGTGTAAAATCCAGATCACCACTTGACCCATTTTCTACACAGGTGTCTGAAAACATGAGGGTTCTCACCCACTGTCCTCTGTCAATAAAATACCAGAGGAGAGGTGTGATCAAATGGAGAGAGAGAGATATGATCTTTACCCCTGCTAGTGCAACTGATAAGCATGTCTTCTATTACGGCCCTTTATTTTTTTATAGCCGAGTTGGTTTCTATGAAAGTCATCTCTTTGTTTTATTCTCTGCTTTCCTGTTGGAAAAATAAACTCAGCTGCTTTTACCTTGACTTTAAAAAATACTTGTTCGTGAGTGTAACAATAACCACTGGGGATGCGTCTGGTTCAAAGACTACCAATCTGATATTGTCCTTCTTTCTTTTAATAAAGTACTTCCTGTGAAATATTAACTCAGTGTCTCAAAGTTCAGACAAAGTATGGTCTTGGACCTTGCTCGAATAACACATTAAACAATAAAACTCTTGATGTTGTTTGGCCCTAAAATATGAGACAGGGTTTACCTTCAGTTTACAGCTTCTCTTCTGCTTATTGAATTTCTCAACAGCTACTTACTGGGACACCAGAAGAGGCAGATAAAAAAAAAATGAACAATGAAATGAAACCTCTGTATTGTGAACACAGTGGCTGCCAGGAAACAGGTCACCTGATCCCTCTAGATCAGGGATGAATACCTGGAGGCTGCGAGGTCACATACAGCCCCCTCCTCACTTGATGATTATCCCTATGATTTAAAGTCAGACACTAAGTTCCAAAGTGTAAGCAAAATCGTCAGAGTCCTGCCTGTGTCGGGCTACATTCCCTGATCACGGTCGATATTTTCTAGGAACCGTTCTGACCTTAACTTTGAAAATGCAATATCCAATAGCACTTGAACTGCATATGAGCTCTCAACACTTTGAGACATTATCATTAAACTTAAATAAAATGTCAGCTTTGATGCAAGGCTGAAGATTATAGATATTGAAGGCCAAAGTACAAAGGTCAAGTTCATGAAGTCTAGTGTACATCTTATGCTTGTGGAGCATAATATTTCAAGAACACTTCAAGGGATTGTCTTCAAACTTTGCATTTAAGTCAACACTTACAGTACTTGAGGATGACCTGATTCAATTAAAAACGTTCTGAACTCATTCTTGGCCTGCGAATGCCAACGTATGCAAACTCATATTACAAAAATGCTCTTAGAGATGTTTGATAAACAGTAAACAATTGAACCATAGACTTAAAAATAATTGGACGAAGCCATATGAAGCCATTCGTTTGACTATTTTAGTCTTTTTTTTTATCATGGTAGATGCATCCTAAACAAGTAGCAACCTCCAAGGGTGTAAATGGTGCTCATGTGGAAATGTCAAAAACTATTGTATCCGGAGTGTCCACTTGACAACTGCCACCTGATGACTGTGAAAATACATTTTGGAAATGCAGCTTTGCTTTGGGTCAGATGGCCTTAAGTTCTGCCTGAACACAGCCTTTCTGTCTGTGAGTGAATGGAAATAAAGTCTATTTGAGATTGTATATGCAGTATGACAGAGTCCATTTGAGGGCATCAGCAGTGTTTCAAAGGCTTCTATGACAGGGTTTTCTTTAACAGCCTAGGGTCATAATAGATGCAGCCATGCTAACCAAACATTAGCTCAAATGTAGAAGCTGTGCTGAGGCAGGATTTAAGGTTGACTCACCAATAGTGACTCTGTGCAGAGATGTAGCCATGTCAGCCATGTCCCTATCATCCAGAACCAGAAATCCTCAGTGAAATAAAAACTTGCATGATATAAAAGAATTCACCCTCTGCATAGTAAGAGCAATGATATGTGTTATATTTAAAACCAAAGCTGTTTTTGAACCAGGCTGAAAAGAAGTTTATTTAGGGAGTAGAGACCATCTATCTCTGACGCGATCATAACACCTCAGATTTGCTGCAGTCAGCCTCAAGTGGAAACTCGAGAAACCACAGCTTTTGGCCTCATGGGCCTCCTTTTTCAGCCCAAAGTCTCTCACTTGGTTTGGACCAACTAGATTCTGAAGGTCTTATGTCAAAACATAAGGACATAGAGTGTTTGGAAAAACTTTAAAGAATTTCTATAAATGTGTTTCCTATTTCCAAATAGCCACTTTAAAGAGACTGTGAGGAGTTTCTAAGTTATTACAAAAAAGTCTCACTTTTAGACGTATGCCTGATCGAAATACGCACTTTAAAATGAGTTTTATAGCATCAAAATAGGTTATCTATAAATGCTATTCCTTAGTCTTCCGGTCGAGTCGGACAGGGCTGGACTGGCCTGGATACTCAACTTCGTGAACAAGACAATTAAAACCAGAGCAAATTTATATTATTTTTTTATTTATATTACACGTCTGAGAGCACCGGGCTGTAAGTAGCGATATATAGCCGGCTACAAAACTGCGATACTAAGTTTTACAAAAATTGCGTGTTGCCACACATCAAAAACAACCGCTACGTAACTAGAAAGAGATACATTACCTCATCGCTTTGCATCTTATAAGTTGTTGAAAAAAGAAGTTGTAAAGCCATGCAGAGTTCTGAGGACGGTTCGAGCTGCATTTATTATAGCATCACAACAAACACACACTTTGGCTTCAGTCACGCCTTTGGTGCGTTCCAGTTGTAGTCAGAAGTAGGAATTTCTGGGTTCTGAGTAGGAAACTGCAACTGGAACGCCCCCCCCCCGAAAGTCAGAATTTCCCACTGGGTAGTCGATCAAACCTTGCCACCCCCGAGTTGACAATCGGAAGATGGATGCCCCCAGAGTGAACAGTTATTTAGCTCCTGTAATAATCAATTTATTTGCACTTCTGACTGGGGTGTGTCGCTGTAGATCAGCTGTATACATCGTATTGTTAGACTTATATTTACAAAAATGCTGCCATAGTGATAATCACATTCTTCATGTGATATTTGTGAACAACAATGCAGGGCGTGCTAACAACAGCTAACAATAGCCTGGTAGATCGGGATGTTTTTTTCCGACTTTAACTGGAACGCCGATAAGTCGGAGATGATGTCACTCCCATTTCCGAGGTTAGTGGAACGTTACGACAGTTGTCGCGCGTGCTCATGGGTAGCAGAGTCTTTATTTCGCCGGTAATAGATTCTCCTCATAGCACCTTTAATTCAAGGACAAACTGGGAATATTTTGAAGGACACAGACACATTTCTTTTGGCTTCATGATTATCTCTTCCTTTCAAACTTGATACTGTATGTCAAGAAGTTTTCAACTGATTGCAGTCAAACACACAGCTGTGACTGCTACACCACTTAGACATTTGCGGCCTGCAGTAACCTCAACTGATGGAAACTGATGAGAACACTTGGGGTGAGATAAGTACTCTAAATTTTGATCAATTATAAAATGCTGATACTGGGCCCGATCTGAGCATTTTGATTGGGATCCGGAGATAAATCCAACTCCATGGATGTAATGAAGGAGGTTCACGCCTGTATTTTTCCCACACACATACAAAAGCCAAAGCCATGTCCAAATTTTCAATTTCACAGCATTCAGCCTCGTGATGTGGGCCTTCACTAAATTTGGCTTCTTGTGCCCCTTTTGCCAACCAGGACAATGACACATAACAGCAGTTTGAAGGTTTGCTGAAATTAAAGAGCTCTAAAGAAAAGGTCCAGGAGGGCTGTGTTATAAGTGTCCCTTGTGACAGCAACAAGCCTCTGAGTTTGCAGACATGGGCTCATAGTTCATGTATCAGCAGCACCAGGTAACTTGTGATCTGTTCTGTTCCTCCATTCTCCATCCCTCTTTCTACCTCTGACTCCATCTGCTAAAGTTCTTCCTGTACTGTGGTCCATAAAGATATCCTCTTGTATCCCCAAAATTGATGTAACTAGAGTCAAAACTGAAACATTTTTTTCAGTTTTAGTGAAGTTAGTGTTTGTTGTTTCCTCTGACTACTTGACCAGCTGGTGGTGAAGGTTTACACAGCCTCTCCCACCCGACATACTAAAGTTCTAAACATGGGAAATGGGTATCCAGTCTAATGAGGGGAGCTGCATGGCAGAAGGACACTTAGCATCATAGAAAAGTTTTAAGCACAAGGGCTTTGTTGAGGAAAGTTAAACACTGATTCTCACTGTAGCAATGTCTTAGGCCAACATAGTTTACTGAGTATTTTTGACCTGTTTGTGGGTTAATTACGAGGCTTTGAGTGGCACCATGTGCTGCTATGCACTGGCTATTATGATATCTACCCTCATATATATGTATGAAACAACAATAAAGTAGTTAATCTATTGAAATTAAGATAGGATACAAACTTTATTCTGCAAGGATGTACCAGAAGAGTGTAGATTTCTTATTGCAAAAAAGGAGACAATTCCCACCTGTTTTTGTGGTTCTTTGTTAGATTGTTGCAGTTTCTTGCAGTATCTTTTTAGGCTCCTAATGATAACAGTAATGTGCTGCTGATGTGCCAAAAGATGAAGTATTTCCTTATTTCTGAAACCCATACAGAAGTATAACTTCACTAGATACCTGACGTTCCTCATTTCTGTACAGAGAGCTGCTGCTCTTCTGACAGCTTCTACAGGATAAAATAAGAATTTTGTTCTGATAAATTTATCACTTCTTTCTCGTAACTTTAAGACTTTATTCCTATAACTTTTCCCCTTTATTCTCGTAACTTTATGACTTAATTCTAAAAACTTATGATCTTGCAACTTTTTTATGTATTCTTTTTTAAAGTACTTTTTTTTATTAGTCCCTAATCCTCCATCGTACCATGGACCTCTAGCAACCCTACTTCAAAAATAAGAAACTTACTTGGAAAGTCACAGGAATTGCAGCTGTACAAGAAAACAATGCACTGATAAAAAAAAATGAAAACTCATTAAATGATTGTAGTAGCAGCTTATGACTGTTCGATTTCCATGGCACACCTTGATTGCCTAAAGGCAGTCTGCAGCATCACGCCGTTGGGGCGCAACTGTAACAGAATGCCAACTCTTGAGTTTTGTACAATTTGTAATGGTCTTGCCCTCAGGCAGAGAGACTAAAGTGAATGTCACCCTCATAAAGTTACCCATCCCTGTTCTAGATTAAAAGATTAGCATGCTCAGGATGGTTTCATGCGTTGAGCAGAAATGTGATCATGCTGGCTTCAAACAGAATTCCCCCAGAAAAAAACAAACTCTGTGCATGTTCACTCCCTCATGCTCAACACAGCAGCCTTACACACCCACAGCCCAGAGAAACCAGTCCAACAACACAACAGTTAATGATTAATCAGGAGATAGTCTGTGTTTGTATTAATGTCCTCTTTATTTTTACAGGACGTCTCAGATTTGATATGATTTCACTCATGGCTGTAATGAACTGTACACCTCTTCACCCACTGCTGTCATGTAGTAACTTGACGTGTATCTGTTTGTAGGCGTTTATGTTACAAGTGTGTTTGCATGTTTTTCCCCTATAGGTGTGTGAAGGCCTGTTTCCAGGTTTATGAAAACAAGGAGCATTTGTGAACAAGCAAAATAATTTTCCAGGTTGTGAAATTTAAGATGTTCGGTGACATTTCAGGGTCTCATGTGGAAATGAGACACTTGTTCATCCTGGTATATTAAAAATATACCAGGGTGTGCAAACATAGTTGTTTTTCATCCAGACTTTACTTTTACATTAACCTTCTGGAGTTTACTGTTTGCTTTCACCTAAAACATGAAAGTTAGGAAATACTAGAAAGTGTCAGTATATTATGCATAAAAAGGGCACAAAAACCTGAACATGTTGTAATTTTGCCTGGGTAAGATTAAAGTGTTTTGTTCAGACTTTACCCTTAATGTTCCAGCTAGCTTCCACTACTATTGCTCATTCTGCCCCCTACATCAACTGAAAAGAAAACTGAGAGAAAACTTCTTGAGAGACATGGGTGTACAAGAAAGCCAGGGACTTTCTGAACATACAAACAACCCCTGAAAACTTTCAAAGTTAATCTCGATGAGCTGCATGTTTTCCTACTCTGACTTGACCTTACATTTTCCCTGCTGGCCCCCACTTTCTCTCTTTTCCACCTTCGATTAACTGACGAGCAAACTGCAAGACAATTACTCAAGAAAGTCAGGGAAAATGTCAAGTTTTCATGTGTGAAATGGGCACAACAAACTTCAAAGTTGAATTAATTTACTAACATGGGCAGCTACTGTTGATGCACGCAGAATGATTTCACTTTCACTTTAACTTTACTCTGAAATTCAGCTGCTCGCCCTTCAGCTATGCCTCCAAGACCCCACAACTCTCTACGAGGCAAACTGTACCAAAAAAAATCCTCCTATTATAGACATGTGTAAACAAGCAAATAAGGGAATATCCTAGTCTGTTAAATGAAAAAATCAGGAAAAAATATCAGTCTTATGTGTGAAAATTGCACAAAACCTTGGGAAAGTTATGAATGAAGCAACATCTGAATATAAGCATTTTTCTTTTTCTCACAGACTTCAAGTCTATTCTCTAACCTTCTTGTTCCTGACTTTAAGAACAAGAGAGTTAGGAAATATTACAAAAGGTCAGTATATTATACATGGAAAGGTCAAAAATCTTAAATATATATTAATTTTACCCAGATGGAATTATTGATTATGTTTTTTAACCCTTAAAATTTTCAGCTGGCCTTCCCTACTACTGCTCTTCCTGTCCCCTACATTAACCGAAAGAAAACTTCTCGAGAGACATGTGCAGGGAAGTCAGGGACTTTTTGAAACTTTCAGTGAGTCATCAATGATAAGAGCAATCAACACGTTTATGAGGGTGAGCTGCGTGTTTTAACTCAAACTTAATCCTTACATTTCCCTGCTGGTCTCTACTTTACCTCTCATGACAAGCAAACTGCTAGACAACTTCACACAATAAGGGGCATGCGTGAACACAAAAGTCAGGGAAAATATTCTGAAATTCAGCTGCTAGCCCCTCAGTTATGCCTCCAAGATTTTATGACTGACTTATGACTGTTAACAAAACTTCCTTCAGTGAGGGACAAGTGTGAACCAGCAAGTCAGGGAATTTTCTGGTTAGGTTCACCTGAAATGGTCTGGAAAAAATCAGAGTTGCTTGAAAAATATGGTGAGAAAGGCAAGAATTTCAACTTCACTATGACAAAAACAAAGATGTAAGCATAGGGATTCACGTTTCAGAAAAGTACAGAGCCACTTATAGGAAGAGGGCATGGCTTCACTGTTGGTGTTTGTGTGTGTGTGTGTGTGTGTACAAAAGTCTGCTAGAAGAATGTAAAGGAGGAGGACGCTGAGATTAGCAGGAGGCGGACCTTTAGTGACACACTGAGCAGAGTGAGAGTGAGACTCAGAGCATGACAGACACATGGCTGAGGACAGACACACAGCATGAGCAGCATGATCTTTCTAAACTTTCTGCTCCTCCTGCTCCTCCCGCAGGTCAGCAGTGAGGAGGTTGAGCAGCTCTTCAGGGCAGAGGACAGCATCGTCGAGCTGGGTTACTGCTTTGGTGTGGATTATATACTTGTTTACAGATCTGGAGAAGATGGAGACATGCTGCTTGGGAACTCCTCAGCCAGCATCACACCTCCTGTGGACCTGCAGGGCCGCATCCGCATCAACAATGATACGCACCTGTTAGGGCTGCAGATCACAGAGCTGACACACATGGACTCTGGGATGTACCGGAGGGAGTGCTGGGATAATGGGAAATGTGTCAGGCAGCAGGCCCAGAAGCTCACTGTCTGCAGTGAGGAGGCCAGCTCTGTAGAGATCATGGTGAAGGAGGAAGGAGAGATGACCGAACTGCTGTGCAATCACACTTCCATAGGTCAGGAGGGGACGACTGTTCGCTGGTACAGAGAATTGTTCCCGAAGTATAGGTCATCTCTCTTCCTGGACAGCGGGGTGTCTCTGAAGCCCCTGCTAGATGATCTTCAAGGCCAGGTGGAGGTAAGAGAGAGCGGGGCGCTGCTCCTGCTCCAGAGCAGCGTGTTCAAGGACAATCACCAGTTCTACTGTTTGGTGATCAAAGGGGACACCTGTCTCAGCTTCCAGAACATGTTTTATCAAGGCACCAGCGAGAGCAGGGACATTTTTTTCTCACTGGGGGACAGGTTGGTCCTAAAGTGTCCATCTGAGGGAAGCAACCAGCTGTGGGAGACTCCTAAGGGCACACTGAATTCTAAAGATAAGGGGAATACCTTTATGTCCATTTCATTTGGCAAGAAATCAAAAGACTTCTCATTGGTGATTCCAACGGCCTCTGAAGATCACAGTGGGGATTATTCCTGCATCTCATCCACTCTTGAAATCCAGTTCTCACTTGTTCTGTGCCCAAAACAAGAATCAGAGACAGTACTCTTCACTGAAGGCGCAAACGTCACCATGAACTGCAATGTTTCCAAGGATGGTCTCAACCAAGTGAAGTGGTACCGCTTGGATCCATCAGGTGATCAAGAGCTCATCCATGACTCGCATGACAACATGGTTCACTTACCGGAGGATCTGGACAGCCGGCTGCTTCTGTCTGAAAACAGCTCCTTGCTGAGTATCACCAACCTGCAGGAGAGAGACGGAGGACGATACTGGTGTGTGGTTTTTGGAGTTCCTGTGTTAATTGAGGAGGGGACTGATTACCCAGATGATTTCGATGAGGAGGACTACCCGGACGATGATGAGCCCAGCAATGGGCAAGTATGGCCAGAGACACACAGCTGCTTCTTCAAACAGGAGACTGTTTTTGCCTACAATCGACCAAGAGACAATAATCCTGTTGATCCCTCAAAAGACTGGATTCTGTATGTAGTGATAGTGGTGATTGTAGTAGTGCTAATACTTACAGTGCTTGGTGTATGGATTGCTGTGAAAAAAAGGAAAAAGGCTTCTCTGAAACCAAAAGACGAGGACTGTCACTCACCACTCAACACCACCATGGATGTGAAGGTGACTACAGAGCCCAGCAGCAATGATAGGTTAGCTCAAAGTGATGAAAATGTTGCTTAGCAGCTCCTTTCACAGCTCCATGCTGCATTGTACACAAAAGTGTCAGTAATTGTTTTTGTGAAGGCGGCTCATAAATCAGTCATCTATCTTCACTTCAAAAGCTCAGATCCGGTCGTTTGGTCTGCACAATTCATTCAATTAATTGATTTTTAACTTTCTACATAAAAAAAAGATTAGCATTAATATTTGCATGTATACTTTGTGCTGAACATCTAACAATGTGACCATCTGCTGAGAGCTGTAAAGAGGTTATAATGTGTTTTTTTGAGTCTTAAATGCCACTTTTAAAGGGATCTGCCAGCCTTGTTTTTCTTGTCTTGTCTTGCCCCACTCCCAAGTCCATGACAAGGAGATGGACACCACTTTTTTGACTGTGGAAGAGACAGGCAAAGTTCAACCGCAGCTAATAAACTTAGCTCAAACACTGAGAGTCAATGGGAAGTGTAGCCTACCTCTGCCTACAGTCATTAGATAACCTCTTCGGCTACTCTAAACAGTTTTGTTTGCTTGTTTTGAATCTTTCCACATTATGTTATGTCATCTATTTATAGACTAAGATTAGCACTTAGTAATTTTGAAAAGAAATACATACAAAACTTAACAGCAGGGCGGATGCGCAAACCACCATGGAAGTGCTTGAATGGTGTCTATCTGCTTGTCATGGATTTGGGACTGGGGAATGAAAAGAAAAAAAAGTTGTTATTCCCCTTTAAGGCATCTCTATGTCTCTGTACAAGACAAAAACTCAGTAGGATCAGGGTTTCTTTCTTTCCTGCTGCTTGAACCATTGACCAGTGCAGAGCATGTATCGTAGAATGGGTGCAGGGTGGATGACAATAAGGCGCAGAGCAGTGCTGGACTGATCAATAGAGTGGTGCAGGAATGAATCCAGAAACTATGATGTGAAATAGCATTTAGCACTTCCTGGGTCCCAAGCTGGAAACTATGTGGGATTTGAAATATCAGCCTTTTAAATATTAAACTGTTGTTGTATTTGAAATGACAGAAGCTAACAAACTGCTAACAAGGACTACAAAAATGGCTTGGGACCCTGCTGAAAGTATTTCTTTTCATTTCCTGATTAATAATAACTCATATACTAGTGGCACAGGCATGAGGGCCAAATAGGTCTGTTTTTGGGCAAGAGGGAAATTTTGAAACAAGAGGTCAGCACGTTATACACTGGAAATACTGATGTTGCTTCTACAACAATCCACCACATTGTAGTTCCATAGAAGCTTAACATTAGCTTTTTACTCTTGTAAATCTTGTTTGAGCATAAAAATGTGAAAAGTATGTCAGTTTGTTAATATTATGACAAAGAAAAGAGCATGCAAGTTTTATAATTGTTTGTTCACTACAGAGTTTATTATCAGCAATAATCCAAAACAATAAAAACCCTGTTAGATTGCAGTCAAGGGAAACTTCATGATAACTTTTGAGTTGGCCTCCAAACATCCATCATACCTGCACTACTCTATTAATCCCAGGATGTCACACTGGAAGGTCTATGCAGGGGAGCAGGGGAATGAGATGTTTTAGGAAGCTACTGTCTCCATAAAGATGAGAGAGATCGAAACTCAAAATAGCACAATGTGGACTCCGTGAAGTGAGAATATACCTGAATCAAACTCTAGCAGTTTAGGCAAAATACAAGGTCTCTAAAGAGTAGATAATTCATTCAGCTAATTTATGTACTATATAGTTTCCTCTGAAAAAAAAAAAGATTTTTAAATCTTAATTAGCTAAGTCATCTCCTGCCAAGGTCAAACTTGTCTTATGCGTGATAATAGCCTGACCAGACTTCCAAAGGGTTTTGGGGCTCTTCAGCCGCATCAAGTAGATTATTTAATCTTATATTGTGCCATAGTAAACAACAATTAAAAGCCTGGTCTAGGACAGTTATGACTCCATGACAGAAAGACTGTAATATTAAATGTTTGTCTTGTCTCTATCAGAGACTATCAGAGATGCAGTTGACCTGCAGATGCAGCCTTGAGGTTGAATTTAGAGTCAGACGAAGAGTTTGCAAAGCTCTGAAGAAGCACCCCTGCCTTTCTGAGTTGTTGTAGTGGAATACTAATGACAGGCTGTAAAACTGCAAATGTTGAACAGAAAGAGTTTAGGAACTCTTGCACTTTGGTGGGAAACTGCTTTTAATACATAAACTTTACACCCTTACAACAAACTATATAGCCCAAGCTTTCCTGAAAAAAAAAACAGATGTCCTTGGTCTGATGGTGCTTGACAGGGTTGACATTTAACAAGATTTATTACAAAAAGAAAGTCCAGCTAGACCCACAAACAAACAAACAAACAAACAAACAAACAAACAAAAAATGGGTTGGAGTTGCAAGGGTTAAAAAATCCAGGGCAGATGTTTTTGTTCCATGGAAGCCCAGGCAAAAAGTTTAGATGATGGACATGTGTTTAAGAAATCCCCCCCAAATCAATTAAGCTGTAATAAGTTATTGTTTTTTGTTGATGAAAAATCATTGTTATCATGTGTGTTTGTTTACTTTCTTGTCAAGAATCAACCTGACAGCAGATGGACTATTCCACACAGGGGATACATTTCACATCCTACTGAGCAGAGAAAGGACAAAGTAATCCAAATATTATTGGACAACTGCTTCATCTCTCATAATCACTCACAGCCAATCAACAAACCCTATGACGTAGCAGGTTTTTGCTCCTGCAGAGAAGTGGACTATAAAATGTGAGCTTGTTGCGCGGTTGCTGTTTGTCAAACATGATTCTTGCCTTTTATTTTAAAGAAATTTAGCATTAAAGGGACTGTCCATAAAACCAAGACTTGTTTCAGTGTTGTTTTTTGCCCTTCTGTCTATGAGAAAATGTCTGGTACTCATGAAACTTCTGCTGCAGGAGCGGCCACTGTAGCCTCCAGTGCTTTCCAACTGGTAGGTCAAAAATGGTTCATAGCACTGTCCAAATTAGGTCATAAGTTTCTAAGGTGGTGGAGTTTTTTTTGGTAAATAAAACTTAAATAAAATAAGTAAAAAAACAGGAAAAATACAAAACAAATAAAAATAGTGACAAAAAATGTAAAGAAATGAAAAAGCCAAAGAAATCTTTGAAAAGCAAGACCAAAATAATTAAACACAAGTAGCCTAATTAACAACACAAAAAACATGAAAGAGAAATTTCAACAACCACAAATAAAAGATGTAACTGCAAATAAAACAACAAATCACAAACACAATAGAAAATCAACAATAAGGTGTCAACAAACGCAACAGGAAGTAGAAAAGCACATCACAAATGAAAATTCAACAAATGAAAAAAAAATTGTTTTGTTTTTTTATTTTTTTTCCTTTTTGTTGCTGAATTTTATTTTATTTTCATTTAAGTTTTATGTTTAGTTCTGTGTTTTATGTTTGTTTTCTTTTCAATCCTTGCAATTTGTTGTCACATTTATTGTTCTTTGTCATGTCTTATACTTATGTTTTAATATCTTTTGTGTTTTTTGACTATGTGAAATCATTTGTTACTGCATGTAAACTTCTTGCTTTTAATGTATTTCATGTAGTTTTGTATTATTTATTGTGTTTTGCACTAAAAGGTGTAGTTTCTCCTCTCCATGCACAAGATGTTACCACTGACAACATGTTGAAAAAAAGTCTAGTTTCAATACACAGCCTTGGCTCTGAATTTCAGCAGGTAAATACTGTGGCTCAGGCCTCAGGGGGCGATCATACTCATGCGCAGATCAGACAGAGGGGGGAGGGGGAGTAGTAGGATGCGTAGCGTGCGCAGTTAGTATAAGAGAAAGATACAATATGTGCAGTAGCAATGGCTGAAAAACAGCCCAAAAGAAAAAGGTCAGAGGAGTGAAAAGTGAAAAAGAAGGGCTATGACCATGAAAGAGCGAAGACCCGGGTCAACATTGGTGTGGCTTTCCGACTGTGGAGAGAACTCTGCGAATTGAAATACCTGAAAACGGACGCGGATGTCGCCGTCTTCTTGCTGGACAGGTAAGCAACATTAGCTTTGTGGTGCTTCACATAACAGTAACAGCCGTCGGACATTCATCTTATTGTCTAATCTGCCAAAATCTACTGTTGTTGTGATGTTATCAATAACGGCAGTTGAGTTGTGGCTTCTTTTATCTGACGAGTCAGGGTTACCTTAGCTACATGGGTCAGCTACGCAGTTTCTACGGCCGTTTCTATGACGATGCATGTCCATCAGCTTTCGGGGGTGGAGCCAGGGGTGTGGTATGAAGGGAGAGGTGGGTCTAAATTCGTTTATCAACAACCTCTCCAGTTGTTTTCTCCCACATTGCTGACTACACCCTTAAGATAAGTCAGAGAAACACAATTTGATCAGAAATTAGAGACAAGCTTAGTGTTGTTATTTTAGGGGCTTTGGGTTTGAACATTTTTCAGTTTAGCCAGTTTCATGATGATGCCATTTCCTTCCTAATTTGCAGCCACAAAAACACAGAGGATATGAAACATGCTGTGTTAAAAAAACAACAACGCCTTTTTCACTTTAGAAATCCCCTTGAAAGCATTGAAAATAAAGTATTCTTCTTTTGGTTTGAAATAGATACTGACATTTCCATGTATAGATATTTTTGTATTTGTAGCACATGTCAAACAGTGAGCTCAGTGTTAGGGATGTTGTGTTACCTTTTTCCATCATTTGTGGCTGTGGAATGGCTGTAATGTGACATAACTGATGACTAAGAACCAGTCAGGCCACCCGTCTGTCAACAGATTGTTTGGTTCCAGTAAAAAAGAATAACGGCCAAAAAGTCCCTGAGGCTCCAAAACAAAACAAATGATTTCTCTGTGACTCTGAGATTTTCTTCAACGCTGCACTTAGGATAAAAAATGATGTTCTGAGATCATGAGGAGCCACATTTTTTTTTCCATCAGTGACCACTTGTTCTCTCTCTGAGACCTGCTTATTGTTTAAAGTCATGACCTTGACGTTATGAAACTTTTATTTGAACTCTGTTAAATAACATGAAGTTTAAGGTCATGATGAGATTCTTTCTTTATTTGCATGCTTCACTTTGAATACAAAGGTCCGCTGAACTGAATTAACTTATTTTCTGTCATTGCATGAATTTTCAGCAACAAAACCGGCCTATGTTGACATTAAAGGGATAGTTTGGTGCAGAATTTTAGGTGTGAAATCAACCTTAATCTCACCTGATTGATGACGGCTTATACACAGTTGCTAAAAGACCATTTTTGAGCCAACGTCACAGCTATGCTACAGCAGACAGATGACAGTTAATATTACAGATAAAACGGGGGAAATTAGATAATGTGCGACAAGATTGCAGCATAGGTGTGTGACAAAATACATTTCTTTACATTATTTTCGCTGGCAACACTCTTAGTGCAAAATACAGACATCTTTGTCCAGTAGTGGGATCAAATTTTACAAATGAGAACCATTCCAGTGAATGAGAGACGCCTGAATTCATGATTTACATGCACACATATAAAATCACAGAGAGGTTTCACTTCCTGGAAACATTCAGAACTGTGCATGTGTTGCGGTCTTTGGTGTTCTACTCTGCAAAGATTGTTTTTCTGTGTGAGTGCCTGAAAAGATCAGGACGATCCAGTCTTTTCTTTGGCATATTTGATTTTATTTGTCTCACCAGAGAGGAGCAAGAAAATCAAAGACACCTGCTTCCAGCAGGCAGACGCAGAAGAAACTTGACAAGCGCACATGCTCAAGAGCCTCACATATTTGTGTTAACATTACTCCAATCTCTGATCCAAACATCCCTCAGGCCATCATTGAGCACAAACTTTGATATCAAACTGACGTGTTGCTTCTGAGCGAGACTCACTGCACACTGAGCATTACCATTCATCTGGATGTGGAGATCGGGTTTGTAGATGATCAAACCAGACTCAGCAGGTCATAAAAACAGAGGGTATACGTTACTGATTAGCTCACAGTCTTATGATGCATTTTATTGAACATGATGATACATTACAGTGAGAGAACAACATAATGACAGAGCGCCATCACAGAGGGGTGTCATGGTATCACCTCCAAGACTAAAAAATGAACAAATTATCTGAAGTCCCATGCAGTGATTGATTTGTTGCCATCATGTGGTGGTTTGTTTGTTCAATTTGTGAAACTTCCACTCTGGGAACACAAAATCTGTTTTGAATTCTTCTTTTATTCTTTAAATCACTAACACATTCAGAGTTAATGTGCAGCTGTTTGTAGGATGTTCAGCTGCTGAGGAGAAACTATGTGCTTCTCTTCAGAAAGATGGACACGTCTACAAGCCTCAGCTGGGACTGATCTTCTTTAAAAACTTGAACAGATTTCAAACAAGCACCTATAATTTTTCAGGCTTGGCTTGATACTCTGACTGATCTCATAACAGGATTATATTGCAGCCATGGTTATAAAAACCTTGTTTTGACTCATTGGCATCTTGTCGGCTATCTTTTGCCAATCCTTTGGCCTGTCTCTGTCACTCTTTTGAACTTGATTTTTTTAAAACACTGAGGAATTTTCACCAAATTTTTCCAAATCTGCTAATGATGGACCATACCAGACTATCAAATCAATGAAATACTAATATGGCTGTAATTTTTTCAATGCCAATACTGATACTGACAATCTCTCCCAAAATGCAAACATAGCTTTAAGAACTTTGTTTTTCACTGACCAGTAGCATGAAAAGGAAACCTGTTGTCTTCTCTATATGTCAGGTCTTAAAGTCAATTTAAGGTAAGTTCAGGTTATTTAAAGTGGGGTTTCTAGAGGCCCATGGCACCAGTAACTAAAAGCATTCAGAGAACACAAACCTTCGCCAAGGTAGCTCACATATTGCTGTGACGTCTATAAACAACAGTTCCATGATAAAGTTACCAACATAATGTGATCCCTTGACCCTGAAAATCTATACCTAGCACTCAGAATCATGTTTATATCATTATTAGTTTGGCAGTTATTGAACAAAAATGATTGTTTACTAATGGCAGTTATCTGGATCACCACCAATATCGAATCAGTTTAAGTTGGGCCATTACCAACATCTTCTGAACATTTCAGCAATATCCATCCAGTAGTTTTGCGTAATCTTGACAATCTTGATAAACAGACAAACAAACGCTCGCTTGCAAGGGTATGCTTGCAAAACCATACCCTCCTTTGCAAATATGAGTCCCAATAAAGGACCTTGCAGGCATTGAGGGGGCGAGATATCCGGTGGGCAAATGGTAGCAGTTCACAGCAATACATGGTGCAACACAAAGCATTATTAACCTACACACAGGTTAAAAGTACTGGAAAGAACTATGCTTGACAATATGCTGCAGAATGATTCTATATTACAGCATTTAACTTTTTCCCTATTTCCAGAACTTTACTGTAATTTGAAAAGGCCCATGTATCCTTCAACCAGCAGTGGATCAGGTCAGAATGCTGCACGCTGCAGTGGGGTCAGGTAGTGGTCACTGGAGCTCAAACTGATGTACAACACTTTTTTTTTCAAATATGAACATCAGGTCTCACCTCTCAGCCAGCTGGTTTCAGGCTTACTGAAATTAAGGATCTCTGATGAATTGTATTCCAAAGTCTCACTCATGACAGCAATGGGCCTCAGCTCCCAGTTTAACCTGTGAGGTTAAACTGTGAGCAGTTCTGTCCTGCTCCTCCATTCTCCATTCCTCTTTAACCTGTGACTCCATCTGCAAGAGTTCTTCCTACCCACAACTAAAGCTATGTCATCATTACTGGAGTCACAATCACTCATTTTTAGTTCAGTTAAGTGAAGTTAGCATTTGTTGTTTCCTCTGGCAACTTGACTAGCTGATGATGGAAGGACACATAATCCCAATTTAAAGAAGTTTTAAACATGGGGCTTTGTCAAGGAAAAGTTAATGTTTATATTACTGTGGCGTACTGTCAAGCTAACATAGTTTTTTGAGTAGTTTTATCCTATAAGTGGGGTAATTACGAGACTTTCATTGGCACCATGTACTGCTATGTACTAGCTTCTGCGAAACTAATATCACTCCCATTTATATTTATTTAAAGGTACTACGAGGAGAATTTATTACCGGCGACATTAATCCTCTATGGCATGACTTTTTATTTTTTTAAATATTTCACCCCATAGTTTGGGAGCTTTGAGGTCCGTGATAACATATCAATCATAAAATACAAACAACAACAACAAAACAACGTTTTTATTTTTAGAAATCTGCAACTTTGAACATGTGGGTGTGTGTATGTTTATGTGGATATATTGGTGGTGCTGATGCCAGGGCATGTGGTGGTTGGTGGTGTTGGTGGTGCAGGTCGGGGTGCCATTGAAGTGGAACCGCAAGAAGCAATTGTTTGCTGACATGAAGCCGAGATGGACGTTGCATTTCTGGCACTTGACTTTTGGTGTACCGTTGCATCCTGGGAGTTTGTATCTCCTCTTCTGCTCAGCCATGACCATCCGGTGGCCTGTTGCATCCAGATGGACATCAGACACTGGAATTGGGGCAGCAGGTTCTTTCCTCTTCTTCTCTTCTCGAAATAAAGACTCTGCTAACCATGAGCACGCGCGGCGACTGTTGTAATGCTGCGTTCCAGTAACCTCGGAAATGGGAGTGACATCATCTCCGACTTATCGGAGTTCCAGTTGAAGTCAGAAAAAAACATGCCGATCTACCAGGCTGTTGTTAACTGTTGTTAGCACGCCTGCGTTGTTGTTCACAAATATCACATGAAGAATGTGATTGTCACTATGGCAGCATTTTTGTAAATATAAGTCTAACAATACTATGTATACAGCTGATCTAGAGCGACATCCCAGTCAGAAGTGCAAATAAATTGATTATTACAGGAGCTAAATAAGTGTTCACAATGGGGGCATCCATCTTTGATCATCAACATGGGGGGTGGCGAGGTTTCACCGAGTTCCCAGCAGGAAATTCCGACTTCGGGGGATGTTTCAGTTGCAGTTTCCTATTTGGAACTTGGAAATTCCTACTTCTGACTACAACTGGAACGCACCAAAAGACGTGACCCAAGCCACAGCGTGTATTTGTTGTGCCTATAACAACAAACACACGCTGTGCTAGCCGGCTATATATCGCCACTTACAGCCCGGTGCTCTAAGACGTGTCCGAATAATATAAATTTGCTCTAGTTTTAATTGTCTTGTTCCCGAAGTTGAGTATCCAGGCCAGTCCAGCTCTGTCTGACTCAACCGCGATGCTAAGGAATAGCATTTATAGATAACCTTTTCTGATGCTATAAAACTCATCTTAAAGTGTGTATTTCAATCAGGCATATATCTAAAAGTGAGACTTTTTTGTAATTACTTCAAAACTCCCCACAGTCCCTTTAGCTAACTATATTTATTTATTCACTATTGTCATGGGCCTCTGGCAACCTTATTAAAAAATCCAACTAATCCAACTTATTCTGGTTCCAGAAAAACAAATTACTAGATATTCCACTATTAAAGTCTATTTATTTTACAAATATAAATGAAACAACTACATACAACATATAAGTCCATGATGTATTTGATTGGATTTCACAGTCACACAGAAAGAGTGAAAGACTCAACACAGCAGCACCTCACTGATACTTTTGAGTACTCATTTAGTTTAGTTATTTTAGGGGAGTAATCGATACCAAAAGAGTACTTGTAAATGTGTTGATACTTTGATATTATTACTCCCACTCTTGATTTCCATATAAGAACTCAAGGATCAAGCATCTATGGCCTTACAAAAAACACATGCTTCTGAATATGGGACTGCTTTTCAGTTTTGTTTTCTAAAACTTTTTGTTCTCAGACAACCATAATTGATAACAGCCACTGAGGACATGTGGCCACCAAACAACTCAAACTATGTTGTATGTCTGACCAGTCACTGATGATGCTCCCTTCCCTTCTTGCACATTACAGTTAGCAATAAATGTACAAAATATCTGATAAAATTGTTGCTGTGAATCCAGTCGCCCAGTAAATGCGATATTCAGGCATAATATTATGACCACCTGCCACCCTGCAGCTACACAGCCCCATTAGCAGCAAACTGTGATGCAGTGTGTATTCTGACAGAATTCTTTATCAATGTGAGCAATCGTAGCTCATCTGTTTGATCAGATCACACAGGCCAGACTTTGCTCCCTACACTTAATTAATGAGCCTTTGTCACTCATCACCACTGTTCCTAAACGGGGTACGTACCACATGAGCTGCAGCTTCAGAGATACTCACCATCACAATTTGTCTCTCATCAAACTCGCTCCAATCCTTACGTTTGCTCATTTTTCCTGCTTTGAAGACAAAATGTTGACTTGCTGCCTGATATATATCCCACCCAACAACAGGTGCCATCATGCAGAGATAATCAGTGTTATTCACTTCACCTGTCAGTGCTCTAAACAGTATGCCTAACCAGCGTGTAAGTGGTGCTGATTAGCAGTGCATGTGGTGCATCAGGGGTCAGTGGTTTTGGACTAATTGTTGATGCACCTTTAGTTGTTTGGTTGGGCTTGCAATCATGATATCTGTGTTGTTTGGCTTGAGTTCCATAAAAAGGCATATGTCAAAAACAGAACTTCTTGATAAGATAATAAAGATGTGCCAAGTCGTATATTCATAAAGTTCTACTAATTCACAGTTATTTCAAGTCTAACACTGCATCTCCACAGTCAGAAACCAATGACCGTATGGGCCACACATGTGCCTTTGCCATGAGGTGCCATGCTAAAATTCCAGTGACTAATATGAGAGTGTAAATCCACTGTACGACTTTTTCGATCGCGGTGTTCAGCTGCTGCTCATACTGTACGAGTGAATCACAGGGGTTAACAGTTCACAGCCCATGATTCTTCTTCTCACACTATATGACCAGATGCTCGGATGCGATCTGACTGCTCACACTGTTCGTCCATGTACGACACGCATGGATGTATTATAAGAACTTATATTATAATATAATCTTATAATACATGACAACACGTCGGACTCTTGTATCCGGAAATGCAACATTAAAATTGGTAGTAGAAGAAGAAGAATTGGAAAGTTGTAGGATGCTCACAGATGTGAATGAATAACAAACAAAAACGCATTGCCCGTATAGGCTCCGCTGTGCCTGCCACAGCGCATGTGTAGTGTGACATAGCCTCATGAGGGGCGACCAGGATTTCAAACAGGTTTGATTTCTATCAGATCTATTGGGAAGTGGTTGTGAGGTGTTAATCACTTCCCGTTACCTCGTGTATACTACACGATGTGAGATGCACAATTGAGCCAAAGCTTGGCCCGATCCCCAAAATAGTCGCACAGGTGAAAAATCGTGTCAAAAAGGGCCAAAAATCACACAGTGGATGCCCGGCTTAAGAGTGATAACACCAAATTTAATGTACCTTCTCCCCATTCACACTAGATACCTAGTAACACAAACAAGTCGCATGACACTGGGGAGCGAAAACGGCTAATTGGGCCCAATTTGGACACTTTTACATAGGGGTGTACTCATTTTTGTTGCCAACAGTTTCGACATCAATGGCTGTGTTGAGTTATTTTGAGGGGACAGCGAGTGTATGCTGCGGTACAAGCTGTACACTCACTACTTTACATTGTTTCAAAGTGCAGTTTCGTCAGTGCTGTCCCATAAATAGAAATAGGAAAATGTTTCCAGAAACGTGAGGGGTGTACTCACCTTAATAAGGTACTGTGCTCTGGATTCAAAGCATCACCCAGTGGTCAAGTAAACATAGTAGCCAAAGTGGTCCAACAATAAGGATGTTTATGTAGATGTTTATTAGAGTGATGATACTGTGAATCCATATCCTGTTGAGGAATCACTGTGAAACTCAAGAGTGAGCAGCACAAACAGGACTCTTGGAGCCACCATAAAGCCTGCTCATGCTCAACAATTGACAGACTGTTGAGAATGTAGTGCTCGTGTAAGAGTCCCCATATGGATAACTGTGGTTTCCTGTGTCGACTGAAGAAATTTCAAAATCTTACAGCTGTTATGTGTATTTTTGCAATAAAATTAAACAAAAAAGACCTCCAGACATCTGTAATTATTCAAGTGTTAAGACAAACATTTATGCCCTTTTTCTTGATGTTACATTTTAACTCATGGTGAGACATTTTATCTTTTGGTCCTCTTGTCATTCTTCTGAGCATTCACTGAACAAATGGTTCTGTAACCTTAACTGTCAGTTAAAGCTCATTTAGGCATGTCAAGCGTTCTAACAGCATGATGCCATGCTGCAGAAGTATAGCATCATGCTGTTAGTAAGCTCAAACACATTTGCTTTTCAGGTTTGGAAAATGCTGAACTATTTTCCCCCTACTCCCACCGCAGATTATCAATCAGTCAATCAATCTTTATTTGTCTAGCGCCAGTTCATAACAAGTGTTATCTCAAGGCACTTTACAAGAGGGCAGGCTGAAGACTATCTCTTCATTTTATGGATATACATTATGCATTGATACATAAAATTCACATATACATATATATACAAATACATTCATCCAAACCCAGCATGACCTGAAATAGCCAATCAGGAATCACTTATCATGGCCGAATGAAAAAACCCTCTGTTTAGCAGGAGCAAATCTTGAATGTGGATCCCAGTCTCGTGATGAACAGCCATTAGCCTTTTCTAGATCAGACTAGAAAGCACTCAGAGAGTGCAAACCTTCACGAAGGTAGCCCACATATTGCTGTTACATATATAAGCAATAGTCCCACAATAAGGTTACCATCATAATTTGATCCCTTGACCATGAAAGCGCACACCTATCACTCAGAATCGTGTGGATATCATTATTAATTAGACAGTTATTAAGCAAACATGATCGTTTACTTATGGGGTTTTCTGGATCACTACCAAAATCAAATCATTTCTCATTACCATTACCAACATCTCCTGAAAATTTCAGCAAAATCTGTCCTGTATTTTTTTTTTTTTTTTTTACATAATCTTGCTAAAAATAGACAAACAAAAACATAACCTCCTTGGCAAAGGTAAAAGAAAAAAAACAAACAAGCTAGAGTTCCTCATATTGTGAGTGTTGGAGCCTCTCCTCTCAAAACAGTATTGTGGTATGTCGGCCCAACTTTTGAGCATTGCTACTTGTGACAGGAGTGCCCTTGCCCCTGGGCGCTGACTCACAGGCAAAGAGGAGCGACAACAAATGTTCAAACCTCACACTGAGAACACCACAGTTAAGATGTGTATTGAACCATGGACATCCAAATGGTTCAATTCGTGTTTTTGTTGGGGTTTTTTTTTTTAGAGAAGTTTTGCATCCCTACTGCTGCCCCTGTAGCTGCATAAACAGCACAGTTGAGGCTTTCCTGATCCTGCCATAAAGTGTTAAATCTATCCAAAATTGGATAAAAATTATTCAGATTTTTAAGTAAATTACTGTTCCAGACACAAGCACTGACAGAGCAGTGAGTGAAGTAACAGCTGATGGTGATTCTCTTAACATTTTACACTATTCAAAAGTAAATGTTAGAATTTCTTGTCTCTGCTCCCTGTTGTGTTTATGATGACTTTAGCTCCCCCCTGTGGACAGAGTGCGTACTGCAAGGTCTGCACCATAAACTGATACTCTTGAAGATGTTGAGGAATAAATCTTTTGGATATCTTGGCCCGATTACTGTTTTAACATTTATGAAAAAAATATATATTAAAAAAGAAAGACAACGAATACCACACCTTTTTGCGCGTAAGAAGAATTTTAATAGAGAAAAACACACCTCTGTCCCCGGGGACTTTTGTCAAAAGAAGTTTTTTTTTCTTTTTGGGGGCATTTTTGTGCCTTTCTTGATAGGAGAGAGACAGTGGATAAGTTTGTGAAAGGGGATGAGAGAATCACAGGCTGGATTCTAGAAGCATGTACATGGGACGTGCATGGTTACTAACCACTCCGCCTAACCAGCACCCCTTGTCACGAGAAGTTAATAAAAATTTTAAAAAGAAGTGAAGCTGTACTTTCAAAGTGAGTTGAAGCAGAGAATTCAAACATTAAATATCTTGAATGCTCCATAATCTCTGATTGCAGGCCTGATCTTGTACTGCTGCATGATTCCACACATGCTGGCTTTTTATCTCTGCCAACCTGAAATGCATCCAGTGAACCAGCAACAGGCTGAAACACTTATGATGTGCACCTTTCTGCTCAATGAGCCAAACTAATCTGGTTTGATGTTTGGAGATGCTGAACCTGCTGAGCATCACCGGTGTGTTTGTAAATCATTTAATCTGTGTAAAGATGTTTCATTTGAGCTGCATTTCTGCCATCTTTCTTTAATCCCACACATTTGACCTCTAAACCCTATAAATATTTATGTTTCACAAACACAGCCTTGGGAGGGATGCAAAGCTTGGTAAACAGTTACATAGTTTGAAACATAATTTTGGTACATATCTCTGCAACAGTAGCCATATTTACAAGGATACAAATAATCTGAATAAATGATGAGTTTCACAGCAGGACTTCCAGTTATTTAGGAAGAGCAGCAGTAAAAACGACCACCCACAGAGCAAGATTTGGGTTCATTTTAGCATAACTAAAATCAAAACATCCAAACCATTATCACAAAGTTGTACACATGAAGTTCATTTCATTAAAAATGGCAGTGGCAGCTGGTGAAAAAAATAGTAGGTGGGTCTGAAGGTTGGGAGACCTTCAGGGTATCCTCCCCTAGGAGACTTTTTGGGGGGTTTCACATGTAAATGAAGCATTATGGTGAAAAATAACTACGGAAAAATATGACCTTGACCTACAAAGACAACAAATACAGTTATCTATATACTACTAGTGTACTAGATATATACTTCTGGTCCACATTTTAGTTTATTGAAGTATGCTACTAAAAACCTTTTTTTTTTTTTTTTTACTATTTTACTATTTTACTTTTTGTTATACTTTACGTGTACTTGTAATTTTTCTAAGCATAGTATGTGTAGCAAACTATATTCTACATACTGAAATACACTTAAAATATTCTTAAAGTTCCCTGTATTTACACTGTGTGATACTGTATGAACACTAGACTGCCATGTAAATCACAAGACAGAATGTTAAGACCACTTTTGATATATTGAGCATTTTAAAACATATCATACAGTGAATTTACAACTACCTGCCTAAATCAATAAAGATGTACATTTCACAAACAAAGAGCCTCTATGAAACTGTGTCCTTCTTTGATTAAAAAAATGAAAGGAAATATTCATATCTGCATGTAATGTTAACAAAATAGTCTCTCCAAGATCAAGTCTCTCCTTGTCAAAGGTGGTAAAGGTTAAAGTGTGCATGTGATTGTAAAGGCAAAACAAAATAGTGTATCCAACTGAGAACTGAGTGAAATTGAGCACACGTACTATTTACTGCAAACTTTTAAACTCCAGCACTATATGATCTTGGGCATGTAACAGAGGTAATACCTCAAAGCAAATGTGTGCAGTGAAAAACTTGACCTTATTCTGTACCTGGATCGAGATAAGTATTAGTACTTTGTGGCAGAAAGGAGTAAAAAGTATACTAAAGTACAAGAATAAGTTTTAGTCTTAAAGTATAAGTGAAAGTCTAAGTATAGTAATAAACTGAATTGAATTGAATTGAATTTGAATTTATTTGGTCCCCCGTAGGAGAAACTTGTCTTGGAGGACAGGCCCCCCATGCTGCCATACAATAGACAATACAGTGTAAACAACATACAGTGCAGACAAAACACAACACCCACCCAAAAACCATAAAGACTTACAGGCATATGCACACCCCACACTGCCCATCCCCAGACATTACAAACTACTTTCTGCTAGGAGAAATCACCTCAAGGAACAAAGAAAACAGATTAAATAAGTGAGCACAACCATTGTTGATTTGGGCTTGGCAATATAATACTGTCTGATTGCAGACATTGAATCAGGTGGATCCATCTACACTGCAAGGTTACCCAGTAAGTACAGCTCTAGAAAAGGAAGAGAAGTAAAGAGAAACAAGCTATATTGCAGTTTCTATCGAGGTTGCAGTTTTATTTTCATCTAAACATATATTTACTGTTGATAAAATGTACACTCAGTACAAATTGGATTATTGCTGGTGGTGCCCTTTTGTAGGTCCCATTTAATGAAAAACAGTTTAGGACAATTATCGCCTGACTAACATGTTTAAATGTTCTTACAGTCCAGTTTTATTTTGCGTAACAGTGATTTTACTTTCCAGTCTGCATGGAAACATGCTGACCAACAGAGCAAGACTTAAATTTCAAAACAATCCATGAGACAGAACATGCTGTTGCTCTGAGTTTCTTTTGCATGCTTTGTGGAGAACACAGGAGGCGGTGTGACTGGACTGGTTATGTGAAGATTATCTGCTGGTTTCTCTCTAATACTCACATGCACATACACTGGTCCATGTCTCTGCTGATGGGAAGCAATCAGGCTCACAGATGTTCACATGATCCCTCCCTGAGCTCCTCTCTCACTATGTTCTGATCAGGAGGCCACAGCTCCTCCGCTCATCTGCTCCCTGATGGCTGCCCGTCTGTGGATGATCTGTGGTAATTTACCAGGTCCATTACTCCCACAAATGCGACATTGCAAGGCCCGTGAGTGTGAAACAGCAGGTGGGATAAAGAGCAGGAGGGAAAGAGAGATGGTGGGACGCCTCTCTGCTTCTCCTGTCCTCTGTGCTTAGTGTGAGGTTTCTACTAATGGCGCCAATCATGCAGCAGAGAGCGCTACTAATGGTTTCAGAGCTACAGTGTGGTTACAGGGGAGAAATTAGGGTGGAGCTATGGACCAAAAATCATATTTCAGTGTTTTTTAGCTGAATGGTGGTGCATGATATCACAATACCGGTAATATAATTCTGTTGGGACCACTTCGCCAAGAAAAGGCACAAGCAAATACTTAAATTTGCATTTACTCCTATATTTTAAATTTAGTTCTGATGGGGGCTCTCGCAGCAGTAGTGGAAGACCTAAGCAGGAACAGCACACGTTCTTACCCTCCTTGCAGCAAACAAGTATAGCATTAGACAGAGAGGGACACTGGTTAAGTCAGAGATAGCATTAATGAGGATCTGAGACAGAGGATGGCTGCAAAGCACCCTGTAGTTGGAGCAGTGAAGAGTTGGCAGAGCAGCTTAAGTAAGGCGGTCTGGGCGCATTAATCAATGGCACCTTACATGCAAGCAGCTAGCTGTCAGCAGACGTGGACTAACTTTGGATCAGCTGTTCAACAATAGAATACTGGCATGTTAGCAATCTTGACTCCGTGTCCTGCCAGAACAAATGATATGCTCCATTTTTGTTGATTTTATTTAAAATAAAAGAAATAGAAAAATAAAAAATAAATGCATATTGGAACCATGTCATCAAAAACAAAAGAACAAGACAACCAGCAAATTTTCTGTTGTCAACTATTGCAGAAAAACTCATACCATCTAAATTATTGTAGGACCGAGGACACTGAAGGGGTCAGCAGATGTCATCCCAAAACAAAGAAAATGTTGGTATACCATTGGTTATGATACCACAAATAGCCACAATTTAATGGATATATTCATCCATTAATTATTTCACGAAATATCTGTAACACAATTGTGTGACAGCCTCCTGTAGCTGTCTGTAATATAGTTATTACATGTATTCAGATGTTTCAGTCACCATTATTCAAGACATATTAAGGATATTGATGATGTTCAGAATTGCTTCCAATTCAAAGTTAAAGGGATAAGAGAAGTGACCAAAATGCTCAATTTTAAAATTCAATGTCCTAGTCTTACTTCAGAGTCCCAAAACCAACATATAAATAAAATAGGATGAGGCTCTTCTGTCTAAGTGGCGCTCATCCTGACACCCAGATACATGGAGGTGTCTGCCCAGATTACAGCCACTCAGGAATTTATGTGTGTTATTTCCACAGAGCCAATCCAGCGAGACTACTACCAATCAAACCACTGCAATAAAAGCAACTTCCCCGAGGAAGTCTCAACAGCTTTCAGAGGATTTGATTTGAAGTCTGCATCCCGGAGAGCAGTGGGCGAGAAGCTGTGATACTCGCTCTCTGCCAGGCTGGAAACTTCACCTCCTCCTGTGTGAAGAACAGAGGGTGCTTCACAAGCGACACCTAGTTTTAATCTTGTGGTTTGTGTCTGGTGTGTGAAGTTTATAAGCAAAAAGTAGTTTATCCATCTTTTTATACTGAGGTGGGAAGGAAGGAGCAGAGGGAGCAGTAGGCTAAGTAAAGAGAACTGTAACAGGCAGAGATCAATAAAACCAGCTAAACATAAAATACTCTTTAAACTGGCTGATCTACGAGGGGAAGTCTGTTGCACTAGCTAAAATACCTTACACTGAAGGGTACAGACTCATGATGAAGATGTCATGCAAATCTCAAAACACATGCACAAGTCCATATCACAACCGAGCTAAGAGGCCTACAGAGGGAGTGCAAAACTCCTGATTGTAGGGAAGGTTAGTGATTAAACAACTCTGTTTAGAATGGATTTACGCAAATATCTGCAAAAAGTGTGCATAAGCCATGCTTTTTTTTTTTTTATCATTTATAATTCCAGTAAACTAAGTTTTTAGGTATGATTTTTAGCTTAAAAAATGATTAACCTCACAGTCATTTAGGTATTTTGTAGGTACGTTTTGTTCATTTTTTTATGTTGTTTTTGGTTACCGTTTCTTTAAAAGAGTCCATTTTTTGTGTAGGCAGGTTGTTAGGCAATTAGCAAATGCAATGTGGAGGTTCGACATTTTTTTTTCTTACCAAGGCTGCATCTTTGTAATTTCCTTCAGATATTTTCCTTGAGATAACTTTGTAAAAAGTTGTGTGTCACAACACAATACTGGCTTGAAGTGGTTGATTAACTTGGGGACACAGAAGACATGCGTTAGGCCACAAGACTATCAGTTAGCCAAAGTTTTGTTGTTTTGTAAGAAAGCTCTACTATCATTACATATTTGGGCACTGTTATATTTGGGGCAACTGACAGAGCTTTTTTGGTGATAATCAGAATACAAATATGGATCCAGTAATTTTGAAAGGACTTATTAGCATTGCAAGAATTTTCCACATTTTAATCTTAAAACCTGACAAACAGTATCAGAAATGATCTGGTGGAGGATTGTGCTCTACTTTGGTTGTAAATGTATATACATGGCTTAGTAGATTAAAATATGACTTGCCATTAAGGTGGATAATTGTCTGGTTCTGATTCTCGAAGCCATCCATGTTGATATACTGTTGCTGTGTTTCAATCGGAGATGTGGATTAAAGGAAAAGTTTGATTTCTACAGCTTTCACATTGTTTATAGAATGAAGTAGAACAATATACTCACTCAGAATGCTTTCCTGATCCAAACAGTGCTTCAGGAGATATTTAGATCCAAAATCGAGCGGCGGACCGTATAATGGTAGCACACGGGGCATACAGCGCCGCTCCTAAAACTGCATTAATCGTCCAAAAACTCATTAGTTTCACCAATATTTCATCATGGTCCACTCACGCTACTCCTCCATTACAGTCTGTGTCGCCCCAGACATGTTTTTGTAACTGTGCTGACCTCTGAACTGAAGAAGAAGAACGCTTGCCTCCGCGCCTGTGCAGTACTCTCTGCCTCTGCTTCCTCCTTTCGATGAGCTCCTCATCTGTAAACTCTGGCTCAAAACTGTAAGGACACCCATCATATTCAAAGTTCTCCTCCACAACATCTTCATCCGATAGATATTCGTCCATTTTGCACAAAACTGGAAGAAGAAAGTCGTTGTGTAGCCGTCTGTCTTCCCCTGAAACAATGAGCCGTACTGTGCAGGCGCGGAGGCAAACCTTCTTCTTCTTCAGTTCAGAGGTCAGCACAATCACAAAACATGTCTGGAGCGACACAGACTGTAATGGAGGAGTAGCGTGAGCAGACCATGATGAAATATTGGTGAAACTAATGAGTTTTTGGACGATTAATGCAGTTTTAGGAGCGGCGCTGTATGCCCTATGTGCTACCATTATACGGATGTCCGCCGCTCGATTTTGGATCTAAATATCTCCCGAAGCACTGTTTGGATCAGGAAAGCCTTCTGGGTGAGTATATTGTTCTACTTCATTCTATAGACAATGGGAAAGCTGCAGAAACCGAACTTATCCTTTAAGATTTAAGGTTCTTGTTCTGCACATACACTGTTAATAATGAAAACCTAAAACTGCTGTTATTAAATTAATTGAAAGGAAATGAAAGACAAGGGAGAGTGCTTTCAAAATAAAACATGAAATGAAAAGACATGACACATGAGGAGGAAACACAAAAGGTGAACTTAAGAAGGGGATGTGACATTATCGTAACAATTTACAGGATGTTCCAGTAATTTAATGCAGATTAGGCAGATTGTATTTAATTTAGAAGATACCTCAACACAAGATAATATGTTGCCTTATTTAATTTTGAGTAGTTTTCCCTCAGAACTCAAAATTATGACTTGGGCCGAAATTCATATTCCGGCAGATTTCTCTGTATAAGACATTGTTTTACTGTTGCAGTGGTTTAGTGCATGATTAAATCTGAATTCTCAAAGGCATCAGGAGGAAACTTTCAAAGTTTTCACTTCATCGATTGACAAGGACCTTTTTACATGTGCATGACAGACAATCACATTTTTGTTCCACAGCAGTCTAACAACATAACAGCAGAGAAGACTTGTTTGCTCGTGCGGATGAAATAAAAAGGAGAGATCTCTGTTGGGCGAGCAGTGAAAATGAGACCATCTATATTCAAGTGATCTCTTCTTCAAAAACAATCACACGGCAGTGCACCGCGAGCAGCACATACACCTTTGAAGCACAGATGGTGTGTGCAAACTTTCCCTCCTCGCTGGAATCTGTCTCTCTGTTGGTTCATCCCTCACGTCCCGCAGTGTTTCCTCCTCTCATCAGCCCCTGCGTCGCTCTGAGGACGTGTCCCTCTCCCTCTCTCGGCCTGCAGCTTGTTCCGCCTCAGTCTAATAAATTATGCTTTTTAGGAATGGCAGATGGGATGGGAACTCCACAGCTGAGTAAATGTTAGTGGAAAGTTTATGGAGACGCTGCCTCTGAAATTTGGTGAATTTATAGAAAACAGACAGCAATGGCGATGAAAACGTGGAAGAGACTGAGGCCAGATGCTCCCTGTCTCCCTAAACAGCTCAATGAACAGCAGTGATTAAACTCTGAGGCTTCAGCATAACAAGAAAACCCAGCAGACTGGAAACTGAGACTGTTTGAGGTCAGCATCTTTAATTTCAGCCCTGAACTTGGTTTAAGATTGAGAACTATTGAGATAAACTTTCACTTCAGTGTCTGGTTTTAAAAAAAAAACGAAAATCACATCACTCTTGCAATTATTTAAATGGACTTTTTGTTATTTGCTGCTTCTGTCTGCCAAGAAATGAAAATCTGAGAACTGGAGGAGTTGTGACACTAAATAACATCACCACAGTCTGAGACTTCCAAAAATACAGCGACAAGAACCATAATAAAAAAGGGAAAGTGTGATTTCATTTGTACTGTTAAAAAATAATTTCCTCATCATCTTCTTATCATTTTTCTTAATCTTTTTTATTAACCCTACTCTTTTATGCCGACAGTATAGTCATATTACTTCAAATGCTATTGCCTTCAATCATTTTATCTGCTTTATTCCTCTTTCCCCTTGAATTTCTCTGGTTAACCCGATTGTATATGCTCATTTTATTCTTACCTGTTTTTCTCTGTTAAGCACTTTGTTAACTACTGTTTCTAAAGCTGTTATTGAAATACAGTTATTAATACTATTGTTATTTGAGATGACATGCTTAAATATTGGCACCAAAGAGTAATTTAAAATAATAACTAGAAAAGCACTCAGAAAGCGCAGACCTCCGCCAGCACTACAGTCCTTAGCCATATTGTGATTTTGACCATAAATATCAGTCCTACCTTTATTTCATCTCAATATTTAGATTCCTTGACCATGAAAACATACCATTAGCAACTGGATTGCTAATGAATCCAGTTGCTAATGGTATGTAAAATTGAATCAGTTCTTCCTTTTCACATGCTGAACATTTCCTGAAAATTTCATCAAAATCCATCCATTACTTTTTGAGTTATTTTGTTCACAGACGGACAGACAGACGGATGGACAAACTCTCCTGAAAACATTACCTCCTTGGCGGAGGTAATCACTGAACCCTAATGACCCAGTATATGAGTGTCATCCCTTGTTGATGGTTATTCACTTCAGAAAACCAAATTTCACTGTCTGAGTTGAACAGGTGTTAAAACCTTTAAGTAAACATGTAATTCTTAAAGTATTTGTACAAACTATGTTTTTTCTTTTGGTAGGATTACTCCTCCATTAAACATTCTGGGCATGTTTAACAGAAAAAATAAACAGCATTTATGTAAAATTCAAACAGCATCCTTGACCAAGTAGAGAGAACATTTTGTCTTCATTAAGCCATAAAAAAGGCCAAAAACAAAACATCACTAAGACCAAGGCGTAGAGTTTATATTGATTGCAAAGCTATTTGTTTGTACTCACAATATGTAACCATTTAGTAGCTTACTTAAGATTGATTTAACATGATGTATGATGGCATTTTACCAAGAAAGGCTTTATAAATTAATTAAAACCAGTACATGTCACGTCTTCCATTCAGGGGTGTCCAGTCCACTTTTCATTTGAAGTGCAATGGTGAGTGGAGTAACTTTCAACAGTAATGAATCTAAAGTCTGAGTGAAAAATGGAGTCCAGGGGCTACTCCATGCAGAGCAGATGGACCTGCCTGATTCTGAAATCCTGCATATCCATCTTCCCAGCCTCCATTGTCCAACGGTTTCACTCGGCTAAATGCTTATAGGCCCAATCAGGGAACAGATGCGGGAGCAGTGAGAGCTGCAGGCGTGACGACAACAGGAAGTGACTTGACAGGAAGTGAAATCATGTCGGTTAGAATCTGCACTGACAATATAAGAGGAAGTTTCGAATGTAGGAATCAGATCATCAAATCACTTGCATACCTTCATGCAGTGTGTCAAGGTTTGTACCCAAAGAACTAACAGAAAGCAAAAGTGAAGAATTCAACTACAGATTTAACAGAAATGTTTTATTTTGAACTAAAAGAGAGATCAGAAATCCAAAAACAAGTTCTTAACAAAAAGTCCAAACACGGAAACAGTCCTTAATAAAGTAGCTAATCAAATCTTTAAAAAAGTCCAAATTAAAGTAAGTGGAAAGTTTAAAAAAAAATTAAAAAATCACTGGAGAAGCACTAAAGAACACAGAGAAGCTAAAGACATGGCACCAAGGAAGACGAATGACCTGAGCACACAGAGACTTAATACTGTACACTGGGGAAATCAATACTATAATAAAAGACACGGAAGGGAGAGCAGGCAAACACCACAGGGAACACAGGGATTTCTAAATAAAACAGGAACCACACAAAAAGACGCAACATGAACACAAAATGGGCAACTTTACTAAAACCAGGAACAGAGTCAAAGCAGCAACAAGGGAACACAAGAAGCCAAAACAAGGAACACAATACCCCCCCCCCCCCGCCAAAAAAAAAAAAAAAATTCAAAACAGGCAGTAGCGTGACACAGTGTCTTGTTTCAAAAAAAGCATACACCTCAAACTTTGTGCATGTAGTTCAGCTTCATCCTAGAATGTTTGTCCGTCTCTCTATGTGACCCTGTGATTAACCTGACCAGGTGAGTGCCCTGTCTCTCACCAAATGTAAGCTGGGATAGGCTCCAGCTAACCTGACAAGCCAGATGGACAGCTCTATATATCTGCAACAGAAATATTTCACAAGTCCATCTGGGTAGGGGCCCTTTTAATTTGTTTTCAGAGGCAGAACGTTTAAAAAATAACACAAGCTTGTGATTGGACAATCGTTCTGCTCTTCACATTCATCACAGACCAATCCATATCAAGCAGGGTTGCCTCATAAAATGAAGCAATGTTTTCATTGAATTTGTCATTATTTTTTTTCTTTTATATTGTAGTGCCAAAGAAAGGGAGTCGGAGGCGGCGTGTCAAACACTGGAGCAAACCTCTTTACTGACATTAATTAAATCTCTCCTCCACCACACCGTACAGTGCAACACGAGAGTAACCGGAAAACAGTAAGTGTAACACCCTAAACAGTCCATGCGGAACAACAACCAAATCCCGTGGGTGAATTATGTCAGCCCACTACAATATATTCATTTAATTTTATTATTTTGTTTATATTGACTGCTGATGCTGCTCAGTGATTTTTGAAGAATGTATGATGCAAAATGTGCCTGTTTGTTACTTGAAATGGCTGAATAAAGAATTGAAAAAAAAGCATACTTTTTTGTTAGCTATTGTTAGCTGTTAGCCGCTAACTTAGCTGCTAAAGGCTAACGGCCTTATACTATCGTCCTACACTAAATCGTACCACACAGATCATTCATTTAACACTTATATGTGACATGAACCTCGTCAAAGACAATCCCTACAAGTAAACTTCTGAGGAGGGCAGATTTCGCCAAGTTTCACAAAGTATCTATGAGGACAATAGGCTAATCGGCATCTCCGTTCTCAACTTCCGGTTTCAACTTCCGGTTGTCGTCAAGTCCGCATTCTACAGCTCCTGCCTCTCTTCACTGATTGGGCCGTTAAAATTTTAGCCGACTGAATCCATTGGTAAACGGAGCTCTACGAGATGGGATCTGCAGGATTTCAGGAACTGAATCAGGTAGGCCCATCTGTTATGCAAGGTTAGGCTCCAGCCCCCCATGACCCCAAAAGGCATAAACAGTAGCCTATAGATAATGGATGGATGAGGACACAAAGCCTGAAAATGGATTGGTCCTGTCCAAATCAGAACATCTGGTCATCCTACCTTCAACTTGAGGGGGGAGATGCTCGCATTAAGACTCAAGATTTCACCCTGACTTTTAAAATGTATCAGAGCCTTTAAAGTCATTTGAAAAATCATGAAGAGTAAGGACAGCATTAGGCATACTCATCATTTCTAGACTTCTAACTGCCAGCAAGAATGCAAGCCAAATTTTTGTCATAGTCTCATATTCAAAAGTCTGCCTTCAGTTAAAATGATGTGTCTTTGTGAAGTTATAAGCTTTTTGTCAAAGCCAAATGTTAGTCTAGAGAAGTTTTAAGATAAAAGAAGAGCAGCAGAGGGGAAAATGTGCTGATTGTTTGCTGAAATGAATCAAAGTCTTCCAGTTTTCTCTGCTGGCAGTAAGCTGAAGAATTCACATTTCTCCTCTCTGTCTCATTGCACTTTATATAAAAGAGACTGAATAAATGTGCTGCTTTGTGTTGCTGCCCGAGATGAGAAAAACACTATCTTTCCTCTAAAGGCTCAGATAAGTTTGTGATAGCTGCTCCCCTCTGTGACAGTCTGACTGACAGATAATATGACTGACAGATTGTTGCTTTAAAAGAAAGTGAAGGGTGCAGAAGCTACCGTGAGGATGTAGGCGAGCAGACAATTCGATCCAGAACCGAAGAGCATCTCCGCTTTACAATGAAAGCTGGCTGCCATGTTAGAGATCAGATACGAGGTGGATTAGACAGATCTGGAGAGGAAGGTGCGGGATTTTGAGACTTTTAAAATATGGATGTGTCTTTGTGAGGAAAACCAAACAAATCTCCACTGGTGTCTGATTCTTGCTCTTGAAGGTGTGAGTGTGGGTATAAAGCTAAACTTAGAGGCCCCGCTAAGGATTCAGTTTTCACACAAAGAAGACTCGACTCTCTCTTGTTTCCTGTTTCAGATCACAGTGAGAAGGTGTGTGGGTGGTGAGCAGCTCAGGGATCGATGCTGTGGGCAGGCAGAGCGAGAGAAGAGCTCAGAGAGGGATGGATGACAGCACAGCCTGGTTCAGCGGGAGGTCTCCACAGCTCTGACTCCGTCATGTCTTTGTGCCCAAGAGTGTGTTTATACATCCAGACTTCACCTCCAATAGGTATTAGCACAAATTCTTAACCTCAGTGTTGGTATACATCCAGCTCATACAGTCCACTTTTCTCAGTGATGATCTTTTTCAGCCTTTACAAAAACTGTTAACTTGAGCTCGTATCTTCTCTGGTCTTGTGACTCCTCAGGTGCTTTTACCATAGGCCTCATACCTATTCCCACACTGATACAAGGAAAATTTAAGCATCAATGTTAACCCTGCACCATTGTGAAGTGACTGAGCCTTTATCTTACTCTTCACATGTGAATATCTGAGAAAATGTTTGTATGTAGACAACATCACCATTCAGTCTCTACATGTAAGGGCAGGGTAAAAGTGTGTAACACATATTTGTTTGTCAAACTGTATAAAAAGCTTGTATTATCCTAAATAAACTAAAAGAACTGAGTGAACCAAGCACTGGTTTGCAGTCTTGTCCCTTCTCTTCCTTTGGCCAAAGTTGCAGACTAGGCCTACGAATGATTTAGGCCCAAAATGGTTTGTTGTGAAAATACTGAAATAACATTGATTAAAACTTTGAATAAAGGTTATTTTGAGATGTCTGAGAGAGTAAGGTTTGGGCCAAATTTCGATGCATGTCATATTAGATTACAGTGTTTTTCAGACAAAAATCGTGACATCATGGGGTGCTTGTTAATAATCCAGAAATAAGGATAATAGGATGAAAAGAAATCAGTTAGCCCTGGTTAGTCTTGTAAAGCAGTTGAATTCCCCAGAACTATCTATGCCAAAGCAGCAACAACTGTGTGCCAAATAATGACCTGACACAACCAGACTTAAAGGATAAGTTTGGTTTCTACAGCTTTCACATTGTTTATAGAATGAAGTAGAACAATATACTCACCCAGAAGGCTTTCCTGATCCAAACAGTGCTTCGGGAGATATTTAGATCCAAAATCGAGCGGCGGACATCCGTATAATGGTAGCACACGGGGCATGTATAAGGCTGCTCCTAAAACTGCATTAGTCGTCCAAAAATTAATTAGTTTCACCAATATTTCATCATGGTCCGCTCGGGCTACTCCTCCAAGACAGTCCGGGATCGCTCCACCCATGTTTTCGTAACTGTGCTGACCTCTGAACTGAAGACTTTCTTGCTCATTGCTCATTGTTTCAGGGGCAACCGCCGGCTACGCAACAAGTTTCTTCTTCCAGTTTTGTGCAAAATGGACGAATATCTATTGGATGAAGATGTTGTGGACGAGAACTTTGAATAAGATGGGTGTCCTTATAGTTTTGAGTCAGAGTTTACAGATGAGGAGCTCATAGAAAGGAGGAAGCCGTACTGCGCATGCGCGGCAGCCGTAAAGAAAATATTCAGTTCAGAGGTCAGCACAGTCACGAAAACATGGGTGGAGCGACCCTGGACTGTCTTGGAGGAGTAGCGTGAGCAGACCATGATGAAATATTGGTGAAACTAATGAGTTTTTGGACGATTAATGCTTTTTTAGGAGCAGCGCTATACATGCCCCGTGTGCTACCATTATACAGATGTCTGCCACTCGATTTTGGATCTAAATATCTCCTGAAGCACTGTTTGGATCAGGAAAGCCTTCTGGGTGAGTATATAGTTCTACTTCATTCTATAAACAATGTGAAAGCTGTAGAAACCAAACTTATCCTTTAAAGAACTGCAAGAAATGTTTAGCCCTTTATGCTTGAAAATGCTAATTATAGCCCGACAATTTAAATTTCATTTGGAGCTGAAATGTTTATTTCACTTTCTACTGAAATCTAAAAAAAATAAAATTCCATAAAATGTAACATGTATCTTTTGTATCTTACTTGATGCATATAGCGTTTTTGGCAACTGATAACCCACTTGAGGACATTTATACCATTTGTCTGTTTGTGTTCGGGTGGGGTTTTTTGTACTTTGTTAATTAAATTGATTAGATAGAGGTATCATAAAGTTTGCATCAAATATGATACAACATACTTAAGGTGTCAAGAGCTCTAACAGAAGATCAAGATGGTTGGTGATCCCTGTTTCAGATCATAAAGTTATGTGCTATAAAAAAACCCTGAAACATAAAACATGAAAAATCCTGGAATATTCCTTTCCTACCAAAACAACAACAAATCACTTAATTCAGCACTGAACACACACACACTGAATCTTTAACAGCGTTAGATTCAGCAGAAAAACATCATCCCACCGTTCACTCAGTATCAGACACACCTTCGCCACAGCAGGTGCCGCAAACACAATCAAGCCCCATTCCCAGGAGTGATGGAGCTGTCAGCCCCCATGGTGACCCCCCTGAGGGCAATAAGACTGCACATATCCCCTCACACCAGGAGAGGAAGAAGAAGAGCACACATCTGATGATGGCAGTCATCCTCAGTGGAAATGAGGAAAAATAGAGGTCATTGTGTCTGCGTGTTCGTGTGTGAGTTATGTGTGGTGTCAGTGACGGAGCTGAGGACTGACGCTTTGATGGTGATGCTGAGATAGTTGTTGATATCTGCACACAAGAACGTGAAGAAGACGAACATGCAAACATTTTCATAAAGGGATAGAAAGAGTGCAAAATTACTATACTTAAAGAGATGTTGGAGGTGTGTTGTATGTTGCTGTAAATGTACTTGACAGTGAAGTGAGGTGGCTGCAACAACCAGTCATCTTCAAAAACCTCTTTAGCTTCCGCATACCCCCTGACAGCTAGAGTATCTCTCTGTCTGACATGCTCTGTTGGAGTTCCTACCCCTTTAAGCTGTTCACAAATCAAGTTGGATTCACCACTTTGTGAACAACTGCATGAGCAGATAGTCCAACAGTTTGAAAACAACGTTTCTCTTGTTGAGAGGCATTTAGATATTTCATCATCAACATTTCACAATATCATCAAACGATTCAGAGAATCAGGAGAAATCTTGGAAAGCCGACAACACTGAATGTCTATGATCCCTCAGGCAGTGCGGCATTAAAACATCATTCTGTAAAGGCTGTTACCAGAAACATCTCAGAAAACCATTGTCAGCTAACATAGTTTGTCACTACATCAACAAGTTCAAGTTAAAACTCTACCATACAAAGCTGTGTCATAAATCAACAACACCCAGAATCGCTGCAGGTTTATGGCAAAGTGGAAAAGTTCTCCTTGGTCTGAAGAGTCCATATTTCAAACTGTTTGGGAAATTCTGGATGTCATGTCCTCCAGTAAAACCAGGCCTCCCCAATGTGGTGCCCTGAGCAAAGTTTTGTCAATTTCAGTGCTTAACAAACTGCATACAAAAAAAATCTGAAATACAACATAAATTTCCTTATCACAAAATAAAAATCCTGTAAACAAGTGAGTAAATAACAACAACAACAACAATAATAATAATGATAAGTTAAAAATACAACAATCAACTTCAAACAATTCAAATAACCACACACTTTGCACACAATAACATAAACACAAACTAAATCTACACTATGCGATAACTACATACAAAAAAAAAAAATAACTAGATAAAAAGCCACTTTAATTACCTATATTCAACCATATGGGACTGGGGAGACTGTTTTCATATTATTATTTGAAGTAACATAAATTGAGCATTGCTTTATATTTTGAATCAATGCAAGCTCTTTCATTTTAAAAGTTAATGAACCACTTTAATACTTTAACTAGCCTATAACAGTCCGCCTGATCTTTTGTACTGTTTGTCCAAAAAGGTGTCAGGAAATGCCTTTTAAGATTTTTTTTCACCCTTTTTCATGAAAAATAAAAGTGAACAGTTCTGGTAGGTAGGTATTTGTCATTATTATATTAAAAATGATCTCTGGGTGATTTCTAGTTGTATTATGTTTTCCTACGTTTTACACAGTGTCCCAACGTATAATGAATTATGATAAGTTCAAGTAGATTTAAAGGAGACATATCATGCTGATGCATGATTTAATACTTACATATAATATAATAAATTTGAAAACAAGACCTTACACCCCCTTGATTTTCAAAAATGGGATATTGTATTTTTTCTGATATCCTAGAACGAGATTTGATGCCTCTGAAAATAGGTCATTGCGAGATGTCCGCGAGATTTAAATCGTCGTGACGACACGAGGTACCTTTCTTTTTATTGGAGTAATCTGATAAAACACTTCCTCCTCTGTGATGTCCGTTAGCCACAAAACCGTCACCGAGGAGCACATCCACCAGCAGCAGTATATAGGTCCCTAGCTCACACTCACTCATTACCAGCTCTGGCCTGTAGGAGGACTCAATACCCGGTCGCTGCATTGAGCCTGCTGGAAAATACAGTAGAAGAAGATGGACAGGCTGGCTCTACCCCCGATAGAACTGACCAATCAGAGCACAAAGGGCTGTGACGTTGCAAGGTAACTGTAGGTCATCCTGAGATCCTCGCGTTTCAACGAGAGCTTGATAATGGCCTAAAATGAGGATTTTGAGGCAATGAAGGAACTAAATGACTTGTACTGAGGGCAGAAATGCTTTACAGGCATCCTAGTCTGGCACAGTGAAAAGGAGAAACAAGCATCACATGTCCCCTTTAAGGTTATAAATATCACCAAAATTTGATTGTAGGCTACATTATTATCATCAGTCAGACTTCAGATGCGGTATGTATGGGGTCAACGCCTCTTGTTTAAATTTACTCAAGTAAAAGTACGAGTGCACGAAGTAATGATATTAAATGTCATTGATTAATTGACAGCCGTCTTTTAATGATGATTCAGGCTTAAATCAGTTAGACCCGCTTAAGTTACACATGTAGGACCACAGGACGTAATGGAGCGCAGGGTGCCTTATCAAGGCTTTACGCACCGTGAAGAAATCTCACATCCAATCCAGAGGCAGAACTACAGCAGCCCGCGTGCTCTCTGCTGTTTGTGGGGGCATCACTGCTCTCAGCCTCGCGCTTTCCAGCTCCAACTCTGCGACTGCGCTGCATCCTCTCTCTTCTTCTCCTCCTTCTTGTCTCTTTAAGCACACAAACACTTTTACAAGTGCAGCGCTGAGGACCACACCGGACTGTGAGCGTTCATGGTAAGACAGCATTTTTGTTTTTCATTATCGGCCGCCAGGACAGCAGGGTGGACTAAGTGAAATGTTAGTTTATGATCCACAAAGAGACTTAGTTTACAGTTTATACTAGTCCACGTGTTTCGTGTTTTCCCTTTAGAAAGACATTCAGGGAACGCTGTAGTGGTCGTAAGTATGAGGATGGAGCAGATGAGTAAAAGATGCGCTCCAAAAAGGATAACAACATTTCATTCAGACTTGTGCATTAGTAGACCATATAGATTGGTAGATGTTCCGCTATTTTTATCATCTCGTCCTCTCATGTTATCATCCACTTTTACATTATTTTACCCTCACTGTGAGCCCCCCACCCCCGTGTTTGCAGCCTGCAGTCAGCTTCACATACAGACAAGTTCAGATGAAGCACTGACCCTTTTCTCCCTTTTCTTCATCACTCCTTCCGCTCATCTTCGTTGTGTTTGTACGCCGGAGGAGTCATGTAGGATGAGATTCATCCTCTTCACCACCACCATCATCATCATCATCATCAGTGGAGCCACTCTGTAGCCTGGGGTCAGATGCAGCTGCTCTGCACGCTGCTGCGCTCAGCGCTCTGCCTGTGGCGCTGTTTGTGTCTATGAGCAGTCTAGAGACTGAGGATACTCTGTCCTATTAACTGCACACTTGAGTTTCGAGGTGGGTTCTGTTACTTTTTTCTTTTTCACCAGTTTGTTCTCCGGTCTATTGTCCATAATCAGGTTGTACTTAATACGAGGTCCACAGTACTCTGAGGATGGCGTTTAATAGATCAGTGGTCCCCCATTTTTCTTCCCTGAGCCCCTCTATTCGTGTCTTAGAAGAGCCCCAGGTTGGAGAGCATTGGTAGTGAGGACTGAGTTGCTTTGTGTGCTACTCTCTTCTTTTTTTAGTTTTGTCGCCATTTGGGATACAAATGTACATGTGGAGAGGCACCTTGATTAAAAGGATATTTCAGTATTTTAACCCTTTCATGCATGGTGTCCGCTACAGTAGACAGATATTTCAAATACATGTATACTCTTTAAAAGTTGCTGTACAATGTCCAACTACCGGGTGGTGAACTCCCAAACACTTGTCTTAAGATTCATAAAATATTGTCTTTTCACATTTTTACCATATTGAGATATTTCATAATAAAGCCAAAAAGCCAGCGAAGGACAAATTGAACATTATGCCTGTATTCAGATTTCACATACTTTTGTCATTTTTAATTTAGGTGTAATTCACAAGAGGATAGTTTGACTAATCTGCTATAATACATACGGATTTATCCTTTTGCTCACTCTTAATGTCTGTCACACATTTGTTTGTGGATCTTTAACTTCCACTCAATTAGTTTTTATACCATTTATGCATAACTCCCTCAAAATAAAACATTTAAAAAAGTGAATATGATTTGTAACTTTCTTGAAAAGTAAACAAAAAACATTTTAAAAAATATTCTATTGTGATGTAGTAATTCATGCATGAAAGGGTTAAATGTTGGTGTATTCCAGGTACTTCTCTTTTTCTCTTTTTTTTTCTTTTTTTTTTATTCATCTCAACATAAAAACGAAAAGAAGAACAATCAACAATTAGTTAAGGCAACATAAAATATATGTACAGTACATCGGATACATATGTCCAACAACTAAACTTAGCAAGCTAAGCGAGCTGAGACAACCAGTAAGGCACACTCTCATTGGTGGCACATTTTTTTTATATGAGTGTGTGAGTTTCATGTAAAAATGAACCATGAAGGTACACCGTTAAAACAAAACAGCTATTTTAGGGTTACTGTCTGCACTGTTTTTTCATGTTTGGGTCCAACTCTTAATTTTAAGCTGTGAGAAAAATTATTTGGAGCAAGGACAATCTCTGCCAGGATTCAAACTCTAACCATTTGAAGCATGCACATAATGTGTCATTGCTCATCACTGCGCCAAACCAGCAACCTACTTACTCCAGTCTTTACACAGACCACATGCACAGAACTTGGCAGCAATATACAATGCAGCAAAATGGTTATGTGTTCATCAACAATGATGATGATGATATCTGGGTGAAGTGGCAAGGTCTTCAATAGCATTGTAAATGTCTCCTAATTAAAGTGATAACATTATAACACTGCGTCCTTGGGCCTCTGCACATAAATTCAACATATGTTTGTCTCTCTTTCAGCCTGCTGAATCTAGTTCCAAGGCATTTCTTCTTCTGTGTACTCAGATACATAAAGTTAACACCTTACATGCACAATAAAATTAATGCCATCAGTATGTCATTAAGTCAAAATCTGTCATTTTTAGTTTAGCTTCAGTTTCTTCTTCCTTTGTTGTATCCTCCTGAGTCTAAAGATTTAAACAGCAGATCATTGGTATGAAGATGGAAATAATTTACAGGGAATATGGTCAGTGCACAAGACTTTGGTGGTGATCAGAAGCTGGATGCAGATTAAGGGTTTTTAAAGGATTTGTTAACATTGATGATTGGGCAAATAGTGTCAGAAATGCCTTGGTATTCTAGTTTCATGTTGTAAGATGCTATATGACATCCAACATTCCTTTGTTTTTTAACTTTGACATTGTCTTCAAGTTGTAAGTTTTATGCTGCACATCTGGCACCACGAGTTTGTCCTCCCCACCTGACAAGTTTCCAGCATTTTTGTGTTCATGAAAAACATAATCATGTTTTGTGCATCTGTCTGCCCTGCTTTTTAAGTGTTTTTAATGACGTGCGGCCATCTCAGCACCAACCATGCTTTTTCCCCTGGACTTGACTTTGAGAGCACCACAGTTGTTATGGAACAAACAGAAAGGCAGAGCAGGACCAATGCAGATGTTTTTTTCCCCAAGACAACAGGCTGCTGGAGAACAGCATTTTCCTTGGTGAGATATTTTTCTGACCCTGTGCGTGCAGCCCTCACACACCCCAACTGTCCAGGCCCACCTAAAATTTTTCGGGTTCTCTGGACCAGTCCCTCTGATTCTGGAGCAGACAAACAACTCAGACAATGAGCAGAGTGATGTTCAATGCCTGCTTTTCGAGATGATGTTAAACTTCATGTGTTTTCCAGAGTCTCTATTAAACATCTGCCCTCAGAGGACAGGTGAGCACACTGAGGTGTGTTAATAGAAAAAGCTTTGGCAGTGTTACATTCCTCCATTTCTCATGTCCCTGAATCCCAGAGTCCCAGTCTCATCACTAACTTCTAACCTCATTTGTTACTTCATTTTTCACTGAGGGACATCCTCCTGCAGCACATGCGGTTGTCATTACTTTCTTGTGTTGCGTTCTCTCAGATAACTGTTCTCTGAATTCACAAACCTGTCAGCGGAGCGTGCGGCCCACAGTGTAATCTTGGGCTGATCCTGTCCCTGAAGCTCTTATCCTCGGTGTAAGAACTGTTATTGTTGGAGGGATACAAAAGCTGAGAGCGTTCAGAGCCCCTCCAGCTGTTGACAGAGAGTCTGTTATTCCTGCTGTGAGTCCCCCGCTCAGGAGGAACTTTGAGTCACAGAGAGAGGAGGGCTTGCAAATCAAATTGCCTCGATGCACTGAAGCATCTGTCTTTATTCTCCAGAGGGCAGCAAGACAACCGAACCTGTCACAGAGGAGTCGCACGCTGCTCTCTGGTCAGCCAGCTGTAGAGGAGATCTTTTAGACGGCAGGACTCACATTAACAGGTTTTTCTTTCTGAAATGGCAGATGGTAAAAAGCTTGGTCACAATTAAAATGATCCACTGAAAATTTAATATTTTCTTGTCTGTGGTTGAAAGAAAGATCCAAGCACATGCTACTTTCTGTGATCTTCATGCACATGGATCTGTACTGTAGGATTTATAAGCTGCGATGTCAGATGTCTGATTATCAAAGGAGCTTTTGGATCCATGTTGAATTGTAAATGTGGATGTATGCTTTTTAGGAAAGTGTGTTGCATTTGAAGGGGTGCAAAAGCTCACACAAACTCAAGTGCAGAGCAAAGAACTGAAATCTGGCACCCTCTGAAAACAGGAGTTGGAGGTGATTTCCATCCTAACACATTTGGTCAGACTAAAAAAACTCAGCTTCACTTTTTGGACATTTCAGTCCGTGTGAAACCTCACATGAACTTTATCGTGGACCAAAGAACTGAGCTCTGGTCTGCCAAATATAGGGTCCAGAATTGCTTCAAAGCAACCAGAGTTTGGTTCATGGTGGTTGTGAATGCAGTCTGATCCAAACAATGACCAAAAGTGGCAGGTGAATCGAAAGGGGATGAATTGTGGCTTGGATTTGGCCAAATGTCATGACAGAAAAGCTAACACAGAGCATGGCTAAGGTTAGCATAGCTATCACCCCCAGCGTCAGGTCCTCTGAGTGGTTATGGTCTTCAGTTTCACACTGAATATTTGCACATCGCTGAAGCCACTGTCCAAGTGCCACCACTTTTCACCCTCAGAGGTTACAGATTGGCAGAAAAGTAAAAAAAAATCTTTCTCTATGTTGCCTTTTCTCCCCTTAGATACATTTGGGTGCTCTGGTTTCCCTCAACAAACCAAAAACATGCTCATTAAGTTAATTGGCTAAAATTAGTCTAAATTGCCCTTAGGTTTGACTGTATGAACAATGTATGAAACCATTTGAGTGTATAAATGGTTATCTGTCTTTACATGTCAGCCCTATGATTGCCTGGTGACCAGTATTGGGTGCTCTGGAGCTGAGCCAGGGGCAAAACCATCCTCCAGAAATGTTTGCATGTGCTGGCACACACATTGTTTTCTGCTTGTCTTCATCTATGGCAAAAGATCATTCAAGTCTCTCTGCAGGTCCTTACTGTTAAGGCCTTAGAGTGCACTCTAAAGCCTGTTCCTTCGAGGCCACGTGTACTCTGGATTATTATCAAGTGAAAACAGCATTTATTGTGTTTTGGCCATTTGGGTCCAATAAAGAGCCCTTTGAGTGCCTGAAACCAAAAAGTTTTGAAAATGGGTAGCAGAATTGAATCCTTTGAAGAGCCCATTTTGTCTTAACTCAGGTTTAGTTAAAACATGCTGGAGATGGATCGTTGCGTGGGCTGTGGTTATAAAAAAAAGACAGAGGGATTTGCTGTAGAGTGTGTGGCATTACTTTGTCAGATAGCTGTGTAGATGGAGTCCAGAATCTTGGGGATGTGCTTTCAGTCTGTAAGTCTTTGTGATTACGTGGATGACAGTAACCCTTGAGTTCTGTTTGTACTGCTCAATTTCATTTGATATACTGTAGTTGTAGCTTTTAAGGGTCACATGAAGTAGCAGCCCCGCCTTGTTGTCTGTTACATTAACGTCTGTGCATTTTCCATTTCTGTGTGTTGACATCAGGGGATGGGGATACTGCTGGCTTGTTACTATATGTGACTGACTACCTGAATGCAGCCTGCCAGTCCATTCAAAATGTCAAACACTTTTATTGACATGAAGGAAACATGATGGAGTCTGTCATGGAAATAAAGAAATAACCATATGTCTCAGAAATGTTGGCCATGATTCTGTCATTGTTTCTGTTAAGCTCCATTTTATGCATCACTAAATTAAAAAAAAAAAAAAAAAAAACTGTCAGCAAAATATACATCAGTGACTTGAAACTACTCTGGGAAGCACAGTGAAAAAGTTGCTTAAACTGGTTTAACTTATGTTTAGATTAAGTATTGGTACTTCAATTTAAGTTCAGATCATTACAAATGCCAGGAAAATAACTTTTGTGATGGATGTATATTTGTACTTCATGTAGGAACATTTGGAAGTACATGAAGCTGTGTTTGCCTGTGGAATTTTTATTTAGTCTGACTGAAAGTATGATTACTTTTTCTTTCTCTGTTCCCATGGACATTATCATTGTGTGTATGTACATGTGCTTAACATACAATGAGAATAAAAGAATCTGGGCATGTGTATGTTGACAATGACTTTCTTAATTATAGAGGGCAGAATAACTATAAATGAGTTTCCACAAGCTGTTAATATTTTTCCTTATATGAGACAGAGAAGACAGGGGCACATAATTGATTTTAATACTGCTGTTGGTGACTCTGAATGTCTTTTTCTACTTTAAAATCAACCCAAGTCATGTTTTGAAAACATACGTTTTCCTTCTTTAGAGGAACTCAAAACTCTGTGGCTGAACAAAAAGGCAAAAGAGCCGGGGTTGATGCAGTCAGAACAGTGGGACCAGTAACTGTAGAGTGAGACACTCCCCCCTACTCATCTGAACTTGTGTGAGCTCCTCTAAACATTCACAGCTGACTAAAGAGGAGAGGGAGGGTCAGAAAGACTTGTCAGGAGTAAGTGTTTCCAATGTGGACTATCTCATCATCTGTCTTAAATGATTTTTTCCAGATGAGCTGGTTTGGATCAGACTCTCCTGATTGACATGTTTACATGACATGTTTTTTTTCTGATCTGTGTTCATTGTGATTATTCATGTTGGTGTAACATGGCTTCTGTTACATTGAGAGTATCCCTTTAATCACAGCAGCTTGGCTCTCTGGCAATGAGGAGTGAATCAATGAGGCCATCTTGGTAACTGAAGCTGCCTGTCCCTGGTTTACACCTCAGCACTCTGCAAAGGAACAGTTTGTGTGCATTCCTGTGTTTTCATCGCACGTCACACTGCAACCATTTATACTGCAAAAACAGCCCTACTAAAAAGAAGCAAAATATCCTTAAATTTGTTACAATTTTCTTGTTTTGAGCAAAAAAATCTGCCAACGGGATAAGCAAATTTTGCTTGTCTAGAATTCTTAAAACAAGCTTATAAATCTAGATGGAATTTGTCTTTAAACTAGATAAAATTGCCCTGAATTTGAGAAAAATTCTTTGTGAAGATTTTTCCTCAGGGTTCTGTAAATAATGCTCGTATGATAAATAAAGCAGATGGATTCAATTTATATTTGTGTGATTTCTTAAACTGAGAAATTGTGTAACTGATCTTAATCCTAAAATAAGTAAAATAATCTTTTTCTTCTGTTGGGACTTCATTCAAACCACTGCTGGGGCTCGCTACCAGCAATACTTGCTTCATTTTAGCGGTACTTTCTTATTAAGATTTTGTTAGACACATTCTCTTGAAATAAGATTTTTTTTCTAACACACATCTTGCTTGTCAAGATGATTTTTCTTTTTAGGTAAAATATAAGAACAAATTTCTATAAACAGGCTTTTTTTCTTTCTTAGAAATCCTTTTTGCAGTGTACCTGGTATGTGTTTATCAGACATAGTTGGAACAAAGTGTACAATGATTAATAAAAATACATTTTCATCACAGTGCAAAACTTTTTAGAAACAAAAACAAATGCCAAATCATTGCCTTGCCTTGTTGCCTTGTATGGAGACCTAAACTCTATTTTGTCATACAAAACATTGGTAACCTTGCACAGTAGCTTGACCAGCCTGTAATTGGGAAGATCCATCTTCCCCAGGCTCAAGCAGAGTCCGTTAGAGCAGGAAGAGGGGAGAGAGATGAGAGACAGCAACAGGAAGTTACTCGTATAGAGATTAGCATAGATGCTAACAGCTTCGGTAGCAGTTTTAACACATATAGACCGCATGCATTTATTAAAAGGAAAACAAATCATCGCTCTAAAACTTTACTATAGTAAGGATAGGATATTTTCACTCCACCTCAAACATGTTTTGACAAGCTTTTAATTTACAGAGCAGCTCATGTTCTGTAGCACAGTAGCACCCAGCTACTACATTATCCAACTGGCCTGTAATGAATTTTGTCGTTGGAACAATCGTCCAATCCCTTGCCGGATTGGTTCTGCCCTACCCAGATACTTTCTATGGGCTGTCTCCCATATGGATTAGTGGAATTTTGAATGGTCCATCTGTTTTGTTATCTAACAATATTGGTGCAGTGTAACCAAACTGCAAAAATCTAAGTTTCTCATCATCTGCAGTCATTTATATTTGTCTGTGTCTGAATTTTCTGCTACCCTGATGTCCTTCTTGAACAACTGCACACAGAGAATAGGTTGAAATTTGTGTTAAAATGAGAGAAAACCTGTTGTGTTTCCTCTGAGGTCAGTTCTTGTGTTGAAGTGGAACCTCAAAGAAACCTTGTATGGAGTTATGAAGAGAGGACACTTAAAATGCTTGAATCAAAAGAAAGCATCCTCTTTCAAAGGAATATTGAATATATTTAATAATGTAAGGGACAGGTCTGCAGCTTTTCTCCTTCTGTCCTAAATTATCAGTCCACGAAACAAACTTTGTCCCCCTGATGGGTTCATCTCCTCTGATTGCAGCTTTTAGCCATTTTCAAACAGAATGGCTCATGATGTCGACTCGATTCCTCTCCCCCCCTCACCCACAGAGTAAACATCTTTGGTTGTGTGCTGTTTGTGATTAATGGAACATCAAAAGCTCTGCTCAGTGTGATTTGTTCCTGAGGACACGAGTATGCCTGGGACACACAAACATCTTTAATGAAGGAGAGGCAGGCGGCAGAGGACGAAGAGGAAAGAGGGGATTTCTTTTTTTTTAGTCAGTAATCTGGAGTATATTTACCTGAATGTGATGATGATGAAGGCTGTGTGTTGTGTGATTACCTTCCATCAGTTAAGTACACAGGGACAAATGGATTTTTTTCTGCATCCATTTGGTAAATCATATCTCTCTGTGCACTTTCATGCCCAATGGCAAAGAACTCAGAAGTGCACTAAGGAAACTTCTCCATTCGTCTCTGCACAGACAGCTATATTTATCTGTAGCTCTCTGCTGAGCTTAGAGGCTTAATTACCCAGAAGAGAGGGAAGCAAAAATGAAATGCAATTATGCATCTCTCTGTGTGTGCATGAATGTGTGGTTCCCGTACAGTGGAGCTGTTGAAGAACGGGATAGTAAAGATAACCAACAAAAACTGAAGGCCAAGTGTCACCAGCAGGAGTGTGTCCACATTTTTTCAGCTGGGGTGGTCCAACTGGTGTTCTGACTAAAGAAAGGATGGCATCATGTTTCTGGGCTTGCACAGCAGGAAAGAAGGTCATGTTTTTGCCATTGATTGTCTGTTTGCAAGATAACTCAAAAAATTAAGAACTGATCGAAAAGACATTGTCAATGACTGTCATGGCACAAGGAAGATGTGATTTGATTTTGGTGATTATTGGAACCTGGATGTGGATCCAAGCATTCTTTAAATGGTTTGTTATAACTGGGAGATTGGGCAGCAGTGTCAGAAATGCCTTGGCGGAGGTCTGTGCTCTCACAGCATTACTATTTATAATCTAGTTTTGCTGCCAACAGTGAAGAATCAAATGGATTTCATACTTCTAAAGATTCACCATAAAAATGAAAATCCCAAGTCACAGTTAAGTGTGCAATTTTGCAAAGTAATCTGTACCATATTCAAGCACATCGAGCCTGCTCTTCTTGTAAAACTGTAGCCCTACACACTAGATGGATCAATATGTAATATTATATTATATCATATTTTATATATTTTACTTGTCCACCTGGGAAAGAGCCCATAGCTAGTATTTGACATAAACTTCCAAAACTTCCTTGCTGGGAGTGGAGCAAAAATTTCTAATCAATAGAGAAGCTTGAATTTGATATTTGTTTTCCATTAAAGATGTGGTTGCTAACTTTGGAAAACTAGCATGAATTTGAATATCGCATCTCCTCAGGTCTCTGTCTAGCCCCTCCCACCCCTCCTCCAAAATGACACATGCATGCACGTGGCTGATATATCCAGAAAACTGATTCAACTCCATAACCCTGAGCACAGCGTGTTTGTTTTACACTACACCAAGTCATGTCTCGGTCAGCAGTAAGAAAACACCAAAACATTATCATAGTAAAGTAAAAAAAAAAGCAAACACGGAAAGTTAGTTAGTACTCACAGCCCAAGGTTGATTTGGGTATAGTTCCTCTGCCATTCTCCACATAGCTGTCAAGTCTCCCATTTTGGCCATGAAACTACCGTATTTTATGTATTTTATCCTTTCTCCCACCATCCTCCTGTATTAGTATTCTCCGGTGTGATGATATAATAATAAAAACATTCCTCTGCCTCTCCAAACTGAACTCTGTCACTAGCCTGAGTGGGGCGGTAATGCTCCAAAATGATGGATGCCAACTGCTGTAAAACCAAAGAAGAAGAAAAAGCCTTGCAAGAACTTCCACCTGCAGTAGCCTGGATGGCAGCTGTCTCGAGATTAGAGTCAACAGCAGAACAAACCAAGAAAAACAAAGAGTTTATTTTAGATTTCTTGTACATCGGTCTTAAAATGTGAGGGATACTGGAGCTTGGTTGGGGTTGTGGGATGGCTCGTAGCGGGCTTCCCTTATTTTCAAAGACAAAACTTGAAAGGTAAGCATTCTCCCAAGGACTCCACGCACTCAGTCTGTGCACTCTGGGAAAATGTACACGCAGCAGGCGGGCCGAATGGCGACTGGATTTGATTGGTTTAAATATAGGTGACAAGACATGTTTATTGGTCAGTGTTTTCCCTGTTTTACACCTGCTGTAGATAGCGGATATTTTTCGCTCTGTTTTAAGAACCGGTATGAATTGATTACCATCGGGTCATAAAGACATTTTTAACCAGTATTGCAAAAAGTGTATCTAAATCAGAATACCAACCCCAGCTTTCATGAAGACAGATTTGATAATACTGCTGAAGCTATTGCAGCTATGCTAATCTCTGTATGAGTTGTCACTGCATTACAAAGTAATTTCATAATGGTGATTTGCCCCGGTTGTGGCTAAGACAGTGTGAGTGCAGGCCAGTTCGGAAACTATGGGGATGGGAGGCAATCATATTTTAGCCTTTTGGGCCTAGAAGTTAGTAAATGATGATGCACTAAGTGATGCACTATTAGGATCCTGGAGACATGTAAGCAGTATCAAACTTTTATCAACTTTAATTTTTTAAATTTTTTAAATTTTTATTTTTTATTGCAAGACAAAACAAAACAGACAATACAAATGACATGAAAAAAAAACAGGGCAAAAGTGTGCATAAAAGACATACAAGCAGGTCAGTTTTACAATTTTACAGTTTAGAAGAAAATAATAAATATTGCAGAACAGTGAAAATAATTATAATTGTTAATGACTACTAATAATGGTATATATAACAGGAAATAAAAGCAGAGAATTGAAGATAGGAAAAAAAGACAAAAAAAACCAATAATGAATAAGTCAAAAGGAAATGAAAGAAGAAATTGTTGTTCCCTGTGTGTGTATGAAGGAATGTGTGTGTGTGTGTGTGTGGGTGTGTAATTCAAGTATAATACATAATATACAAAAGGTAATGGCAGTATTACGAAGCAGGAGATCAAGAGTACTATTAGTTTTATAAATCATGACGGCCAAAAAAATAAAAAGAGAAGAAAAAAAAAGAAAAATTGACAGTTGATATATCAATAGTTATGGGAACTAGACAGCCTCCACGGACAGAAACCAGAAGAAGGCCCGGGGCAGCAGGGCACGACCACCTGCCGCAGGGCCATGCTTCAATTTAATTTAGTTAAACAAAATTTGACTTACATATCTGCTCAATATGACCCACATAAAAAGAAAGACAATTTCATAGCGAAGATTATGATGCTAAACACTCATGGTATCATAGTAAGAAAAACATTAAACCATTATATGATTCCTAACAGAAATAAACAAGTGATATATAAGATTAAAATTAAATACATGGGCTTCTCTATCATTATAGGTTATATCTGTCAGGCCTAGAGTATAGAAATATTATTCTAAACATGAAATAAAAGCATTTAATATATACCAGCGTTACATATATGCAGTATATCTGAGAAGTAACTGTCACCAGTTGTTCCACATGAGGGCGCTATGGTCAAAAAAGTCAACAGTTGTGAGTTCTTTCGGGCAGGTCAGCAGGTCAACCTGGGGACTGGCTTGAGGGGATTAGAGTCTGAGGAATTTCCTGCTCTAATGACTTTGTGAAAGATCTTTGTAAATAATTAATGGATTTCAGCCAAAAGCAGGTCTGTTTTAGGGTCCTTAAACAGACTAAAAGTCTTAAAGAAAGGACCTTTGTCCCTGGCTCTTCCTGTTCCTGGTCCAGACTGGGGTCTGTGGGAGGAGGGTGAAACGATCAGAAAGGGTTCAAACTGGGAATTCAAGAGTCTGTCCTCCTTGAGAAATTGTGAAGTTATTTTCATAACAATGGTCTTTTCCACCATTGGTCACCCATCTAGTCACAGACCTGCCCGCTTTATTGTTTCTATGTCGTCAGCAATTTTACCAACTATATTTCAGCAAAAGACTGAACTAGGTCTGAAACTTCCATGTTGGAGTTCAGAGGAAAATGTAGTATGGTAAAAAGATCAGGAGTCATAACTTTGTACAGATGGTGTAGTAGTGCAATAGGATAAGCATTACATTTTTTTGAAAAACTGATGAGGTTTAGGTTGATCAATGCAAAAAATATAATTGAGAAGTTAAGCAAGAGGATTTAACACCTACAATGGCAGAACAGTACATGTCACTACTGTGTGAGGGGTTGAGAATTTTACTTTAAGAATTCTCCGTTGAGTTGTATCTTTATGCAGAACAAATCAGTGGATCCTTTGAGCAACAAATCCCAAAACTACAAACTGTTTATTTAGTGTTTATGCTCCCTACTGCTCAAATACTGGAGCTGTTTTGTCTTTTTAATCATAAGGAGGAAGCTAGCTTTTTCACAGCTGGGTTTGCAAAGACTATTTATTGTTAGCCTTAAGTCTTTCTCAAGTATGAAAGAACTCAAGGCTCAAGCTGTCTTTGTTAGAACCAAATGGAGCAAAGTTGTTTCATAGATTGAAGATTCAGAATTCAAAAGTTAAAAGTAGCAGAGCACGGAAGCACCGGTTCATTGTTCAAGGGAACCGTAAAGAAAACTTGCATGTTCTTTGTGTTACAGCAATGTCAAAACTGTCAAATATCATCAAGTCAAGGGTATAACCCTGTTTGAGCTTTGCTAAGTAGTGCTCAAGCTTCAGGTATTAAAGTGGCTCTGTTTGAATGTTCATGTTGCAGCAAGTATCCAGACTGCCAGACTATATCCTGTCCAGCTGCTCATAACGTATCATCCAGTGTCTGCAGACAAGAATATGGAACAAATTGTGTGTCTGTGCTTCCTCCTCAGCATAAAGGATGTAGAGCTGGAGGGAGGGGCAGGATGGAGTGCTCCTGGAAGACGGTGCTGCTGCTGGTTTGCGCATCTCTGGGGGTCCAGTACACGGCCATCCGGACCCTCAGGGACTCTTTGTCAGGACCCTGTGAGGGAGTGTATCGCTGTCACCGCAGAGGTATGCTTCAACAATCAGGACTATCCTATATAATGTTGTGCTGTCCGAGAGAGAGTAAACAGCCGCATACCCTCTGACAAGTTCATACAAACCCTTATTTCCAAAATGCTGAGACGCTGAGTATATTGAGTGTAAACACAGAAATGTGATTTTTAAATCCCTTCCATCCAATATACAATTCAATTCTGCACAAAGACAGGACACTTAACATTTAATATTGAAAAAATAGATTAGAATTGCACAGCTATCCTGAATTTGACGCCTGCAATATTCTGTAACAATCTGGGGACTTAAGACACTAATTGTTGAAGTATCAAACCTATAATTACTTCCCAAAACAATTATATTTTGGTGAGGGAACAATGATGACAACAATCAAATAGAAGTAATGCAGATTATAACTTAGAATGAGCCAGGGGCTTGTTTCTAAACTTCCAATAAAGGGACATTCATGAGGACTCACCCTGTTTTTATCAGCTGATTAACAGTCAGTTTTAAGTCACCTCTTGATACTTGTTTTATCAATTGGTCATCAGTCTGAGATGATTTGATGGTTCTTTTATTAATTGCTGAGTATTTTATTAGTCTGTACCTCTCAGTTAAATCCTTTCATCTCAGTGAGTTGAGTGCTCTTGTGTGCCTCGATTGTTCTCCACTTAGACACGGTGTGCAGAGTTAAGAGTATTTAATGCTTCCTCCAAAGCTCCAGGCTTTAGAGTTAATAGTAAAGAGTTACTCTAAAGTTGTATTATTTCATTTACTCCAGCAGTGACAGAGACAGAGAGCTTCAGTGTGAAATCTGTGCAGTCAAGCTACACATGCAGATTTGCGAGGATCCTTTTTTTATTTTTATTTTTTTAAAGTCACCTGTCAGTCGCTGTTATCCAGAAACCGTCATTGAATTATTTTTGGTTTCTCTGTAGACCAGTGCCAAATGACCTGCAGCCCAGTACTGGCCGGGTGATTGGGGACATCTGCTCTAAAGTGCTTATCCCAGAGTGATATCAGTCAAGGGTAAAAGGTCATGGACATACGGTGTTGGCTTTCAGCCATGTCCCTCACCTGCAGAGCTTTCTCAGGATTCCACAAAATCTTAAATGATTTACCCGACTGATGACAGGTTTATTAAAATCAAACATTGACTACTGTTGATTTTGATCTTAACTTTGGCCATTTTCCTAAAAAGTCTCTGAATTGGCCGCGAACAGTGATAATTGTGAATTGAGTCGGCCTTTCCTAATCATTAATGCTGCTATTAAATATATATTTATTTTGATCTTATACCTCTCCTTTTAACCTTGACTTTTTTCAGTTTCATATGTTATTGTCTTTCTCCTGTTAATAGTGTTAAAATGCTTTTCACGTTATAATGTGTTGAGTTAAAGTCTGTTGGGCCCTTGAATTGCTGCATGCATGGATGTTGCGCAGAAATAATTGTTGCTTTGCCTGGTCATAAATCAGCCTACTTATCTGTCGAATGTCCCAAGTGTTTTAATCATTCCACAACTTTCTCTGTCCCTGTCCCAACTGTTTTGGGAATTTGCAGGCATAAACGCAAAAAACTGAAATATTTAAATGGCTATAAAGTTAATCAATTCATTTGATTCATATGCATATTAACATATGTATAAATCCATTATCTATACAGCTTGTCCCTTTCGGGGTTGTGGGGTCTCAAGCCTATCCCAGTTGACATCGGGCGAGAGGCGGGGTACACTAGAACCGGTCACCAGCTGATTTCAGGGCAACATGGAGAGACAGACAACCATTTATTATCACACCTAAGAGCAATTTGGAGTCATTAATCAACCTAATGCTTTTGGTCTGTGTGAGGAAGGACCCATGTAGGCACTGAAAGAGCATGCAGCCTCAAACAGAAAGGCCCTGACTGGCCCGGGAATCAACTCACCTACCTTCAAGCTGTGAGGCAGGACCTGCTGTGCCACCATGCTGCCTTTTGTTAGAACATGAAAATCACTGTTCTTCTAATCTTTTTTCACAATGTGTACTTTGTCCAAACATTTTTGAATGTGCCGTTTGTGCAAACAGTTGCAAAAGGAGGATGTACAGATGGTACTACATTCATTTTTTCTTAAGATTGTTAATGTGATTCAGATCAGACAGAGGCAAATCTTTGACTGGAATGGATCATCGCATGGGGACTACCTAAAAGAGGAGAATATAAATTATGTGTCATTTGTTTTACATTTGTTCTTAGTGCAGCTGCTGCTCCTGCGTACAGAAAAAACTTCCCTTTTGCAATCAGCTCCTCATCAGCAGTAATTACACATCAGTTACTTGTGCTATATTTAGAGATCAATCACTTCATGAGCTACCTCTGTAAGTGCATGCAGACAAATAACTTAAGCATGCATCCTTACACCATGAATTATTTAAGCTTTATCTGCCTGATTTAAGAGTTTACTTTCTCTAGGGTTAATTTTGTAAGGAAAGCAAACTTTTTATTTGCTGGAGGAACAGCTTTGAAATAAAAGAAATAAGTTGTCCCCTATTTGAATGACTCAGGGTCTCACAGTAAGTTAATGCTTCTTCAAGAGGGTCTCAATCAATACAATGACAACTGGAAAGCACTTCAAGAGTGTAAACTTCTGCCAAGGTAGCTCATATATTGCTGTAACATCTAAAAGCAATAATTCCATGATAAAGTTACCATCATAGCTTGATCCCTTGACCCTGAAAACTCACACCTATCACTCAAATCACTTTGATATTGTTGTTAGGGAGACAGTTATTGAGGAAAAAATTATCATTAGCTGAAGGCAAATATCTGGATCAACACCAAAAATGAATCGTTGGGCCTTTACCAACATCTCCAGTAAATTTCATCAAAATCCATCCTCTAGTTTTTGCTGAATCTCGGTAACAAAAACACAAACAATCATACGCCAGCAATAACATTGCCTCCTTGGCAGAGGTAAAACAGAGGGTAGCAGGGAATCATAAGGCTCCAGATATACTTACAGTTTGCATCTGTTGGCATCATGAGTGTTTTTGTTTATTTACTAGAGGACAACATTAGAGGCTGCAAGAAAACCTCAGGCTGTTGCAACTACATGTCGTGTTGGAAGTTAACTGCAAACATGGAAGTAATTCTGAGAGCAAACATGAAAAATAAACACCAATAATCAATATCATTATCAAATATGGATGACAACTGATAACCGGTGATCAGATCTCTCAATGAGCATTGTCTGATTTTGTATTCAATTAAATTTACTCTGTTGACTTTGCAACTGTCTCAGTGTTATGTTTGACAAGCATTCTTTTGTTATTGATTATTCCCCTGAAGTATTAAAACCAAAGAGTACACCAATAAAATATATATCTGTGAAGTTTTATTGACTGAAAAAAACCCTGTATATTTAATGATGCTGTTTGGGTCAAGAAGGGACTCGAGACAGAACGGCTCAGATGCATGAGGCAAAAATCAAGGTTTATCACCAGTTCAAGGTTTGGAAAACGGCAAGGCAAACATTCAAAGGCAAAGGCATCCATAAACACTAAAGGAAAGAGCAGGATCCAAACGAAAGTGTTGAGATCAGAGTGCATGAACAGGAGAAAAGAGCGCTGGAAAGTGACAAGAAGACAACAAACAGCTCAGAGACAGAGAGAGACAAGGGGTTGAATATACACAAAGTGATTGGGAGTGATTAGACACAGGTGCAGAGTGAACAATCTGAGAACAGCTGTGATGAGACAGGGGAAGGGCTGGCAGAAACAGACCTAGAACAGAGCCAAAGGCAAAATTAAACAGCAAACACAAGACATGAAAAGAAAATTAAGAAAAAGGGAACTTCACAGTTTGATCATTGTAAGGCATGAAGATTTCTCTTGTATAAATCCTCTCCTGTTTTCTCGTTTCTGTCTCCCAGACTCCAGGTGGAGATCGCTGTGTGATGATGGTTGGATACAGGTGGAGTTACCAAGGAAACACATCCTCCTGTTTGCCACCACTCGCAGCGGCTCATCTTTCACAGGGCAGCTCCTTAACCAGCACCCAGAGGTCTTCTATGTGTATGAGCCTCTCTTCCATGTGCAGCAGGCTTTCACCAACTCCAGCAGCCGTCTGCGCCGCTCACTCGACCGCCGCGCCCTGCTGGGAGCGTACAGAGACCTCCTGCTTAACCTGTACACCTGCGACATTCACTTCATGGAGAACTACATCCGCCCAGAGCCGCAGGACCACGTCACAAACTCCTTCTTCAGGCGGAGCTCCAGCCATGCCCTCTGTTCTCCTCCTGTGTGCTCGGAGGGAGGCGATGGAGCAGCCTCTGATCTACCCGATGAAAGCTGGTGTCCTAAGAAGTGTGGCGCTCTGAACCTCACTTTAGCATCGCTGTCATGTCTGTCAAGAGGACACGTGGCTATAAAGACCGTGCGTGTCCCTGAGGTGGGAGACCTTCGCACTCTGACAGAAGATCCTCGACTGGACTTGAAGATCATCCACCTGGTGAGGGACCCCAGAGCAGTCCTCGCGTCACGCATGATGGCGTTTTCAGACCAGTTCCGTGCTTGGAAAATATGGAATGCCACAGGTCGACAGCCGAGATACGTGGACCTGTCACAAATCACCAGCACGTGTAAGGACATGTCAGCCTCTGCAGAGACCGGCCTGCAGAGACCGTCATGGTTGCGTGGACGCTACATGCTGTTGCGGTATGAGGACCTGGCATTTCACCCAAAGGAGAAGGCTGCAGAAATCTACAAATTTGTGGGTTTAGAGATGGAGGACAGAGTTCGTCAGTGGATTTTAAAGAACACAAACAATAACATGGCCTCTCCTTCTGAGTGGAGCTACAGATACTCCACCACCAGAGACTCCAGAGCTGCAGCGGAGAGCTGGAGGCTTCGACTTAGCTTCGACATTGTGAGGACGGTGCAGAATCTGTGCAATGACACACTAGCTCTGCTCGGGTACAAACAGGTTCAGACTGCGGCTCAACTCAGAAATATGTCCGTCAGTTTAGTGGAAAACTTGACATTTGGGATGATCACATAAGCCTTTTGCGTCTGTAGCTCTGTTTTTTGGGGCTTTTTGGGGATTTTTGGGACATGCTGCTCCTGGAACTTCTTCACTTGCCATGTAATTGGACATATTCACAGTTTTAGTGAATGAGCGTTAGATAACGTACTGGTGAGAAGGAAAGGGATCAGGCAGCTTCATTAGGTGCACAAGGCTCACTCTGGCTGTATGACATGACCATTAACACCCCTCCATCCCCACTTGAGCTTGCGGGGAATTTGACTTCACGCTGGAAAATGTTTGAGTTGGTTCGAAAACACCAACTAAGGATGTTTACCCTCAAATGGCCCGTATATGTAGTTTCATTTTTTTTAAGTGTGGTTATTGAGGGCCTATGGCACTTGTAAATCTGATTGCCACTAAGGCAACCAGCCAGCTTTGTTCATGAAGGAAGATGACCGGGTATGGACGCCAGATGATCAATCAATCAATCAATCTTTATTTGTATAGCGCCAATTCATAACAAGTGTTATCTCAAGACACTTTACAATGGAGCATAAAGCTCTTCATTTGATACATATAATTCAGCGCTGAAAGCCTTTAATTACCCAATTTTGAGGGTAAAACTACACAAATAATTACATCTACTTAACTGAACGCTAAGACTTTTGACAGTGTTTTACTTCACCTCGATTTAGCCCGTGTTTAGAGCTTTTGTGTGTTGCGACACAGGGGTTGTGTATCTCTCCACCATCAGCAGGTCAGGTAAACTGGCTCACCAGATAGACCATCTAATATATTTTACAAGTCCGTCTGTGAAAGAGTCCAAGGAAAGTGTTTGGGGAGGGCAGGAACTTTTAGAAGCACATCTGGCAGGTGATTGGACGATCGTTCCTTCAGTCGATATGTATTATGAACCACTCAGATAATGTTCTAAGGCTTGAGCTACTGTGCTGCAGAACACGAGTCAAACTCTTGTCAAAACATGTTGAAAGTGGAGAAAAATATTGTGCCCATATATTTGTTTTTAATTAAAGAGAGAAATGTGCTCCAGATCTGATACTACTTAAGCTGTTAGCATCTATGCTAACCACTGTATAAACAGTTGTAGCTCATTGCTTTTCCTACTCTCAAGGACTCTGATTGGCCTGTTCTGCTTTGAGCACCTCACAATCGTTGTAGATTGGAGCTTGGAAATATGGATCTGCATGATTACAGACATGGAATCAAGCAGGTCCAGCTACTGTGCAAGGTTACTTGTTAGGTCTCTAGAAGAAACAACAGACACTACCTTGACAAAAACTGAACTAAAAATGAGTGATTTTGAGTTGTGGTGACAAGTTGCTGTTAGTAGTGGGCAAAAAGGATCTTTATGAATTGGAGTACACAGAAGAAAAACTTCCTTGATGGACTCACAAAGAGGCATATAATCTGTTGGGTAAACTAAGAAGCAGGACAGACCACAAGTTGTGGTGCAGGTGCATGAACTATGAGCGTATACCCACAAACTCCTAATTGTGTTGCTGCCAGGGGTGGGACTGCTCATGGACCTTTCTCTTTAATTTCACTGAACATTTAAAACTGCTGTTGTGTGTTGTAGCCCTGGTCAGTAAAATGGGCACTGTGCTGGGGAGGGGTGACTTCTGATGTCCATATTTAGAACGTTGGTGAAGGCCTTTGTAATGTGACAGAATTTGATGAAAACTACATAAATAACCCATCTTTGAAATAACTCGGGAAATAGATTTGTATCTATCTGTGCTCCAGTGACTTCCACCTAACCACAGCCGATGAGGGGAGAGAGCAGTCCGTTACTGGTTTAACGATACATAGCAGATACGTTGCATCTCAAAGTAGTTCAGAACACGGGGATTTTGAATATGGAAAGAGAAACACTGCAATAAATGTACTCTTATAGTCATGCAAGTGTTTTTTGTTTAGTTTTAACTTAAAAGTGGGGTAATGATGGAGGTTTTGGTGATGCTGTGAAACACCTAGTATCCAAAACCGATAATCATCCCTCAGGGCTAAAGCTGGGTGGTTGCTTATTTACTCGTGCTGTATGCCTCGAGCACTTAAAAAAAACTCAAAACATTTAGACCTCTACACCTTTAGATCCAAGTCAGTGAAAAGAATCAGGATGCAGTAAGTTTAAGAACATTGCAGGGGACAGTTGCCGATTTCAGCTGGTTTTAAAACGTAAAGGACATCATTCAATTTAACAGCCTAACTAAGCCTTTCAGTGTAAAATAAGATAAACCTTCATATAACCCTAACATGAATTAGGATCTGCCCTCTCCTGTTGTGTTATAGACAAATTTCAGCACAGAGACTTATTTTTGCTTCTATATTTTCTTTTTGTTATCGTATTTGAACAGACTTTTTGACTCAACAAATTTCCTGATACCTTTCGAACCTTTGAAAGCAAAGACTGACACTTCAAATCAGGACAAGTGGCATTGTGAGATATCATTGAAATGTTCCCAGTTATTCAACTTGTTGAACTGTGACAGATTCTGTTATACAGACTGTATGAATGATAAAAAGTTGACATGCTAGTTAAATCTCCTGGTTATTTTTTTGTTAGTTGTGGGACTCAAAAAATAAAATTCAGCGTTGTGTGTTACTCCGCAGCCCATCAGCTATCCTCAGCTCTTACTTTTTTATACTACATATGAGTGACTATTCTTCACAAAAATTCGAATCATACACATAAGCATTTGGATTCAAACATTGGTTCTTTTTTTTACCCACTTTTGGAGTTTGTGAACCTTTTGAATCATCTGTGCATCCAGGAAGGAAATGCTTCCATACAGCTGTTTATTTCATCATTAATGTAGTTTATATCTCATTCTTCCTTAAGGTATTAAAATAGTTGTTTTTGATTTTGTTTGAAGTTCTAACTTTCAAAATTCTGTGAAGCCAAAAGAATTTCTATTGTTCACAAGAGTAATCTTCTTATGGGTCTAATGTTTTAATAGTCATATTTACTGAATCTTTTAACCCATCCCCACCCCCCACCCACACACACACACACACAAACACACAAGAGCTCAGGTACTGTTTTAAAATCAGTCTCACTTTAAGTCAGACAAAGAAATACTCTGAATATGTTTGACAAACTGAAAAGAGATCGTTTGTAATTTTGAAAGTTAAAATAATGCCTTAAAAGTGTCTGATGCATTCTCTAATCTACAAGCCTTCAGTTTACAGTGAATATGCTATTTATTCTTTATGTACATATATATGTGTGTGGACGTCGCCTACTGTTGAAACATTTGTATTTGGACATGTTAATTTGTGGTGCTGTATTGTTTATATTTTTAAAGACTTTTAAAATAAATCATTCCTAAGGAATATATTATGCAAATGATATTTTTTGCAAGCACATGTTTTGGTGGGGTTTTTTTTTTTTTCGGTCAAGGGATATTTAACATTTCTCCCCTTGGAGAACAGTAGATAAGTGCTGGTGCTAGTGTTGAAAATCAAAGAAAAGAGTGAAGTATTTGTAGGACTAAAGCCCAGTGTATGATTGCCTAAACTGGTGCTAAAAATAACAATTCTTATATATAGTTTGAAACAGTCATTTACCAAACAGAAACATGTAGGAACAGCGAAACTCTGCTAAGACTCTGCTGTTGAAGGTTTTGTTCTGTTTGGAAGAAGGCACATGTCCAGATTATATTGGTTAGCCAACCATTTATTGACAATATGTGAAACAGTACAAAAGATAATAAAAATCTCTCAGCTGCTGAGGGCTCTGTTCTGTATCTCACTAGGGATGTACAGGCAAAGAGCATTGAACACAAGTATACACATGATCTTATACACCTCAGACATTGGGGCGGTATCATCTTATCACATGTTAAGATCATGTTTGGTTTCATATGCTATGTCTGTCAGGAAAGATAAGCTGTAACGGCTATAAAGGTCAAACTTAAGGCAGAAGTTCAACTGAGAGTTCAACAAAAGGTTCTCGCAGCTCAGTAAAACCCCAGGACCACAGGAAGTGAAACAGAGAAACTGTTTGTTCAACAGGACAAATGTGTCGAAATCAGTAAAGGGGCACAGCCCCTTTACTGATTTCGACACATTTGTCCTGTTGAACAAAACTGTTTGAACTGAACAACATGATATGTTTTACTGACTGTTTGAATAAAATGATAGCTTTGGATAAATGTTAGCATTAACTCGTAAAGAATCATGAGACTACCATCAAGGTGAAGCTGTGAAGACAGTGTCATGTCAGCTGAGCAAGACAGAGCACAGCAGCAAGACGAAAGTTAGTTAAACTTCATTAACAAGGTCTCTCTCAGGGATTTTAAAGCATATATGGGGGCCCAAGATGTTCTGTTCATCTGTTTTGCAGAGGCATAAAGAATGGGCAGTACTGAGGACCATGGTGATCACCCAGCTGGTGCAGCAGATAAAAGACATGTGAAGCTGATTTCCTTCAGTTATCAGATGACATTTAGCTGGATCATCAGCTGAGAACTCGAAGGAAGCTGGAGAATGGGACGCAATTGCAAGCTGGGGTTACTCAAAGTTAGAAACACCAACAGTTGAGGGGTAAGGGGCTGAAACACAAATACAATGGCAAAAAAACAGAAAGCTCTTATTTAATTAGACTTTAAAAATTCAAACTATGTCACTGCTGCAGCAGCGGGAACACCCACTTAAGGCGGGCAAACACTGTGGGGTGTCAACACGATAATGACGTTAATTTGAGCCATTAAACTGCCATTGAAGTTAGGGCAGATTTCAGCCTGAGTGGTTATCCAGTGTGCATGCCATTCAAGCAAGGGATGGGCCGATGATGCATTTGTTTCTGAAGCTATCTGTATTCGTCATCCACAGATAAACGTTCAACCAGTGTTTTCAAATTTATGAACTCTGGGACCTGTATACAAAAATTTGCATTTTCTGGCACCCAAAACACCATATCTGTGTAGACGAAATAACTGCATGATTGCAAACTTGTGTGGATACGACTGAAATATTCTCCATGGGTCAGTCCCTCAATCAAGGCCAATTAGCCTGAATCTGCTCTTAATGATTCCCATTGTGTGGCAAATGTGAATGCAGGTGAAACTAAAATACACCCCTTTACTGTCTAGAGTAGTGTTCATACAAGAATTGCTTCCAAAAAAACATACTCCTGACTTGTAAGCAAGGCCTGATGACTTAACAGTGTATGTAAACAAAAACTCTTTGGTGCACAGAAATGGTTGAGTGTCTGCAGGGAAAAGTAAGACATTGTACAGGTTCTTTGCAAGTTTTGGGCTGCATTTCTGCAAATGGACTTAGGGATCGGATCAGGTTTAAGCAGGTCCTCATTGCTGAGAATATAAACAGATACTTAACTATCATGCAATAACACCAGGGAACTGTCTGATTGGCTGCAAATTACATCTGCAGCAGGATAACAACCATAAAACAAGGCCAATGTAATTTAAAACTATCTTCAGTATACAGATGAAGTCCTGGAAGAGATGATGTCACCTTCACAGAGCCCTACTGTCATCATTACTGAGTGTGTCTGGGATTACAGGAGGAAACAGAGGGATTTTAGGCAGACTGCATCAAAAGAAGATCTGTGGTTAGTTCTCCATGATGTTTGAAAACTTTTGGACAGTGCTGCACATCCAAACCAAGCATTACAGACTACAACTTGGTATCCAAGTGCTCAGACTGGATGTTTATGTAAAATCAAAAGAGGGTCCTCATGTCTTCATATTTGGTTTGCCTTGCAGTTTCATTTCAATATGTCCAACATGACTGTAGTAGCTGAGATTTTTTTCTTACTCATGAGAATGTTTATTTTCCAGAAACCAGTGTTTCATTTTGAGTTTACTTTGAAATATAAGGAAAAACAATAAGATGGTGTCTGCAGTAAAGCTTAATGACAGATCAGACAGCTGCAGGTTTTCTCCAACGTTTCAGAACTCTCTTTGTGTTTTGAACACAGAAAGAAAATGTGCCATTTCCACGCAGCGGCCCATTTATTTCCACATCATGCTGCTCTCTGGAGATAAATGCTGGAAGTCTTCTCAGAGGAAGAACTCTTTGGATGAATCAAGGAAGAACCCCTGATTGACTGTGATTTTTCCCTCCTTTGTGTCTTCCTGTGGAGGCTGAGATTGTTGCCTGCTGGGAGCTTCAGCGCCAAAACTGCAGAAGAAAGCTAGAGAAGGGAAGTCTGCAATTTGAGCTGAACGGTTATGCTACTCTAACCATGCCACCATTAAATCTGAGGTGAAATTGTTCCTTAAATGATGTATTTTTAGAAAGCAGTCATCCCAGCTGTCCTGTAGCTGCTCGTTGCTGACTGAGGGAAAACTCAGCGCTGCCCCAAGAATTGATCCACAGATCCAGCTGAGGAGAGACAGGATTTACGATGCATGCAGAAAAGAGCATCCGTCTTTCTTTGAACTTAATCTGCAGGGATACACAAACGGGCCATGAAAAGGGGCTTTATGACACCCAATGAGATACGCTTCATCTGGCTTTTCATCCACACTCTGACACACAAAGCTGCTGCTGGCCTGAGTCAGCTGCTAGCTAATTACCCGAATGAATTTCACTCAATCTCATGGCCCGTTTCTACCACCGAAACTGTGCAGTAGAATTAAGCTCTCGTCAATACTGGTTACGCACTGACGTGCTGATACTGGGAACAGGGGCAAATTCTGGAGCCTGGAATTCCCTTTTATATACAACATTAAGGAGAATTTTTGCAGTTACAAATTTGTGTAAAATGCGCGGCTGGACGATTTTTTTCTAACCTAACAGTTTGCCATCTATTTTTGTTCCTGTCTGCCCTGCCCCTGTTTTGTCACATCTGTCTACTTTGTTTCATCCCACCTGCATTCCATCACCCCTCATTAGCTCTTGTGTTTAACCACGTCTCCCATTGTTCTGTGCCAGTTCATTGTACCTCTAAGTATTCATCCGAACGTTCTCTTAATCTAGTCTTGCCTTGTAGAACCTTGCCTGTTTTTCTGACTTTGCCTTTTATGATTCCTGGATAATGCTGCCTGATCTGATTCCCCTTCTTGTGTTCCGACTCGTGCCTGCTCTTCGTCCCTCCTTTTTTTTTTTCCTCATGCCTTTGAACACTGTTCCTCGCTGACTGCATATCTGTTAACCAACCTCTGTCTGTTTAAAATAAAACCTTTTGCCTATTATTTGATTCTGTTTTTTGTGTTGTACATTTGTGTCTGACTTGTCTGTGCTATATTCATGACATTGTTGATTTGGTGAATGTGTATGGACTAAATTTCACAAGGAATTCTGCTTTTGAAACATAATTTTCTCCCTCCATCTTCAAATCCTGTATTATAATTTTTATTACTCTTTTAATCAGAAGGATTGTTGGAGATTTTTGAAGCAAGGCTCTATGAGGTGCATGGCTTTAGCCTTAACATTAGGTACGGTGACAGAGATTAGCTCTGTATCTGTTCAGAAAGAGTCAGCATGAAAGTGGTAATGGTATATTGCTGTAGATGGAGCCACCTCCACTAGAAAACTAGCCAAAAAACAGCGTAGGGTGATAACAGTATCCTGATACACCAGATGGACAGTTCAATATGTGTCACTAGTCCATCATAGACTAGAAAGAGCTCATAGAAAGTGTTTGGGGAGGGCAAAACCTTTCAAAAGTATACCCAATGGGTGATTGGACAATTATTCTTTCAATCACAATTACCAGGCCAATCATATAATAGAATCATAAAATGCCGAGGTTTATAGAACAAAATGTGAGCCACCTTGTAAAACAATCTTTCACCAAAACATATGTGATGTTGGGGTACTATATTCCCTATATTAAAAGTGTTATTTGTTATTCAATTTTAAAAGAAATGTGGTACAGATCTGACAAAACTTCTAAAGAAGCTAAACATCTGACTCTCTGCTGTTGCCACACTCGGGGCTCCCACCTCTTCCCGTTTTAAAGGTGCTATGAGGAGAATCTATTACCGGCGAAATAAAGACTCCGCTACCCATGAGCATGCACGGTGACTGTCGTAATGCTGCGTTCCAGCAACCTTGGAAATGGGAGTGACATCATCTCCGACTTTTCGGCGTTCCGGTTGAAGTCGGAAAAAAAGTCCCGATCTACTAGGCTATTGTTAGCTGTTGTTAGCACGCCCTGTGTTGTTGTTCACAAATATCACATGAAAATTTAATTATCACTATGGCAGCATTTTTGTAAATATAAGTCTAACAATACTATGTATACAGCTGATCTAGAGCGACACACCCCAGTCAGAAGTGCAAATAAATTGATTATTACAGGAGCTAAATAACTATTCACACTGGGGGCATCCATCTTCGATTGTCAACTCGGGGGTGGCGAGGTTTCACCGAGTTCCCAGTAGGAAATTCAGACTTCGGGGAATGTTCCAGTTGCAGTTTCCTACTTGGAACTCGGAAATTCCTACTTCTGACTACAACTTGAATGCACCAAAGACGTGACTGAAGCCAAAGCGTGTGTTTGTTGTGATAAATGAAGCTCGGACCTTCCTCAGAACTCTGCATTGCTTTACAACTTCTTTTTTCAACAACTTACAAGATGCAAAGCGATGAGGTAATGTATCTCTTTCTAGTTACGTAGCGGTAGTTTTTGATGTGTGACAACAAGCAATTTTTGGAAAACTTAGTATCGTAGTTGTAGCCGGCTATATATCGCTACTTACAGCCCGGTGCTCTAAGACGTGTCCGAATAATATAAATTTGCTCTAGTTTTAATTGTCTTGTTCCCGAAGTTTAGTATCCAGGCCAGTCCAGCCCTGTCCGACCCGACAGGAAGGCTAAGGAATAGCATTTATAGATAACCTATTTTGATGCTATAAAACTCATTGTTAAGTGTGTATTTCAATCAGGCATAGATCTAAAAGTGAGACTTTTTTGTAATTACTTAGAAACTCCTCATGGTCTCTTTAAAGGATGCTGAAAAAACTGTGCCATTTCCGGCAGCTAGTAATGGTTGTAGATTGGAGCTTGGCAAGATGGTTGAGTCTGATTACAGACATTGAATCAGGCTGATCCATCTGCACGGCAAGGTTGTGATTGCACTCTATACCGAACACATCAACAACAACTTAACAACAAGCTTACATATCCATCATTCTATATCTATCCATCCAGCCTGAACCTGGAATTAAGGTGGCATCGAGATAATACGTCAAAATACAGAGATGTACTAGGAAAAGAAGGTCATAGGATGTCCTTGGATTTTGTGCCCACAGCTGCAGGTGTGTCCTCCAGGTCCATTACCTCCTCCACACTCCATTCTTTATGGTCCTGATCCTGGCAAGAAGCCCAAGAGACTGCAAATTATGAGCTCTCTGTCCGTCACTCTGAGACATAACTGTGAGCTTCAATCAGCATAAATGTCATCCTGCATGTATGTTAGCATACGTAAACATGCAGCTCCACGCTCAGGCTGCGATAAAGGTGACACCTGGGGCAGAGATACACTTTCTGCCCATCTGTTAGCTCCACAAATCACCCTCCTCACTGGAAAGCACTGATCGAAAAAAGGGTCAGACCATGGACAGAGCAGAACACACAAAACATTGATGATCCAGTTAAAATGAGTTGTGAAAATTGAGTTCAAAGACACACGAGCAGGCTGTAATTTCCAAAAGATAAGCATGTGCAGTACATCAAATCAGACTGTTTTACACTGAAATAGTGCCATTTAGGCTTTTAAGCGTCTTCCATATTGATGCAACTGTTGAAATCACAGCAGCACAAACACTTCTCCATTCTTCACCCTCCTTAGTGCTTACTTTATGAGGAGATTAAGGAGCATTTAAGGGGGAATGAAGCCACTTTGAGCCACAGTATCTTTATTACTGGAGATGCTCAGGCCCACAGCTAACATCAGCTTCTGTCACACCCATCATTCAGACACTGTTATTTCCCTCATGTGCACAGTACACACACACACTGACAAACACACGCACACTGTGCATCTGGTTTTACCCCTGCTCATCTTATCTATCTCTCAGCAAGCACCCAAACATCTCTGCCTTCTGTTTACAAAAATATTCTCACATCTTAAGTAACGAGAGTTGCATTTTTACACTCCCCAAATCCCCAAGCGTTTGCTTCGCCCTCACATATAATTTATTTTGTTTTCCACTGATCCTAATAAGAGGCTTTCACTGCCAACATCAAACAACCAGCTGGCAGAGATGCATCTTGGGTAGAGCTCCTCGAGGTAAAAGCAGGCAGACCCCCCATCAAACTCAGCAGTGTCAGCAGTAACACTCACATTCAGCTGTTTGAAAAGAGAGTTTTTTTCAGAGAGCAAACTTCACATGATCTAAAAAGAGAGAGAGACAGATAGATAGAGAGAGAGAGAGAGATATTATACATATTCGATACAGCTTATCCCTTTGGGTAACTGGGCTGGAGCCTATCCCAGCTTTCATTGGGCAGGTACACTGAACCACTCACCAGCCAACTGCAGGGCTTCATAGAGAGACAGACAACTATTCACACTCACACCAATGGGCAATTTGGAATCACCAGTCAACCTAATAAGCATATTTTTGGCCTGTGGGAGGAGATCATGGCACCCAACCAGAATAACCACATACACAGGAAGAACATGCAAACTGATGGACTGGGGATCAAACCAGTGACTTTTTTGCTGTGAGGCATGTGGGTTACCTGCTGCCCCACTGTTGCCCTTGATAAATGGCTGTTTCAAGCCGTCCTTCTTTACATCCAGTTTCTGATCACCCTTAAAAACGTAACTTTACTGCTGTGGAACGATCAGTCCCTGGCTATTCAGATAGTTGAATATATGGTCATAAATACATTATGAAGGGATTTTTTGTTGATTTGTGTTTCCAGGGGTGTTAATTAAGTTATTAAGTAACCAACGAAGAATTGGATGGACAAAAAAATCAACTAGAAAGCACTTGGACAGCAGAAACCTCTGCCAAGGCTCACACATTGCTGTTACATCTATAAGAAATAGTTCCTTGATAAGCCTACTATCATAATATGACACCTTGACCTTGAAATCCCACACCTGGCACTCAGGATCATGTTGATATCATTATAAGTTTGCTAATAATGTTATCTGGATCACCACTAAAATCTAATCATTTTCAGGATGGGCCATCCCCAACTTCTCCTGAAAATTTCAGCAGAATTTGTCCAGTAATTTTGCTAAGAAAAAAACAAACACACAAACTAACAAATAACTGTATGCTGGCAAAAGCATAACTTTCTTGACAGTGGTAATTATGGCATCAGTATCAATACCAGGTCTTCAGTCCTTACTCAGTGTGTTGGCACAAAAGCTGTTTCACATTGTCATGGGAGACCTTCACTCTTTTAATGTTAAGCCAGACTGTTGAAACCAGTGCTGAGGGTGGCCGTGTCCTCCCAAAAAAGGCCTGGACATCCCAGAAGTTTGTACCTCTCAGTATTAACGCTGCATTCACATATGTGAAAGTAACCCATGCCATGGGCATTAATAAACCCCACACCATCACAGACGCCACTGCCTTTGAGCTGTGCTGTGATAATCTGGATGGTCGTTCCTTGTTTGGCTGGGGATACTTGACAACCAGATTTGAAGGGAGGACCCTTCAGACCTTAAAACATGCTTCCATTGTAGGTCAATCCATCTCATCCCCACCCTAACTGCTGTCTCGTTAACACCTCCTCAAGACTTTATTGTGTTACCTCTGTTACTACAGAGGACTTGGGGATCACTGTTCTGGAAAATAAGAGGAGTTAATTGTAGTGAAATACAGATTCATAGTTCAAACACAGCTTTAGCTCGTGATAAAACCGTTCAAATTAGAAGATAGATTGAACTCAGTCGTTCCTGGCTCTTAAGCTTGGACTAAAGTGTTGGTATAGTTCTTCCTGGCCTCTTCAAGGTGCTCTCAGCAGAAAACAGAGGATAATTTTATCTGTTGGTGTTCAACTCACCTCCACTTTACCCCCTGCATCAGCAAAAGCCAAACTGCTCTAAGCGATCCCACCCTAAGGAGAGTCTTTCTTCTGGAGGGCTTTGTAAAAAATTGTCCTAGTCTCTTTTATGAGTGAGCAACTCTCAGATGTTTCAGATGTGTGTCAGCCTGCTGCCCCTCCATCCTCCACCTCGTCCCCCGCCTCCTGTTTGGCATTTCTTCCATTCCCAGCTCTATTTTCAGGAAACAGTAGGTGTGAAAATCCTGCCAGGACTCTTGTTTCTCATCTCTCTTTTAAAAGTCTTTTACTCAAACGGGGCCGAAGCGCAGCGTGAGGCGTGGGCTGCATTTTCAGAGAGGCAGGAGGAGGAAGGTGTGATCACATCCCTGCAGGATCCGAACCAATCACGTGTCATGTTTTTTGTCCTAAGCCCACTTAGTTTTTCCTTGTTTCAGGGGGAGCTTGAAGCACCAAGACTCCTGCAGTTTCTCATGTTCTTTGTATTGTCTTTTTTAACCATCAAACTTTGCATTTAACTACGGCCCTGCTCAGTTTAGCATTCACAGATAAGTAAAGGTACACTATCGCTGTCAGCACTTCCACAAGATAACCCCAACAAGCTTTCATTTTCAGACTCATCCATAATTCACCAACAGAGGGCAGCGAACAGAGCGGCATCAAACTGGATTAAAGGCCCAAGTGCTGTATCTTTTCCTTTCACTTTAATTTGAATAGATTTCATATTCATTGAAACCACCTAAGAGACGTCCAATTTCAATATGCTGAAAAAGAAAAAAGCAGACAGGATGAGACTTGAGGGATGGATTCTGACTACAAAAGCCTCAGCACAGACGACTGTGTGCTGTTTGAGTCGTTCTCAGAATACTTTCCTTTAGCAGAGACGTCTGAAAAGGATGGGGTTGAGCTTTAACTGAAAAGTTAAGGCTTGCAAGATGCACTTCCTAAGAGAATGGTAACAGTGAGGGCACCTGAGGTTAGGTCCAAAACTTTTTTGTTTCTGTTCTGTTTTAAAATTCTGGACATGTTTTACAATCAGGCTGAGAAAAAAATGTTGACACTTTCAAATGTTGAAAATTACAATCCTCTGCACACATGAGTGGTGTTGTTTTCCATTACAGTATGGACTGTATCAGTACCTCTTGGAGATAGGCATCGACGTCATAGTGTGGCTGCACAAAACTACAGTGGCATCCTCACAACAGCAAACAGAGGTGATAGAGCTGCCTGCCCTTCCCTGCCGTTAAGATGTATTCACATCAAACCCCCCAAAATATTTGCATTTCCCTTTCGCACAACTAAATTTTATACACTATTCACATGTTCAAATGGGTCATCTATTGAAGGACTGAAGCCTATCCCAGTGGACAATGGGTGTACCCTGAACCCATCACTAGCTGATCACAGGGTCACATAGAGAGAGAGAAAATAATTCAAACTCTCACACTTCAATCTAATGAGCATGTTTTTGGTCTGAAGGAGGAAACTAGAGAACCTGGAGAGAACCTACTTATGCACAGGGAGAGCATGAAAGTTCCACACAGAAAGGCCCAGACTGACATGGCGATCAAACCAGCAACCGCCTTGCTATGAGGCACATGCACTATCATGCCGCCAAATATCTAACAGTGTTGATTATTGCTGTTCATTTTGACACTTTAACTCTCAGAATGAAGTTTACCGCTAACACAACAGGTAGTTACTAAAGGGCTGGCGTCATTTTCTGCCCTCTTGTGATGTTCTCTCGTAACATTCATTACACCAAGACAAGTATATAAACAAAAGTCCCCACTTAAGTTGTTGGTGAATGAATCTGTAAGGTTGTGGTGTACTTTACTGGTCATCTTTATGCACTCTGCATCATCAAAACAAAATAGTTAAATCACTCATTTTCTCTTACGTCAGCTTTCTCACATTTTCAAAACTGGTTTAATGTCTGTGAGGCTTTACTTTAGTGTCTGTGAGGTGTCAGCCTGTGTGTCTCCCCCTCTTCCTCTCCTCCCTCCTATTTTCAGTCACCCAGCGTCGCTCTTCACATCACCTCAGGGTCTGCTGATGCTAACAAATGACGAGCATCCCCACTGACAGACGGTCCATCTGTCTGTGTCACAGTAATTGAATTTCATAAATATAATCGGAGGGTCTGTTTTAGGGGACCCGTAGTGTCTACTCTTCACTGCATCACACAGCACACACATCCTGTGCAGACACATTAACAAAACAACACGAGCGTGATAACTGAGCACAGACACACTTGCTGGTATCTGGTGAGTAATAAACTCAGACTTCACTGCACCACTCATCATTAATGTATTATATGGAGGGATGTCGATGTTATCAATGGTCAGATGAGGAATATAAGCCCTCTGGTCAGCCTGATATTACTTTAGTAAGTGCATATTGAGGGTAATACTCCACATGCACTATACTGCCAAAAGTATTCCCTCATCTGTCTTTATACACATATGAACCTGAGTGACATCCCAGTCTTAATGCATAGAGTTTAATATGATATTGGCTGACCCCTTTGCAGCCCTAACAGCTTCAACTCTTCTGAGAAGGGTGTCCACAGGGTATAGAAGTGTTTATGAGAATTTTCTTCATTATCTTTATTCCAGTAGCACATTTGTGAGGTCAGGCACTGATGTTGAACGAGAAGGCCTGGTTCACAGTCTCTGCTTTAATTAATCTCAAAGGTGCTCTCTGGGGTTGAGGTCAGGAGTCTGTGCAGGCCAGTCAAGTTCTTCCACATCACTCGCTCAGTCATGTCTTTATGGACCTGCTTTGTGCACTGGTGTGCTGCATGTTGGAAGAGGAAGGGGCCAGCTCCAAACTGTTCCCACAAAGAGGGAGCATTGAATTTTCCAAAATGTCTTGGTGTGCTGAAGCATTCAGAGTTCCTTTAACTGGAACTAAGGGGCCAAGCCCAGGTCCTAAAAAACAACCCCACACCATAATCCCCCCTCCACCAAACTTTACACTTGGCACAATTAAGTCTGACAAGTACTGTTGTTGTAGACACCACCAAACCCAGATTCATCCACCAGACTGACAGACAGAGGAGCGTGATTGGACACTCCAGAGAGCACGCTTCCTCTGCTTCAGAGTCCATACTCTGACTTGTTGCATTGCACTTGGTGATGTTGGACTTGGATGCAGCTGCTCTGCCATGTAAACCCATTCCATGAAGCCCTCTACACTGTTCTTGGGCTAATCTTAAGGCTACATAAAGTTTGGAGGTCTGTAGCTGTGGACTCTGCAAAACATCTGTGTACTATAAGCCTCGAAATCCACTGACCTCACTCTGTGATTTTACATGGCCTACAGCTTTGTGGCTGAGTTGCTGTCCTGATCATTTCCACTTTGTCATAACACTGGAGTTCACTGAGCTCGAGAGTGACCATGCTTTCAAAAATGTTCCTAGAAACAGTCTCTATGCCAAGGTGCTTGATTTATACACATGTGGCCATGGAAGTGATAAGAACACCTGAATTCAGTGATTTGGATGAGTGAGTAAATACGTTTGGTAATAAAGTGTATAATCAAAACTTAAAGGGGAAAACTTTAAAGCTTCTGGAGGCAAAAGATCTAAACCCTGGACCTTGTTTTATCATTACTTAAAGCATAGTCGCAGTATTCTCACTGACCAGCATGTGCACATTCAGCATTAGCTCTAAGTTCAGATGAAACAGGGGCTTCACAGGAACCACATGCTCGATACAAAAACGTCTAATTAGCTGTTAAATGAGCCGAGCTTTGACCCCAGAAGATCCCCCAGAGAAGGAGTTTAATCCCCACCGAAGCACTTTGAGGAATTATTGATTAAAACACCCATCATGCTTTGCTCCATGAGGATGCTATCGACCAGCGTCCAGAGAGTTCTGCTATTCAAACTACAAACTCTTGAGACTTCAGAGGATAAAAACAGAGTACAGATCATCAGAGGGAGTGAACTGAGAAGGTCTTCAGAGGTTCCTAAAGATGCTAAACTAATTAGGACAAAAAGGGCTTGAAGACTCCTCTGACAACAGTGCACTAAACAGAGATTATCTTTCTATTCAGACAGCCTCCGAGGACTTACTGTTTGCAGATTCTGCAGCCAAAACTAAAAATATTCTATCAGGAAGCCAAAAAAGCATGAACATGCCTGACACTGTCTCCTTTCCTCTCTATTTAAATGTCCAAAAGAAGTCTGTTCTTTAGTGAGTGTGAATTCCTGCACTTCTGATGGGGGTTTCTACCTCATAATAAAGTTTCTTGACTAGTGGAAGGTAAACTTTGTAAACCCATGTAAATATAACTACAGCCTCCACCAAGTGGCCTTATGCCTTTGTGAGCTAAACAAGCACTTCGCAGTGAAAGGGAAGAGCAATATTGTGGTAGTGAGAGCGAGGGGTAAACTTAAAGAGCCAGAATCTGCTTTTTTAAGGTCTACATTCCATCGAGTGCATCTAACATGTTTTCTCTGTGTGATAGAGCACATCTGTGACCAAGCCAAAAGTCTGAGGCAACATGACTTCTCCCTCTCCCCCCTTCGCAGCGCCTGCAGCTGCCTAGAATGTCTTATTTCCCCTGCCCTTCCAAACAGACCTACCTCTGTGACATCCCACCACTGTTTTGTTATCAGTTGAAGTCCACTGGCTCACGGTAGCAATCCCAATGCAGAGTAGAGACGTTAAATTGAATGCAGAGTTGTTAACAACATGGTGTAGAGCAGTGCTGAACTGACCAATTACCACAGGCATGACCTGTCAGACAATCAGCACAGACTAGGCCTACATGGGGGCAGAGCTCTAAAAGCGGGGTTTCACACCAGCACGGCTCCTGGATGGTTCTGGTTCCCAAACCTAATTGGCATGTTAAGACTGAAAAAAAAAAACTGGTTTGTGAGCTGAAAAGTTGGTTCATAGCTGCAACCAAAAAAAGTTGGAGTCAGCTCACAAAGCATGACGTCATGGTGAGAGCGTCATATTTATAAAGTGAGCAGGAAGGCGAGGAAGTGGAGAAAAATGAAAAGAAGAGCGTGAAGTGTTTGAGTAAGGAAAAGACATTTTTGACAGCAATTGGGCATCACCAGAATTTCAACTGAACCTCAAGAGCAGTTAAAAAAAAGTGGAGGACAACAGAAACCTTAAGCAAAGCATCAAATGCTTTTAAAATATCGATGAGAAATGTCATTTTGCTAAAGTTTTTTTTTCCATCTGTTTAACACAGTGCCATCCCTTATTTGTTCTGCTTATACTGATAAAAATGTGGGCTGGTTTGCTAGAAAGCTCCAAGGTCCTGAGAATCCAGGATAGAACTACTTCTAGAACCAGAACCGTGCTGATGTACAAGCCCTCACAAAGCGTCTCAGACAGACTAAGAACACATTAGGGGTAGGGAGACCGGGGCTAGTTGTCACACTGGTAAGTTGTCACACTGCAATTATCTTCTCAACCAGAGGGCGCAACTAAAAAGTGGAATACTAGTTTTCTACCTTTGCATGGTCAGGTCTCATGGACTGAGTGAGAAGAGGACAACACATTGTAAGTTGAGATCAGCACCAATTAACCATTTTCCACTACCCAAAGTAAAAAATATTAACTACATATTTTTTAAAATAAGCTTCATTCAGATAAAAATCATAGCAGTTATACATGTGGACTTGTTAAAGTAGATATTAAGGCATCCAGTCATACCTCAGTCATTGTTCTGATTTAACCTAGCTGTAAGATAGAGCTAGCATTAGCAGACATGGTCGTATGGGGCAGCTTGTGACAGTCATTTGGGGGTAAATTGTCACATGTGCACCAGGCACCAACCAAGAAGCTATTCCAGGCCCTAGTAACCCAGCCTCCTCCACCAACACATTAACTCCAGAGGATATCAGGCCTTTCCCAAAAGCTGGTCCAAGAAAAAAAGTTACCCAGGAGAAAAAGAAGAGAAAATATGAGTCCCTGTGCCTGGTCTGTATAGAGCCATTTGGAAACAGCCACCCAGGAGAAACATGGGTGCAGTGCATGATATGCAAAGGATGAGCACATGAAGAATGCACCCCTGGCAGTTCATTCTACATACAACAAAACTGCAACTCAGAGGAGAAGTCTGACTTGTGAGATTTTCTTTTGTTCCAGGACCAGTTTAAGTGACAGTTTCATAAAATTTCATCTTATTTCATGTTATTTTCTAAGATGCATGTGCTCCTGAAAATTCAATATACATAAGCTATGCCAAAACTGCAACTCAGATGAGGAGTCTGACTAGTGAGATTTTCTTTCGTTCCAGGACCAGTTGAAGTGTCAGTTTTGTAATGCATGTTGCATAATATTTCATGTTATTTCACGAGTAATAAAAGTGAATTATTGTCATTTATTCACTTTTAATTAAAAAAAATAACTACAATAACTTTGTCCTTATTTTATTGGTTGTAAAATCCAGTGTGACATCTTACCCCACATGTGACAACTTACCCGTTGGTGGGGCAACTTGTCACATGGTGACAATCTCCATTAGATTGCTTAAAGCTCTGCACTGACACAAGATATGAAAATGACAAGAATACAAATTATATACCTGAGACTTTGGTCTTTCGTCTGGTACATATTTTTTTAATATATGATGTTTTAATTTCAAGATATATATGTATGAGTGTAAAAAGTGTGACAACATGCCCCGGTCTCCCCCTACTATTTGAGCCATAAAGAAATGTGTAAATTGAACATGCTTGTCCCTAAGTCAGAAAGGATATTTACCTCCATCAAGGTCATATTTTTGCCAGCGTATGTTTGTTTGTTTGGAAGATTACGCAAAAACTACTGAACAGATTTTACTCAAATTTTCAGATGTTAGTAATGTCCCAACCTAAAAATGATTAGCGAATGATCAGTTTTGCTCAATAACTGTCACATAATGATATTACCACGATTTAGGGTGCTAAGTGTGAGTAGTTACTTGGATCTAGAAACAATCCCTCCATTCTATCGTGATGCTTTTTTGTTATATAATTTTCTATTTAAATGTCAAAGAAAGAAAAAAGACGACATATGACAGGGTGTTGCTGCCTCTCTTCTAGGTTTTGAAAGCAGATTGAAAATTCATATTCTCCATCATGTTCTCTTCCAGATAGATTTAATTTCCACAACAACTGATAGTTTGTCACATCTGCTGTGCTGTGGGACCTGAACCCAGAGACAGCATATGGCAGATTTAATTATCGTGAACCATCTTGTCGCCTGCCTCCCTGCGGACTCTTCAGGTCTGTGCTGTGGATCCCTGCACACCATCAAGTTTCAAGAGTGGTTTCCTTAGAATTCATCAATAAGCACACAAGTCTGCTTCACCTGCTCTCCTTTAAAGCTGCCAACACTGGCTGAAGCTGTGAAAAAAAGAAATTAAAATATGCTTATAAAGTCTGAAATACTCCCAGACTTGTTCAAAAATCATTGAAATTTGATGTGTTCTCTGAGAATCAGTCAAACACAATGAGACAGGATACAGGAGCTTATTTCTTGGATCAGTGAGTGTCTTTTAAAGCTCAGCATGCACTTTGTCAGTTTTTCTCCGTTCTGCCTGAACAGTGCCTCTGTAATGGATTTGAACACTAAACTGATGGAAAAGCATTTATTGGCTTATCAGGACAGACCGCATTTTTGTAATGGGATAAACAAAACCTTGGCATCGTCTCAGATGGGACAGAGTGTGAATCCACTGCTGCAATAAAAATATATATTCTAGAAGAGACAGCGGAGTGCCAGAGCCAGCATACAGCTCTGTAAATTTGATTAAATAATGGAGCTGTGTGCCTGCTAGATTTAACTCTTCACTGTCAGAGAAAAAAATGAGAAAAGTGCAACAAAATACAATTGTAAAAGCAAAATGTAATTTTGTGTAATGGATTTAAAACACAGGGATGAATGTATGAATAAAGCTCTCAGTGGACAGGCACCAGATTATCTCAAAGAGCTTGTAGTGCCGTACAACCCCTCTAGAACATTCCAAAATGCTGGCCTACTTGTGGTACTGTCAATCTCCAAAAGTAGTATGGGAGGTAGAGCCCTCAGTTATCAGGCTCCTTACCGACCACAGTTTGGGAGTCAGACTCCCTCTCTACCTTTAAGGTTAGACTTAAAACATTCCTCTTTGATAAAGCTTTCAGTTAGGGACCAGCTTATAGTCCATAAATTAGTTCATAAATTAGACTCATAGTGAAGATACAATAGGCCTAGACTGCCGGGGGGGATCTGGCACATTGGGCTCTATCTCTCTCTCACTCTCTCTCCACATCTGCTTTTGCCCCTTTTGTTTGCTCCTGTACTCGTCTCTGGCTCTTGTCTTGTAGGTGGCCTGGGATCCTTGGTGGAGACTTCCTGCTGCCGTGGAGTCATGAAGCCTCAAAAACTACAATTATAGACATGACACATAGTTGGCCATTTCATTAGGAACATTCCATTCCCATTATCATTGTAGCTGTTAATGTAGATATTAGCATGATCTCCCTATCCATGATCGATACATCTACATTATCTATTTTTTTTTTTACCACATAGGCATGAGGTCCCTCTGAAAATGGGATGTCACATCTCAAGAGGCCTTTAATACATTCATACTTAATGGAGACAAATATTGTAGGGATGCACTTGTGGTCTGGGCACCCATGAGTTCGTCACTGCCATAAATTCTTATTTTCAGTAAGAATATCATTGATTATACTTCTATAAAATGATCACCACAACCATTCAGAAATGAGGACCCTCCTGAAAATGAGATGTAGCATCTCAAGAGGCTACCCTCTAATAAATCAGACGACAGGTCTGTGGTTCATGGATCTGTCACTAACTTTAGTTCTTATTCTAGTCCACTTGTCTCCTCTTACCTCCCTTCTTTTGCCCTCACACCCAACACAGCATAGTGTGGATTTGCTGTTCATCATGAGACTGGGATCCAAATTCAAGATTTCCTGCTGCTTAGCATAAGGTTTTTTTTGCCGCCATGATGGAGGGATTCATGATTGGCTATATGGATTCAAGTTGGGTGTTGGATGTAAAGTATATATTTGTATATATATGTATATGTGTATCTTTATATGTATATATGTATCAATGCATATATGTGTATCCACAAAATGAAGAGTGTTTGCTCTACTGTAAAGTGTCTTTAGATAACTCTTATGAATTGGCGCTATACAAATAAAGATAGACTGATTGATGTCCCAGAGAAAGATCTCAGGTTCTTCAAAGCATAAAAGCCAGCCCAAACACTAAAAAGGATTTTCCTAAATACATATTCACCAATTTAAAAAAGTGAAAGAATAAATTAGATTTTATTAAGAAGCGAAATAACACTCCGTTCTTCCCTCCAGTCTGCTGCTCCACAAAGTTCCATCTGTGTGCGAAAAGGGAGAATATTAAAGTAAGAACAACACCAGCCTTCAACAGCGTCATTTGCAGCATTGCAAAGTTTCGATATCCACTCAACCTGTGGGAAAGCAAAAGAATACAGAAGTGATAAGAGGGCAGACATGATGATCCTTTTTATTGACCAACAAGCGTGATAGACTTTTAACCGAGGTGAGCCTGTCAGTCTGAGATTGTACGTTTGCTTTCATACAAAGCTGTTGAACAAGCAGATGAATATTTGAAAATCAATTTTTTTCCATAGTGCCTTTGCTCAAAAGCAGCTTGATGAAACTCCATCATTACTGCACCTAAAGATGGGCAATACCAATGGCATGGTGCTGCAGCAGGTAGTGCAGATTCCCCAGAGCAAGAAGGTCATCGATTCGATCACCGGGCCAGGCTGGAAAAATTTCTGAGGGGTTTATTCGTGTTCTTCCAGTGCATGCATGGGTCATCTCTAGGCGTTCCACCTTCTTTCCACAGACGTAAAAACATACTCATCAAGTTCACTAATTTTTACAGAAATGCACTCTGAGAGTAAAACTGCTTAGATTTTGGAGACTACTTAGTCAAAGGTCAAGGTCATGCTTCTCATTTTCATCTCTTACCTTTGAATGCAATAACCCAGAACTGAAGAATTTACTTTCAGGTGATCATTAACAGGATGGCATGGCGGTGCAGCAGGTAGTGCACATGCCTTGCAGCAATAAGGTTGCTGGTTTGATCCCCATGTTGGAGGCAGCCTTTAAAAGCAGCTCCAAAAACTCCACAGTTTAAGATAAGATAAACCTTTATTAGTCCCACAGAGGGAAATTCCACATTTACAGCAGCAGCAGGATACAAGAGAAATATCAGAAAGAGAATTACAAATGATAAGTTATTAGAATAAAGATTAAAAATAGCATAAATACAACTAAAATAAAACTAAATTAAAAAGAGCATGAGCCTTTCAGCAATATTAACCTCCTTATGAAGGAAAAGAAGTAAAAAAAAGTGGAAATGAGACTGACTGGGATGGAGGTATACATGGTATTAACTATTTCCAATATTTACACCACAGTTTTGGGTATATCTATAAGGGGGGAGTAAACAAGTACAGATTATTGCACAATGGAGAGGTTTTTGTTGTAGAGTCTAACAGCTGCAGGCAGGAAGGACCTGCAATACCGCTCCGTCACACATTTCGGGTGGAGCATCCTGTCACTGACAGAGCTCCTTAGTGCAGCGAGTGTGTGTTGGAGGGGGTGGGGGTCTTTGTCCATCATGGAGGACAGTTTGGCTATAGTCCTCCTCTCCACCACCTCCTCCACAGGTTCAAGAGGGCATCCCAGGACCGAGCTGGCCTTCTTTATCAGTTTGTCCAGCCTCTTCCTGTCAGCTGCTGTGATGCTGCTGCCCCAGCAGACCACTCCATCAAAGGCGGCAGAGGCCACAACAGAGTCGTAAAAGGTCCTCAGGAGTGCCCCCTTCACCCCAAAAGACCTCAGCCTCCTCAGCAGATAGAGTCTGCTCTGACCCTTCTTAGGAAGTGCACTGCTGTTTACAGTCCAGTCCAGTTTATGGTTGAGATGAACACCCAGGTACTTGTAAGATGTCACCATCTCGATGTCCCTTCCTGGATGATCATGGGTGATGGGGGGGAGTGCAGAAGTCCATGACCAGCTCCTTGGTCTTTTCAGGGTTGATCTGCAGGCGGTTCCACTGGCACCAGTCCACAAAGTCCTGGATGAGTTCTCTGTACGACCTGTCGTCCCCGTCTGTGATGAGGCCGACAATGGTAGAGTCGTCAGAGAACTTCTGCAGATGGCAGGTGGGGGACAGGTGGGAGAAGTCTGCGGTGTAGAGGGTGAAGGGGGGCCCCTACACTACAGAGGACAGTCTCTGACACACCGTCTCGGGTCCTCACATACTGTGGGCAGTTTGTGAGGTAGTCCATAATCCAGTGTGTGAGGTGTTGGTCCACACCGGAGAGCTCCAGCTTGTCCCTCAGGATGGCCGACCTGATGGTGTCGAAAGCACTGCTGAGGTCCAGGAAAAGGACCCTGTCACTGAAGGCAAGCTCAGTCCTGGGATGCCCTCTTGAACTTGCAGAGAAGGTGGGGACGACAGCCAATCTGTCCTCCATGATGGACAAAGACCCCCACCCCCTCCAACACACACTCACTGCACTAAGGAACTCCATAAGGGACAGGATGCTCTACCTGAAGTGTCTGACGGAGAGGTATCACAGTTTCATTCCTGCAGCTGTTAGACTCTACAACAAAAACCTTTCCATTGTGCAATAAACCATATTTAGATTTATAATATCTCAAATTTTCCAACTGTAATAAATCAAACATGTACATAACTGCAGTAAATATCTCTTATAGATTTATTTTATTTTGTTCTAACGCATAGGTTTCTTTCTATATATTTCTTCTTCGTATTCTACAGCCGCTGTAAACTTGGAATTTCCCCGTGGGACTAATAAAGGAAGATCTTAAGCTTAAAGTCTCAAGACTTTCTGTGGGGAGTTTTATGGTCTTCCTGTGCAAAAACCTGCTCATTAGGTTTAGTAGTTACTCCAAATTGCCCTTAGGAGTGAGTGTGAGAGTGAGTAGCTGTCTGTCTCTCTTTGTGGCCTTGCAATCAGCTGGTGATCAGTTCAAGGTGAATCTTGCTTCTCACCCATCATAAGCTGCAATAGACTGCAACCCCGTGACCCTGAAAAGGAGAATCAGCATAGATAATGAATGGATGAACATAACCAACATTTCTGCAGTCTTTTTTCAGTATCAGTTCTCATGCCGATACCAAACATCGTCTAAAATGTGAACATGATATTTGTAAATTTGCATTCTGACACGATATGAAGCAAATCTTGCATACAGAATGCTGCTTAAAAAACAAGTAAATAAAACGTGTATAAAACTCAAACTACATTCACTCTGTCCTCAGCAGCCTTTGGCTCCTGCTGCTTCTCTGTCCTCGCTTGAATTGTTTTGCAGCCTGTTGTTTGTTCAGCAGTGAACAGGTAGTGTGCTCAGGGTTTGTTCAGGGTGATGAAAGGTACGATGGAGTGTAACCAACCAGCAGGGCTGCTGTGACTTTCACAGAGAGGGGACCCTGCTGCTCTTCACCAATTAGAGCTTCCCAAGACCTCCTGCTGGTGCTTAGAGGAACCTCTGATTGCAGAAGCTCACTGTGGTCCCATATGCTACGAAGACGACAGAGGAATAAGGAGGTACAAGCTGAATGACACTGAGAGAAACGGAGAATTCTGACTCCATTTTGTCTGTGAAAAAGGCGAAAATTACAAAAGAAAGAATATAAGACTTTCCAAGACATTTAACATCACCCAGCATCCGCACATAACTGTTACTGAGTATATTTTGTAATATTTTACTTACTTTCGTTTTTCTTGGTTATTGCAGCCAAACTTTTCTCAACATGGCCGCCTTCTTGCTTCCTAAAAAACACCCACATTTTCATATTGATGACATTTTTTCACCTAAATCGAGGAGATTCTGTTTTGACTCTGTGCTAGCAAGATGGCATGAAAACTAAGAACATCACATTTTGTTAAGTATAAATTACAATAACCCAAGATCAGAGGAAGAGTAGGATTTTTTTCAAAACTTCAATAAAGAGACATTCATGAGGCCTCACTCTGTTATCATCAGCTGCTCGACATTTACAGGCCAATGTGTAAGTATCATTTCAAAATAAAACACCTTTTTGTTTTAATTATTCATAAAGGAAATTTAATTGTTTATTTTTGTCTTTCCATGACCCTGTAACCAATGATCTACAGCCTGGTACAACTCCGTGACCTGTTGGTTGGAGACATCTACTGTATAGTATTTTTCGCTGTTGGGCACAAAACTTTAATCTTCCTTTTCTATGATTTTCATTTTTTTAGATAAAAAAGTGCTATTGGTCACTTTTCATGTGGTTGAGTGGGTTGCAAACATATTTAACAAATGGATGTACAGAAAATCCAGAAAGGACTAAACAATATGCGTTCATAGAGTGTTTTGTTTTTCATTTCCTTAAAATTGTTAATTTAGGAAATAGTAACATTGTATTTTTCATAAGAAAATTAATCAGAAATATATTAAGCTTAAAGAGGACATATCATGCTGATGCATGATTTAATACTTACATATAATATAATAAATTTGAAAACAAGACCTTAACACCCCTTTAATTTTCAAAAAATGAGATATTGTATTTTTTCTGATATCCTAGAATGAGATTTGATGCCTCTGAAAATAGGTCATTGCGAGATGTCCGCGAGATTTCAAACGTCATGACATCACGAGGTACCTTTCTTTTTATTGGAGTAATCTGATAAAACACTTCCTCCTCTGTGATGTCCGTTAGCCCAAAACCCTCACCGAGGAACACATCCAGCAGCAGGGGTATAAAGCTCCCTCGCCCACATTCACTCATTACTAGCTCTGGCCTGTAGGGGGACTCAATATGTGGTCGCTGCTTTGAGCCTGCCGGAAAATACAGTAGAAGAAGAAGGACAGGCTGGCTCAGCCCCCGATAGAATTGACCAATCAGACCACAAAGGGCTGTGACATTACGAGGTAACTTTAGGTCATCCTTGAGACGAAGCGTTTCAACAAGCACGTAATAATGGCCTAAAATGAGGATATTGAGAACACCATTGTGGGGCAATGAAGGAACTAAATGACTTGTACTGAGGGCAGAAATGCTTTACAGGCATCCTAGTCTGGCATAGTGAGAAGGAGAAACAAGCATGATATGTCCTCTTTAAGGGCGGCACAGTAGTGCAACAGGTAGTGCACGTGCCTCACAGCAAGAAGGTCCCTGGGTCGGACAGGGCCTTTCTGTGTGAAGTCTGCATGTTCTTCCCGTGCATGCATGGGTTATCTGCGTGCACTCCGGCTTCCTCCCACGACCAAAAACATGCTCATTAGGTTAACTGGTGACTCTAAATTGCCCTTAGGTATGAGTGTGAGCGTGAATGGTTGTCTGTCTCTCTGTGTGGCCCTGCGATTGACTGGCGACTGGTTCAGGGTGTACCCTGCCTCTCAACCAGTGACAGCTGAGATAGGCTCCAGCCCCCCACGACCCTGAAAGGGATAGAAAATGCAAGAATATTTAGCTGAATTTGTTCCTTAAACTGTTTAGGAACAAAGAAGAATGATTGGATTTTATCTAAAAGGAAAATGTAAGTGAGTAAATGTAAGTGAAAAATGCCTTAACACATCAATATTACTTATATTATCAATATTTCTTAAGTTTTTTAATTGATAATTTATCTGGATAATAATTTAAAAATACAGATGTTGATGTTTCTATGTATAATTGTATTCTTATTTTATGAGTCTATTTTAAGATTTTCTTTTATGTGTGTTTTTTTTTAGATCTCTTTCCAATGTTTTTTTAAGTAATTTAGTCATTTGGCAACAAGAATGAAATAAATGAAGTCACCCCTACACCCCTCAATCCAATTGGTCCGCCTTCATTTGCAGTAAACTCTGTTCTTTTATTTATTTATGTATTTATTTGTTTGTTTATGTTTTTTGTTCATTTTTCAGTTTGTTTTTTGATCTCCATCTGACTGCTTACAAATTGATTTATTTCTCAATGGAGGCTAATGAGAACATCAGAGTGATATGAGCAAAACATCAATAACTGATGAGCAGCAGATGCTGAGATTGGATACTTTCAATTTTTGTCCTGAAGGTGGCGATGCTGCGTGAAAATGGAGCTGAGACTCAGGAAGTCTACACCTAATATGCACCTAATACTTGGACTCTTCTTGACATCACCTCAAAATTATGTTCCAGTCTCTTCCATCCGTGTACATTTTGAAAAATGTATATATTATGTGTGGTGGAAGGTTTCTGTGACTAAAACAAAAAAGACAAAAACATTGCTGCTCCGTGGTGACCCATAGAAATGTATTATTCTAATTATTCTTATCATTATTACTTTTTAAATGAATAACTCTTTTATTAATATTATTGTTAATGTTGCTATTATTACAACTATTATTAGTAGTAGTAGTATTTTATCAATAACATTTAATTTTTATTATTCATAATATTAGAATTGTTACTATTAGTGTTGTTACTATTGATTGATAAAATTATTTTATTCCTATTATTATTGTTGTTATTTTTTTTAATACTATTATTATTGTTACTGCTGTTGTTTCTGTGGCCTCGTGTGGCACTGGCAGCATTTTACCACAAGATGGCGCTGCAGCCTTCGCTCTCAGCTTGGAGGTCCTACATAATGTCAGGTCCTGTGGTGTGAAACCAGACCACAGTGAGATTATCTGAAAGGAGTTCTGGTCTGCAAGCAGTCAGCCACGAGATACACTTTATTTTGAAATAATTACTTCAAATTGTTTGGCTTTTATTGCATCATTTTACTTCTGGACCCTTTTACTCACTTGTTTGTGTTAATGTTTCAGCCTTGTTAACTAAATTTACTGCTATTTACAATCACTTAATGGAATTGATTTTAACAGCTTATTAAAAAATATTTTTTTTTGTTGTTATTTTGTCCTTCTGTTGCCCTCTGGTACTTCAGCCAATAAAGGGTTGATGCTACAGGACGGAGCATCAGTGACTGAAACTTTCTGCGGTTAGAGCAGAACATAAGCAGCAGCAGGGTATAGACAGACGTACAAAGGTCACGTTAGGGGATATCGAAGTTGAAAATATCATCACAAATCGCACACAGAGGAACACTGGCTGGCCATTTCACATCTGAATATTTAACTTAAAAAAATCAGAATATGGGTTTTTAAAGTGATATAGAGCATCTCAGACAGAGAGGGAAAACAGCTGGATCAGGGTACTCAGCACATAAAGACTAGAAAGGTTTATTAGTGATGACGAACATACCCTTGCAGTCATCAACCGCAAACATGATCCAACATCAAAATATGGTCTCTTTTGAGGCCAAAGCTTGCACAACTATTTCCACAGAAACACACACACCCAGCTGAAAAATCTACCCACAGCTATGAAATCATCAATGAATGAACAACAAGGTGATAGAAAGGTAGGTATACCTGGAATCAAACACATGGACTGGTTGGATGATTCAAGTTTTTTCTGTTATCTTTTTTGAATAGAATGTTCTTATGTGTAACCTGCAGCCCCCCTTATTATTGTGCCAGTTAAAACTTTTCCATGCTCCGTCCCATTTACATCTGCATTATTTACTTATTTTTTCACTGTCAATGTGACGCCTCTTCCTGATGTTGCGGTCAAATACTCTAACACTGGTCTTTGCCACTTCGATGATTTTGAATGTCTGACAAACAAACCACTCCTAATAAAAAATAATAGATATTTCGTCAACATTTTTATTATTTTCCTTTTATTTTAAAGCTTGTGATTGTGTCTGTCAGGAAAATTTTGCATTCAAACAATCAAGGTACGCCTTTTCAAACAGACAAGCTGTTATCTGCTTATTAAATAAGAGCAGCTAAGTTTCTGATCCCTTTGTTTTTACGTCCATTTACGTTGCTGTATAAGAACGTATCTATATTACTAGCATAAGAAGCATGTAATTAGAACACTTCATCAGTTACACAACATATACAATGATAATCTAATATTAAACACTTTTTCCTTCAGTGTCCCATTAAAGGACATCACTAAAAACATTTTTATTATTATAACATTTCTAACAACTTATTTTCATCCATGACATCAACAGTTTTGCTCAGTCTAAAACAGTTTTTATGTCTAACTTTTAATGTTGTTAAATAAATCATGTGGAATAAATAACAAGAAAAGGGAACTTACTCTCTTATTATGTTGAAATGCTGAGTCAGCATTTCAACATATTGTTCTCCCTGAACTCCATTTTGTTCTTTTTCTTTTTCTCATCCCTGAGATTTTGACACCTTTCACAGGCTTCAAATTTGCACAGATTTTCACAGAAAAAAATTGACATATGCAGCATGTTCAGGAAAAGTGGGCTTGTATTTTTCACAGCTTTAACAGTTATACTTTTTACAGTAAAAAATAATTTCTTCATGTATTTTTACATTGAAATCAATGGGACATTTCCGCAGCTCTGCAGAAAACCAGCAACTTTGAAGCTCAACAGATTGGGCATGCTTCCACCTACAGACTTCATTCATGCTTTAAAAGCTGCACTGACTTCTCAACTATTTTTACATATCTTCAGCTTTTTGCTGGCTTCTTTAGTTTTTTAAAGATGAATTTTTAAGCAACACCAAGTTTTGAGAAAATCAATGGCCTTAGAGCGAGTGTGACGTCATCTCAGAACGGACAGAAACAGGAGAATTATCGCGGACTCAGCAGAATTATCCTGTTATAACTTCATCAAACTGTCCTCCACATACATGATTTATGCATCAAAACGTCGCTAACCTTCTCGTCTTACACGTCAAATCCGCTTCAAAGTTTAATCGGACATCGTTTTGTCTCAGTGAGCTTAAGCTTTAGCAGTATGCTGCAAAATCTTCCGTTTGGACTAATGCAAAAATTCACCTCCGGACAGCTGGGCGCTCAACTTTGAAGCCTGTTTTTAACTCGCCACTATGTCAACATTCTTTACTTTATGGACATAAAAATTACACCCATAGCTTCAGCATGTTCTTGGGATGCTCACAGTGCAATCCCTTTTCTGATATCTATCACGGTTTTGGCACAGCAAGCCTTTGTTTACCCGGAAGCACCCAGCTTTTTTCCCTCAGCTCCTCCATACTCTGACTGTGAGAGGTGGAGCTTAGCTTAGCTTAGCTTAGCTTAGTTTAGCTTAGCGCTAGCGGCTTCGGCTCAGCACTGAGGAGCAGACCCGCAGCTGACGTACAAAGCCTCCGTGAAACCGAGACATTTAGCCGAGGTTTTGGTGAGACACGAGGCGGGCATGGTAACAGCTCCGTGCTTGCTACAAGCATGTAAAGGTCTGTTTACGGCACGGCCGCTTCCAAACATCGTACATTCACTGTTGTTAAGAAAGTACCAGACAGGAAGTCACCATGTGGAGTAACCAGAAGTTTCAAAATAAAACACAATGCATGGACTTTTGCACGTAATGTTCAGAGAAAAAAAATTGCGCAAATCAGAATGTTGAACAGAAGTCTTTTGTTTTTTCTCAAATTCTTAACTGTGATAGCTTTAAAAGACAAAAATACTTTTAACTGAATTTTTCACATTAAAATGAATTGGACATTTATGCAGTTCTGCTGAACCTGCTTCATCTTTCAAGCTTTACAGATTTGGTATACTTAGGCCAACAGACTCCATTCTTGCTTTAACAAATGCATTTAAATCTCACTCATTTTACAGATTCATAATACATACATACATATATATGCATCATTTTATACAGACATACACAGATCAACAGAAATATACCCATAATGAAATCTTCCTTTTCATTTATGCACATACTCTGATAAATACATAAATAAATAACATCACACAAACATACATGCACAAATGCATATATAGAATATTGAACATAATTATTTATCCACACATATGCAAACATATGTCCACAGAAATGTATCAATACTCCATGTTTTCCTTTTTAATGCTCAATTTTGAACATTTTTAACTCTTCTGCTGATGTTTTACATTGACATAAATGGGAGATTTATACAGTCCTGCTAAAACTGCTTTAACTTCTGAGCTCTACACATTTGGCATAGTTTCACCTACATACTGCATTTTTGCTTTAACACATTAATGTCACTCTCAGTCATTTTACGGATGCATACATGCATAAATATGCATCATTGTATTCAGACATATACACATAAACCGAAATATACCCATAATGAAAGATACCTTTTCATTTACATATGCACATACTCTGATATATACATAGATCCATCATGCAAACATACATGCACAAATGCACATATAGACCAATGACCATAATCATTTATTCACACATATGAACACATACATCAACAGAAATGTATCCATACTCTATTTCTTTCTTTAGGATGCTTATTTCAGAACATATTTAAAACTTCTGCTACTGATTAAAGTCTTTGTCATTTTAGGTCTCATCCAGTTACCTCTTTTAACAATTGTAACTCCTTCAGGGTGGGCAAACATATCAGCAGCTTTATGCAATTTTGTTTCACCTTAATTCAGTTTTTAGCTGACTATCACAACTTTTAACATTTTTATTTAGCATAGCCAGTTGTAAGCTTTGTTTTACTGTTTCCAACTGCTTATGTCACATTTTCAGCTTTATTTGCACTGGCTTTAGAAATTTCATTTCACAGTTCCAGCATTCAGAATCAGCATTTCAACGCATTTGCTGCAAGGAAATGCAAATTCTCTAGTTGTCTTTAAAAAGCAGATCTATCTTGACCAACCTACCACAAGAACATAAAGACTGCACTGAAATCAAAGACAAAAACTCTTCACAATCCTGTTATTTCTAAAATTCCCGCCCTTTCAGGTAATGAAAAATAATTTCAATAGTGAATGAAGACTGAGGACTATGGGGGGTGGCCCAATTATAAGAAAAGCAAGCTAAAGTGCCCTCGAGAGCCAAATCACAGTTTCTATGAAACATTACTGTTGCAATCACTTTTACATTGGGCCTTTTTTTTATCTTTATTTAGGCAGAACAATATCTCACAGAACCAGTTTGGATTATCTGACGTTCATTTGGTGTTAAAGTGCACTAGAAATACAGGACATGGCATCCAATTAAATGAAAATGTTCTAGGAGAAGTCCTGAAACAATCTTAGGATTTATTTATTCATTTCTGTGAGTTCTTCACGGTCCAGCGTTGAATCTACACAGTTCTTGTGGATGCTGATCCTAAGTACAAACCAACTTGAGTCTGTCCAGTTAGTCTGTTTCAAGGCTATAATGTGCCGTTAGTATGAAATATAAATGTGTCTAAAGTGCCCTCTTCTCCCTGCCCCTGAAAATGTCTGTGCACACCACTGCCTGCAGAGAGGAGCCTCGCTCACAGCTGACCTAGATCTCCCTGCTCCAAGCCTCATCTGACACCAACAGGTTCCTGTTTAACTTATGTATAAAAAATAAAAAATATAACTTTAATAAACTCAGTCATCAAAAATGCAGTCTTTACTGATTAGAGGAACATTTTTGTCTGATCATTGGGATTATTGTGATAGTTGCCTTAACCCTTCTCCTTTCCTTACGCTCATTAGGCCTGTGTTTTATGTAAAGTATACATAGTCGTACATTTGATTAATTATTTTGATTTGCCTTTAATGTGTGATTGACATTTATCAATACATAAACAAAACACATTTTTTCACCACATTGATTGGTCAAAAATTTTTCAAACCTACTCACCAGCATGGAAATTGACCAATAGCTCTGCGTTCTGATTAAGATAAAATAAAAATTATGAAAAAATGTAGACCAGCAAAGTGAACCTGGGTCCTGCGTCTGTGCATCAAAGTTCCTGCAGACCACAGAGGGCAGCGTCAAGGGTGAGGGGTTTTAGTTTGAGACAGATTTACGTCCTGCTCTGGAGTTCATCCAGTAAGAGAAACATTCTTGTTCTTTAACCTGGAACATAAGATAAGCGTGATTTCCAAGAGTCTAGCTGTGCCTGCAGGGAGAAGCCTCGCTCAGATTTGAGCCGAAAACCTGCATCATTCTTCCGGCATACAGGTCTTCTATGAGGCCTGTGTTTATCTCATGCATATATACTGTATATAGTCATACAACATTTAATTCAATATTTTAAACATTAGATTGAGTATTTCTTAAGCATTCAATGTGTGAATTCATTAGAAATAATACACACACACATATGTATATTTATACCTATATATATATAAAATACAGTATATATAAAAATATTTATTCATTTAGATTTCTTTATTTTTTTTCTTGTGAGATAAATTGCTTTTAAAAGGGAAGACTAAAGTATGCTTTATTATTTAATTCGCATTGATATTATTGTTATAATTTATTTACAGTACATTTTTTAGAAGGCGGGAGGTCCTGTTCTGTAGACTGAAGTCTCTGTGTTCTTTAAAACTTGTTTTCCTATTGTTATTCGTAGCTCTGTTATTCTGAGAAAGATTAACCTTGATTTTTGCATGTTGTAACAACAATATGATGAAAACAAAAGAAGCTGCATTAGAAATAAACTTTATTCTCACTTACTGTTTTTGGTGACAATATTGTGAATAACTTGTCTTACTTTCCATCTGAGGTTATACTGATAGAGGTACATGCATCAGGTCTCGCTTTGCTTTGGGAGAAGGACAAGCCTAAATAAGCGACTGCACTTTTGGGACAAGCCCAAACAAAAGAAAAACAAACAAAAAAAAACGCTATGCCAATACTGGCAAGTTACTTTTTGAAAAAGAAGCCCAGTACTAGACCTGGCAACCATGTCAGAACTGCATAAGAGACCATAAGAGGGACATTTGATTTAAAATATGTCAAAAAAAGAAGCATTTCATAAATTTATGCCATCAGCTGTAACACAATCAAAATTTTGAACAAAGGTAAAAAAGTAAAACGACAACAAAGCACTCAAGTGACAGAGGTCTCTGGTTCATGGTTTGGTTGTATTTTAAAGAGGCTTTAACTGACTTTAATTATGTGTATACCAGCTAAATTTGCTTTAATACTAAGATTTAATCATGCAGTATAATCTCCAATTTGATTAAATTATAATCAACTTACACCTTTATTTGATATTTTTTGTTTATAAACATAAAGTGCTTTTCAAATTTCTTGGACTACCCATCCAATGTAAGGTTTATGCCACAGCTGCCCAAAATTATCAGCATTGGTAATCATTTTGTCAAAAATCACTTCATGTATTTCTGTATTGATTAATACACCAGGCCTATGTAGAAGCTCCTTTACCAAAATGATATTTTTAAGGCAAAAATAGAATCTTATTATTGATGCAATGAATTTTCTAATTTACTGGTTGACAAAACCCCCTAAAATAGCAAAGATATTATTATGTCTTGCTAAAGATACCAAATTTAAGTTATTTGCTTGAATCCCTGAACAGAAAAAAAATTGGTTGAATGTTATGTTTGATGAATGTCTAACTTCTCAGAGGTGCCCAGTGAGTGGGTCAGTTTGGGGTATAAAAGAGTGAAGTTAGTTGGAAATTCCTCATTGTTCATCCATTAACAAACACATTTTCAGATTTGAAGAAGTCGTTGAAAGCTTTTTTTAAAGTCTTCTTGTTTCTATAATAGGTGGTCTGCTCAATTTGTCATGCACTGTATACGCTGTTCACCTGCAGAGAATAAAACAGTTTGTAACCAGATGTTTTGTGTCATGTATTTGCTTTTAACATGTCAAAAGATGGCGAGTAAATTTCTGATAACCTGTGAGCTTGTGTAAAAATGTGCAGAAATCTTACAGGAAGCTCCTCGATCCACAGCGTGTTACTCCTAGGAACCTTTGTGAGCGGAACGTATTGGTGTGTCCGGGTTTAGGGATGTTGTTGGACATTTGGTGCGACCTCTTTTTGAGCTCGTGTAGAAACAGCAGCAGGTCTGTTTACTTTGGTTTTAGAAATATTAAAGTGAGTCGAACCGTCTCTCTCTGCGCTGTTTTAACACATGTCAGGTGTGACCAGCAGAAACGCTCGTTTATGAAGTCACCGTTAAAACCACAGGCACAGCAGAAGGTCCACAGACATGTTTGGACTCTTTCTGTCCTCTAAATGTTCCAGATCTGTTAAAGTCCTCCTCACGACATTCAGACAGAGATCTGTGTCACTCAGCTGCAGGTCTGAGGAGTCTGTCAGAGCATTTATCCGTGAAAACACAGAGACAGTGGGAGAGCAGAGCCTCACCCCGGAGCTCAGACTGAGGCTCTTCACTCCGAGCTGCAGGTTCTGGACTGAGAGACCCGAACTTTGGCCCTACGAGGACCCGTACTGGGCCATTTACTGGCCCGGGGGACAGGCGCTGTCCAGGCAAGATGATTTATTATTACGTTTTGGCTCATTTTGTTTCAACACTCTTTAATCAGACATGAATGCAGCTGATAGAACCGTTTTATGTACCTGTTGGCCAGGGGTGGGCAACTGGAGGCCCGCGGACCACATGTGGCCCCCCAGCACCCTAATTCAATCTGAAATATCATGAGTACATGTGTGCAGCAGGTAGTGCACGTGCCTCACAACAGGAATGTTGCTTGTTTGTTTCCTGTGTTGGTCAGAGTGCTGTGTGGAGTTTGTTCTCCCTGTGCATGTGTTTATTCTCTCTGGGCACCCGAGGACAGGCTGCAGGTCTGTGACCTCGACAAGATAAGTAGTAGAGATGATGGATGGATGGTTGGATAACCACCTGTTTCTACCATTATCGGTCAATACTGATATTGCACTGATAATATTGTGCATTCTTTCCTTTTATATTTTTCCTTCTCCTTGACCAGTGATTCCCAACCAGTGGTACATGAACCTCAAGGGGTATGCGAGAACTTTGCAGGGGGTTGAAATATTTAATCATTTATTAGGCGAGGGCTAAGAGAACCCCACAGAGAAATGATTTTGAGTGTTTTGTTCCTGATTTTTAAAGTTAAATGCATGCTTACAGGGGTTTTATTCAAAGGAGTGTTTGGTGTTTTGTGGTAAACATTACAACAGTTAAATGCAACAAAGGCAGGTTGATTATTTTGATTTTGTATATATTTATTTATAGTACATATTTATTTTCAAGGCAATAAGTTTTTAATTTTATGCTTTATTTGAGTTAAAAAGGAGAACATTTATGTGAACTAAATTTCAAAATTAAGGAGATAAAATAAAAAATATTTTCATTCATTAATCTGTTGTGTTACATTTTGTTTTATAAGCATCCTCAACACATATGAGTGAGGGGGTACTCATGGTATGACAAAAAGGCACAGGGGGTACACAAGACATGAAAGGTTGGGAACCACTGCTCTAGACTACACCATTTTTTCCCCAAAGTTTTACATTACTTTTTACAAAGAGAAAACAGATTATTTTAATATGAGTTTTACTTAAAGCTAGTTATAAGACATACTCTCTGTATGTGACTGTTAAATGTTTATCAGTTTCATTTTGAGATTTAGATTTAGGGATGGGAATTGATAAGATTTTATCGATAACAGTGCTATTATCAATCCTGCTGTTCAATCTCAATTCTCTAACGATTCTCTTATTGATTCCTGCAGATTTTCCGTGTGGGCAAATGTTGGCCTGTGGATTTTTAACAATGTCAAACACACGTCACTAGGGATGGGTACCGAATTAGGTACTTTAAGAGGTACCGACCGAATTCTGTAGGTACTACCAAGTACCGATTCACGTAAAATCAAAAGGTGCCATGTTTAGGTACCTAAACGCATCCTTGTGACTGTGAGGGAGTGGAAGAAGCAGGCATACTATTTGGTAGAGTAGGTGAATTTCCATACCGGACTTAAACACAGCATGTTATTCATGTTGAAGAAGTTTTTGGGACAACTACCAACTACAGTGTTACAATACAAACAGTTGAATTTTGTTTTGATGTATGTCTGTCAAATTTTATATACTGAGAAATAAATTTACATTGAAAAAATTTGAAATCTTAATGTTAAACAAATTAATATTTATTACCCCATAAACACATGCAAAAGTACCGAAAGTTGGTACCGTTGAGTACCGATACCGATTCCCAGGTACCAGGCATCAGTATGGTATCGGTTCAAATGTGAAAGGTACCCATCCCTACACGTCACAGCATAGATAACTGCTTCTGCAAGTTGCTGATGTTTCCACTCACTTAAGGTTGAGCAGTAGGCATCCTTTGTAAAAAATTAAGCTACAATTCTGACTGCTTCTGAACCCCGTCAGTGGAAGGAATTGATAAGGGAACTGATTAGCAAAAAGACTCATGATTTTGACCTTTTGATAGAGCTGTGAATTTCTCAATTGGAATTGGTTTTTGATTCCCATCCCAATTTAGATTATTTACTGCTTCAGCCCAAAAAATTAGCAACAATGGTTATAAAATTGTATTTTAATCCGTGTTCAAACATGTTGTGGTTTTGATGAAATATTGTTCACTAATTAAACAGGCTCAGTGAAAGATAAATAAATGTCTAACAAAGAAAATCGATGTCTAACTTACACAGTCGAGTGTCTGTTCACCTTTTCTCTCTATCTTCCTCACTGAAATGTCAAACCTTAGATGGGCATGATCACTTTTTGCTTGATTTCACTTATTTCATAATCAAACTTCTGCTTTTCTTGACTGTCTCTCTTCATGCAGATATCTCCTGGACAACCCTGCGGTGTGCCGGGGTCGGACTGTTCTGGATCTGGGCAGTGGTTGTGGTGCCTCCTCCATTGCTTCAGCACTGTGTGGTGCAGCTCATGTCGTGGCTAATGACATTGACAAAGGTATGGAAGCATTTTTTTAATTTTAATTTCGTTTTGATTTGTGTTATTATTATTACTATACTATTCTTGTAGTTATTTTAATTGTTATTCTATTTGAAGTTTGTAAAACGAAAAAGTACAATAAGCAGAATGAGAAGAGAAGTAATAAAAGCATTATTTAAAGGAACTGCTATCAATGGTGATAATTAAAATACTATTAACATATTTAATTTGGAACACACATTTCAGTTACAACTCATTTCATGGTGATACAGAAATAAGAACATGATCATATGAACAGAGTTAAAGCAGGCAGAACCTATCCACATTACTGTAGTAAAAGTGTTAATATTGTCTCAAGAGACATCTATTGAAAAATAACCCAGCCACCATCACCTTTTGGACACGTGAAGCCATAAATTGTCCCTTTTTCCTGCGAGTTGGCATGACCCCTGTTTGGACTGCTATATGCACTCCCCCAGGACCAGACTCCCCTCTTGATTTAAGGGACTTGGAAAATCAAGTAGTGCCTGATTGGCTGAGACTCTGTAAGGCGCCGGGAAGTCTCACTAGCCCACAACCTGAACGGTCCTGTCTTCTGAGATATACAGCTTACTAGTCTTGTCTTAATCCCCTTGTGTCTGTGAACTGCGAATTGTCCATTGCAGCTGCTGGTTGTATATTTCCTCACTCCTCACTCACTCGGCATGGACATTCTCTTGCATTCCAAAGCATCCAGAACAATCTCAGGTGGTAAAGAAACCATAATGAACTGGTAAAAATGTTCCAAATCATAAACTGTGTGCTGATTTGAAGTCAGCGTGTGCTGTACATTTCTATGTTCTTTCAACAGCCTCTGTTCCACCTCTTGTGTGAAATTAATAAAATCCCAGATTTATCCTGAAATCTGTGAAAGACCAACAGCTCCACCCAGCAACTTCTCTTAGTAAAGAACAACTATAGGCATGTTTAATATATGCCGCCATGAACATCAGGACTTAATGACAATGTGTATGTGCTACAATGTGTTCTAACAGTGCCTACTAGTTTAATATCCATTTATCCTCAGTTGTGCACAACAGTATATCTGTAATTCACATCAAGTATGATAGTAGCTGTACTATCGTTACTGTGTGCTTTCATTAATGTGTTAGAACTGTTTGATATCTCATCATTTGTTCATGTGTTGTCTAAGACCTTATACTTATTGTGAGTAGAGTGATATGAGTAATAAGTTCATTATATTTAAACTTGGTTATAAAGACTGCATATTGGCACGAAGCTGATGAAAGTTGTCAGTGACATCCTCCCACTCGAAGATGCTTTTAAACCTCCTGCCAACTTTTCATCGCTCTTTTTTCACTATCCTCTGTTTGCTATTCTCTATTCTCTTTGTACGCTAATTCTTGCTGACTCTTACTCTATGGCATCTAGGGCTGAACGATTTGAGAAAATAATCGAATTGCGTTTTTTTCCCCCCAATATTGCGATTTACTCTGCAATTGTTTTAATGTTCCTCATCTTATGTATTCTTAAAAAAACATAAGCAATATATCTTTTTACAGTAAAACCAATATGACATTAAATTAATGTAAGGATAAAAGATTTGAGAAAAAGTGAAGTGAAGAACAGAAGCAAAATAGGTATGATATTGTAAAAACTGGGTAAAAATGGTATGAAAGCGGAAGAAGGTTAATGAATAGGTGCAAAATAGGTATGAAATTGCAAAAAAAATGGGGAAAAATTGGCAGAAAAAATCCATAAGTGGCTTAAGAAAATTGACTATGGCAGCAAAATTGGGAATTAAATTTAAAAAAACATGTAAAAATTCCAAAAATGGTTCTGACAGTGGCCAAAAAAAGATGAATGGGGGAAAAATAGGCATAAAGTTGTAAAAACTTGGTTAAAAAAAGGTAAAAATGGTCCAAAAGTGGGAAAAATGTATGCGGTCTCATTGTTGTTTGTTATTAGACCGACCACAGCTGTGTCGTCCACAAATTTGATGATGTGATTAGTGGGGAGGAGAGCAGAGCAGTCATGTGTGTAGAGGGTGTACAGTAATGGACTTAACACACACCCCTGCGGAGCACCGGTGTTGATGTAGATGGAGGGTGAGATGTGCTCACCTGATTTCACACACTGGGAGCGGTTGGTTAAAAAGTCCAGTATCCAGTTGCAGAGTGAGCTGTTCAGACCAAGGTTGCACAGTTTTAACAGAAGTGCGTTTGGCAAAATGGTGTTAAATGCTGAGCTGAAATCAATAAAAAGCAGCCTCGCATAGGTGTTCTTGTGTTCCAGATGTTCCAACAGCGTGTGAAGCACAGCTGTTGGAGGGAAAACAGGTGGCCTTGGAGGTGAGCTAATGATTAGACTGAATTTGGCCAGGTTCACTCAGGATGTAATAACTAGGATGCACAACAAAGGACATTCTTCACATTTTTACTTCTTAAGAAAACCAAACTCCTGTGACTAGGTAAACAGCTGAGAATTTAAAATTGATACCTAAGGGGATGAACCCTGTGTCAAAGGTGAAAGGCCGTCACTTCAGGCCGTCATGAGTCAACCTTTGGGGCCACTGGTCATTTATCTAAGATGCTCTGGTTCAAGGAGAGTCCACCCTGCATGCGTGGCTCTGTGTACTTCAAAGAATGTTTCAAGGTATAAATGTTGTCCGTTGTCATTACTCGGGAGGTCTCATTTTGGCTTTGAGCCCCTCAGGCAGTCCGGAGTGCCTGATTCAGACACTTGCCTGGTTTGTCAATAAACTGCTCTTTTTTGCAAACAAGCCTGTGTTGCGAAGCTAATTTTTTCACCCGCATCTCCAGATCAACCAGCGAGAAACTACACAGGAACGCAGCATTACGACAGTCGGCGCGCGTACTCATGGGTAGCAGAGTCTTTATTTCGGCGGTAATAGATTCTCCTCATAGCACCTTTAATCCAAATTTTAGCTAAATTATTTCAGAGTTTCAATAGTTAACGGTTCATAAATTATAGACATACGCTCACTCACCATCTTGTCAAGTTTTCTAATTTTACCACTGTTTTCATTCTAACCTGATCATTTCATTGCATTTTCATTCATATTCCTCACAATTCATTCTGTGCATTGTAATTCTATTCATTTTATTAAATTTGTGATTATTGCTTTAAATTCACTGTCTGTTAGTGTTCTTCAGAGGCCAGCGTCCCTGAAGCAAGAACTCTGTCTTAAGATTTGAGATTATTAAAACTTGATTTGACTAATTAACCTTATTTAAGGGAGTTAAGTAGGTAATTAATTAATTAAATTAAGATTTGCCTTATTAAAGAAGGCTGATGCCCTAACAAAAATAATAAATTGAATTATTAATTGACCATAATTAATCAATTAACAGTTACATCTTTCAGATTTAATGCTGCCAAATTTTAAATTGCTACACCAGCTAAAACTGCTTTTGGTTTTATGTGTCAAATAAGACCATTAATACAATTACATTATACAATGTTCGGTACAAAAATATTGTTTGTTGATTTGGAAGTTTATTTTTCACTATGGCATTAAGATAACAGCACATACAGATTTAAGATCATTTTGTGAGAGTGATGAGTGCAGACATATTCAGGCAGTGATGGAAGCAATTATAACTACAAAATCATTTCATTAGTATTTAAACTACCATACGTAGCTCCAAGTCCAGTGAAGTTGGAGCATTTTGTAAAATGGAAATTAAAACAGAATATAATTAATGTCCCATCTTCATTGGAATTGTTTTTTTTGTTGTTGTTTTTGGGGGCATTTTGTGCCTTTATTGATAGGAGAGAGACAGTGGATAGGCTTGTGAAAGGGGGTGAGAGAGCAGGGGAAGACTCTCTGCAAACTGGTCACAGGCGGGATTTGACCCCAGACCGGTAGAAGCATGTACATGGGACATGCATGGCTGCTAACCACTCCGCCAAACCAGCACCCCTGGAACTGGGTTTTTTGCATTTTCCAGTAGTTTTATGGTAGCATCATACATTTCTTAGTCAAGTAGCTTTTTGGTTGCTTTGTTACTTTACTGATCAAGTAGTGCAGCAGCGACCTGTAGAGGTACATCTCCCTCAGCAGAGAGGGAGAGCAGCAGTGCTCTGTAGAGCAGCACAGATAGGGGTTTACCGGGAGGCAGCACATGCCATCAAGCTTCAGAAGCGGAAGTTGGATTTCATGAATTTAAGAGCTGAGAGGAGCATTGTAGCATGCATAAGTGAATATGAAGCAACATCACCGAGTGCACGTCGATTACTCTGAACAGTTTTAGCTCCGCATCCAACAGCAACACAAGGTTGGGACAGATTTTACAACTCAGTGCACTTAGATACCAAGTCCTGAAAGACCTAAGAAATGATTGAACATTTGTAAAATACACTGTGTGATGGAGTTTGTCTTCTACCGTCTTTTGAGCTGCACTTTTGAGAAAATTACAAAGTGTTTTTAATAGATGCTTCCACAGCATTTGGGGCAGACTCTGTGGAATACGTATCAGTAAACATCAGCAAGGAGTACAAGATTATATTTTGACATATTGGTCTTTGAGAACAGGCCAAATGAGATCCATGTGCAGTCAGCACAAGTTTTATATGAAATAGCATCAATCCATGATCCATCTACTGCTTGGTATGCGGCATGGAGCCTTTGAAGTGACTTTTAACAGCTTAAAAATATTACAGATGCATCCAGTTCTTTGGTACAAGGGCAACTGGACTTGCTAGAGGTATCTCTGGCATGTCCAGTTGCCCAAAAGACATGTAAGTATGGTGGTCTTATAAAATGTATTAACCATTTGTAATAATTATTATGAGGAATCAATAATAGTAAAAAATAAACACATCACAGTATTTAAGTCAAAGTAAACTACACAGATATACAATACTATTACAAACATTACATCAAACAAGTAACCCTCCATAATGGTCCCTGTTTTTTTGGGTAGAGCTACAGCTCAAAAAGGTTGGAGACCCCTGGTCTATGATGTGCATGAAGATGCCTGAAAGATTTTGTGCTTCTCTTCTCTGTGATGTCACAGCCTGCTGCTTTGTGTTCCAGTTGCAGCTGTAGCGACACGCATGAACAGCGAGCTGAACGGTCTGGAGCCTCCTGAGTGCGTCACCCACAACATGATCGGCTCTCCGCCCCCAGCCTTTGACCTGATCCTACTCGGGGACATGTTCTACGACGAGTCCCTCGCCACCAGCCTGCACAGCTGGTTGGACCAATGCATCGAGTCCTACGGCACCAAAGTCCTGATTGGAGATCCAGGGAGAGCTCAGTTTGAGGAGCACAGGATCCGGCACCTCCTTAGACCGCTGGCTCAGTTTGAGCTGCCTGAGAGTGTGAGAGAAGAGAACTACGGGCTGAGCAGCAGTGCCGTGTGGAGCTACACATCTGAACTCTGAATATATGAGACAAAAGTCCTCTTCAAATGGTCCCTCTTTTCATGCCAAAGCTTGTACATTTACAGTTCAGTGGTTCAATATCTCTCAGGGAAATGTGTTTATTTATATTCATATATTAAATGTGTTTTATAATAGGAATTTTTGTACAGTTGAATTAAGAACTTCATCCTGCATATCTGTTCACAATTATCTGATTCAAAGGTAACCTCATTCCTTATCCTTATTCATCCCTCTTGGGAAAATTCCCCTCTTTACACTCTGTTGCACAAACAAAGGCTGAAATACACATGCACAAGCAGGTACTACGATCATGAAATAATGGAGAGATGTCACAGTGATGGCTTTCTGATCCTGAAGAAGCTGTGCTCTGTGAGTCAGAGTCAGAGCGTTTTGGGGTGGAACACTAATGTCACCAAAAGTGCAGTACTTTTTTCACATGAAGGCTAAGCGTGCATACCAGGAACAACAACAGCTCCAGTCCTCTGACGAGTAGCATGTGTGCTGCTTACTGTGTCAAGGTTTGTTACCTAGACAAAACAATCCAGGCAGATTCGTTGTCCAAACAAATCTATTGTCAAGAAACTCCTGTGTCTATGTGCTTCTACTCGCCATTATTGTTTTTGAAAAGTTTTTCTTCTTCGTACATGTATTGCAGCAAAGCTACATTGCCATCTACTGGACTGGCATGCCCGCTACAGCGGTTTCATTTGTTTCTAGCGTCTCCGTCGGATCGCAGATCAAGTTTGAAAATGCAAAGGAAACACCTTTGCATTTTAGGTGAGTGTCTCTGTGTAATCAGGGTCTCTAATTCATGCTAGTTTTCCATGATTACTTACCCTGCCTTAAATAGCATTTTCACTCATCATCTCTTCCTTACATCCCTGCAGCCCCTGGTGTTTTCTCCCTCCCCCGACCCTCTTTATTGTACTGGCTACTAGCCCCATGATTTATGACTCCACCCTTCCTCCCCTCCCACTTCACCGTTACTACAGGCCAGGTTAAAAGACAGCTGGACAAAATACACCTCAGCAAGGTCCCAGGCCCATATGGCATTAGCCCCAGGGTTTTGAATAATACTAATTAAAAATAATGCATTATTATTTATATTATTTTTGGATTTGTGTCTCGTGCTATAATCGATGTTCTTTTTCGAAGTTAAAATTGAGAATCAAACCATCATCTGACTTTTCCATACTCGTTTCCAACAACAAAATAGTCAAATCAAGCTCTGATTCAAGTTTGATGTTCCTATTTTCTAATAAAATCAAATGTCCAGTTGGTTTTCTATTGTTGATATCTGTTTTTAAAAAGTTTAATTCAATTACCAATAGAGGCACAGACTACTCAGAAGGCAGAGTGTTAATACAGTCACGTTTGTGCGTGTGTGGTAAAGAGGAAAGAGTGGGGGGCTGCTCTTTGGTATGTAAAGAATGCTGTGTCTGGCTTTATTACTCCAAACGCTTGCAGGAGAATCAAGCAGCACAATCCATGGGAGCAAATCCATGCTGTGTAACTTGGCTCATCAAATATATACGTAAATGAAATTTGGGCCATCAAACCAAAGTTCTGGAAGTGAGACTGCGGTCACAGAGCTATCCTAACGAAAGGCTGCAAACTGTTGTAGCGTTAGTTGATCTCAATCTAAACAGTCATGTTGAAATGCTCCAATACGTGTTTAGACTAATTTTAAAGACTTTGGCGTTCATCTCATCAGTGCAGTGACAAGCTGTGTGTTTCATATTAACTAACTGTAAATTATTCTGTGGTGATCATCTAGGGATGTATCAATGTCACATTGTTTTAAAGGGATACAGCAACCTTTTTTTTGTTTTTGTGTATTGCCTCACTCCTAAGTCTAGGAAATGCAGATAGACGCCATTCTTTTGACTTTGTGAGCAGTAACAAGGAAGAGATGGACAGAGCTAGCCCACCACCAGTTAGCTTAGCTCAAACACTGGGAGTCAGTGGGTAGAGTTAGCCTGCCTCTGCCTACAGCCATTAGATAAACTTTTCAGCAACTGTAAGCAATCATGTGTGCTTGTTGTGACTTGATTTTTTTACTGTGTTATCCTAGTTATTTTAGACCAGGGGTCGGCAACCTGTGGCACCGGAGCCGCATGCGACTCTTTTGTCCCTCACCTGTGGCCCTCTGGACTCAGAAGAGCAAAAAACTTGTTCTTTGACTTGCATTAAACTCCAATTAATTGATGTTATTTCTGCATGTTTTTAGCACCATCTGCCAACAGTGTGCTTTTTTTCATCAAATGATAATTTATTGGTTTTTACATAGTTAAGTGTGCATCATGCATGCTCCTTCCATGACCTCTGACCTGCAGCAGGTTGGAGTGAGAGCAGGTGGCTGCTGCATCATTAGCTGTGAGCTCATCCGATGTTGATTTTAAGTTTTAATGAAGATGTTTTGATGAACTCTCTTACTTTTAAAACATCAACTGCTGCTGTGAAGGGGTTCAAACTTTTTAAACAGTGGCGTGTCAGCTATAAAGCTTCGGAAAAGACGAGAGAAACTGGGAGACGATAATTCAGTGCAACTGTGACGGCGTTGTTGAAGTGGGGCATTTTTACACAAATATATCAGGTGGATGTTTTTTTATTGTCATGTCTGCGATATGTTAGAGAGCGATGCTTGCCACTATATTGTTTTTGGCACTATTTTGTGTTGCGCAAGGTTACGCCCTGTTGTTAAGGTGTAAATAAAGGCCGAGCCTCCCCGACACTTGTCAGCGGGGCAGTGTGGCTACCCGAGTTGAGAGAAACATGTCTCCTGTCTCCATGTATGTTTGATGACAGTTTATACATCTGTAAAAGATGTCGACGGACCATGGAGCAGTGGGAGAAAGCTCCAATGCCTCCCGTGCATCAGCCGCTGCGAGAGAGCCAACAGGTTATGGGCCCAGGCAAGTCCCAAGTACAGCGGTGCACGGAAGGGGACTGCCGCCGAGGGTCAACGGAGACGAAGCCCGCTGCCACATTTGGGAGGCAAGGTTTTTAGGGTACTTGAAAACCATAGGCCACAAAGATGATTTCTTGGGAAGCGAGTTAGCATTGGGAGCTAATGCACAAGATGCTGTGGAGATTGTCAGGAAAAATGAGCTGGCATATGCAGAACTGTGTGGTTGCTTGGATGATAAAACGCTACTGCTAATCCTCTATGAAGCACCGGATGATGGCAAGAAAAGCCTAGATATATTAAAGCGCCATTTTGAGTCAGAAGAAAAGCCGCGAATCGTCGGGCTGTATACAGAGCTAACTAATGTGCTAATGGCTGACGGGGAAGAGCTAGCGGACTATCTAGCCCGTGTTGAGAAGATATTGGCCGCATTAAACAGAGCTAAAGAGACCCTCAGTGATGCACTTCTCGTGGCGATGGTGCTAAAAGGACTGACGGATGAATACAACCCATTTTCTGTACATGTAACTCAGAAGAAGGAGGCGCTAACCTTCAATGAGTTCAAGGCAAGGCTGAGAAGTTTCGAATGCACACTGCGCTACCGCAGCAGGCCCCGCACAGATGACGTAATGGCCGCTAACTATAAGTCGACCTAGCTCAAGTACAAAGAGAAGGAAAAGAAATACTTCAATGGAGAATGTTTTATTTGTGAGAAAGTGGGACATAAAGCAAAAGACTGCAGAAGTAAAGACAAGAGAACACAGCGAAGAATGGTCAGTGCACAAAACAACAACAAGGTGGCCACCATTACTGACACAGGACAAAGCATTTCCCACAAGAAAGAACGACATAAACCCGTGAGGGAAGAAGAAGAGACATTTGTGCTCAAGGTGACTGAATGGCAACCCCATGGCAAGCAGCAACCAGGTCTACTTGTGGACAGCGGTGCCACTGCCCACATTATGACCGACGAGGGAGCCTTCATCAGATTTGACAACACATTCCGGCCCAAGAACCACATCATGCAGCTGGCGGACGGGACCCGGGTCACTGGCAGCGTCCTAAAGAAGGGAGACGCTCAGTTTGAGCTGACCAACAGCGACGGCAGAGTGGTGGGTGTCAAGCTCACAGATGCCCTCCTGATTCCAGGGTATCCACAGAACATCCTCTCTGTGGGGGCAGCAGCTTCAAAAGGGGCAAGATTCAACTTTGAGAAGAACAACAACAAAATGATCCTTCCAGATGGCACAACATGTAAAATGAAGGTAAAAGACAGACTGTATTACCTGGACACCGTAACAGAAAAATGTGTCAGCAGTGAGGACTCATGTAGTGCAACTTTTGATATGAAAACTTGGCATGAGATAATGGGTCATTGCAACTATGGTGATCTAGCAAAACTTGAAACAGTTGTTTATGGTATGAAAATCAAAGATAAAACATGCAGACCTAACCAATGTGAAACTTGTGTACAAGGAAAATTTTCCCAAAGCTCACAGCTGTAGTCCATGTCTTTGAGTCCTGACTTGAAGACGCAAAGATTCTTCCTTTGAGTTTTCAAATTCTTCTGCGTTTAGATGACAACGCTCACAGACGAGTTAGTCCCCTGTAAATCTGCTGTAGTGTGCATAGCCGGTTCAGTAGATGGCGGTGTAGTTCTGCAGGGAGACAGCGCTGCTACAACACACGAACCAGGAAGAAAACTTTCACAAACAACAATGGTGAATAGACGCACAGAGAAGCAGGAGTTTCTTTTCTGGACAACAAATCAGTTTGGACAACAAATCTGTCTGGATAGTTTTTTCTGGATAACAAACCGAGCACGGTAAGATGCTCACACATTACTCGGCGGACGGCTGAAGCTGTTATTGTTCCTGGTATGCGCGCCCAGCCTCCATGTGAAAGAGTACTGGGCATGCGGTGACGTCAGCGTTTCACCCTGAAACGTTCTGATACGGGTTTACATGGAGCTGGATAGAGAGCGGAATCAAATCTTTCCACCCTGGAGCGCGTTTTCAAAAGTTTGCGCTTTCAGTAAAAACGCAAACTTTTGAAAACGGGCTCCATCTAAATGCAAGGACAGAATGCAATGAAATCTTGTCGGATTTGAGCGTTTTCAGCGTCATGTAAATGGCCCCTTAGGTGGGCCTATTGCCCCAGAGTCATTTGAAGGGTACAAATATGCTATCACTTTCACTGATGATTTCTCTGGTGCTATATATGTATATTTCCTCAGGAACAAAAACAAGGCAGTTGAGGCTACAAAGCAGTTCCTGGCAGACACAGCACCTTATGGTAAAGTAAAACGTCTGAGATCAGACAATGGTACAGAGTTTGTTTCAGAGGAGTACCAGTCATTACTGAGAGACAATGCTATAAAACATGAGAGAACAGCACCCTACTCCCCCCCATCAAAACGGTACGGCGGAGAGGAACTGGCGTACACTGTTTGAAATGGTCCGATGCATGCTGATTGAGTCTGGTTTACCCAAGGAGTTGTGGCCACATGTAGCCAGAACAGCTGCAGTCATAAGAAACAGGTGTTACTGTAAGAGAACAGGGGAGACGCCCTATTTTCTTTCCACTGGAAAGAGACCAGATTTGTCAAAAATGAAAAAGTTTGGTTCAGAGTGCTTTGTGTATGAGCAGAACAAGAAAAAGTTAGATCCCACAGCCAAAAAGGGAATCTTTGTTGGTTATGACCGTCATTCACCTGCTTATATGATTTATTTTTCAGAGACAAACAAGGTTCAGAAACACAGACTGGTCCACTTCATGATAAAGAATGTGACTGAGAGTCATACACAGACTGATGCAGACCAACAGGAGGACCACTACTTAGAGTGGGTAACCACGCCAAATCAAACTAGTCAATCACTGACTGAAAAGACAGAGCAGAAAGACTCAAGCACTGAGTTAGACTCAAACCCAGACAGTGACACAGAGTTGACCACTGACACACAGACTCCTCAAAGTACAGGTAGAGTCAGAAAGAAACCAAAATACTTGGAGGACTATGAATGTGCAGTGCAGAGCAATGAGATAACTATTGACTATTGTTACCGAGCTACAGTTGGGCTGCCACAGACCTACAAAGAGGCTATGGCATCACCAATATCTGACAAGTGGAAAAAGGCAATGAAAGCAGAAATGGCTTCATTTAAAGAGAACAACACCTTCTCACTCCTACAGTTACCAGAGGGTAGACAGACTGTGAGGGGAAAGTGGGTTTTCGCCCTAAAAGAGGATGACAAAGGAAATGAGACCTACAAAGCTAGGTATGTAGCAAAAGGATACAGTCAGGTAGAAGGACTTGACTATTCTGAGACGTTTTCTCCGACTGCTAACTTAACTTCACTTCGTGTGCTGATGCAGCTGGCTGCACAGCATGATCTTTTACTTAACCAGATGGACGTTAAGGCAGCATACTTACATGCACCTATTGACAGCGAAATATACATGAACCAACCCGAAGGTTTCCAGGTTACGTCAAAGGATGGTGTTCAACTGGTGTGTAAGTTAAAAAATCCATCTATGGACTTAAACAGTCAGGCAGGAATTGGAACATGATGTTCCATGAATTCTTGATTGAAAATGAGTTTGTACAGAGCCAGGCTGACAACTGTTTCTACACTAAAATGTCTGACGAAGAAAAAGTGATTTTGTTAGTGTGGGTTGATGATATAGTTGTGGCTGCAAGTAATAAGGTGTGTCTAAGTCAGGTCAAAGAGAAACTGAAAAATAAGTTTAAAGTGAAGGACCTCGAACATGTCACTCATTGGGATTGATTTCACTCAAAAGGAGGGTACCGTCAAAATGAACCAGTCCAGATACATTAACAAAGTACTGGAAAGGTTTGGCATGGCCGAGTGTAGAGCCAGAGCCACACCTTGTGAAATCAAATGTGATCTCATTCCAGAAGGGGACCAAACTGATCAAAGAAAATACAGAGGAATGTTGGGCAGCCTCATCTACATCATGACCTGTACAAGGCCTGATATATGTTGGATCGTGAGTAGACTGTCTCAGTATATGTCCGATCCCAGAGAGAAACACGTGACAGCTTTAAAGCATGTGTACAGGTACTTACAAGGGACTAAGGACTATGAGCTGTGTTATAACAAGTGTAACACTAAAATAGAGCTGATGGGATACTCCGTTGCTGACTGGGTCAATGATGCTGAGGACAGAAAGAGCACTACAGGCTATTGCTTTAGCCTCAGTCAGGATGGTGCTATTGTTTCGTGGAAAACAAAGAAGCAACAAACAGTAGCACTGTCAACATGTGAGGCGGAATATGTAGCGTTGGCAGCTACTATCCAAGAAGCGCTCTATCTCACCCAGCTACTCAAAGACATGGACTACAGCTTTGAGCAAACAACAAAAGTGTTTGAGGATAACCAAGGGACTATACGTCTAGCAAAGAACCCAGTTAATCGCCAAAGGAGCAAACATGTGGACATTAAGTACCATTTCATAAGGTCCAATGTGTTGCAGGGCAATTTTGTTTTGGTGTATTGTCCAACTGAAAATATGGTTGCAGATGTGTTCACAAAGTCTGCCACTAGGGCTAAAATAGAAAAGTTCAGTTCGTATATGTTTGGCAAATAGTGCTACAGTAAAAGTGCGTGACATCATCGAGTGGGGGTGTTAGAGAGCGATGCTTGCCACTATATATTTTTTGGCACTATTTTGTGTTGCGCAAGGTTACGCCCTGTTGTTAAGGTGTAAATAAAGGCGGAGCCTCCCCGACACTTGTCAGTGGGGCAGTGTGGCTACCCGAGTTGAGAGAAACATGTCTCCTGACTCCATGTATGTTTTATGACAGTTTATGCATCTGTAAAAGATGTCGAGGGACCGTGGAGCAGCGGGAGAAAGCTCAGATGCCTCCCGTGCATCAGTCGCTGCGAGAGAGCCAACACGATATGATCGCGAAGTATCTGGCGTGTATCCTTGTAAGGCAAAAGCATACATCACCAGAAATGTGTACATGTGAGGGCTGCAAATGATTCTTTACACCTGGAATGCAGATGTCCTTTTAAAGTAGTGTATAGCTCAAGTGACAGCCAAGGCTAGTTTTATTGCTGTCCAGATGTAACTGTGTATGCAACTCCTAATCCTATATAAACTGTGGTCAAACTGAAGTAGGGGAGACGGACATCATCGCTAACTCTCTGTGTTCTTTTTTGTGATAAACCCATTATTCTGAAGCAAGCCAGTGTCACAAAGTCTCCTTCAACCTTCTGCACATCAGGAGTGGTCGAGACACGGCAATCACAGTCAGTCTCACCCCCTCACATTATCTCTCATTCACTATTTACTCAGTTGTGTGAGTTACTGTGTTCAGGAACGGACTTACCATTAGGCAAAACTAGGTGGTTGCCTAGGGCCCCGAGTTCCTGAGGACCCCATAAAACTCCTCATTTGCGCACATTGATTATGTTTTTGATTAAAATCCTTTCGCTGAAATGCCAGCAGAATGCGTATTGTATTATGTGTGACTCGGGGGGGCCCCCCCTCCAGTCTCCACTACATTGGATCAGTCCATCTTACCGCACATGTACAGAAAGGATCCAGGAAGACAGCAGCAAAACAAAACAAACGGCGTGAAGACACGAAAAGAGAAGAGAAGAAAAAAGAAGAGGAGAGAAGAGTAAGGAAAAGAAAGAAAAAAAAAGATGAAAAGAAGCTACCCCAGCGGTGCTAAAAAGAGGAGAAAGAAGGAGGAAAGCAGAAAGCTGCTCTCAAAGTTAACTAAAGTTAACTAAAGTGACGACGTTCTTCAGCAGCAGCAACCCACAACTGGTAGTAAGTGAAACAATGCCGTCACCACCTCTTGCGGAGGGTCCGTCGTGTGGAGATGAACAACTAGTAGTGAGTATCAATAGGCCTTAAACCCAAATTTCTTAAATCCACCACTGACTGTGTTATATGTTCGTCTGACATTTTTTAGAAGACATCAAAATTGATGAGATTTCCAAAAGCACCTCAAAGATCACAAGACTACCTCATAATTATTATAAAACTGTGCATAAAAATGATCAGAATGCAGGAAAGAAATGATTTTAGTTAAAAAATGTGAGGGGAAGACCCTCTGGCCCCCATCTCACCTGATGATGTCTAATAAATATTTATGATTTCTCCACTGCAAGTAAAACCTGATCCGGTGGGAAAAACTGAGTAACAACAATAGCAAAGTAATGATAATAATAACAGTAATAATACAGGCTAAAATTACTTGATGGATATTTTTGTTGACAAACATGAAAATCAAAGTAAACACAATGTTGTCATTTGAGCTCTAAGCGAATTACTGCAAAATAATATGGTATAACACTAATGTCAAGTTAAAGCAACAAAAGTACATGACCCATTATTGAGCAGTCACGTAACATAAAAATAGTCACAACAAGGAAACAGGACCATTTATAGTTGCTGAAGAGATTATTTGTTGACTGTAGGCAGAGGTAGGATAATACTGACTCCCAGTGTTCGAGCTAAGGTAATTAGCAGTGGGCAGACTCTGTCTGACTCTTCCTTGCTACTTCAAGAAGTCAAAAGAAAGAAGTACAGTATATCTGCTTGTCATGGACTTGGGAGTCCATGATAGAAAATGTTGGCATATCCCTATAAGGACTGATGTGCATGAGATTGAATATGAGCCCATAAAAGGCAGGAGGTCAGTGACAGCATTTAATCGTTATAAGAAATCACACAATCAATATGTGCTCTATATATCTCTTAGATATGTAATTATGTTGTTTATTTTTTGTTTTATTAAAAGCCTGCTCTTTGTTTATACATATTGTTGGGGCAGATGGCTAACAATAACAGGAAGGAGATGTGATTGCAGGACAAAATGTTGTTTGTCTGAAAAGAGTGCTTGGAAGTGACCTGTCTGACATGAATTCCCCAGAAGTGCCGCTTTGGCAGAACCTCTCCCTCCAGGTCAGCTTGGCCTGATTAGGAGAGGAACTTGGCAGCTTGGGTTGTCATGAGAACGGTTAAATAAACATCTCAAATTGCAGTTCAAGACAGAAAATAAGCCTGCAGTCAAATTCATGGTCTGCTTGGGTTCAGGCAGATTTGGTTGTGATTTTCACACTCAGTTTAGGAAGTTCTGATCAAGGGAGCTGAGGGGAAGTGTGTGGATTCCTACAGGTGCCTTGGCCTGTGGCTGGACAGCAAACTGGACTGGACAGTCCACACCAAACAACTGTACAGGACGGGACAGAGCAGGCTCTACTTCCTGAGGAGGCTGTTGTCTTTTAACATCAGCAGGAAACTCCTGTGGATGTTCTACCGTTCTGTGGAAGCAAGCGTCCATTTTCACTCTGTGGTGTGCTGGGGGGACAACATATCCAAGAAGGACACATCCAGGCTGGAGAAACTGATCAGAGGGGCCAGCTCTGTGGCGTAAAGCTGGAGAAAGGAGGACAGGGGACAAACTGCTGGACGTTTTGGATGATGCCAGTCACCCTCTGCACACTGTCATCGGCAACCAGAGGAGCCTGTTCAGCCCAAGACTGCTCCTTCACAAGATCAGGACCAACAGACTGAAAAACACTTTTTTCCCTCAGGCCACCAGACTGCACAACTCCTCACTCCGGGGGGGAGAAGGAGTAACAGGAAGACAGAGGGCGGGAAGGAGAAGTAGCTATGTTTCTATTTTTTATTTCCATCTTCTATTCATAATTATTTAAATATTCATAAACATTTAACTATATTTGTTTATATCTATCTTTTAATACATCTTTTAATTTTTTTTTTCAAACTGCTAATGGAATCTTAAAGGTGTAGTCAGCGATCTTCTAATCTTCTAATCTAATGCACTATTTGTAAAAATCACTGTCTTTCTCCTCTCCATCCACAAGATGTCACCACTGACAGCATGTTGAAAAAAAAGTCCAGTTTTGATACACAGCCTTGGCTCTGAATTTCGGCAGGCAAATACTGGGGCTCAGACCGAGCCACCAAAACAGGGTACACCCCCCTACATCCTGGGGATAATCATACTCATGCGCAGATCAGACAGAGAGGGGAGGGGGAGTAGTAGGTTGTGTAGTGAGCACAGTTAGCGTAAGATAGAGATACAATAGGTGCAGTAGCAATGGCTGAAAAACAGCCCAAAAGAAAAAGGTCAGAGGAACTTTCAAAGAAGAAAAAAAAAAGAGAAAAAAAAAGGTCAGAGGAGTGAAAAGTGAAAAAGAAGGGCTATGACCATGAAAGAGCGAAGACCCGGGTCAACCGACGGTGGAGGGAACTCCGCAAATTGAAAGACCTGAAAACGGACGCGGATGTCGCCGTCTTTCTGCTGGACAGGTAAGCAACATTAGCTTTGTGGAGCTTCACACAACAGTTACAGCCGTCGGGCATTCATCTTATGTCTAATTTGCCAAAATCTACTGTTGTTGGGATGCTATCAATAATGGCAGTTGAGTTGTGGCTACTGTGGTCTGACAAGTCAGGGTTACCTTAGCTACGTTGGTCAGCGACACAGTTTCTATGACTGTTTCCATGACGATGCACGTCCATCAGCTTTCGGGGGTGGAGCCAGGGGTGAGGTATGAAGGGAGAGGCGGGTCTAAATTTGTTTATCAACAACCTCTCCACTCCTATTCTCCCACATCGCTGACGACACCTTTAATTTCCCTGAGGGAGTTTCCAAAAGGAACTAATAAAGTTCTATCTAATCTAAAAACTAATGATGCACTTGCATGTTATAAAAGTCAGGAGTCAGGGCTAGAGGTGTAAATGTGTTTTTGATGATTAATTTGCTTTGTGTTTTAATTGTGTTTGGTGTATGTGATAATGATTTATATGTTTGTGTGGCTGAGTTTTTCCTGTTTAGTTCAATGTGTAACATGATTATAGCCTCAAAGGCACAGTTCACTGCTTTGTGCTGTTGTGTCAAGGAGCTTTGCTCTTGAGCCCCAGCAGACCCAAAAATAAGAAATGTTTTGCAAAACATAAACTTAGTGTTACCAATACACTGTATACAAAATATATGTTTAACTTTAATTTTATTACTGAGTACAATATTTTTTGTAAGTGTTATGATTGTATTAGGGGACTCTCTGGGCCCCTAATACAATCATGGGCTTCTAGAATCCTTCTCCTTTATCCCCTCTTTTTGGTGCCCCTGTAAATATGATTGGTAACCAGAGTGCCTATAATTGTATATATGAATATAAACTGGTTAAATTGAGTGATTTTGAAAAGACAGTTTTAACGAGAAGTTACCAACAGTTTGAAGGGAAAATTAGTTTGATTAATTGAACGATCGAGGTGCACCACCAGTCAGACTGAGTGTCTAGGAGAGTCCTAATTTTAATGCGGGGGTCTCTCAAGAGTCAACAGAACAGGAGACAACAGAAGAGAGTGGCTTGGTTCAGGGGCCTTATAAAGAAGACTGTGATCAGCTGGCGCTCCTGTGGTTCTCGGGAGAGATTTCTCAATGGGGTTGAAAAACACTCCTCTGGGGACCTTCGTGGTCCTTCAGCTGGAGACACAGCGGGGTGCAGGGTCCTAGACTCATCCGGGAGATGGTTCTTGAACTACCTCGGAAAAATGATTGCAGACTGCAAAATAACACTTCCAAAGTAAATAAACAAGAGCTGTGATTTGCTGTGAATCTGTAGCGTTACAGCTTGCTGGCTCATGAAGAAAACTTACAGGCCCATTACAAAATCTTATAATATCAAGAATAGACATGAAGAGGGAGAGGAGATGTAGAGACTTGACAAGACTGAAGACTGAGGACTGAACAAGACTACAGCAGATGCAAGACAAGACAAGGCCAGACCTCAGGAGCGGAGCTCCGCCGGAGTCTTCTCTCATGTTTACTCAGGAGCACTGTCATATCGAGGAGGAGTCATCTAAGCCATATCAAACTTTTATCAACTTTTTTTTTTTTTTTTTTTCTATATTTTTGGGCATTTTGTGCCTTTATTGATAGGAGAGAGACAGTGGATAGGCCTGTGAAAGGGGGAGAGAGAGCAGGGGAAGACACTCCGCAAACTGGTCACAGGCGGGACTCGAACCTGGACCGGCAGAAGCATGTACATGCTAACCACTACGCCAAACCAGCACCCCCAAACTTTTATCAACTTTTAATTTGGCCAAAGCTTTAAATTAACTTAACCACTCAATATAACCCACATAAGAAGAAAGACAACTCTATAACGTAGGCTATATTATGATGCTAAACACTCATGGTATCACAGTAAGAAAAACATTAAAACCATTATACTGTTCTAAAATACAAATTAACAAATGATATATATGATTAAATATAATTTCAGCATAGTCCAATGCTTAGTTCTGAGCCATTCTTGGGTGTTTTAGCTGTGTGATTTGGGCCATTATCTTGTTGGAGGGCCCATGACCTGTTACTGAGACCAAGCCTTCCTACACTGGGCTTGATAGTCTTGAGATTTCATTGTACCTGCACAGATTAAAGACACCCTGTACCAGATGCAGCAAAGCAGCCACAGAATATAACTGAACCTTCTCCATGTTTTACAGTAGGTACAGTGTTCTTTTCCGTGTATGCTTCGTTTTTGCATCTGAGAACATAGAGCTGATGTGACTTGCCAGGAAAGCTCCAGTTTTGTCTCATCTGTCCAAAGGACAAAGAACATTCTCCCAGGAGCTTTGTGGCTTGTCAATATTCATTTTGGAAAATTCCAGACTTGCGTTGTTATTATTTGCTTTCAACAGTAGTCAACATTAAGTCCATTTTGGATAAAATTATGACGGATGGCGCAATCTGATACTGATGTTCCTTGACCTTTGATTTCACTTCTTATCTCTTTGGAAGTTGTTCTTTGCTCTTTGGTTATCATCTGTATTATCAGGCTCTTCAATTTGTCATCAGTTTTCTCTTGTGGCCACGTCCAGGGAGGTTGGCTACTGTCCTGTGGACTTTAAACTTCTGAATAATCTGTACAACTGTCGTCACAGGAACATCAAGCTGCTTGGAGATGGTCTTATACCTGCACGTTTAACAAGCTTGCCAATAATTTTCTTTCTCTTCTCCTGAGACAACTCTCTCCTTAGCTTTCTGTGGTCCATGTTCAGTGTGGTACACACCATGATACCAAACAGCACCATGACTACTTTTCACCCTTTAAATAGGCAGGATGACTGATTACAAGCTTGAAGACACATGTGATGCTAATTACAGGTCACACCTTAGTTTAGCATGTCCCTATGGTCGTACCATCATCTTTGTCCAGGCCAGTTTCATTAGTTTGATTTATTATTATTATTAATCTGTTAAACCACAATTCAAAAACAATTTCTGATTTTCATTTGTTGTTTACAAGTTATTTCAGTGACCATGTAGGTTTTTCTTTCTTTAACAGAAGGATAGCAACAATTTTTGCTATATGTGTATGTCTGAGAGGCAACTGTCACCAGTTAATTCACATTGGGGCCCTGTGGTTCATAAAGAGTAAGCATTTAACAGTGGTAAGTTGCCTTCTTTGACTCTATAGCCTTCAGGCAAGAGGTCAGCAGGTCAGCAGAGCCTCTGGCTCTTCCTCTCTCTGGCCCAAATGGTGTGTTACAGACAATGAATCCTTGAGAGGGGAAACAGTCATGGTGAGGGGGACAACTGGAGGGTAGAGTCTCTGTGCTTAAAGTCACATATAAGATTTTTTCACAAATGCAACAACACACAACACCACACAGCAGTAAGCAGTTCAGAGTTTTCCCTCACTCTCTTTTATACCATCTAACTTGGCTCTGGCCCTTTAACCAACTTCACAGAGCTTAGTAAATCAAGTGGGGTACAATAAAACCAATGGTGACCCATCCAAGGGATTTATGACTAGGTATAATCTCCTGTGGTGATCAAGATCTATTCTTGCAATTTTCTCTTTCTTCCCTCTCTGATCTACACAACAGCCCACATCTAAGGCTACAGACTAACTACATCAAATTTCAGGTCAAAATACAAAGCATGCAAAAATTCCATCACTCAGCTAAAGGGGTGGAGACTCAGCTCTTAGATTATATAAGACAAAACACATAGCCCAGTGAGTGAGCTGTCAAGAAGATAAAGGGCTATGGTCAAATAATGATCTCAGATCTAAGACTGTCATGCACTGAAGGCCTTATGGAGAAGGACTTCCTGGGCCATACTGGGTGGACAGACCTGGTATCCACAGGAGAAGCCGACCTGGGGAACAGGCACAGTTGATGGCAAAAAATGGGAGCGTGTCCATCGAAATAGCAGCTGTAAAAACAGAAGAGCAAACACTGATGATGATTTATGATAAGAAGCTGCAAATATTAGAAGAAGTGTCTGGTAAACAAACTTGTGAAAAGAAGAAGTGTCTGGTAAAAAAGCTGGTGAAAAGGGGAAGTATCTGGTGAACAAGCTGGTTAAAAGAACACGAGTCAGGTAAACAAGCTGGTGAAAAGGGAAGTGTCTGGTAAACAAGCTGGTGAAAAGAATAAGTGTCAAGTAAGCAAGCTGGTGAAGGGGAAGTGTCTGGTAAAGCTGGGGAAAAGAATAAGTGTCAGGCAAACAAGGTGGTGAAAAGAATAAGTGTCTGGTAAACAAGGTGGTAAAAGGATCAAGTGTCTGGAAAACAAGCTGGTTAAAAGAATAAGTGTCAAGTAAGCAAGCTGGTGAAATTGGAAGTATCTGGTAAACAAGTTGGTGAAAAGGGGAAGTATCTGGTAAACAAGCTGGTGAAAAGAGAAAATGTCCAGTAGACAGTTTTTGATAAGGAGAAGTGTCCCGTAAACTAGCTGGTTGAAAGAGAAAATTTCCAGTAAACAAGCTGGTGAAAAGAGGAAATGTCCGGGAAACATTTGCTGGAAAGGAGAAGTGTCCTATATACAAGCTGGTGAAAAGTAGAAGTGTTCAAGAAACTTTTTATGGAAAGGAGAAGTCTTTTGTGAAATGTAGAAGTTACCAAGGGAGTGGTCGACAAGGGTGAGGCCAAAGTTTACGTTTTGAGGAGCGCCATGTTTGTATTTTCATCCATTTATCTTTATCACTTATCCTTTTCGGGATCAAGGGTGCTAAATCCTATCCCAGCTGACATTGGGCAAGAGTTTGGGTATGCCCTGAACTGGGCACCAGTCGATTACAGGGCCAAGTAGAGAGACAGAAAACCATCCACACTCACACTGCTACGGAGTCAGCAATAAACACACAGTAATAAGCATGTTTTTGGTCTGTCTGAGGAAGCCAGAGTGCCAGGAGAGAAACTACGCATACACGGGGAGAACATACACACAATAAGGGGACATAGTGATCAAATACAAAAGCTTCTTGCTGTGAGCACATGCACTACCTGCTGGGCCACCCTGAGCACTGATCTCTCAGATTTAAGAGGTGTTGGGTCTGCGTGCTTGGGTCCATACCGGGGTCCGTAAATAAACATAATTTAGAAAGATTCTAAGGACTCCTGACTAACAGAGTTCCCTAAAGTATTTAAAGCAAAGATTTCTGTTTTATTTTGAACATCAATCCAAAAACTTACTGAATACTTTTTTTGTTTTCAGCAAAAAGAAGGACATTACGGGACTTTTTCTCATGGATATTTGTTTAAGATTACAGGGTATAAGACAACTTTATAATCTTCACATAATTTGCAGGATCTAAACTCACATTAGATGGTCCAGTTAATACATTTCACCAGTCCACCTGAGCAACAGCCTATAGAAAGTTTTTATAAATAGGTAGAGCCTTTCAAAAGCACATCCAGCAGGTCATTGGCCAATCGTTCAATCAATCACAATAATGACAGACCAATCAGATACTCTGCTGCGCTAAAAATGTGGTGTAAAATACAAAACTTCCTAGAGAAAACTCTTGCCAAAACATGTTATCTGGGTTTAGGATATTCTGTCTCAAATCTGACATGTTGGCTTGTTCTGTGTTGAGGATCACTTTCGATCACTGTTAGCATGTTTTCTCAATAAAAATTGACTTTGCAAAAATGCTCAAAATCAGGCAGTCGGTTGTAATACAGTCTGTAGGTGATTTAAAATCACTCTGGCTGATTAGACCTGGTTGTGGAGCAGTCAGTTATACATACTCGACCACATCCACAAAAACGCAAGAACAAGCTAAATCCATGGCTTCTCCTGGAACACCTTTGCGGGTGCCAAGGGCCTTGAACCCCCCTCATATATTGGTCTCACATTCTCTTATCTTCAATAGTTCTTGTGAAGTGTCTTGTGGCTGATGTTGACCCAGGAGAAGACTGAAGTTGGTCTAGTGTCACTTAAGATGTTGTGACCAAAATGCTCAGTGAAGAACTGTCGTCATTTGTTTTTCCTTAACAAAAACCAGACTCTTGTGCTAAAGGTAAACAGCTGAAAGCTTAAACCCATGAACTCAGTACCAGGGGTTAAAGGCCATCACTTCAGGCTCCCGTGTCAACATTGGTAATATATGTCAGATGTTCTGGTCTGCTGAGAGTCCATTTGTCTGTATACATCAAAGACTGTGTCAGGATATATATACATGTCCATTTTCCCTTCTCGGGAGGTTCTTTTTGGCTGTGAACCTCAGTCAGGCAGTCTGGAGTGCCTGGCTCAGACACTTGCTTGATTTTGTAATAAACTTCTTTTATATGCAAACAAGTTCGTGTCGGCGAAGCTTCCTTCATCAACTGCATCTACACATCAACACATCAACCAGTGAGAAACTACACTTGAAAAAAAAAAATCTCTTATCTCCACACCTGCTTCTTGATAATTTAGTGTTATCATGAGTTCTGTGGGAACCTTCCCTGTCATAGACACACTCTCCTTATCTTGAATAACTGTGCTGGGAAAATCCGTCCATGAAGTGGCCGAAGGCTCCAAGCAGTTTTTTTTTCGTGTAACTGTGAGTCTTGTGTAAAAAACAAGCCATTGAGATATAAGGGTTCAAAGTATAAGACTGGTGAAAAATGTCAGAGTCAATGACAACAGTAAATCTCTGTGTTTTGCACAAAAGAAAAAAATATTTAGAATTAGATTCAGCAGGAGAAATTAATTTGCGCAGATGGAAGAACACAGCCACTTGCTGCAATGTAAAATATTGCTAACCACAGAGCCTTCCTGGGGGAGAAGTATGCAACATAGTTTCATGACATTACCGGCACTTTTGCCTCGTTCTTTGTAATGGGGCAATTTTTGGAGCAGAATGTTGGTGCAGATTGCTGATATAGACCAAATGTTCTTTAATTTTATTAATTTTATCCTGAGTTGACATCTGTAAGGGTTCAGAAGTTTATACTCTTGGAAATCAGATACTCAGGCTGGTTTGTCCAGAAGTGGAGTGAGATTTGGCAGAAAATGCACAGTTCAGTTATGCAAGTGCTCCAGTAGTATACATGTTGACAGAATTCAGGTACTGTGCCAAATATTGTTCAAGAGGAATTTTACCGATTATTCATTTCTGTGGAAACACATTGGCAAAACGGTTAAATGATGAAAGGCTATAAAAAAGTAAGATGAAAGTTTGCTCGGGGTCTGTCCATTGTTAACATTTGCTCAAAGCTGTACAGTTATCTTAAATGAACCCGCAAGAGGCTGCAAGATGGTTGTCTGTGTCATCTGGAAAATGCATCACTGTTAGAAGCCTTTTCAGCCACTTCACTCACTATTGTCAAGTATCTCATTAAACCCAACTTCAAAAATGCATATGAAATACCCTGTTAAGGCTCCTTTATGTTTTTTCTTGGACTGAATAAGAAATCAATTTTAATATCGGGGTACAAATAAGGCCAACGAAATTCTACACCATGGTTTTCATTCTTAACTAATCAGTTGTCCTGGGGTCAGTCTGCCTGTGGTACACCCACCAATGGGAGTTCATGGGACATGTTCTTCTGGATATTTCATCATAGTACATCATTGTCATCATGACACTATCAAGAAAATTCTTCTGCTCTGGTTGAATCACACCAAACACAGACAGCTTTAAAAAATCCCTTTATTCACACAAGGTTAAAACAGAGCTGCAAAAAAGCTGCATACATTCAGATATTGGAGATATAAGTGTTCTCCAAAGTACATGATAAACCAGGTAACATTTGTCTTTTATAAAAAAAAATATTAAATTTTCCTGCAAATGGAAACGTAGAAAAAGTCTCAACACTGAAAGAGCACAGTTTAAAAAAAAACAAAAAAAACATGAAGTATAATAATATGTCAGTTTGTCTGCAAGTTCAAGTTTTATTTAAGACCTCAAGTATGGTATTGCATATTCCATACTGCTCCAGAAACTACATCAGGTGCACCTGTTCAACAGCTCTTACAGTTAGCTGCTTGGGCGATCATATGGCAGCAACTCAGTGCATTTAGGCATGGCCAAGTCAATCTGCTGAATTTCAAACTGAGCATCAAAATGAGGAATGAGGAGGCTGGTTGAAGCCAAGTCATTCAGAAGCTGCGGATCTATTGGGATTTTTACATACAACCATCTCTAAGGGTTTAGAGAGAATGGTCAGTGAAGGAGAAAATATCCAGGGAGTTGCAGTTGTCTGGGTAAAAATACTGCCAAAGGCTGGTTGATAAAAGGATTGTTGATGTAGTCAAGTGTCCAGTGAGTGTAGAGCTGTGCTGCCTTCTGGAAGTGGTTCAGTTGGACCTGGGTGCCGTGATCAATCATGACAAATACAGGAAAGGCCCCTGATCCATGCCATCCAACATGTTTGGCTCCATTTTACTGGGGTACTGAGTGTACAGAGTCCACCCCAAAGGGTGACATAAATGAAAATAACATACCATGCCACATTAAAGTCACTATATATGAATTTATAAAGAACTTCAGAGGTGCACAACTTCCTGCCATTGCTGCAGATTTGGAGGTCCAGAGAGAGTTGGGCATAGCTATGACCCTCATCTTCCGACATACGCCTCTGCCTCCAGGTAAGGGCACAGCTGGCAGTGGAAACAGGCAAGATCAGGGCTCCAAGCCACACTGAACGAAACCAGCAGTCCAGTCAAAACAGCTCTACTCCTTCTACAACCTTAAAATCCCTCAATAACACTTATTGCTTGCTGATCTACCATCATGTATTTCATACTCTTGGTCAAAATATGTTCAGCTCCATGGGTTGTCTCAGTTAAAGAATTATGTCTGTGGAGCCACAGTAAACACTGGAGCACAGTGCTGGAAAACTGAAGCCACATCAATCTATTGACAGAGGTTCAGTCAGACTGCTCACCAGGATTAACACTAAAACAGCCTGTTCAGAGTAGGGCTGAAACAGAGGGGTTTAAATGCCAAGTAATAGTCAAGTATCCGTGAGGATTAGCAAGAAAAAAAATAGGTTCTGAAGACCAGCGCAGACTTGTTACAACGGAATGAAAATTGGACATTTAAAGTTAAAAATGATTAAACTGTGCAATTGCTACTTGTTTTGAAGAGCAAAGGGCACAAAACACTGATAATACACAAGTGACATCTCACAGTACAGCGCCAAAAACAGAAAAACAACCCCTCTGTAAAAATCCAGATACAGTCTTTTCACAGTCATGTTAGTCCTGCTTGGTTTTCTTAGCGTACTTCTTCTGGAATTCAAGAAACAGGCTGGACGTTGTTCGCTGCAGAGGACAATACTTCTTCGCTGAATACGATGGGTTCCACATTGAACCTGTTGGGCACATCAATCAAGTACATTAGAAAAACTACATACAATATTTTATCTGGAAATGTATTTATTTTTGTCTTTTTTACCATTTTCCTTTGAAACTGTTTTGTCTGGGTTCCTTTCCGCCATAAGCTCAGGCTTACCTGAAAAGGACAAAAACAGAATATCTTAGCTACGCAGGTGACAAAAGTCTGAACAAAAGCCTGTGGTGGTGCAGGGATGGTGTACTGTTGTAAGTTAGCATTGTGCTAGCTCTCCTCCTAAAGCCTTTTGGATTTCACTGTGATTTTGGATCACTGTTCATAATTGTTGCAATGACAAAAGAAGGGCAATGTCCGATGCATTTCAAGTTGCAAAATGAAAATTTCAAGATTCCTGTGTACATGTTCAGTAACAGCCTTATGTCAGATAGTTTTCTGAGAAGATATTTTAAATCCCATAGACTCTGGAACATGGTAACCAGTTATGCTATAATGCTGGCTCATTCCTATACTACCCAGGAGACTTTCTTTCTTTAAATAAACCTTTATTTAACCAGCTTTGATTTTGAACAAACTGACACTAAACAAATACTGAGCAACCAGGCAGATGAGACAGGGTAATGTTGGCTTACTTTTGTTGGCTTTCAGCTAAGTTAGTGGGGTTGAATATGTGAGGCTCTGGTCACAGTGTTACAGTGAGCTTTTTGTGGCACAAATCCTCCCAGTTGCAGAGATGTCTGTGCCCCTTCTGATGTTTACAAGCTGAAGAAAAGACTAAGCAAATGTGACCAAAGTTGCTAGGGCTGAACAACATTGTAAGGCGACACAACCTTCACAAGTTGGTTGAATTTGCATTAATTGTTATGTATTTACTGTTCATTTGACATGGACACACAGTAACATCGATGCTGTGATATTTGTATTGGTTCCAAATGTACCGCTGTTTATAGCACAGTACTAATTTTAAACAACAGTCCACGGGAGCCTTTTAAGGATTCAAATTGCCATTTCATAGTTGGACAGACATAAGCATAGCAGAATAAAAAAAGCTGCATAATCAACCATCATATGTAATCTCATTTGAGTGTACAGTTTGCAATCGTCATGGTTTGTGATACAAAATCAAAATGATCCTGTGGATGTTCCGTCTGAGTCGAGAAACCAGGCCGACATATCAAATTTAGCCACATCAGAATTTCAAGCTGCTGCCTCATAGACAAATACAGAAAGCACCACAGTGACCAAAGAGTGTGACATCCAGATCTGCACTGCCTTCTTACTAATCTGCCACACTCAAGCAATGAGGTCAGTGATCTTGATGATGTCTTGACATCGTTCATGGTTTTTTGTGGTGAGTTGAGAATCAGGACCTCACTGTCCCCAACAGTAGTTGTAGCCATATACATGGGTAAGAAAAGTATCAATTACTCTCAAGGTGACTACGACCGAACACGACTTGAGCGCCCCTGTGATCACTCTCCCCCGCCTCATAGCAGCATTACATGGACGCATTGGCCGCGTTCAATGCTATCACTTCTCTTGTTTCACGTTGTCAAAGTTGAAAACGTTGATGTTTTGTGTGACAGCCAATCACCGCTGTGTGTGTGTGTGTGTGATGGTACCTGTGACAGACAGTTATTCTGGACTACAGAGTAACAATCTATGCCTGTGTGGGAAGCATTAGTCAGGGAGGACATTAGTTCCGCCTTGACGGACTGCAGAAAACTCACAGATAATGCTGCTGCAGGGCATCAGCTGTAGTGTTTTGTGGTTGGTAGGTGAGTTAAAAGGATACAGTTGGAATAATGTTAGCTTATACATCCTATCATAGGATATATGACGTGATCACAGTGAAACTCGAGCAGAAGTGATGTCATTGAGCCACGGTGACCAAAATCAGCTATTTATGGGCACACGACATGACTTCAGCGCTTGACATGATTATGGTCGGGCAGTCACGTTTGGTGTACGCAGCTTGAGTACAATAACATAATAGTAGTAACATTTACTCCCTACCATGAATATTCCACTCCATCACTGTCTGTTGCACTTTGCTGATTTTATAGTTCTATTGTATTGTTGATTTTATTGTTATTGTTGTTTTATCCTGTACAGTGCCCTTGGGTGTTTTGAAAGGCGCTTTTAAATAAAATGTATTATTATTATTATTATTATTATTAACATGCACAATAGAAATAAACACTTGATAAAAATCAGACACTTATATAAATGCATGAATTATCAGTCTAATCTAAGACAGCTCTTCTGGACAGAATCCTGAATCCAAATGAGAAAGGAGTTTTATCCAGATTGTTATGACAGCATTAATGCAAAGATAAATCCTGGCTGCCTTTTTCTGGATCTACCAGAATAGCCAATATCAAATATAAATAAACACCACATCAAATGACAGCAGGGTACATTTTTTTTCACCGTCCTGCAGGACGATTTTTGTACGCACAAAAGGTGAACAGGTTACAGATCAGTCCACTACTCTGTTTCCCTTGGATACAGTGTCCTATTACAAACAATAGATCTGTTTGGGTTTTTTTGGCAGTTGTCTTTGTCTCCTGACAGAGCAGCTGTGAATATTATTGGAAAAACATGCCCTGGAAAGGCATAAGTACTCATGACTTAGGGATATTAATAGACTTATTACATACCGGTCAATGTCAGACAGTATCACATGTTAATGATACAATAAAACTACGCCATATAAAATGACCTAGTACTTTCCATAGCAGTTACTCCAGTGGTTCTCAACTGGTGAATCATGACCAAAAACTGTCATTTTTTTCATTAGGTCATTGGCATTTGCAAGGGGGAAAAAGTTCTGTTTTTAATTTGAAGTGGATTTTTAACAGTCAAGTGCCATCTATTAACACTCCTTAATAGGTGGTGATATTTAATAGAAATATGTTTATTCGATATTCAGTAAGTAGATAGCTAAGCAATACATTATTGAAAACTTTTGAAGGAACCTCTCAGTTGTTGGACTTTTATTTCATATTTATGCTGATGATCAGTGACCTACTTAGTGCTACTAAACAAACATTATTACCTCCACCTCAAAGGTTATGTTATTTGCCCTGTTTGTCTTTGATTACACAAGATTTACAGGACGGATTTTGCTACAATTTTCAGATTTTGGTAACAGCCCAGCTTAAAATTGATAAGATTTTGGTGTTGATCCAGATAACCATCTAGTTTAATAAATGTCAAAACTTCAACCCTGCTATTTGATTGAATTCTGGTCATATGCACTGCATGTGTGTGCTGAGGAACAGGAACTCATTGATTTAATTTCTTTATAATGGTCATATAGACAGATTAAATTACTGAATCATAATCATATGCACTGGGTGTGTTAGTGTGTGTGTTTGTGCTCAGGATGTCATTCATTGATTGAATTACCATGATGGTCCACATGTGTTCTTCTAAGTAACTTCTTTATGAAGTAATGCAATTTAACTGCAGTCCTATGTTCAACATGTTAGGGCAGGAAGGACAAATGTCTCGAACACATCTTTGTCTGTCACACTGTATAAAGTTTTTGCTTTCCTGAAATAAGCCTCAGAGAACTGACTGAACCCCGCACTGGTTTGCTGTCTCGTCCTTCTCTCCCTTTGACCAGAGCCGTGGACTGGGTCCACACAGATATAGGCTCGGTCTATCAGAAAATGAATGCACCACCATTAGCTAACGATCATTTTTGCTCAATAACTGTCTAACAATGATATCAACTTGTTTCTGAGTGCTAGGTGTGGGTTTTCATGGCCAAGGAGACATTTTATGATGTTTCCATTTATGCTGCAACAGTTGCAGTAATATTCCTGGATTCTTGTGTCCTTAAGTTAACTTTTTGGTTTAAATTAAAATGCAATTTTCCAATTGAAAGTAAAAAGTATAACTTCCTTTCCTAGCATCGCCACATGCAGATACTTCTGTTTTCTCAGTACTTTATTATGTTGGCATACTGTGATATTCTATACTATCACAGGTTCAAAGTGAAGCATCTTTTTGTTAAATCAATCTGAGAAGCTTATAGTATTCCTCAATCTGGGTCACAGCTTGACATGCCAACTCCCCCTGATGGAATACACTCTCTTTGCAGGTGGGGGTTCATTTGAATATCAGTGAACTCTGCAATCAATCCCCATTCTGGAACAAAACAGTCGGATGCCCTCTGTGGTCCGCTGACTCTGGAGTGCCTTAAAACCACCTCTACTTTGTGTAATGAGTTTGTTTACAGTTACACTGTAAGCTGTGCCAAACGCATCTTTATATCAATCATAAAATATTTGACCTTTACTGCTAAACAACATTGTTCATGGTTAGTTTAGCCTGCTAACCTACTTTTTGTAAAGCAGAGCAGTACTCGCAGTTGCAGCAACACTGGTTGTGCATAACGATGAAGGCCAGTCCTACTTTTCTGTATGATCTAGGTCGCTTTAACATACTGCCTTGTGATTATGAAACAGTCCAAGGGAACAGTGGTTATTATAGTGGGTTCTTTTTAAGGCTGAATGATAGCAAAAATCTTCAATATAAAAAAAAGAACTCGATTCAGGATTCACAATTCGATTCGATACTCACTGTAAATTTATTTCCAAAATATACATTCATTTATACTTAAAATATACATTTAAAGTGCCTCCAGGTCAAAAAACCAACACAGAAATCGACACAAAATGACTGTGCACTGTAGTTTTATACACCTGTTTGAATTAACTATGAAGATAACAAAACGCCTGGGAAACGCTTGTTGTTAAAAAATAAAAATCTTAATAGCAAACTCAACTCTTGTTGTAAAAAATGTAAAAGTGTACAAAGTAATGAGAAAAGTGCCAATGTGAAATGATCAGGTTGAATTGAAAAAATATATAATTAAACTCGAGTTTCAGGAAAAACAAATCGATTTGACTTGCCAACTCAATTTTTAAATCTTATCGATTTTTTGCCCAGGCCTAATTAACCAATATAGATGAATCTATGCTGAGTACAGATGAACACAGACAGAAGGTCTGGCAACCAGAAATAATCTGACCATGTATGGAGAACATACAGACACACGCAACCATGTAGAGAATGTCAGACACTTATAGAGATATCCCACAGACGCTATTCTAATGTGAGGAAATGGCATGCTGTGAGAACGACACACTCACTCAGACAGCATGAAGTGAGGAGACAGCATGGAGACCGAGACCCTCACTCAACCGACTCAATCACTTATTCACTAACAAACAGCATCCAAATGTAACTTTTCTATTAGTGCCGAACATATAAATAACACAATAAATAACGATAATACCGTCTGGTATAAATGGTAAATGGTAAATGGACTTGAGCTTATATAGCGCTTTTCTAGTCTTTGACTACTCAAAGCTGCTTTACACCGCAGGTCACACCTACCCATTCATACCCATTCACACCCATTCACACTCACATTCACTCACTGATGGTTCTGAGTTTCTATGTTAGTTATCCATCAGTATTTCTAACACATTCACACCCTTTCATGCCCATTTACACGCCACTGACACAGCAGTGGGAGCAACTTGGGGTTAAGTGTCTTGCCCAAGGACACAACGCCACGTGTCGCCCGAACCTGCAACCTCCCGATCACTGACCAAGCGCACTATCCAACTGCGCCACCGACGCCCCTGGTATCAAGAATGCTCCATTCAAACATCTCTCTATCTGGCATGCCAACATCAAAATCTGAGCGGAGTGAATATATTTTCTGAGGACATCTGAGACTAGTGTAAACTTACAGAAAATGAGTAAATAAAGGATATTATTACAGGAAAGCTATTTTTGAATGTGTTAAGATTTAAAAAAAAAAAAAAGATTTTCAACAGTGGTCAAACTGTGAAACACCTTCATCAGTATGCATTTACTTTTCCTCAATATTGTAACTTACCTGGAGCAGGATTGTTGGGCTTCTCCATCTCCTGGGATCCACCTTGAAGTTTGAAGGTTTTGGGTAACACGCTGAACACTAGGGCGTTTTTGTCTTGCACAGGTCTGACTGCATAGCTTTTTCCCTCAGCCTCTTTCGCCTCTTGGTCAGCAGGCTTTCTGAGCGTGGCGACATCCCTCTTCAGTTTCTCCTTCCGTTGTTTGATGACTTTGGAAAGCAGCTTCTGTGCACTTTTTTCTTTTCCTCTTTCTCTTCCCTTCCTCTTCTTGGGATCAGCAGACTGCTTCAAACCGATAGCCTTGGATAACTTGAGTCTCATTACAGAGGCAGATGAATAAGGACCCTTCTGCTTCTTCAGCTTGCTCCTCCAGATGACTTGACTTTGGTAGAGACTTTTCCTCCACTTGTCCTGAAGCCGGAGTTTTAATGGAGGCTCTTCTGCATGGACGGGTAAGTTTTGCTTTCTCTTAAGAGGGCTGACAAGCACAGAGACAACTTCAGGAGGCTTTTCTACCAAAATGTGTCCATGTTCTGATGGTGAAAAACGCATCATTTGGCCGACATACGTCTCAGCCTCGTTCTGTTGTGATGAGCCGAACAGTGCGAGCTTTACTGTGTGATGATATGAAGCTGAAGGATGATGATCTGCTAGACTTGTCCAACATTTTGAAACATCCTTTGGTGCAGGCTGCAAATTATTTTTTTTTTGTTGATTCTTGTCTATTTTTAATGAATGCCGGTGCTTCCACTTTTTCACTTGACTGAGGCTGACACTTTTCCCAAGTCCGGGCTCACTTTTCTCCTCAGAAGTTTCTGTAGACGCGAGCTGAGCCTGTTCACTGCTTCCTAAAGTCTGTGCTTCACTTTCGCAGCTGGAGAGCTCACTGTCTTCAGAAAGTGCAAGTTTGAATGATGACAGATCCTGTTCGTCATCCACAGGACTGTCTAATGGGGTTTCGGGGCCAGCTCTGGACTGATCGGTGGCCCCACTGTCACTTGCTTCATCCTGAGCTTTATCCAGGTCTTCAATCTGCTCTGAAGTCTCATTCTCTACTCCATAGGGATCGCCATCCTCATTTTCACCTCTGAGCATTATGCTTGGTAGGCTGCTTATTACCTTGTCAGATATGTCATTTGGTTCTTCGTAGTTTAAAAGATCAGTATTGTCAAACAATGACAAAACTGGGATGTTGATGCTTGCCGCACCTTTGGCTGGATTGTCACCCCTGGTCGTGACGTCTGACTCAAGGTCAAAGACGTCTTTTTTTGCAACTTTCTCCAACATTGTCTCCTCAAGTGTCTGCTTGATAATGCCATTATGATTTTCCTCCTCCTGACACGAGCACTCACTTGAGGGTAACCCATTAATAATTTGCTTTAATTTCTCAAAGCAGCACATCTCCAGTGGTTCACTGCCTAGTTTGTTGTCTTGCATCGATCCACCGACTGTCTCCTGTTGCTCTGCCTCAGCGGATCTATCCACGACTATTTTTGGCTGAATGTCAGCACCTTTTCTTGCTTGTTCAAAGATGGCCATGGCCTTTTCTAGTGGCAAAACTTCAATTTCAATGGACTTGTAAGGGTCGTTTTGATCTTCACTCTCAGTTATGGTAGGGCCGACATTCTGGTTGGAAGCCTCTCCAGCAGTGCAGGACGCTTTTTGTTCGCCCAATTTGACGACGTCAGGCTCTGAGTCCTTCTTTGCCAGGTCATTAGTTTCAGATATGTTGAGTATTTCTGCCTCATCCATCTGAACATCGCTCTCGGGCGTGCAAGCATGGCGCCTCAGACACCACGGAAGACCAAACTCTTTGTCAATGTCATCCAGTTGCTCGTTCAGATTTAGCCAAAATGACTTGTAGGGCGGTTCTGTATAGATTTCATTGTGTCCAAGAATGTGGTGTTTCATCAAATGCTTGACATGTTTTCTTCTCACTTTTGATGCAATCACTGTGTTCTCTGTTACATATTTTTCACAAAACTGTTGAGCTCTAGTGGTGTTTTTCTCCAACCAATTGGACTCCATTATTCTTTTGCACTTATCAGCATTACCATTCCAAAACAGATCCACTATTTGTGCTTGAGAATTAAGCATTCTGGGCTTTATGCCTTCAACAATACTCAGTTTACTTCCTAAATTTGTGATTTTTCCTAATGAAGCAAGCACACAGTCGACTGTTTCGATTTCAGCGAGCTTAACGTAGCCCTCTTCATCATTTGGCCTTTCTGTTTCGTCCTCTGCCGTCTCAGCGACAGCTCTTATGGAATCAGTTGAAGGAGCAGGTACATTCATCTGTGTGTTGGAAATCAGCTCTGACAGAGTGTCCTCTACAACTAACCGCTTCTGAGGGCTGTCTTGATGTCTTATCGAATCTGAGGGTGGGGCTGTGCTTTTAGTTGCAGCTGGAGAATCCCTCATTTTTGATTTCTCAGACGTTACTCCAGTTGGGTTTCCAGGATCAGCATTTGATGCTTTTCTCAACTCTGTCTGGTGATTACATGAAGAGCTCTCCGCCATGATGCATTTAGATGACTGACTTGTCGTGTCAGCGGGGGCTCCCTTTGTCGCGTTGATGTGGCTCTCCTGTGACAATGGTGGTACAATGGCAACAGCTCTTGTCCGACTGGGAGACGAGTGAACGGTGCTGTTGTTTGCTGTCAGTAAAGACATTTCTGTTGCAGACTGTTTGCTCTGTTGGGCAATGTGCTGAGCTGAACTTGAAGTGTGACTTAGTGTAACCATGGTATTTGTAGGGTAAAAAGTGTCAGCTGCCTGTCCTCCATTTTTGACCCCATTCCCGGTTGCCTGAGTGAGTAAGACATTCGGTACTGAGCTGCCATGAGGTAGTGCTTCAATGCTGGGCTGTTCTCTTGACACTGATGCATGGGGCAACTCTTTAGCGCTGAAAACTACAGACTGGAGAAGCGAGCTGTTGCTTTGGGCGTGCTGCACATCATGATTGGACTTTATTGAGGGGCTATTGCTTAGCGTAACAGGGACTGAATTGCGAAGCTCTTCTTCAATCCTTGCAATCGCCATACTTTCAGATGAGTTTAAGTGATGATCGTTTGTCCAGTCAACCTGTCTTTGGTTGTTCAGTTGAATTTGGATTTGCTGAATTTGCTGTTTAATGCTTAACTCCCCCACAACCTGTTGAACTGACGACTGTGCTTGAGGAATTCTTTTTTGTGATAAGTGAGCGATAGCATTGTTATAACTTGGAGGGGCACAGGGTGGCGGGAATCCATTATGGACACTGTTTTGTCCGTGATTAGGGTTAGGAGCAGCAGTAGGCGATGACATGTTGAGGGAAGCCACTTGTTGATTGGGAAATGAGGTGACGGTTGAGGTGTTTGCTGAACCTCCATTTAAGATTTGATAAAAACCTTTCTGACTTGCACTACTTGGCCCCACTGCTGCACTCATCATGTTAACCTGGGCTTGTGAAGTTTGAGTAGAGATCTGAGGAATAACCTGTTGAACAGAAACCTGTGACCCGCTGCTGACCATCAACTGAACGTTTCCAGACTGACTATCGAAGCACTGGTTGGCTGTCCCTTGAGCCATCTGCTGAGAGGACACTGCCGGCCAGTTTTTGTTCCATATTTGGATTTGTTGATTTGAAAGGACTCCTGTGTCTACATTTGCCATCATTGTTTGGGAATTTTGATGAGGGGGGACTCTTGTGTTAGCATTTGTACCCAGTCTCTGAGAATTTTGATGTGAAGAGACTCCTGCTTCAACATTTGTGCTCAACATTGCACTTAATGTTTGACAGCTTTGTTGTGGAGAGACTCTTGTGTTTACATTTGTCCTCAGTCTTGGAGAATTTTCTTGTGGAAAGACTACTGTGTTTGCATTTGTGCTCAACATTGCACTTAAAGTTTGACAGCTTTGTTGTTGAGAGACTCTTGTGTTTACATTTGTCCTCAGTCTTGGAGAATTCTGTTGTGAAAAGACTCCCATGCTTGCATTTGTGCTCAACATTGCACTTAAAGTTTGACAGTTTTGCTGTGGAGAGATTCTGGTATTTAGATTTGAGCTCCATCCTTGTGTGCTTTGTTGTGAAGAAGCTCCTGTGTTTTGTCTATTGCTCCGTCCTTGAGAACTTTGTTGTGAAGAAGCTCCTGTGTTTTGTCTATTGCTCCGTCCGTGAGAACTTTGTTGTGAAGAAGCTCCTGTGTTGTGACTATTGCTCCATCCTTGAGAACTTTGTTGTGAAGAAGCACCTGTGTTGTGTCTATTGCTCCATCCTTGAGAACTTTGTTGTGAAGGAACTCCTGTGTTTTGTCTATTGCTCCATCCTTGAGAACTCTGTTGTGAGGGAACTCCTGTGTTTTGTCTATTGCTCCATCCTTGAGAACTCTGTTGCGGAAGAACTTTTGTGTTTGATGCACTGTATTGTTGTGAGGTGTTCAAAGTTTGCGGAATCCCCCAAAACAATGTTTGGGAAGGCCAGGCGGCAACTTTTGAAGCTTGGGAAGCTTGTACAATTTGGCGTTGCCTCTGTCTCTGCGCCCATGTATGTGTATCCATTTTTGTTGTCTGCAAAGGCTAGTATCAGGTCCAGGAGTCGACTGTCCTGAAAAGACAGAGATAGAGAGAGAAAATCAGCATCTTAACCTTAGCAGGACCAGAATACCAGGCAATGGATGGTTATTTGGACCATTATATTCCAAACTTAATTATCTCTAAAGGTGCAAGATCAGGACAATATCAACATCAGCAGCTAATTAGCTACAAAGTTAATTATCAGTATCAGCGGATTGGAAAATTTCCAGCAGCTTACAGCCAATATTTTGTCTATACAAACTGGCTTTAAATATTCCGCACAAAAATGCACAAAAACATCAAAGTAGTTTACTTCCTCAACATCTTTTTCTAACTTAAAAGACTGTCACAATGAAAAGAACAGGTAAACTATAATTAAGTGAAGGCAAAAAATAAGGGTATTAACGTTGATATCAGCAGAAATTGGTTTGGAAATATATATAACAGCAATATTCCAATACCACACTTTCTCACTTATTGTACTTAGGATAAAGAGTTATGTGATAGCATACACTGCTTATATGACACCAAAATATACATCTATACAAACAATAGCCTTTCAGAGAGGAAACAATTGCATGTGTCATTGTTAACTGAAGTTTTAAAACTTGTATTGATTACATCACCCCATATGTTATTCTCATGCTTAAAAAAGGGTTGAAGTCTCCATTTTGGAGCTGCAAATCCTGATCATACCATCAACAAAGTCACAGTGTGTGCTTCTGCCTCATCTGTCATTAGCTGAAGACAAGCTACCCTGCATTAGTTTCAATGCTGCCCAGGGAAGCAGCTGTTTGGTGTTATATTTACTAAAACAACAAGTTAAATTGGCAATAGCACTACAGGCACATTAACCGTGACAGTTACTGGAGATGAAAAAATGTAATCAGGCAAAATAGGAAAAGTTGTGGCTACAACATTGCATACATCAAACTCAAGTGCAGTATCTCATTTAAAACATGCAGCAGAAATGCTTTGTGCAGATACCGTCCAAGGTCTTGTCTTTCAGCCTAAGAGGAACAATCAACCAATAAAAAGACATAATGCACTGATGAAGCATTAGGAACTTGAAGACTACTAGTATTTTACATGTGGATTCTGACTGTTATATAAGCACGTCATAATGGCACTTAAAGGCCTGGAATTAATACGAGACCATTTTCGTTGTCTTTGTGCTGATGAACACATTTTATGAAAAGATGCTGTCACTAAATAGAACATTTCAAATATGAAAACATCCGTCTCCGTGTGGACAGTGCTACAGTCAGTTCTTTGTGATTCAGATAAAGCTTAAATCGGGTGTGAAGACGACAGCTATCCATGCATGCAGAGCTCTGCCCCTTCAATTTGCATTTCAAAGAGGGGGACATGAGGACTGAAGTCGTAACCCCCTTCAACATCCAGTAAACGGCTCCAAAGGCCACAATCACACAGTCTGTGTTAAATGGGCTGTTCACACCTCAGTCCTGGTAAGAAAGTTAAGAGGGGGATGATGAGGCAAAGTTTGGAAATGAAGCAATGACAAGAGAGGGGCTGAGGTTTTGGCACTTCTGTAGCAGCCGTCCTTTCACGAAGCATTGAGACAAAAGTGCTGTGACAAAGCTCAGTCATCGTTGCAACTGCAGACATTAACATTTTGGATGAGTTGTTCCGATCAACTCACAGAGCAGTACAGCTTTACAGGGGTTCCAGGTGAGCCGAGCTGATTCTCGGGCTGAAAATCTAAAACCAATTCCAGTTAAGAATGAAAACTAGGTCACGGAATAAAAAATATATGTCTTTATGCTAAACATTTCCCTTAACCGTTCCTCCTACTTTGCTCTGCATGTCACGCAAATCAAGGGAGTGACGCTCTCTCATACAAGGCACCTGGCAGAAACAACATGGGTGCGGTCAACTATGTGATCATTGCAGATCTGCCATCCTAAACTACAATTCTCTTCTCTATGTCAACTCTCTTTGGAAACAAGTGCTTTGAAAGTGAGAAGGACTTTGCTACTTCCCGCTGTAGGGATGACCAGAATGCTTAGTGAGTGGACAGTAGCCTGGGGCAGAGCATCACAGCAATCAAAGCCCTTTTCACCTTGTATCAAATAAATTATGAAACTTGACCTAAAAATTTGGTGACAGATAAGCACACATTACAAAGTGAAGCACTGTCTGGAAGGACTTTTAAATCAAAGGCTGAGCGTGTTCAGAGGTAGTGAAGTTGGGCCATTCCCAACATCTCCTGGAACTTTCAGCAAAATCAGTCCAGTAGTTTGGGCGTAATCTTGCTAACAAACAGGCAAACATAGGTGACCAAAATACATAATGTCCTAGGTGGAAGTATTTAAAAAGAACTCGAACAGTTAATTACATAATTATTATCTCTTGTTTTATTTTTCATGTCATTTATTTATTTATTTCGAACATATTAACAGTAAAAATATGAATAAATAAATATTATTTTATTCTATGTGTAAGATACATGAAAACACTCCACGATCAGAAAGCGTCCGAGTAAACAGTGAGGCCGATTGAAAATTCCAATTTGTTTTCAACCTTTATGATTAACTATTATACCAGGTCCATGTAATAAGTAACTTATAAGTAAAGTAATAAGTTACTTGTGAGACTCAGTGATAAGTAAAGTAATAAACATACTCTAAGTAAATGTTTCCCCTCTTCCTCAGCTGAGTTACACCATTTCTTTTCGGGCAAAAATGTCTGTGAAATCCTCTGAAATATTCATGTTTCTATCTCCAACTGAAATTAAGGAAGTCTTTGAAAAATAATGGCACCTCCCACAGTTTCCTCCAATACCCGTCTTGGCCCCACCTGAAGTCAGCCGAGTCTCCCGTTGTGGGAAATGTATGATTACCATGGTAACCTGATTAACCTGTGTCTCAATAACTCTAAAGAAGCATTCTTGGCATGGGCTGTGAAAATATCTGCTCCCCAAAAATTACTCTGGCATTTTCTGCTCCTTGTAACAAGCAATTCCCAGAGACTACAAAACCATATTTTATCCAAACTTTTTTTACTACCTTAAAAACCATTCTGTGAAACCATAAAGTTCCTTTAATCTTGACTTTTTTACTACCTGGATGTCTTTCCAGTGACCTAACCTTTGTTTTATATGGACTTTCAACCACCTGGAAGTCTTTCCAGAGACCATGAAAATCTCTTCAATGAACTTTCAGCTATCTGGACGTCTTCCAAGTGACCTTACCTTTTTTTTTATCTGGACTTTCAACTATCTGGATGTCTTCCAGGGGACCATGAAAATCGTTTTTCTGGACTTTCAACCACCTGGAAGGTTTCCCAGAGACCTTTAACATTCTTTTGGCACAATCTTATTGCTACTGCGTCCCAACTGATAAATGCCTCTTCTGTTGCAATGTTGTGGTAAAATGTGTATACAATTCAGAAAAAGAAAAAAACAAATTTGCTTGAAGTTTTACAAAAGAAAGAGATAATAGATGAGGTGCAGTGTTGAAAACTTTACTGTTTTCACACTAAAATTAGCAGGTCAACACGGGTTTAAAGAACACAATTAACGATCGGTAAGTGACCCTTGCAGAAGAGCTGCATGGCGGTGTTATTCCTCTGGCGCATAAAGCTGATGTCATCACGTTGATGGCATTATCAGACGTAGCCCCTCCGTGTAAACAATGGAATTGAGCATGGAGCATGTGGATGCGGTAATTTTTACTTTTGTGCATCTTTAAAAATGTACGAACTGGGCACTGATGATACAAAGGTGGAAGGAATTAGTTCCTGAGACGGCAACGAGCCACGTAAGTTACAGGCAGAGGGGGCGCACATGATATTATGCCGTGAGGACGGTACACCGACGTCATCTGTAAATTAGCAGGTCGACTCAGGTGTGATGATCTCACTGAAGCCGATCGGAGGCGAGTCGATTAAAAACTGTGTCGCTTGCAGGGTCAGCTGACCCAGGTTAGAACGCTGATTAGACCCTTTCAAACTCCTGACAGGAGCTGATAGTCACCGGGTTTAAATGGGTTTTTGGGTCAGTCTGAAAGGGGTAATAGACTGGTAACCTGACACACCAGGTATACCATTAAATATATTATATACAGACTACATCCCACTAGTGTACCTGAGCAACAGCTCATACAAAGTGTTTGGGGAGCGTAGGACCCCCTGCATATCCAGTAGGTGATTGACCGGTCCTTTCTATCAAGAAATGCTTTCAGTGTTGATGACTGTTATTTGGTAAAGAAATGCAATCCAGATCTGACAAAACTGCTACTAAAGCTGTTAGCTCCTATGCTAATCAATCACTTTACTCTTCGCTCCCACCTCTTTCTGCTCTAAAGAAAGCTGATTGGTCTGTGCTGCTTTGAGGCCAAGCACAATCGTTGTAGTTTGGAGTCGAGTCATTTCCTAGCACCCCATAGTTTTTTTGCAAAAAGGTCAGCTGAGTTGGAGTGTGAAAGCTGCATTAATTATCGAGATAAACCAGAAAAAGGAGACGAGACAGGATGGATAAAAACAAGCGTTGTTGAGGGAAAAGTTAATTTGATTGCAAGGAGAGCAATAAACTGTCGTGAAAGTAGTGACATTGCTTCTTACCCACTTCTCATGCTACAGGGCTTCTCTAAACTCTTTCATCGATGCTGTTGAAAACGCTTTTTAGCACGAATCACTCAGGTAAGCATATATATTGTGATTAGGACATAACATCCTAGTGCATCATCTGCCATGTTTTAAATACTGTCCTCAACCAATTTAATGCCATGTCCCATCTACAAATACCAGGGTTGTATGTGTGAAAGGGCTGAACACATGGCACTCCTGATATTTAACAACGTGCTGCATGGATGAAGGTTTCTGCAAGATGCTTTCATTTCCACTCCTTCCTTGAAGTGACAGACACTGCATTGCATTCAGCTTCTTTTTATGTAAAACAGTTCAACAATCTTGAGCACTTCTGTTTCTGTTATGATCGGAACTTTGGCCTCTTTGTTATTGTTTCTTCTCACTTCCTCTGATAAGAGTATTACCTCCCTGGTTTGCACAGCATGCAGATCAAAGTGGAGAAGACTGACAAAGAAACTGTAAAGGGATGTGCCAACATTGATTTTCTTTCTGTGTCTTGCCTCACTGCCAAGTCCATGACAAGGAGAAAGACGTGATTCTTTTGTCTGTGTGTGCAGTAACAAGGAAGAGTCGGGCAGTCACTTAACAACTCCACCCTCTTATGTCACTGGGCAGAGTTTGAAGTAGGCTGAAGCAACGCCTCTGTTTATGAGTAGAGGAAGATAATATGATGGAAGCACAAGATGACACAACAATGCAGTTAAAAACAAATCACAACAAGCACACAGGACTAGGGCTGTAATCTGTAATCAACCAAAGAAATTGTTGGTCGACTAAAACACAGCAATTTGTCGACCAAAATTGACCAATTGGGGGGGGGGGGATCGTTTCTCCCCTGTGCGCGCGCCTCTTTCCCTCCTTTCTTTCTCTCAATCCAAGACTCTTTGCTTTCCTGTCTTTATCAATAATATGGGCAGTCACTGTCATATAGGACTACATTCGAAGAGAGAAACACATCTGTTATCTTTATCGATTAACTTGGAAGCTTTTTCATTTTTTCTCCTTCGTATTTTGCCGTTAGTGCATGCGTAATTGTGAGGCGCGCTGGCACTGAATATCCAGAAAAACATTCAAACCTGGATATTCATGGGACTCTTTTAGTGTTCCCACACAGAGTTTCATATTAACCACGTTGTTCACTACAACAGACACTTTTCCTGCTGGAACTTTGAAGGCATCGCCAACTTCATAGTCGCGCAGCGATGGTTCTTCCTGTGTGCGCGCCTCCTTTTTTTTCTCTCAACACAAGACTCTTTCCTTTCCAGTCTTCATCAATGAAATGGGCAGTCACTCTCATATAGGGGTCCATTCGAAGAGACGTACACATCTGTTATCTTTATCTACTAACTCGGAAACTTTCTCTTTTTACTCCCTCCTATTTTGCCGTGAGGGCGTGCGTAATTGTCTGGCGCGCTGGCACTGAATATCCAGGTTTCAATGTTTTTCTTGGCCTTCCACGACACCAATGGGCCTCATACCCTCAGAAATAAAATAGTCAATTCCTTCTGTGATGTAGTTTTTGCATTTGGGTGTTTATATGAGGCATAGAATCCTGCGCGGGCTGGGTGAGGGATCCTGCCGCTGCAGCGCGGGCAGGGCGCATGCAGTTATAAAACGAATAACAATTATTAGACTAGAATATTGAAATGCTCTTAAATAAAAATATTGAAATAAACGATAAATACATTAAAATGGTGTTCTGAGACATGATGGGGGTGCTCAGAAAATACCCCCATTTCACTGAGATGACAAAAAATGAGCTTAGCCTATTTTGTATACACTCACTCATTTTGTTTCCCTACAGCATTAATGTCCATGTTACAGCTCGTTATATTAGACCATGTCCAGGACTTTCTTTTAATGATGATAGTCCCTGAAGCAATTAACCCCCTTCATGATTCTCCTCTGGTCTCCCCTCTCCCTGGCAGAGCTCCTCGGTATTTTCTCCTCTAAATATTTCCAAATAATGATCGATGAAATCCATCAAACACGAATTTTGATGAAAAAAAGACGATCTATGTCAAAATACGACGAATACCTGGCAAAACAAAGGCAAGAACACAGTCCAGAATGATATTCTGTTATTCATAAGATTTCTACATTTTTGGATAGAATTACTGGTAAGTTACCTGTTATTCTCTCAGGTATGGCTCACTGAATCCTCCCTCTCTCTCTCTCTCTCTCTCTCTCTCTCTCTGTCTCTCCCTACGGATCCATCAGTTCATTTACTCGAAGAGTTCCTGCCGCTGAAATCGCGCACGTCTTTTTCTTTCGCTGCAGCTTCGTGTTTAGACATGGAGACTGTCTTCTATCAGTTTCTCCACAGCATCCTTGTAAAAATCCAAAATTCAACCTGACACCAGAGTCCGTTTCGAGAAAACTCCGCTGTGGCTCAAACTTCGCTCTCAGACAGAGGCCAAACAATGCAAACTGCGCATGCTCGCACCGGTTTAGGCTGTTTAATCAAGGACAGAGACATAGGTCCGGCTTTTCCAGGCAAACAGCAGCATCACTGTGTGTTATTGACACAGGGTGGTGATCAAACACAGAAAAACGGTTATTAAAAAGACACGGTAATGTAGGGTTGTCAAAAGTATTGATACTAAAATTTTGTATCCGGATACGATACTCACTTTCAAAAGTATCGATTTTTTTTTATCCTTGTGGTATCAAAAATAGTATCGAGTATCAAATATTTTCCTGAGTATCGGTATCAAGTTGAAAATTTTAGTATCGTGACAACCCTAGCGACCATACATTATAACTCCTCCCTCTTATGCCACTGTGCCATCAGGTTCTGGGTAATAGACAGTTTTCACAGTTTTCAACTCTGGTATTTGTTAATATTTCTCTCTCTCTCTCTCTCTCTCTCTCTCTCTCTCTCTCTCGGTCTACCACAAGACAGAACTGTCATGTTTATGTATTCATTTTGTAAATATTGGTAATGTTAATCAGAATCAGCAATACTTTATTAATCCCCTAGGGCAAATTCAGGTGTTTAAGTGGCTCTTATACACAGTACAGCAGTAAGAAACATCAGAGAATGGAATTTAAATAGAAAACATGAAATTTAGATTAAATACATGACATGAAAATTAAAAATTGAAGAAGAGGAGAAAATTTTAAGTGGGCTGGTTACAACATGAATAATAGGGCTGGGACGATTCACTTTTCTCCCGATACGATTTATTGCGATTTTTTAGGTGCCGATACGATTTAAATTGCGATTCTACGATATTGCCGATTTTTGCAATCTTTAGTTAGCTTTTTTAAAACCAGTGAAAAAGATGAACAATGATGATGCCTACAGACTATATCAGGAAAAATACACATCTCTCTCTCTCTGTTTTAGGATTTATTCAGCAATATATTTTAACCAGCTGGTTATGCTCCCTCTCTTCAAAAGCCTGGATTGCATATAAAAAGTAGCTTATTATCCCTTCAGGCAACAGAGTTTTTTCAAGAAATATTCAGTTTTGCTATCAGGATTTAAAAAGGCTATAGTTCAAAGGGGTTAGTTTTCCCAGCCATCGTCATCACTGTAATTTACGGGCCGAGCATGAACGCCTCTGCTGCCTGCACTGTTTACCCCCGGCTTCTCCCTTGTTTGACCAGGGCTCTGCGGTCTCATTCTCCGCTAACACCGTCACTTTTCTCGGTGTTTTGAGCTTCCCTGCATCCCAGACTATGTACACTCTTAGTCGCCGGCCATAGAGAGGAAAAGCTCTCGGTATGTCCTGCTCCGGGACTGTAAGCCAGTTTCTTCCTCACTGGACGACTGACCGTCATCCTCAGAGAGTAAATATTCCTCAGATTCAGAGTCAGACAGTACTTGACAAAGTACTCTCATCATCGTGAGTACTCTCTATCACTCTGTGTGTCTCTCTCCGCTCCACAGCCTCTGCAGCCACACTCGCGTCCCTCGGTCCGGTGTGTGTGTTTTACAATAAATATACGCCAAAACTTTGAAAAGAAAACCTGTTACCTGTCCACTATCTGCTGGTGAAGTGAAGTGAAGTAGTAAATCTACTCAGCACTATTTTAACAGCTATGGCCTATTTTATCCAGCAATATGTCGCTTGCCTCAGTTTGGCCAGTTTGGCGACTTTAGCGCCTATAGAGTGTGAGTGTGCGTGTGTGCGTGTGTGTGTGTGTGTGTGTGTGTGTGTGTGTGTGTGTGTGGGGGGGGGGGGGGATATCGATTTTGAATAAAAATATCGATTTTAAAATCGGCAGACAAAAAATCGCGATACTTAGGTGTATCGATTTTTTCTCCCACTCCTAATGAATAATCTAAGCAATATCAACTAACCTTATGAAGGAAATAAAGTAAATCACATAGAAGTGAGACTATAAACAAGGACAGAGCATTTACACTATTAACATTAACAATATTAACAATATGACAGCGTATGATTGTGGAGATTCTTTTCATAGTGTCCTTTTACTAATTTGATTCATTGTCCCCATAAGGAAGTTGACATACACCTTAAAAATTCTGCACGCTGCAACCTACTTTCTTACTTTTACTTACTTTTTATGCTCTTATCTATTTCAATGTTTTGATTCTCCTACTGCTTTACTATGCATAAGGGCAACTGAAACAACCAATTTTCCCCCTGGCAGTTAATAAAGTATTTCTGATTTTGAATCTGATATTGCTGCCATTTTTTAAAGGATTAGCATCCAACTTAACAGGATAGTATGGGTCCATGTCTCTATCATATTGGTAACTTTAGCTGGATCTGATCCATAACGACGTCACACACACAAAAAAGAAACTTTAAGATGGGAGATCCCACTGACAACAGGTAACAATTCAAGTTAAATCCAAAAAAATTATGTGATGCTCAATAAAAATGGTTGTGTTCATACAGGTAAACAGCTTCCATACATGTGCTGAGTTTAGTCTGGATCCTCGCTCTATTCTGGATCTACTGATTCAGAATTGTATCTTTTAGAGATGTTGTGGAAAAGCCACTGGTCACATTCTGCATGGAAAAGAAGGAAAACTGGCCTTAAATACACACAGCACCATTTGATGGGTCACCACAACAAACAGGTGAGGCACTTCAGGGGATAGACATCTGTCAGAGGGAAAATACCTAAACAAGCTGTAAAACACTAAAACGATCGACCTTCCTTGACTCCACCACCTGTCCTTAGGGGTCCAAAGGTTTCCATGAACAAATGGCAGACAGCTTGCCCCCGTTTGATTAACTAAAGCCCAATTCACGTTCACACAAAGGTGCGGCTACTAAGTCCCACTATATTAACATCCATGACTTTAATGAAGTAACAGCGTCAACGCTCAGATGCATGGGTAACAGTGCAAAGCACCACATGCACACAAAAAATGTACAAATTACTGGTAAAATGTTAAACCGCGGTAAAATGTCCAGTAGTTGGTACAACAATTTCCTATTTTAATTACTGTAAAAGCTTGTTCAATTACCTCACTTCATCAGTAACTTACAGTGACGCTGCTCATTGCCTGGAAAAGCCAGAACTATGATTCTGCTCCTCGGCAATGTTTGGCCCCTGAAAGCAAAAGTATGTAATAATGATAACCATGATAATTCTAGCCACAACAACGGTGATATGAAATGTTTAAACGGTTACATCCTTCATGCACACAAAGGCAGAGATGTACATTGATACACCTTTCGCACTGGCCGAAAAAGCTCTTTGCCATCTCAGCAACAAATTCCATCTGCTCTTGATTGTTGTTTGATGTGTGTGCCGAGTTTGTATATTTTAAAAGTTTTGCCATGGTGATGATTCCATGTAGGTGATGAAAACAGCTCGAGGAAATAAAAACAACCACGCCGCTCATCTGCTGGCATTCGGTCTGGGTCTACTGGCAGTGGGAAAGGAGTCCCTTGCCGATTGTTTGGGGGTTTACCCACGTTTGACAGACTAGAGTTTCCATGCTGCTTTCAGTGTTAAAGCAGCTTGAGAGGGCTTCTGTCTCCCCCTGACTCTCTGCCCCACCCCCACCCAAATCCCCATCCTATATCATGCCTCCATTTCCACCTCTGGAACAAAGAGGTGGGGGGTCAACTCGTTCACTCTGGGTGCCTCAATACATTCACAGCGGAAAGGAAACATAACGGAGAGGCCCCCCTCCAGCTAGCATTAGAAATGACAGAACTCCCACCCCATTGACACAAAGTACAAGGGTTGGATTGATAATGGATAAAGTTTCGCGGGAAAACTTGGGTCAAAGTTCAGCCTCCTCTCTTTATAAGTCTGGGTCTCGGATAATAGAATGTGCCAACGTGTACAAGGAGCCTCCCTTCAATTAATAGAAAAGTGGATCACAAAAGTCCTCTCTGGTCCTCTCTCTTTATGCATCTGAGGGAAAACTGGATCATAAAGGTGCTTGGAAAATTTGGGTCATAGGTCACCTATACAGCGGCAGGGGTAAGAAGAATTAAGTTTCCGTTGATGGCTCGATAAGGATGTCAGGAACGCTTTGGTGGAGGTCTGTGCTTTTGGTGCACTTCTACTTTATAAACCAACTACTTAGAAATATTTCAACATAAGCTGGAAAGCACGTGGAGAGCATAAGCCGCAACCAAGGTAACACATGCTGCTGATTGATAAGAAATAGTTCACGATAAAGTTACAATCACAACATGATTCCAAGACCCTGCGCTCAGAATCATGTTGATATCAGTATTAATTAGATGGTTATTGCTCAAAAATTATTCCATATTAGCAGTTATCCGGCTCACCACTAAAATCCAACAATGTTTAGGGTGGGCCATTACCAACATCTCCTAAAAATTTCAGAAAAATCTATTCATTTGTATTTTTGCGTCGTCCTGCTAAAATAAATACAAATGCTGGCAAAAACATGGCCTCCTTTATATATGTAAATATCCTGGAGCTGAGCTGGGCAATTAAATCAGTTGTTCAACGTGTATTTTTAAAACATTTATTAACTATCAGTTCTTAATGTGCAAAAATTAAAGCATAGAAAGCATGCAGTTTGTGTTAAGACCAGTGTGTTATCCTGTTGAATGATGAGGATCAAACATTATTATTAACTCCAAGCTTAATTTTCACTGGATGATTTTTAATTCCATGTTTAGTATTTACTGTATCTATCTGATCATGGTGATTTAGTTTTACCTGTGCAAACTTCATCATTTTAGATTCTTTCAGTTATTTAATAAAATGTATTTATAGCATTTTACTTAGTTCAGTTTGATGTTTCTTGTTTGATTGTTTTGCACGTTTTCTTGTTTCTTTTCTGTCATATTTTATCAGTCATCTTTGTTGCATCGTTTTCTGGTGTGCATTTGTCTGCAAATCCAGTTGACATCCTACCTTTCATCAGTTCAGTTGAAAAATACTGAGTAGATGGACTTCTGTTGAGCCTTTCTTTTGATGGGTAAGAAAATTATTATTATAATTATTAATATATATAGTCAACCTCTATGTCTTGATGCAAAGCACTTAGATGCAATTTCATTTCTAGGAACTGTGCTGTATAAATAAATGTTGAACTGACTGTCTCTGAAAATAATCGTGGTTGATGTTTGCCAAAACCAAGCAGACTTACAACTAGGGGTGTGAGATATGACGATATTAAATCGTTAAGGATAATAACGTGGGGATGATCTCATAAAGCAGAAAGATCGTCAGATCGTCTATGTGGGCGCAGACTTTGACGCGCACCTGACTAACCAATCATAGCACATTACGCGCAGTGCACGGTGGGATCTCTGGGTTTGGTTATGTAGCATGAAGCCATGGTGGAAAGAGAAAAGGAGATAAAAGTTTCTTTGGCTTTAATTATATATATTTTTTCTTTTAGGGTTTTACATGTTTTATATGTTAAACATAGGTAAAAAATGGTCAAACATGCAAATCAGTCTAGAAAAATCAACGTAGAGAAGAATCGTGATAAAATCGTGATCGGGATTTTATTTTTAAAATATCGTGATATGATATTTTTGCCATATCGCCCACCCCTACTTACAACCAAGTATTTCAAGCAGTAGTATATTTTTTATTGCAACAGGAAAACAATGATATCTTGGCCTGCAGCTGGACCAGCCGGACAATGATTGATATCTGGTCTGTGATTATTAGTCCTTCTAGTGCCAGGTTACCATTTTTGGCCTCAGGACTCAAATGGCCCCTACCGTCAGGAATGGGCAGATCCCCATGCTCGATTAGAGGTTACTGAAGGTATCTCATGATTTCAAGAAGGTTTACACACATGTGGGCTGCTGGGAGGTTAGGTTGCCAAGCAGACTATCGCTTGCTCTATTCTACAGTGTCATGCAATTAAAATCTTCCACAGCTGTTAAAAAAGGCTCCTCGCTGCAGCGGTGAGGCAGAGCCCCTCCGTGTCCGCTGCTCACAGTCGTCACACACCGCCCCAACAACAGATAATAACGTCCTTTTGCTTGTTCATGACTTACTTCATACTCCAGAGAGTCCACGTCCGAGTGTAACTTCAGGACCGTCGTCTTATTAAAGTGTATCCATGTTTACGTCCTTCATGTGCCCAGTTCACGGAACTGCTGTTCCCTGTGAAATCACTCCCTCTGCCTTTGTGGCTCACTCAGAGGGGGAGGAGCTTCACAGTCCAACCCTGTGTTGCCAGGTCCGTCTATTGTAAGCGACGTTAAGCACGTTTGTACGTAAAACTGCTTCCAGGCCTTTTCAAGCCCCCACTCTCGTTGTGTGCCCCGTCTGTTTACCTGATCCAAGTGACTCACTTACAAGTGAGATGTGTTTATCACCACTTTTTCATAATAAAATTAGAAAAACGTACTTTATTTCAGAAAGATGTTGTTTCTGTTTCACATTTTATATCATATTGGAACCGTTTTGTGCATGGCATTGATTGGAACATGGTTTGGATGATTGACTTTACTGTATTTATTTAGTTATTTATAATTTACTTTACACAGTTAAAGAAATGCAATGCACATACAAACACATAGATGATACCTGTAATGGGATTCCACACAAGTACCTCATTACTTACAAGGTGGAGGAAATATCCTTCAGAATTTTTCATAATCCTGCCAATCCCAAATGTCAAAATTCAAAAGAAACATACTAAACACGGACTGTTCTTTCCGCGAAGACCATCCAGAGACAGTGATACATCTATTTTGCTATTGAAGGAGAAAGAAGGAGTTGAGTGGATTTACCATTGATTATGTTTTCAAAGACTTTGCCATACCATGGGAAAATGTTGTATATTCTGCCTCGATGAAGGATGAAAGATAGAAGAAAGAGAAAGTTTTTGTATTTTCTTATAAACTTGTTAATTATTATTGGTGATGTTTTTCATCCACAAATGTAAATAGAGTAAAAAAACAACTTTATCTTTGTCCTCAAAGAAAAGTTAATTGATAAATCTGACAAAAAAAAAGTTATCGAAACCTTTAACATATGCCCTGCTCTGCATGTATTTGCATAATGTGCCAGACTTGACCACAGGCTACATAGTTTTATGTTCCCTTCTCTGTATACTGTTCCTGTATAACTTTTTCTTAAAAAAAAAAAAAGAACAAGACTGAAAAAGGGGGGATGGAAAGATACACACATATATAGTAGTGCAGGGATCAGTCAAAAAATGTGAGTAAGAATTTAGCACTTCAGGGATTTTGTTTAATTTATTGAGAAATATTAAAATGCATCTGATGTTGTCTTCTTTCAAATATTAAAGCCTTATTGTTGAAATGACACTTGGTTAGGCCCAGCTTCAGTATTTTGTTTCAGCAAAGAGAAAGACAGGACAAGAAGCAAAACCAGTGTTTGGTTCAGTCACTTCTCAGTTTATTTTAGGATGGCATGTTGTGAATTTTCTGGAAAGGGTGCCTGGCTTTAGTCCTGCTGAGGGCAGGACCTGGCCTAACCCAAGGCCTATTAAACACTTCTCTGATCTAAGTCTAGTCTTCTAAAAAATCACTAGGTGGAGAATTTTGAAGAATAAGTTGCTGAATCAAATTCAGAAAAGGGTCCAGTAAGGAGAACAGTCCAATCAATTTGCACCCAACACACTTAATTCAGTCATGCAGATAACCAAAGCAGATGAGTTAGATTCTGCAGAATCCACTGAAAAAAAAACAAATCGGGGACAGCACTACTGTTTAGATTGTCTCAAAAAGCAGTGGGTTTATGTCTCATTAGTTTTTTGCTCTTCACAGATTGTATTATCAACAAGGATCCAAAACACAGTGGAAAAAACCCAAAGGACTTTTATTAGTCTAGCCGTGGAGGGAACAAGAGGGATGCTTTGACCTGCAAAAATATGTCATCTCTGCACCACCACTATTTTACTGGGCCAGAATTTCTACTCAGCTGTGTCATAATTGTCAATATTTCATAAGTTAATCACCTGAAGAGGACGTAAGAGGGTCTGTCTAACAACAATTTATTTATTGTCACTGACATATCACAGCGATCACTTTTTTCAGGATTCAAGATTTGAAGTGTTTATTGTCATTTGCGCATTAAAAAAATGTGTTTCCCTGCACAATGAAATTTCTTCTGTGCTGTAAAGATAGATTCCAAATAAGTAGTGATAACAAGTAGTGATATTAAAGGAATGGAATGGTTTTCTGTACATTTCTGTAAATATGTATTGATCCAGCATAAAGTGCAAGAACAGTTTTATCAGTGCAAATTGAGCTTTGTGGTTCAGATGAATTGCAGACTCCTGTCAAGTGTTCGGGAGTCTGATGGGACTTTATCCATTTGTATATGTTGTTTGGAGAGACTGTTTTCCCTATGGCATGAAAAAAATGTCTGATAAAAGGCAAATACCATTTCTAAAAGAGAAGCCTCAAGTTTTTCAAACAGGCAACAATGAATATGTAATTTCTGCTTGAATCCAGAATGAATAGCTTAACCCTGTAACCTACTTTTGGGCAGCATTGGCTTGTTAACACTTGAAAGTGCAATGACTCAACGCTGTTTCTATCAAAATTTTGTAGGCATGTTCTCGCACAAATGATCTTGAACCAACCCCCTTTTTCTGACTGGACGATTCTAATGGTGTCATTTCAGGCATTTGATGGCCAAGGCTCCTCCCTGTGGTGCACATTAGTTGAGGAAGTGTAAATAATAGTGTCTTGCTCCAAACATGTGTCATAGACTCAGGCGTGGAATTTCTCATAGCTGTCGAATTATCTAAATTGCCATCATGTGACCATCATGACCATTCACCATTCATTGATGGTCATGGTAACCGATACACTGCTCCCTACAAGAGTTCAACAGCTTTGATGAGGCATAGGGACTTGGCTCTTGGAAAACTTCTCAACTAGGCTTGCTGGAAATAACTCATTTAAGTTACACCAATTTGCAGAGTGGAGTTATGAATGTGAAGTCAGGAATAGTTCTGGAAAAACTTCTACAAACACAAGCTTTATATACAGTGTGACAAACAAAGATATGTTAATGACTGTAGTTTCTTGATGTGTTGATGTGTTGATGCATATGATGAAGAAGCTTCGCCTACACAGACTTTTTTGCATATAAAAGAAGTTTATTACAAACCAAAGAAGTGTCTGAATCAGGCACTCCAGACAGCCTGAGAGGCCCAAGCCAAAATGAACCTCCTGAACATTTAAGAGTACCTGTATTTATACCAGACTCATTGTTTGAACGACAAAGACATGCATGTAGAGTGGACTCTCATTGGACCAGAGCATCTTAGATAAATGACCAATGACCTAAAGGGCACACCCATGATAGCCTGAAGTGAAGGCCCTTTAATCTTTGACACAGGGTTTATCACCTCAGGTATCAGTCTTAAGTCCTCAGCTATTTACCTAACCACAGGGGTTCAGACTCCTCAGAAGCAAAAATGTGAAGAATGTTTTTGTGAAGCATCCTGGGCATCGTACCCGGCCATCTGCATCCTGGGTGAAAACAGGCCAACTCCAGTCTTCTCATGAGCTTATAGGATACCTATTTTATTTAAAACATTCACATCATATTATTCACGACCTATACCCTTTATCCTGGCCACAGGTGGAGAGTGATAAAGACTGGCGCCTTGCATAAACACAGGCTTGTTGTCAACATGCAGACCTTTATCCAGACACCCACATGTGAAGAGCTAGATAAAGGTTCAATTACTTCACAATAGAGCAGGGTTTGCATTGATGTTTAAAATTTCTTTGTGCCAATTGTGTGTTTAAAACGTTGACTGCTAAGTAATTGCTAATTAGGACTACAAAAATGGCATGCCTAAGCAAGCACTTTTTTTTTTTTTTGGATTAATAATTCATACACTATTGCCACAGACACAAGGAGAAACTTGAATGATTATGAGAACACTCTCAGACATAAGGTTACAATAAGATAAATTATATACAAATGATGGCATGAATTTTTTTGTAGGAGCAGAAGAGGCCCCAAACAGCAGAAAATATCTGTTCAATTTGCTATGCCAAAATTAAGTGTTCCTTACCCATGTTTGGAATTGTTTGTCCTGATGGCTCCTAGGAGATTGGATGTTGTGCTGACCTAATGGTGAGAAGCTCCTGTGTTCGGTTAACGTGACCTGTTATGTTTTGGCAGGATGGGACCGGTTACGGGAATCTAAAATTACTATCCCCAGAAAAGCAGTTTTGGCACATGGGGTATGTGTTGTTCAAGTGTGCAGATGTGGGAGACTGATGATCGTCTTTCTGAGCAAAGGGTCTAATGACGCACGAACATGCTATATAGCTGAGAGAGAGAAGAGGTGTGTTCAGACCGTCTCATGTGCTTACTTGAGCACTGTTTGTATTACTATCTCTCATTAAAGCCTCATCAGTTTGAATCGCCGAAGCTGCGTCTGCATCTTTGTCTCTGCTCACCTATTTGACCAGGGCAACAAACCAACATTTTAAGTCATGTATCAATTCAAATCATGTATCAATTAATTCATGTATCATGAATCATTATTTGATTATTCTATCCATACTTAGTTTGCTGTCCATGCATGCAGAAGAGATACACACAGTAAGTCTGGCAACTTGCCAGAAGTAGAAAGCGCAAAATGAGATGTCTTGGACCTGACCATGCTTGAAGTGACCAGAGTATGAATATGCCTAACTCTGGTGTATTAGATTTCTGCTGCCATATATGTTACATACATGTCTATATAACCTGTCTGGTTTTGTCAATATTCAGCCGTAATAAACTATCCGATAAACCTCCAGTCTTGTAGTACATACAGAGCTGCCGCAATAGGGTAGGCATACTAGGCAATTGCCTAGGCCCCGAGCTGGAAGGGGCCCCAGGACAGAGCTGACATTGGTCCTTCTGTCAATGACAAAATGCCTGAACTGCTTTAGAGACTGCAACGTTGATGTATTGGGAAACCCCCCTCGGGGCCCCCACTTGCTGTCACTGCTGAGTGTGTTACAATCTGACATTATTTAGAAAAAGTTTTGATGCACCAGTCTGTAGTCTCACAAAGCACAACTGTCTGCATATTACATGTTTACTGCACCTTAGCCTAGCTTATTTAAACGGTAAAGTCGGTAATTGACAGTAAGCTGACTCGTAACTAACTTTGTATTTGGAAGAGGGCGATATCATATATCTCCTTGAATTTTCTTTATGTCACATACATTAAACAAAAATATTACCAGGAACAGTGAGGTTGGCTGTTCATTTTCCAAACAGATCTTAAGGTTGAGTGTGTAGCATACACAATTCTTGCAGCATGAACATAAAGCCAGCTGACTAAATACGTTGTGCATGTTTTTTTTCCACCTCAGAGGTTTATTCTTGAAATTTTTAAGATCACAACAGCAGCAGCAGCAACAGCAACAAAAAAGCAACAACAACTTACCTCTACAAATGAAGGTAGGAACTGTTTTTTTGTTTAAACAAATGAAGTTTACAGGGATTTTCTCTCCTTTTAAATCTGTCATGATAAGTTTTTTTTTTCTAGCAGCCAACTCTTTTACTTCTTACTTTTTTTGCTTGATTGTGTTTTTGTCATTCATTCATTTGTGTTTGTTAAGTGATATTGTATTGAAAGTTTCCCTGATAACTGTTAACTTCTGTTATTCAAAATAAAAGATTTCTTTATTGAACAATGTTCTTGGTGTTTTGGGGCCGAGCGGGAGGGCCCCTGTGGTCACTCTTGCCTAGGGCCCCCAAGGTGACTAGAAACGGCCCTGAGTACATATCGTTGTTTCCATTGAACATCTGATAACAATAAATAAAATACATTAGTAATATCAATCAATCAATCAATCAATCTTTATTTGTATAGCACCAATTCATAACAAGTGTTATCTCAAGACACTTTACAATAGAGCAAGAACTCTTCATTTTGTGGACTCACATATATGCATAGATACATATATACATATAAAGATACACATATGCATATATATACAAATATATACATCCGACACCCAACATGAATCCATATAGCCAATCATGAATCCCTCCATCATGGCGTAAAGAAAAAACCTTCTGTTGAGCAGCAGGAAATCTTGAATGTGGATCCCAGTCTCATGATGAACAGCAAATCCACATGATGCTGTGTTGGGTGTGTGGGCAAAGGAAGGGAGGTAAGAGGAGACAAGTGGACTAGAATAAGAACTAAAGTTAGGGACAGGTTCATGAACACAGACCTGTCGTCTGATTTAGAGGTTAGGCTCTTGAGATGCTACATCTCATTTTCAGGAGGGTCCTCATGTCTGAATGGTTGTGGCGATCATTTTATAGTAATATAACCAATGATATTCTTACTGAAAATAAGAATTTATGGTAGTGACGAACTCATGGATGCCCAGACCACAAGTGCATCCCTACAATATTTGTCTCCATTAAGTATGAATGTGTTAAAGGCCTCTTGAGATGTGACATCCCATTTTCAAGAGGGACCTCATGCCTATGTGGTAATAAAAAAAAAATAGATACTGTAGATGTATTGATCAGGGTAGAGCCAGCCTGTCCTTCTTCTTCTACTGTATTTTCCGGCAGGCTCAAAGCAGCAACCGTGTATTGAGTGGGGGACTCACTCACTCATTACCAGGCCAGAGCTGGTAATGAGTGAGTGTGAGCTAGGGAGCTATATACTGCTGCTGGTGGATGTGTTCCTCGGTGATGGTTTTGTGGCTAACGGACATCACAGAGGAGGAAGTGTTTTATCAGATTACTCCAATAAAAAGAAAGGTAACTCGTGTCGTCACGACGATTTAAATCTCGCGGACATCTCGCAATGACCTATTTTCAGAGGCATCAAATCTCGTTCTAGGATATCAGAAAAAATACAATATCTCATTTTTTGAAAATTAAGGAGGTGTAAGGTCTTGTTTTCAAATTTATTATATTATATGTAAGTCTAAATCATGCATCAGCATGATATGTCTCCTTTAAGGTTTTTTCATATACCACGGCCTGTGTCGCGTGGTATATGAATATTTGAATGACTGGGAGGAGTGGATTCATTTATATTGACATATTCCTCCTCACACAGCCATGTTTCAGTGAGGCAGAATGAATCAATCTGATTTTCTGATATAAGGTCGTTCACCAGTGAAGAATTGGATCTCAGTGATCTGATATTTAAGAGACCACATCTGATTCTCTGATGTTTTAAAGCCACTACATTTGAAGGTTTTATTTTTAAAAGATTTCTATGGTTGACACCTCTTTTTTTTGTTTTTGTGTTAATATCTAAGTGAGCTTTGGGTCGGGGGACTGACACAGTCTCTATGGAATAATATTCATCACTATTACAAAAGCCATAGCAGTTACCTAAGTGATGAACACAGCTGTCATAACAGTAATGGGAGGAAAACTGTCCTAGAGCAAGCGCAGAGGAGCATGGAGGACTACAGCTCTGCAACATGGTCTCATCTCTGAGAGGTCATAAGTGTGACTCTGCCATGTTTTTTGATAAGAGAGATGCACCAACCAAAGTAGGATGGATGCCATCTCTTCCTATCAGGCCAGGTTTTCCCCAGAAGGATGACCAATTGTTAACAAAGCCCACATCATTTGCTGGACACCACCTCGATAGCCAGCAGTTGAATGATGACATGCGGCTATACATATCATCACTGGTCAGATGGATAACAGCATTAGGATGTTAATGCAATGACACAGTGCTTCCCACACTGTGGGCTTGGACCCTCTGGTGGGCTGCAGCAGCACCACTGGTGGGCTGCAAAAAGTAAATTACTATAAATAAAAACCATGGGCATGACTGATACCACAATTTAAACCACCTTTGGATTATCATTGTTACGAACAGGATCTGATCCAGTGTGATGGAAAATGACTATAATCACCTTTGTGCATGCTCGTACAAACTGAGGACCTTGTCAGACGCTGTGCGCAAAATTTTCTAGACATGTCCGTTATGTGAGAGTCATCCTTGTCATTTCTCCTGAAGTATATGATGTGAATGTTTTAGATGGACAATTGGTGGCCTTAGGGGTTGGCAAATGATTAGACTGAAAGTGGCCTGGTTCACTCAGGATGTTATGGTTAGGATGCACAACAAAGGACATTCTTCACATTTTTTCTTCTTAAGAAAACCAAACTCCTGTGGTTAGGTAAATAGCTGAGAACTTAAAACTGATACTTAAGGGGATGTCCTGTGTCAAAGGTTAAAGGCTATCACTTCAGGCCATCATGGGTCAACCTTTGTGGCCACTGGTCATTTGTCTAAGAGGCTGGTCCAATGAGAATCCACCCTGCATGCAAGGCTCTGGGTACTCCAAGAATGTGTTGGGTGGATATATATACATGTGCATTTTCACCGCTCAGGAGGTTTTTTTCGGCTGTGAACCTCAGTCAGGCTGAGTCCAGAGTGCCTGGCTCAGACATTTGCTTGATTTTTGTAATAAACTTCTCTTTTTTGCAAACAAGCTTGTGTCACGAAGCTTCTTCACCCATCCGCATCTCCAGATCAACCAGCGAGAAACTACACTCGTTTTACTGAAACAATAAGTGGTTGTTTTTCTCGAAGAAAAATTTGATTCCCATTTTCACAGCTTTGCCCTTTGTATTTGAATAGCAGGGTAGCTTTTTTATTTCTAAGCATTTGAAGTCTCTGTTCTCTGTAATGTCTGCTTATTCTTTTGCAGAAATAAAACCACAAATAGACAGAGACCTTTTATATCTCTACTCACTGATTACCTGTGCCACAACAGTTTAACCAGTGTGAATTAACTTGTGAAACTTCTTCAGTATATTCTTATCCAAATCTCTCCTTGACTGTAAGAATTTATTTTTGTTTTGAGGACACTATCAGTTCTAGGGAAGGTTTGCACCACTATGTTTGAAAAGAGATTTAAAAAAAAAAAAGAAAAACAGATGGAACACAAAGATTTTACACTAAAATCTATGTGTGAAAAAAGTGTGTAGTTTTATTTTGATCCTGGTTTTATGGTTGTATGAAATATTTGGTGGGACCAATTTTTCAGACAGAAATCTTGATGTCATGATATATATATATATATATATATATATATATATATTTTTCTTCTGGCCTACATCATAAATTTATTTATTTATGTAAATGATCTGTGACCCTGTTGTACCAACTAGGTGTCTTTTCCAGGGATTTTATTCCCCAAAAACCCACTTTTGACCAGACAACACATTTTATTTGTGACAGCACTTCCAATGAGCCATCTCACCTTGTCATACCAGGAATGCTTAAAAGATCTGATACTTTTCCTCACCTTTTGCACTAAATCAATCTAGGAGTTGATCTGCCCTGCTGTTTAACTCTAGTTTTCTTCGTAAGGAAGACAATCAAATGGCCTCGCCAAAATCCGGTCTACAACATTCATACTATCTGCCATGACGTGCAGCTTGCTAGCAGCTGGAGCAGCTATGTGAAACTACTGTTTGACGGGCTGTGAATGTGAGTGAGAGAGAGAGAAGCTCCCCAGCCACAGCTGCTCGTTTGTGAAAAGAAAAATTGACAGGAGAGAATCTTCAAACACAACGCTAGACATTTTTAAGAAAGATAAAGTTGCTGGTGATCGATAAAGCCTCCGGATCAGTCCAGAACAACTGAATGTAAAACTTAGAAGATACCCCGGTGAAGGGTGAGCCTTCAAGATCGCTGATTGGCTCATTTCACTGTCAATCAAAAAAGGATTCGGCCTCAGACAGATCATCCAATCATCATGCAGAAGCTCAGCATCCAGGCCAGCCCACTGCCTCATAGACCCCCAGAGACGCTGAGCGTCCGATGGGTGGGACAAAGCCCAGCGTTTATCCAATGACCGTCCAGTTTCCACAGTGGAACAACCCACTCTATATTTAAGCGCTGAAGTCTGAAGACGCTCAGCGTCCGACTGTGTTGAAGCACTAAGAAGCAGCGGGGGATGAATGAGAAGGAAGTCCCGCCAGTTACCTGTGATAAGATTCTGAACAAAAGATGAAGGTATTCTAGCGCATATTTAGTCAATGAAATGTACACACAGCAGGACATATCACCACTTTTTTGGGGGACATTTTAGGGGAAGCTGAGCTTCCCTTGCAGTCTTAGAGCAATCGCCACTGATATATATATATATATATATATATATATATATATATATATATATATATATATATATATATATATATATATGTATAGACCATATTCATATGGCCTCAACTGCTCAGCCTTGTCGATACGCCCTCTAACATCGGGAAGAGCAGATGTGGTGAATTGCTCAGATTGATATGATAATGTTATATATGTCCCAAGAGGTAAGAGGTCAATTGTCAGAGCCGCTGCTTCACCCTCGTCTGCTCGTTGGCCCTCTGTTGCTATCCTCGTTAGCTCTTGAGTTTGTAGCAGCTCCTCGTCCGTATACTCTGGCTCAAATAAATACGGGTGGCCGTCGTAATGAAAAGGCTCGTCTTCACTCTCGAAATCTGGTAAATATTCAGCCATGATACCGATGCAGTAAAACTTCCAACTGTCCTCCGGGATAAGCAGCTCCACTCTGAGCGGCGCGCTGCATTGCTCCTCTGTTTTCTTCCGGCAACAAGCTCACAGGAGATGACATCACACATGTCAGAGGACGTGAAGGAAAATGCAATGCTTACAATGCTAATTAGAGAGCTAGCACCGGCGATCGCAACCGGTCTGTGGCGAAATAAACACTTTTTAATGCTCAAACTTATACAGGATGCAGTTGCCCCCCTATCTAGCTTCGCGGCTGCCGGCTGCATCAGCTCCCTTGATACTGAGCCAATTTTAAAACGAGTTGTACCCGTCAATCGTATACACACATACACTTGGGGCAATAGGACCCAGGTTGAAAAATACCGAAGTTGCCCTTTAATAGGAGTAAAAAATTAAGAGACAGTTACACAGCAGCTGGCTTATCCATTCATAATGCTGTGTTCACCTGCACTCCTGGTTTGTCATCGCCAAATAGCAGAGCCGTTGGTGATATACTGTATACTTTCCCAGTGTCTCCGGCTCATCCTCCTTTCAATAATGTACTCCATCTTTTTAGATCACGTTAAAAATAAAGACTAAAATCGAGGAATATGGGAAATCACAGGTAAATCCTGAGTGACAGACATTTATTTTCTCTCTTTTTTCTTCGTCTTTTTTCTCCCTCTTTTTTTTGAATTTAATGAAATGAGAGAAGCCAGATATATACTCAGTATCAGATGCTAAGGCTGTTTATTGTTGACTTGTAAGATGTGCATCAAACTTCCAGCTGCCGTCAGGTTAAGTTTCCATTATGACAAACGGCTTTAATCCGACATCAGACGTGACGGAACAATTAATATAGATACAAATGTATATGCTGGTTCAGACTGTTACATTAAATAGTGATTGATGTGACTGCTTATTGCATTAAAATGTGCCTGACACTCTAGAAACCTGCCTCTGAGGCTTTGTTGACGTGTGCGCACATATGCGCCTGTCGCCAAATTACAGCTGTGGAGGGTGCGCTTCACCCTGCGCCAAGAAGAGACCAGATTGGAGCTGGAGAGCTTTCAGCGCACCTTCTGCACAGTTTTTTGGCATGAAATTGTCACTGCACCAACCTGAATCTATCGGCGCCTCCCCTTGGTGCGCCGTCGACTCCCCCTGGTGCACCGTCACACCCATCTCTGCGCAGACGGTCTACCAAATTGTCAAATTGGCAGCGCACGGCGGTGCGCCGGACGAAATTAACACTGCATGGGGTGCGCCAGGTTAGCCCCCTGCGCTGCGCCACGAAATTAGGGCCCCTGGTGTTCCCACCACAACAAGGCACAGATTAACTAGCTAGACTCTTCTCCTCGGTTGTTCCGAAGTGGTGGAATGAATCACCCAGCTTCATTCAATCCAAAATCCCTGACTGCTTTTCATATAAAAGTTGCTCAGATCTTTAGGGAAAACTCACAGTATGTACTTAGCCTTGTTAGACTGTTCATTTTGGATGGAGATACAAGTCTGGATAAGATCAGTTAGCAATCCTTTTGTTGACAATACGTAGGGCAATGCACAAATACAAATTCACTCAGCTGCTAAGGTCTCTGATCTGCTTGTCACCCTGGATGGCCAGAAAAAAGCCCTTGACAAAA